>JAUNZO010004263.1:0-600000 GCA_031894775.1 Chloris gayana | reverse complement strand
CTCCTAAATATTGTAGTTTTCTTTGAAATCATAACATGCAAGCATTCTCCACAATGACTATCCGGTGCATTTGCACGTGTTGATAGACTTGTTCTCCTAAATGACGCCGTTTGTTTTGGTCTTTGCCCAAACTCTGCTCTATTTATATATTTTGGATGCATATGCACTATGATTGGATTCTTTTATTAATTATCAAGATGCTTTGGACGCCGTCATTGGCGGCTGTACCTCAGGCTGGGCTCACAAAGCTCGCATGGCCGTTCGGTAATCCAAGTCAGCTACACACTGCAGCGAGAAAAAGGCCACACCAGCTAGGCGTGAACCGATCAACCAAGAGGGGCAGCAGAGAACGGGAGCCATGAGCACGAGGACCCCGCTCCTCGCCCTAGCCGCCGTCGCCGTGCTATGCTTCGGCGGCGCGGCTTCCGCCGGCGACACGGTGGCCGAATCGTGCGCCGCGATCCGCGACTTCGTGGACGCCGGCTTCTGCGAGTCGCGGCTGCGCTCCGTGCCCGGCGCCGCCACCGCCGACCGCCACGCGCACCTCCTCGCCGCCGCCGACCTCGCCGCGGCCAGCGGCGCCTCGGCCCGCGACGCCGCCATCTCCATGGCGCGCGACACCGAGATCCGCCGCGACCTGGCGGAGCGCGACGCGCTGGAGGCGTGCGGGCTCCTGTACGGGTCCGCCTCCGTCCCGGCGCTGCGGCTGCTGCGCCAATACGCGGCGGCGCGGCGCTGGGCCGCGGCCAGGTCGCTGCTGCTGCTCACGGGCAACGCCGGGATCGGCTGCGACGCGGCGCTCGCCGGCGCACCGGCGGCGGAGAAGATGGCCGGCGCCAACCGCGAGTTCAACCAGCTCGCCACCATGGCAACCGCGCTGCTCAACACCGTCGCCACCTAGCTCATGTTGACGTGGCAAGTGCACACCGAATCAGAAGATCGACACAGTTCAGTTCCATGTAGATGAATAACGTAACTCGTTGCACTGCTTCACCGCGTTCCTGTTGGCTTTTACAGCGATGGTACGATTGATTTTGGTCAATGTCGGTGCATGAACAATGCCGTTGACAGGCCACGCCGGGATCGGCAGCGGCAGGGCGCTCGGCGGTGAAGATGGCCGGCAAATTTGACCAGCTCGCCACCGTACCATGGCGACCTAGCACTAGCTACAGTTTTACTGTGGACACAGTCCACCTCGACGTGGCACGTGCACCAAGCCCAGCCTTTCGGGGGTTTCATGTGACACCATGGATGTACTGCACTACTGCTAAATGCTAATACCAGAAGATCCATATACACTACGGAAAAATCGCTATTTGCCGAGTCCCGGGACGGAAAAACTGCTGCTCCCAAGTCGCCATCGCACGTCGCGCCGCTTGAAGCCAGGCACCGCTCCCAGGCTGCCACCACTACATGAGGCTAGGCCTGTCCGTCGCCGGCATGGAGAGAGATTGGGGAGATTGAGCGAGGAAGAGACAGGAGAGAGAATTGGGGTTTTATTGATTGGCTCGTGCCTGCGGTTGATGTTTTTCGGCCAATGACAAGCCAAAGTTTCGGATGGTTGGATCCGTAACGTGGCTTGTTTGCCGAGTGCACAGAAAAAAAAACAAGTCATCTATGCCAAGTGTAAAAAAAATGTGTACTTTAGAAAATTTATAAATTAGCAAATAAATTCTAAAATAACCAAATTTTTTCATGACACTATTTATACGATCTATTACCTATACAAAACGGTTTGAAATAAAAATAAAATTTGTCTATCAATTTGACTTCAAATTTTAATGAGTTATTATCAACTCTAAGGCTCTTCTTCGGAGTTTCTCCGTTTTATAAACAATGTCCATCATAACTTTTGCAGGTGACGCTGCTGCACGTGGCCGATGCGCTGCTCGCCGGCGAAGGGAAACGGCGGGGATCTAGGGACGCGTTGCTTGCCGGCTGCACTGTTGTCGAATCTAGGGCGAGGGCAGGGAGGTCTCGACGGCGCGCACGGTCGGGGAACCAGAGGCGGGGAGCCCGGTGGTGGCGCGCGCGGCCGGTCGATGCCGTACTTGGTAGGAGGAGGGGCGCGTCGACGCGGCGGTGGTGAGCTCGCAGCCGAAGAGCTCGAACGTGATGCCGACGGGATTGGCGAGGGAACATCCGTCGGAGTCGAGGCGACTCGCTCGGGGCGGCCGGAGGAGCAACGCACGGGCCGGCGGTCGAATGTGGCCCCGCCCGCACGGGTGCGGCCGGCCAAAGGAGGCACGTGCGAGCGGTGGGCAGCCGACGTGGAGGAAGCGCGTGCGGGCGGCGACCGGAGGAGGAGGCGCGCGGGATAGCGGGGCGGACGCGCCGGCCGCGGGGATGGCCGCCGGAGGAGGGCGCGCCGGGGAGGGGTGGTGGGGGCGCGCAAGAGAGGGCCGACCGGGCGACGCGACCGGTCGGGGAGGAAGAAGAGGAAGGCACCGAGAGAGGGAGAGGGAGAGAGGAGGAAAGAAAAAAAAGAAAAGAAATAAAAAATAATGGGTCCCATGAGCTGGAGAGGGGAACGAGAGGGCCTCCGGAATGGAGGCTTGGAGGTGGGAATTTGGAGGGATATGCAAAATAGAGGGCGCTTTTGAAGGGTCTACTAGAGTTGGATTTTTTGTTGGGACCTCTAAATTTTAGAGTAGATGACTTTTAGAATGCTCCACTAGAGTTGCTCTCAAGGTCAGCAAGCACGGATTCTCGCGGCACTCGGCCATCAAGAGGGTGCATCCCTTTAACGTCGATGTGCCCGAGTTACCTTCGTTAGTGCTAGCCCACGTACTAGGAAACGGTGTTGTTGAGACTTGAGACATGGCAGGAGACGTCGTTGGATCCGCGCCTTCCATGCGTGTGACCGTCTATCGTCAATGGAGGTGCAAAACCTTGATTTTGAGCGGGAACTTTTTCAATTTTCAGTTGAAAATTTGCACTTTCGACTTGAAACTTTCTAAATCCAAGTTTTTTTCTCAAAATCCCGTAGGAACTCCTCCAAATCGAGTTGAAACTCGCTTGAATCCAGTTATTTTTTTAAAATCGGCTTGAAATTTTTAAAATTTTACTTAAAATTTCAAACCGAAGCAATAACTTGTTTTTCCTGATCTGTTTCGGTTTTCGTTTCAATTTTTGCCAGGGAAGGACAGGAGCCGAGGAATTCGTCCTTGTGCTGTCTGATAATCCGATTGTCTATAGGAATTCCTTGTCTAAATCCGTTTCCAGCGTCCATTGGGCTGTCCAACGGCCCAAAAGACGTTCTACAGGCCCGGACCCCACAGGCCCGTATCCTCGCCTCTCGTGAAGTCGTGATCGTCCATCGGCCGCACGCGTCAATGGCGTCACCCGGCTCGGAGTCTCCGACCGCCCTTTGCCCATGAGGGCTATCTGGGCTGGCACCTCGACCCCGCTCCGCTCCCTCCTCTCTCCCCACCTTCCTCCACCTGCCTCCCACCGCCTGCTCAGTATGCACCCGTCATCTTCGTCCTCATCCGGCTACCACTCAAGGGCCGCTGCCGGCGGCGGGAGAGGCGGCGGCGGCAGGCGACGCGGAGGAGGGCGTGGAGGGGCGGCGGGCGCCCCTTGGAAGGGAGCGAACGCGTCGACGCCCTCGGTCGCCTCCTGTAACACTGCGCCATGTCCCCTTCAGCTGCTGTGCGTTTCTGCCTAGGGTTTCACGGCTTGCTAACTAGTAGCTGCTATTGGGTTGCAGGACGAGGGTCCTGCGGCACATGGCGCCGGAGCTGGGCCTGGACATGAGGCCCGACGGCTACGTGCGGGTCCGTGACCTTCTCAGGATCGACCTGCCGACTTATGCCAACATCCCTCTCAAGTCCCACTCGGTGGATGAAATCAGGGAGGTAGAACCCTTGCAGAACTTGTTGATGTAATAAGCTTAAATACCGCATAGATAGTTTTGATCATTATTGAGTACATACTTAGATCATACATAGCTCATATGGACGCAGTATTATGTTGGTGATATACAACATGAAGTCAATCCCATAGAGTGTGCAAAAATTCTAGGAATCGTGGTGGTAATAGCACTGCAAGCTTTGCCCAACCGAATGCAAATTTCTAGTTTCAGACAACCTTTTTCTGAATGTTCAAGTATAACCGGTTCTGAATATTCGGGTGCTGCAGGTTAGAGCTGCTTTACACCTGAAATTTAGCAAGATGTAGTTTCGGCAATATGAGATAATTAAGTACCCACTTAATTTGCCTGATTTCAAGATCATGTTGAACTGCTCACTACTGTTTACTTTCCTGCATAACATGAGAAGTGCATAGATGTTTAGAGCAGGGTCTCTAAATTACAAGTTAGAAGCTATATCAGGAACCTGCACAGGACATGTACTTCTGTATAGGCAACCACAATTGAGGAATGCTAAAACATTTGTCATGTCTACTGGAATCTTAAAAATTACCAGATAGAATTCAAGGTAATATGCAACGATAATTGGTGACATATCCTGTAATACTTCAGCATACTGAAATGTTTAATGTTGTCACTTATCGAGCAACCTGACATGTGAATTTCATCATCCTATAAAGTTTTGCATGCTAAATGATGGTTTTGTCAAACTATAAAATCTTTTTGCAGAGTTACTGTGTGAAGATTGGAAAGCAAAATTACATAACTCTACAACTGAATCTGTTCGCTGAATCTTTTTGCAGAGTTTATCGAATACTCAATTAGAGGAACAAATTTTAGATTGGCAAATATTAAAAATATAGAGGAACAAATTTTAGATTGGAGACACTTACCTCTATTGCATGCCATGTATTATCTGGAATGAAAATAAAAATGCTCAGTATCTAAAATATTTGATTATTGATATGATAGGCACTATCCTGTTCGATCTAAGACATGGTTCCAACACAGAAAGAATGGCGAATATTAAAAATATAGAGGAACAAATTTTAGATTGGAGACACTTACCTCTATTCTAGACTTTTAATGGTTCAGTTTCTAGTTGACGTTACATTAACATGTTGGAGTAGTATAAGCAATTAATCATATTAGGTGCAATCTGTACCTTTAGATCATTCTCTGCAATAGTAATATCTCCACTTAAAAGTGTTAGCCACCACTTAATTTTAGATTGGAGAAACTTACCTCTATTCTAGATCACTCTCTGCAATGATAATATCCCCACTTAAAAGTGTTAGCCACCACTTAATAAGTGGTAAGCAATGTACTGCTCTAGCATTCTAATAAGTGATCGGTTAAACTATCTTGTGAGAAGATATGTGACATGTACTGCTCAGCAATCTAACTTCTTTCATACTGCGATACATTCAAATATTGATTCATATATCTGCAACCAAAGTTTTTGTACCACACTAAAGCTTTTTCCATATTTATGTTGCCATCGAATAACTTAAAAGGCATTCATGCATTTGGAGTTGCCGGACATTTAGATTTAGATGAAGCAGACAGGGCTGTTACATAGTTACCGGTGTGCAAATATAGTTCTGGTTGGGTTAGCTAGGCTGTAAGTATCAACTACATGCGCGTTTGGTGCGTCTTGTTTTCTTGCACCAAGCTTGCAATGTGGGAATCTCATTTGCTGTAACTTTCTTCTGGTCTTGTATTTTTTGTGTGAATTTTTAGTGGTTTTTTATCAAATTGGTGAGGACATTGTTGCTTCTCTGGTGTATGTGCAGGCGGTCAGGCTGAATAACAAGCAGCGGTTCAGTCTGCTAGAGGAGAATGGGGAGCTGTTAATTCGGGCGAACCAGGGGCACTCAGTTACTGTATGTTCCCTGCACATCTCCTGCACTGATGTACTACCTTGGAATTTATATTGTTGGCGGTAGGACTAGTTTTTAGTTCAAAATTGAACTACAATATATGTCCTAATGTCAACTTTTTAAGTATTGGAGGTAGTAGCAAGTTCTTGTGTACTTGTGTTAGCTCTATAAAAAATAGAAAGACAATGGTAATAATGTTTTTAATCTCAGGGAGAATTGTTCACATTAATTTTTTTCTGTAAGTGCAGAAGAATCACTTTGTGAATTTCTAAAACAGCAGTAATACTGACCTATGACACCTTTTGATTGTGGCGATGCTCTTCCTAGGATAAACCCACATGGCCACATGCTCTGTTTAGTTTGGGATGAAAAGTCGTAGCAATAACACAGTCCTACATACAACACTTAGTCGTGTCTCTAGTCACTACTATTGCTCTTCCTTTCGGAGGTCACTCAAATGTTTGCTAGCCTCAATTATATGAATGATTGGAAGGGGGATGCAATTCATAGGTTTTTGTCATACTCACACAGAACTTATCATCTGAGGGTTTCATACTTCCATGTATATGCTATCATACCTTTGTTTCAACCATTTAAGATACTTCTGGTTTTTCTTATTTCAGAATTTGCTTTTTTAATTGAGATATAGCCTGATCAACACTATAATCCCGCTCATGTGTCCAATATTAGACATTATTTCATGCAGTTCATTTTCCTCCTCGTGCAAGCAATGAGCTCAGTGAAAAGTGAAAAGAAACTGTAAAGCAATTAAGGCTTTTTGACTTTGCTGGTTCCCTTTTTATATTATATCACTATATGCCAGATAGATTGACATAGGAAATGCAGCTGGACTGGTTATTTGAGTTTCCTTTTCTCTCAATTCTGCATTCCTCTTGCAGACTGTTACATCGGAAAGCTTGTTGAAACCCATTTTATCAGCTGATGAAGTCGCAGGTATGCATTCTTGATAAAGTTTACATTAGCATCTGGTCTTAAATGGAATGGCTGACTTTATGCAATTTTTCTTTCATCTACAGTTTGTGTGCATGGAACTTACAGAAGAAACCTTGATTCGATCTTGCGATCTGGGTTAAAGCGTATGGGAAGGTTGCATGTTCATTTCTCAAGTGGCTTACCCTCAGAAGGAGAAGTGATTAGTGGTATGCTTTGCCCATGGAAACACACTGTCGAATAGTAGAAAAGCTAAAATCATTATCGTAAAGATTGGCATCATTTATTCTACTATCATGATTTATTTTTTTCCATTAATTTTCTTTTGTAAAATTGAGTATGCTTTTAGCATTACCCTTGTTCACTCAGATAGCTGATTTCTTTTGACAACGTCCATGGTTGTGTTGCCTTTTCTTATCCAGGTATAAGGCATGATGTCAACATATTAATACATTTAGATGTCAGAAAGGCGTTGCAAGGTATCTATTGCTTCTAGTAGAAAATCAATTATTTTTGTGTTGTATTTTTCGTATTGCTGTCTAATATGTGGCAACTGAACCTGTCTTCAGATGGAATGAAGTTCTACATTTCAGACAACAAAGTGATCCTGACCGAGGGTTTTGATGGTGTCGTTCCTGTGAAATATTTTGAGAAAATTGAAACATGGCCACGGCGAGTGCCAGTACTATTTCAAAGATAGGAGGCTATAGTAGTAATGCTGCAGTTTCCGCATGTCTCCTTATTCAAAATTTCAAATGCTCATGTAACAGTTGTTTTGTTGTATTTGTATAACTGAGGTAGCTATTTCATCAATTCAGCTGTACTTGTGAGGGGCTGGCGCTTCCTTTGACGGCTCGTGTACTTGTGAGGGGCTGGCGCTCCTATTTCAAAGATAGGAGGCCACAGTAGTAATGTTGCAGTTTCTGCATGTCTCCTTATTCAATATTTCAAATGCTCATGTAGCATCGTGTGACCTTGTATTTATATAACCGAGGTGGCTATTTCATCAATTCAGCTGTACTCGTGAGGGGCTATGCTAATGGGCCTGTGTACTCCAGGAAGCTAGCTCGCGCACACCTTTGACAGCTGCAACTTTCTTTTTTGGAAAGTTTTCCCTCCCATGACTTTTCATTTTTGAAAATTTTTGTTCTGAACTTCGCAACAAACTTTTGCAGGTAACTTCAAATACAAACTTTATGATAAACTTTTGAATGAAAATTTCGGGTCAATTTACTAGGAAATTGTTTGACAAATTTTTTGGAATAGCTACAACAGTGGGCCCAGCATATGTGGGACTCACCATTGTGGGACCCATTATGTGGGCCTAGGTTGACAACCTGCATGACCCCACACCGCAGCTGGTGTGCTAATAGGGCACTGGGCACCTGCGCGCACTGGGCCTCCCATACAACCCAGCTCGGATATACGCCATGTGGAGGATAATTCGCATCCACCATCCGGGAGGCTTGCTCCGGACGTGAAAACCGTGGCTTAGCTCGGCTTGACTGCAAGCGCGGTGTTGGTTTGGCTCCCATCGTGTAGGATGCGAACTGCGACGCCATGCTCAACGACGTCGTCGGCCACAGGAGCAGACCTTCCTCAACTAGATCATGGTCGCGCCCGCAACCCGCACCAGCAGCAGCAGCTCCTCGGCAATGCCGTCGCCGGCTTCGGGTTCCCGGCCTCCTCGGACCCACTGGGATTCTCCCTGCAGCACCACCCCTGTCGGCGACGTGGCGTCCCCCGGTGCACGGTAGCTCACGAGTGGCAGCAGTAGCAAGGCCACCTCCTCAATCAGCACCAGCCGACGCTGGCGGCCTCCTTCAGTATGTCACTCCGCACCACCTTCCCCGACCCGACCACCACCAGCCGCATCTCTCGCCGCCGCCGAAGCGCCACCACTCCATGGCCGACACAACCTCTTCCTCCTCAACAACCGGCTACAGGTTACCGCCGGCCGCCGCAGTGCCTCCCGTTCCCGACGCCGCACGCGACCGCGCCGTTCCAGCTCCCGCCTTCGCTGGGCACGATGGAAACGACCGCCACGGTGCAGCTCTTGGACGAGCTTGTTGCCGTGGCAAAGATGGCGGAGGTCAACACAACATCGGCACGTCGACAATGACATCGCCGCTGTTCGGAGGAGCGTCGTCGATGGCGGCTCGAGGAGGAGGTGTGCTTCGTCGTTGTTGGGAGGAGAATCGTGGGCTCCGACTAGGGAGCAGGTCTCCATCGCCGGCGTTGGGAGCACCACGGACATCTGAATCGTGGAGCCAGAGCCCAACTTTTCACGTTGGGAGAGACAAACTGACGACGCGTTTGGAGCCAAGCCGAGTTGAAGGTTTGCACGTCCGGAGCAAACCACCCTCCAATAATGCGAATTGTCCTCCACGTGGCGCACACCCTGTGAGACGGTATAAAAAAAACGACTTGCAGGCCAGCAGTATTCATCTGTAATTGTTGTTGGCTCCCACATTGTCGTGGCTGGTGGACCTGGGCGGTGGCACCAAATTCTTCCTCACCAGTTTTTCTTTACAAAACCGATGGCGCCGATCTGATATGATTGCTGAGAAATAACGTTTTGGAGAGCGAGGAGTACTTTGGTCATTTTTGGATGTGTTAGAGTGGAAAAGAAAAGAAAATAGATGTATCTAAACAGACATGAGCATTTGAACGGTCGAACACACGTACTCGGTGAACGTTTTAGAGTAACCCTACGAACGGTGGACGTTCAGACGAAGCCCACCTAACTCGTGAGCAAAATATAGCAAAAAGCTCGTTGCCGCTTCCCGGTCATCCATGCTGTGTTCACCGCCGTGGAGGTAGAGCTCATTGCCTTCGCAGCCATGATATTTATTTCCATGTCCAAAATATTCCATGGCAGTTTAGTTAGGACAAATTCAACAGTCCAGCTTCTAGAATATTGTCGTTTGTTAGCTTTACTCCCACGTTCATATGTGTATGCTGTTTGATCATTAAATACCACGTACGCATATGTAATGTAACCGTAAACTTAAATCAAAAAAGGTTTTACATTTTTATTGAGTTTTTAAGTACGTGTTTTTCGTTCTATTGTATTTACGTTACTCTCACGAAGCAAGTATCAGTCGTATTCTATTTAGAACATGAGAATAAAAAAGAGTAAAATACATGTAAAATTCCTAAACGATCGGAGGATGATCATCCGGGTCCATAAATAAAATCTTAAAGTTGCTATTCGAGTCATGAAACTATTAACTGACGGTTATTTAGGTCCAGGAAATTTTAATCATCACCTGGTCCGTAATTTGTTTAAGTTGTGCCAACATCCATACTCCTGTGAGAAACGAAAAGTTCCTTCCCAAACATCAACAGTAAGAAGATTTCCCTCCTTCCCCAGACATCTGTAGTTATCGCATCTCGAGTTGGGCCGAGTTATGACACTAGATGAGATAGAAGTCAGCCAGAGATTTATCCTGCTAATATATTCGGGGAAGGAGAGAAGTAAGATATATGAGGAAGTGGTTTTTACCTCCCAAAGTATGGATCTGGTTAGCTTAACATTAATATATTATAGATCCAAGTGGTCGTTTCAAAAGTTTATGGATTTAGATGACCGTCCGTCAATAGTTTAAGTATATAGGTGGTCATTTTAAAAGTTTGTAGAACTAAATGCCTATGCACTAATACTATAGGCAATTGAGTGCATTTTACTCAAAAGAAAAGTAACTTACAAACTGTAACAAGATACATTGTGCAAACTAGGTGAGTAGTAATGGCTTACCTATCATGTTGCAAAACTACAAACAACTCTGTTTTACTATGTACTCTTCACATATGCGTTCACACTTGTTATAATTATAAATATAATGTTTGTATTTATAAACATATTGTAGCGCTAGATTGCAACGAAGCCTTCGCTCTTCTAGGATAGAGATACCAGCAGAAAGGATAAACAAGAGCGCTAAACCTCTCAAGTCTCAACTACTAACAAGTCGTGCTTGATAGATTGCAAGCACAATGACGACGGCTAGGGCTGCGAGAAAGTTACCGGTCCCAGCTCTGAAGGTAGGAAGATGTACTAATTTCTATCTAGCATCCTCGATAGTTGTATTGTCATAATCGACAACAACCACCCCATACAAACGAGCCATATATCTCGTTTCAAAATAAATGTATTAAAACCCCCATTCACCAAAAGGAAACACAATATCGATGGATCCAGTAAAAGGCTAGGGGGCTCATGTCCCCCTTCCTCACCCTCTCCCCGGCAATCGTCTTGCATTTGCTCTTTGTCACGATCATCACAAGTATAAGATTTTTACAGAGAAAACAAATCCATCTCTCTCTCTCTCTCTCTCTCTCTCTCTTAACCTTTCTTAGAGGAGTTAATTGCACAAATCCAATGGTTTTATAGTTATAAACCTATCAAATACGGTGTCTATTTCACAAAACCACCAATACTTTGGGGTATAGTTTCACAAAACCATCATACTTTCAAATTGGGCCAATTGCATAACAACCATCGTTTTGTAGTCCAATTGCGTTTTCACCATCGTTTTTTAGATTTTGCATATTTACCATCACTTTTTGAATCTGAGAAACCAATGTACCACAAGTCCGTCATGATGCTCTAACGGTGTTAACTTCCGTGAACAAAGACGAAAATACCCCTTTGCGAATTTACTATAGATTTGATCTGATTTCAGCATAACTTTGATATTAGTCATTGGAATAATTTAAAGTTTGAAAATCTGAAGAGATCAAAATTATGATCATTAAATTATGGACAGATTTAAATTTAAATTTAGAGCAATTGGGCTTAATTTTGACAGCACTTTTGTTGTGTTGGACACATTTTCAAAGAATACATATCATATCCAACAATAACATGTGCAACAAAGACAACCATTACATGTTCATCAATTGTATCCAACAAAGGTTCAACAAAATAAGCAATACATGTCCAACAAGGAAGCCATTACATGTCCAACAAAATAACCATTACATATGCAAACCCATCGACACATTCAACTATCAATCCCAAGCAAATGAGCAAGCCTCCCTCTTCCTTGTCCACCTCTTGCACCTCTTCCTTGTCCACCTCTTCCTTGCTGCCCTCCTCCCCTTCCTCTTCCCGATGGTGCTCTTCCTCCTCCCATGTCAATGTCATCGGTAGTAGCACTAGCATTTTAAGGAGCAAAATCTGTTAGTAAGCAAGCAAAAGGGTTAAAAATGTAGTAACTAGTTGGCTGAAATCAGCAATGACTTACTATGTGGTACCCTCTACATCTTGTGAGAGCCTCCTTTTTTGACTAGCCGTGAGTCCACCTTGACAATACTTGGCTATATGACCTTTTTGATTGCATTCAGTACATTTCATTTTCTTGTTACTAGTGATGCCCTCATCAGATTCAGAAGAAGCAGCTAAATATGAATCCCAACTACTATCACTTAACACTTCTGTTTCACAATACATGCCCTCATCATGAACTCCTACTGGCTCATCACCATCATCATTTTTTTTGGACCTTTTTCCTCTCTTGTTTGGCTCTCTCTTTGTGGGTGTGGCTGTTTTAGATGTGTCCCTCTCATTTGTGGGTGTGGCTGTTTTAGATGTGCCACTCTCATTAGTTGGTGCTCTATTTCTCACAGTAGGATGGAACCTACGTTTTGTGGGTGAAAATTGTAATGGACCATCAAAATCATTTATTTGAGCATCGATACACACCAACCCATTCTCTATATTGATATGAAACCACTCCCTTAATTGTTCGTCATATTTTATCTCAACACAATCACCGGCACAACCACTATCACGCCACAAAGTTAAATATTGCTTAGAACCCCACATGTAGAAACTAGCAACAAAATCAACTAGCTGCACTAGCTCATAGTTCATGTCAACAAATAGGTGCGGCAGTTTTCTACCCTTCAAATATCTCTTTGGTTCCCCATCCGGCAAGCTCCAATATGAACGAACTGTAACAACAAGTTTCAACCTACAATACACATGTTTGCAATCAGCTAAATTAACCTATGCATTCTACTGATTTTAAACCCTAAATTAAATCAATCACACATTCATCAGTTCAAGGGCATGACAACAATCAAATCTAGGAGCAATACCTTGTTGGAACCTCTACATCCAAAGGAACTATTTATCCCTCCATGCTAGCACCTGCTCCTGCTCCGGTAGCCCTGAACAGCAGAGGGACAAACATATTAGACCTTATAATCAACCAAAAAGTAAACATTAACTAAACAAGGATGTTGTGCCCAACATTAACTACAAGCACAAGATGCTACTCACGGAACCGAGGGAACAAGGTTTTGCATAAGCTAACCCACCGATCAACCGGAGAGGCGAAGCAACCACCAACCGCCTGGCGTCGCCTCTCTCCCGCGCTGGCTCCGCGCCGCGCCGCCTAGCGTCGCCTGCTCCTGCACGGTGGCCTGCGCCGCACCGCCCGCCCTCGCCCGCGCCAGGCCTGCCCTCGCCCGCGCCTGGCTCGGCCCGCGTCGCGCAGCCTGCCCTTGCCCGCGCCTGGCCTAGCCCGCGCCGCGCCGCCTGCCCTCGCCCGCGCCAGGCCCGCGCCGCGCCGCCTGCCCTCGCTCGCGCCGCGCCCGGCCCGCCGCCGCGCAGCTAGGGTTAGGTTGGAGACCGGAGTCGGGCAGAGTCGAGTGGAGGGCAGGGGCGTCCGTCCCCCTTTTTCATGGTTTTTTTTTCTTTTTTATACATTTATTCTGGTCTGGTTCGCGGTGTTGGAACCTGATGGCAAACGGTGGGATCCGATTCAAAAAACGATGGTGATTTTGCAAAATCTGGAAACCGATGGTGATTTCGCAATTAGAGTTCAAAACAATGGTTAAAACGCCATTGTTCCTTTCAAATTATATGTATCAATTACCTATAGTCTACGATTTTCAAGTGTTGTCATTGACATGTGGGGCCATACGTATAATGAAAAAGGATGATGGTTTTTTAAAAATACACCCCAAAGTATTGGTGGGTCCGTGAAATAGGCATGATATATGGTGAGTTTGTGACTATTAGACTAAAACATTGGTGAGTTTGTGAAATTAACTCTTCTTAGAGAGTCACGCTTCTTTTATGCTGTAACAAATCTAAGGTACGACAAAAGGAAACTATATACTAGAGAGTATATCACATGGTAATCTTGTAAACAATAAATGAAACTATCTATTACCTTTTTTTGAAACTATGAAACTATCTACTAAGGATAGTCATAGACTATATAATGTGGTCCCCTATAATGGTGATCTTAGAATGAATGAAATGAAACCATTCATTAAGATTATAGGATGTGTTGATCTTTAAAAAATAACAAAAAAAAACAAAGTATTAGAAATTGTCTTAGTTATATCGTGTTGGTTCACTGCATCCTCTCTCCAGTTGGATAGTCTTTCTTAAACACAACCTCAGTAGTGTATTGCTTACATGGACCATAGCACGTTGGAAATGAATTGTCACCATGCCCCCTCAAAACCGTGCTAAAGTTTAATCTACTTCTTTCGTTCTAAAATGTAAATATTTATATATAAGTTTATGTTTAAATTTATAATATATTCTATGAATTTAAATAATCATTTATTCAATTCATTGAAGATATGAATCCAATACATAATAAAGTGTACGCGCTGGAAACCTGAGCACTACATTCTACATTAGCATACTTTTGGTGTGTTCGTCTTTTTTTTTCTAAATTTTATAGTTGTTACATCAAAAAGAATTTTACTATTTAGAGTACTAAATAAAGTTTAATTATAAAATAAATTTTAGGCTTCTAGACTAATTCACGAGACGAATCTAATGAGGTTAATTAAGTCGTGATTAGAAGATGGTTACTGTAGCATCACTTTAACAAAACATAGATTAATTGGACTCATTAGATTCATTTCAAAAATTAGCACCAATCTGTCAAAAGGGTTTGTCATTAAATTGATCGAAATGTAACAGTGCTAAATTTTAGAGGGCAGAAAACGAACGGGCGTCTGTTTCCTTGTTGCTGTACTCTGCTTCCTCTATCGTGTAATCCCGCTTTCTTTATGTCTCCCTTGAACTTGAATGCGTGGACTGCCGGGGACGAGTCGTGGCTCGTTTGGCAAAGTCTCCCGGGTGGGGAGCTGCCGGTCGTGAGTTCGAGCGCAGCTCGACTCACGATTCCCACCGGGATTTAGTTCCCAAAAATAATTCCTGGTTGCCTCTCCGCGTGGTGCCACAGAGGGAGAGCGACGTCCCCGTCGCCTGCGAAGTCCGGAGGATTTCGTCGATCTCAAGAAGGACGCGATTTCAAGCTTCATGTGTAGTTGTAGGTCCGTATTTGTACGTGGTGGTGTGAGTAGTGTGCGTGTGTAGGGTCGTGGCGTGAGTGCGTACAAGAACAGATGCTACAGCTGTATCCATTAGAGAGAGGCTTAAAAAAAAAAAGAATGCGTGGACTGCCAACAGGCCCAACACTGGACCGTCCCATGAACTGTAAGACAGATAAAAAAAATTATCCAACCCGTAAGACAGATAACGGTCGGGTTTGAGGCTTCGATTCCCAGCATTTCGTCGAGCACCCACGCCGCGTGGCTCCGCGATGCCGCAGCCGCCTCCTCTCCTGCTCCCGGCGGCCCGCCTCGCCGGTGTGGTGGCCGCCTCCGGTGGCCGCGGTGGTGGCACGAGTCCTTCTTCAAGACCGCCGCCGCGGCGCCGCGGCGCGGCAAGCCCGGGTTCTCGCGGCAGTCGGCCATCAAGAAGAGCTTCCACCAGGAGCAGGTGGTGTTCTCCACCCCGGTGCCCGACGACCCCACCGTCGCCATCATCGGTGGCGGCGCCTCCGGCCTCTCCTGCGCCTCCGCCCTCGCCGCCCGCGGCGTCCGCGCCATCGTCTTCGACACGGTTCGAATCGCCCCCTTCCCCATCCCCTCCCCTTCGGTTAACTTCATCCACTAATAAATAATAATGCGAGCGTGGCTCACCGCGCGTACTCGCCGCTCGTGCAGGGGATGCACGGCCTTGGGGGAAGGATGGCGACCAGAGTCGTCGACGGCGGCGAGCAGCTGGTGTTCGACCACGCGGCGCAGTTTTTCACCGCGACTGACGAGAGGTTCCAGAAGCTGGTGGACGAGTGGCTCGGCAGAGGGCTGGTCCGCGAGTGGAGAGGCTTGATCGGCGAGCTCGAAGCCGGTGGTCGGTTCAGACCCATACCTTCGTCGACGCCGAGGTACATTGGCGTGAACGGGATGCGCCCGCTTGCCGATGCAATCCTGCCTGAGGTATGTCTGACCAGCTCCATCCTCCATGGAGATGGAGCTGTGTCACGAAAGTGATTCCAAGTTACAAGTATTTAGTTGCCTGGGCCATGATTGGTCAGCATTGCGCTATCACAATGCTCAAGTGAGTGAATACTGTTCTGATTTTGTTCTCTGGACGAATCCATTAGGAGTTGGAAACTAGGGATGAGGCGTTTAGTAAAAATGTATCGATGCATTTTGCATAAAAAGGTATTTCGTTAGTTTATATTTTCCTAATTACAGGAGATACAAGGGTACCCATTGGTCATTTCATTCCCAACCCAGCAGTCCAAATACTTCTTTCATTTCCTTTCCTGTTAAATGAATGTTCATTCACTTGCTTAGTCGCATTTTTTTCTGCAGAGTGATTTAATTAAGGTTGTGCGACCTTGTTGGATAAGCAAACTGGAGCCATTCAATGGTCTATGGCGTTTGTTTGAGAATGAAAAGCCACGTGGTGAATATGACGCAATTGTAATAGCTCATAATGGTTAGTATGAAATTCCATTATAAGAGAAAAATAAAATTTATGTGGAAAAGTATGATTCACTTGAAAACACTTTGTGGGCATGATATCGGCCAATCACTCGGGGTACATTTCTAAAAAGCAATCATGTGGCTGAAAAGCAGTACAAGACCAGGGTTACTGTTTTATGTAAAAAATATGATCCTTTGTCCTTATGTAACTCCCTTTTTATATTAGAACCTATCAAATTTCTTATCTTTTTGTCACATGATATTTGTAGCTGATCCATTGTTTACACATTCATCAGGGAAATGTGCCAACCGCCTGCTATCTACATCTGGTTTACCATTACTAACGAAACAAATGAAGGTTTCATGGTTTGCTATGACACAGCTTTAACTCACAAGATATGTATCCTATTCTTCAAATTTTTTACTGTGTCCTATGTTCAGAGGCTAGAGCTCAGTTCTGTATGGGCACTCCTTGCGGCATTTGACGATCCTCTTCCAATCCCACAAAGTGATTCTCATGGAGTATTTGAAGGAGCATTTGTAAGAGATGTTGATTCTCTATCTTGGATGGGCAACAATACTCGAAAACTTTTTCCCATGCAGACTGGTGCACCTGTGTGTTGGACATTTTTCAGCACTGCAGCATATGGAAGAAGAAATAAAGTACCACAGGTGGTTTGTTTTCTGAAACTGTTCAATCTTGCTGTTTCAGTTGGTTGCATCGTCCAATGATACACTTAATTGGTAAACTACAGATTTAAAAAGGAGAGTCCAAGCTATTTCAGATTTAAAATGTGTTAGAGTTTTCTAACATATTTAACTCTTTATCGCAGGAAAATATTCCAAAAGTGACAGCAGAAAAGGTAAAAGAAGACTTGCTTGGAGGAGTGGAACTTGCTTTGGGATTATCCAAAGGATCCCTTCAGCAACCAATGTACACAAGAGTGCAGTTGTGGTATAAAAATGCATTTCTTGAAACTCTACTGCTACTGCTCCATCATGTTAAAATAGGATAACTAATACATGTTTGAACAACAGGGGTGCAGCTCTGCCTATGAACACTCCAGGAGTACCCTGCATATTTGATCCCCTGGGGCGAGCAGGCATTTGCGGCGATTGGCTTACGGGTTCAAGCATAGAAGCAGCAGTATTGAGCGGATTCTCTATCGCAAACCATGTAAATCCACATTCCCTTTGGTTAACATTCCACAATACCTCACTGTCACTGGTTAACAATGTTAGGTTGTGTCCAAATTTTTCAGATTCAATCTAACAATAATGCTGATACATGATATAAAATTATTATTGCAGATAGCTGACTATTTTGTGAGTAACAGTGAACGGCCCGAAGAGTTTTCAATTGGCTTGCATGAAAATCTTAAGGAAGTTGAAGGGCATGATATCGGCCAGTTTACTGGATTAGAATTTCAGAAGCCACAAATAGATGCTGAGCTGACACCGAGTTTCTGATGAATTTGACCTACTGTTCTGTAAATTGTAAATGACGAGCTGAATTTTGTTTCCCATTTTTACTGTTCCAAGGAACTTATTATAACCTATAGAATAGGACAGAGGGAGTACACATTTTTGTGGCTAGAGTGGGGCTGTGACATTTTGTCCCCAAGTATGGCCGCAGAATTACGTGGCCAAAAGCAGAAGATTTGTGCAGCAGGGATCAACAATGGCGACTCAACCAGGTGGGTGTGTTAGTAGCGCACTCATTGCTGACCGAACAGTGTAGTTGGACCACTGGAACGTGATGGTAGGGCAATGAAATGACTACAGAAACTCAGGGCAACAAGATAGTCCTCATTAATAGTGGCCTATCATATAACTAGCTATCCCCTGCTTTCAGTTCCGGTTCGTTTCTTCCAAAACAGAAAAGCATCGCTTCCCAACTCATTCATGAGTGGTCTGTAGGATTTTTTTTTGAATCTATGTATGTAGGAATTAAGCTGATGTAGCAGTATCTTTTCTCGTACACATTATGATTAAGTGAAATGAAGGCTCATAAAAATAACCGAAGCTAAACAAAAGATCAGTGCCCAAAATAACCACAGCTAAACCAACTCCGAACTTGTCGATACAACGTATCACATAATTTGTATTAACATTAAATTAACACTAAATCAAATACAGTATAAAGGAATCCATTCTGCCAGGAACTTTGGACAATACACACTGAACTAAGTAGTAACTTTTCACAGGAATACTGAAGCTACATAACAATTCGAGTACTGCATATATGATGGCATTGATCAAATAGGAGCAGCACACGTAGTTCTGAAATGTCCCGTTTGGTTGCAGCGGCTGCAGTGAACAACTCGCTTAACTCGTCCACGATCCTCTGCTCGAACCCTCTTCTTCCTTGGCCTCCCTGGGGGCCTCAGCGATTTGGGTGGGTTGATTATCACCACCATCTTGTTCTCTTCAGCTTGACCTTGATATGATGTTTCATTCCAGAGGGTTCTGTCAGGGATAGGGTGTATGGTCTGTGAGTATGTTTTGCGGTACGTTGCCACAGTGAAGCAGCTCTCAGTGTAACGATGGACATTCTGTCTGCAGGAGAGGAGTGCTGCCACACCATGAGCACAAGGAACACCATAGAGCTGCCAACCACGGCAAAGACAGCACCTGTTACGGATATCTACAATGTTTGTTCCCTCAAGGGACGAAATGACCTCAAACTCTGCCTCGTTGGCTCGGGCCACTTGGTAACCCCGTGCACGCTCAATGGCCTCTTGCACACGGCGTTCAGCTGTGGGAACGAGGATGGTTGTCCACTGCATGCTTGCTTCACGTCGCTCATTGAACCATGTCATTAGCTGGCGACGAATGCATTCCATCATCTGAACTATGGGAAGGCTAGAAGCATCCAGTATCCAGGAATTCAGTGAGTCTGTGATATTTGCTGTTAGGTGACCATACCTTGTCCCCTCAAAGTAAGCTGTGGCCCAAAGGCGAGGAGGTAGATGTCTTATCCAAACAACAGCTTCTGGTGAAGTGTCCTCTATCTCCAGCAGCTTAGTTTCAAACTCAATGACAGTCAGAGCATGAGCAGCTTCCCATAGAAGGTTAACAAGAACTGAATTGTTGAACTCTTTCTTGAAGGTTTCACTAACATGGCGCATACAGTACCCATGGAATGCAGTCGGAAAGTTGAATTCAACTCCATCAACAATACCCTTCCTTCTATCGGACAAGATGGTGAGCCTTGGCATGTTCTCTGTGTTCTTCTCGAGCAGTTCATGCAACTCAGACAAAAACCATATCCAATTGTCATCAGATTCCTCATCGACCACACCAAATGCGAGAGGGAAGAGAGCGCCGTCACCATCAAAACCAGTGGCAAGAAGCAAGGTGCCAAGATACTTGTTTTTAAGAAGGGTTCTGTCAAGCCCAATGAGTGGACGACATGCATTCACAAAACCATAAATTGATGCATTGAATGATATGAATAGTCGCTGAAAGCAGTTGTCATCTGAGTTACCATAGACGCGAGCAATGCTTCCAGGGTTTGTTTTTTCCACTTGCCTACAGTACTCAGGCAGGAGACGATATCCTTCTTCGAAAGACCCTCGAACCGCTGCCATGATCCGCTCCTTCCCTCTCCAAGCTTGCTTGTAGGACAGTGTGATCCCATGTGCCTTGTGAATCTCTTCCAGGATTTCCTTGGGCTTGCATTGAGGGTTCTCGCGTAGCCTCTCTTCGACGGTGCTTGCAACCCACTGAACAGATGCTTGCTGATGGCCAAGATGGTTGATTCCTATACAACTGTGGGTGTCATTTATAGTTCTGATGGAGAAAGTGGGCACGCCAGGAAGCTTTGCAGCGTGGATGCGCCACGGGCAGCCTTCAGCAGCACACTTTGCAGTGAACCTTGTCTTGTCAGACTTCACCGTCTGTATCTCAAAGTGGCAAGCAATGGCAGTGTTGCGGATGGCCCTACGGCAGCTCATGACATCTGGAAACTCCATCCCCACCGCAAGCTGGAATTCAGCGCTAACAACCATTGTCCGCGACTGGACGACTGGAGCGACCGCAAGAGGAGCCTGCGAGAGGTCACTCAGCGCAAGCTCATGGGTCTGCTCAAGCGAGAGCTGGTGGTCAAGACTCTGGTCATCATCAACGCCAAGGTGGTGAGCCTCAGCAAGCGTCAACTCATGGCCATCTGACAAGTCAAGATCATGGTCGTGATCATGTCCGTCCAGGGAGTTCCCCTCATGACCCCTCAGAGCAAGCTCACCGGAGTGCCCTCCATGGTGGTCGTGGCCGAGCATCAGCTGGTGGCCATCGTCGTGGTGGTGACCGAGCCCCAGGTCATGGTCGTGGTCGTGTGAGTGGCCCAGGACGAGGTCGTGGTCGTGTGGGTGGCCGAGGCCGAGATCATGGCTGTGCCCGAGGCCGAGCCCATGGTCCTGGATGAAGTCGTGCTCGTTCTGCCCCAGCGCCAGCTCCGGGTTCTGCCCGTGCCCCAGGGCCAGCTCGTGGTTCGCCATCGCTGATCAACGCGCGACACCGCGCCGGAATTCCTGGCAACAAAGCAGTCATCTCAAATCAGCGACGCCGTACACGAACAGAGGTATCTCGCGACGAAAAATCCAAGAAGAACCCGAGCCGCAGAGGCGAACACAAGAACTCACCTTGAATCGCAACGGCGACGACCTCCCGCAGCGGCGCAACCGGAGCACCAAACGTCAAGATCCAATCTCGTCGCCCGCGGACCCGCCGGAAATCGAACCCGGCCTTTCACCGCCGCACCGCGCGCGTCACCTCCATCGACACCTGAGCCGCGGCAGGCATCACGCTGCACGGAAACCGAGCTGACGAGCAGACAAAAGGACGAATCGGCCGCGCCGAGATCCAACCTCGGAACGGCACCCCACCGCACGGTGGTGCTCCGGCGGAGGTGGGGCTGGGCGCGAAGCCAAGGATGGCGGGGAAACAACAGACCGATTTGAAGGTTTGCGCAGGGGCAGAGAGTGGAGGAGGAGGATGCGAGCGAGCAGGGGCAAAGAGAGGAGGAGAAATTGGGGAAGGGCAAGGGGGCAGATGAGGGCCTGACCGCCTGAGGCAGGCGCAGCGGAGGAGAGAAGACGAGAGGCGAGAGGGGTATTTAGGTCAAACGCGAGGCTCCTGGCTGCGGATTACTGGGGCGATTTCCCAATTTGCCATTGGGTGAGTTGGGCCTTTTTGGAACCCAATTTGTGTTGGGTAACTCTACGTGTGGTGACTAAAGGTGGCCATTTGGGCCGTGCTTTTGGGCCGCCCGGAAGCCCGCAAAAAGCACGGCCCAAGCACGGCACGGTCCGAGGTGTCGTGCCGTGCTTGGGCCGACGGGGTGGCCCGACGGACGGCACGGGCACGGCCCGTTTAGGTCTTGGCCCGGAAAAGCACGAAATTAGTCCATTTAGACACGGCCCGAAAATAACTTATTTAAAATATATATGTTTTCTATACAAACATCAACCCATCAATGGCTTGGTGGTAAGTCTCTTGCCTAAAAACTAGAAGACCCAGGTTCAAATCCCACTAAAACTCCATATTTTTCCACCATTTTTGCCCCATTTAAACATTAATGGGCCGGCGTGCCTAACGGGCCGGCCCGGCACGGCCTGTGTAATTCGTGTCGGGCCGTGGGCCGATGGCCTGGCACGTGGGCCGGCACGGCACGGCCGGCCCGAAATGAATTCCGTGCCGTGCCGACCCGAAAAGAAACGGGCCGTGCCTTGGCGTGCCTGGGCCGGGCCGTGCCGGCGGCCCGTTTGGACAGGTATAGTGGTGACTCCGCTTTTCTTCTAAAAAAACTAGTCTAAAAAGACTCCCTGTTATAAATGCAAATTTTTGACTGAAATTTACTTTTATTTGTGTTGGGAGCAAATATGAGTTCCACTTATAACTTATTTTGATTAGGTGGGTTTAGGTTGGATTAAAACTTTTTTAAGGACAGAATTTCTCATGGAGAGAAGGTACTGGGCAAACAATACGTCAATTAGATTTCATTATTATTACTGAATATTTTGTCTCTAACCTTGCTTGTATCGGCCACCTAAAGTCTGCTAAAAATTGAATTGATTCTGCTCAACCAAAAACTTTAAATCATTTTTTTTTCGATGAAAGCAAATTATATAGTTGGACCAGCCCTTCTCACCTGCCGGTCCATATGACTCTCTGGCCTATAGGTCCAGCCCACAAGCAAGCCCAGTCCGTGACACAGTTCTTTCCCACCTCCGACTCCGGCCGGAGCCACCCGCCGCGCTCCCCGCTCGTACTCGCCACAGCTCCCGGCATCCCGCGCTACCACAGCTCGCGACCGACGGCCCCTTCCAGTCCCCACCGCCTTCCACAAGGCGGCCTCTCTCGCGCGCCACCGCACGCTCCATTCCGACCGGCCGGCGGACCTTTCCCCTTTGCTGGCTTACGCTGAAGGGATCCGTCTGGGCTTGTTGCACATGTTGGTAAGCCTGAACTGCGCCGATTGATCTCGATTTCTTCTCAAATGACACTGATTTATCATCTCATTTTCTTACTTCGAGCAACTGAAATCCAAAATCCCGTTCTGTGAAACTGCAGAATCCGCAGCATTGAAATTCTAGCGTCGTCAGACGGCCTCAAGTGGACACGCCATGGTTCTCCTTCCTCAACGAACTACGAAATTGAGTCATGCCGATGGCGACCAAAGCTTTGTGCATAAGCTACAGCTCAGCATCTCCAAGGGCCTTCCTCATGCGGCGCCGGTGCCTGCATTGAGGACAGAAGAGCATGAATTGGTAGGAAGTCTGTTGATTCATGAGTTCTTTGACCCGTGGTGCATCCCTTCAAGTTGATGCTCGTGTGTGCGCGTGTGCAGGTTAAGTCTGTTTTCCAAATCCTCCAGGGCTTCGAGACATCCTTGCTCTATTGGGATAGTACTGTTCCTGGGTACCGTGAGAAATCTGGGGTATATGTGGCGCACTTGTCATTGACGGGCCTCAGGTCTGTGCTGAGTCAATTTCTATTTGCGGCAACGAGCTTGAAGCATGTAGAGGTCTTCGTGGGGAAAGTTAGGAGCTGCCATCTCAGGATTCCGACTTTGGATGCGTTTGCTAGTTCAGTAGATTCGTGGCTCACGGTGAGTTTCCAGTTCTAGATGTTGAATTTTGTTCATCCAAATGATGATGTTTATCCAGTCCAAAATTCCAATTACTATTGACATGTTACCATCAGAGGCTTCGGGAAATAGCTCAGAAGGAGGAAGGACTGCTATTTACTTCAAGGAGCAGGGCGATAACTCTACTGGGACTAACTGATTCTATGTCCAGGTCATACTTCAATATGATATCTTACTAACCTTCTTCCTCTTGTTCCATATATATGCATTCTCATATTTTCATATGTTTCTCTAGACAAAATCATAATTTGTCACTGGGATATAAACAAGGAACTCTTGATTTTGAACTGTTCTGGTAAACTAATAACTAATTTAATCTTTGGTGATTGAAGAGGGATAAGCAATCGAGCTAATTTATGATGGCAAAAAAATATATTGCAAATGGCAACTTGTATGCTGCGTAATGAATATTGCCACAATAATTTTACATTCACAGGTTCGCCCTTGAATTTTAGTTTTGCAGCCATGGCCCACTGATTAATAAAATCTCTTACAGTTTATGTTCTGGAGCAGAACATTTATCTCAAGTTGTGCATGGGGCTCTGCCAGACAAGTTTTGGGGTTCTGGGGCACGCATGGCTTCTAGTGAAGTTGCAGTTTATATCCTTAACCAGCTTTTTAAGAAGTTAAATGAAGTATGTCTCGTGGAAGATGGCGAGGTTGTAACAAGAGGCGACTTTTCAAATGTCTGATTGTTTATGTTTGTTACCATTATACTAACTTGACATTTATTACCACTATACTAACTTGGCATTGGTGATCCATGCAAATTTCAGGGGGAACCGTATCATATGCTGCTGGTGATATTCACTGGGACCTTATTACCTTATCTTCAGTGTCTTGATTCTTGGCTTTATTATGGTATCCTTGATGACCCTTATGAAGAGGTATCCAAGGAATACTTAACGAGTTTTTTTTTTTCTTTTTTGAAGATACCCTGTCCAATACTGCAAAACTAGCACATCTTATTAGCTTGACCCAAGATAAATCTGAATTGCATGAGAATTTCATGATTTAATGATCCTTGAAGAGTTTTATAAAAGTACTACCTCCGTTCAAAAATAGATATCGTTTTGGAGTTGGACACGGGAATTAAGGAGAAGTAAAAAAGGTGAATGCACTGAAAACGAGAAGGAGAGAGAGATAGAGATAGAGATATAGTGGAAAGAGAGAATATTGCTTTGGGAAGAGAGAAAGATGCATTGGGAAGTGAGAATGACCTGTAATTAGAGAAAAGTGAGGAAGGCTAGAATGACATGTATATGTGAACAGAGGGAGTACATGATTTTTCCCCTTTGGTGTCATGTGCATACCGAATTCAGAGTATGAAGTTAGTGGTCTCTTACATCTGAAGTTTGTTGTTTTGTTGTTCTACTCTTTTTTTGTTTTTGAAGTTTTTTAAACCCTCAATTAAGATCATGTAGTTCTCTATTGTATTGATTTTCCGTCTTGACAAATTTCTGTTGGCATTTGATAACTTTGAATGTTGCAAATTGAGTTTTCGTTGATTTTGCTTTTTTTTTTTCCTTCTCTAGATGTTCTTTTATGCGAACAATGCAGTTACAATTGATGAGGCAGCATTCTGGGAAATGAGCTATATGCTCAGAGCAAGAAGCTCACAAGTTGACAGTTCATCTTCTTTAACTGATCGTGAATCTATGAGGAAAAAGGAACCAGGAAATCATGAATCAACTGCTGCACAAGCTGCTATAAAAGCAAGCAATCAACCAAGTGTGGATATTTTATGCCCCGTTTTCTTGAAGGATATTGCGAGGGCCATCGTATCTGCTGGAAAATCCTTTCAGCTAATTGAGCATGTTCAAGATGGGAATCGGGTTGAAACTTGTAAGGGCACATGGGGGTTCAATGTTGATCAGGACACAAGTTATAATAATCAACATAAATTCTGGCCAGATACCTCAAATTCAAGAATTCAAGTTGGGGATCCAAGAAGTGAAGACACTGTTGAAGAGTCCACAGGGCAGTTTGGAAATGATTCGCATGAAATGAGACTCTTAACCTTGTCTGAAACTTTCTTGATATGCCTATCTGGATTGTTGGAAAATGGTGACCATGCTTATGAATACTTACAAAAGTTTCATGCTGATATTGTTCAACCTATCAATACCTTTGTGAACAGTGACGCTCAAGAAACAGAGACCTGTGCAGAAAACAACTCAGAGAAGACTTGGATAAAGCTCCTGAGAAACGCTACATCAGGAAGGAAATATGCCGGTGCACCAAAAACCTCATCTAGAAATACTTTCATTACAAATGAGCCAGCATTTGTCCATGGTGCCCCAAAAGATGCATTTTCTGATGGAGTAGAAAAGCATTTTACCCTACCTTGCTATGAAAATCCAGCCATCGTTGCTTGCAAAGATGCGCTACAGAGGAATCCAAACTCTTGGAGTGCATTGAATATCTCTGAAACTTTTCATCTCCCTCCACTGAATGATGACAGTATACGGAGAGCTATATTTTCTGATGGACATATTACAGGAACTAGCACTGGTGATGATACACAATCTACAGCCTCTTTTCCAAGGCTAGATGGAACTGATTATAAGTTTGGCTTTCAGTTCAATGATTTTGAATATGTACGACAGAAGGATGACAGAAGAATCTTGGAAGAGCTCTATGCGTTTCCAACTCTTCTTCCTTGTGTAAATGTAAGAATCTCTTTGGAATTATAGTAAGTTATTCATGTTTTTAGGTTATCTATAATTCCATTTTCTTCAGGAAAATATCCCGCTGTCAGAGATCTTACCTATGCAGAAGGATAGTACACTTGCGTCAAAAGTTCTTCAGTTTATTCGAAGTATGAGTTTGAAAGATCCTCTACAGCCGGTGGGTATTATCCAAGAATGCATTTCAAGATGCATAAAGAGACAGGTATGGTCAAAAGATACATTTCGTTTTAATTGTTTGCTTGTTAATCCATATGTGTAAAGGGTTTGTGCATCTTTCTCCTTTTAAGTTGGATCGCATTGGCAAGAAAATCCTGTCCAAGCTGATGAGTGAATGGAGATTAATGGACGAGCTATCTGTGTTGCGTGCTATATATTTGCTAGGATCAGGTATGTAATCACTCAATGTTTTATTTTCTTTCTATTATTCCCCTCAATAGTAAATGCATATAATATTATTCTAATATTCCATTGGAGCATTCAGGTGACATGCTGCAGCAGTTTCTCATAACAATTTTTGGAAAGCTTGATAGAGGGAATTCTTGGGATGATGATTTTGAGCTAAATAATTTGTTGCAGGTGAAATTTAAGTTGCAAGTTTACTAGCCCAATAATACTTTTGCTCCATCTGTATCCAGTTCTCTTATTTTATCTTTTCTTGCAGGAATCCATAAGGAATTCTGCTGACAAAATGATCCTAACTGCACCGGATTCTTTGGTTGTTACATTAGCAACAAAACATGACATACAAAATGGTGAGGAAAGTGCATTAACTTCCAGAAAAGTTCGTGCACCAGGTTTCGGTATTGATGCACTTGATGTGCTTAATTTCACATATAAGGTATGCATCAAACATGGAGAAAGGTTATCTGCATTTTTGCTGTGTTTTTATGTATTTTTTGGTGATGGCAGGTCTCTTGGCCTCTTGATCTAATTGTTAATACAGAAGCTCTGAAGAAGTACAATCAGGTGATTCTTCTTTTCTACTGCAAGTATCTAATAGGTTACCATTTACGTAATGACTTTGGTCATTTTGCTGAAACCCCAGGTTATGGGATTCTTGCTCAAGGTTAAGCGAGCGAAGTTTGTTTTGGATGAAACCCGGAAATGGATGTGGAAGGTACTCAGTATATCAACTTTCTTTTTGCTATATCATCTCACGATATCCTTCATTGTGACCTTTTTTTTATAAAGTTTCTGATGTTATAGATTGCATATGAAAAATTGATATAATGTTGAGAGTTGACCACTTTGCTAGCTTATTAGCATGACAATCAACAACTCTATGTACCCAGTAAGCCGTAAATTAACATTTTCTGTTGCAGGACAAAGGCAGAACAGGACATAGTTTTAAACAGCAGTTAATAGTGGAGCAGAAGCTCCTTCATTTTGTTGATGCGTTTCATCAGTATGTCATGGACCAGGTGAGTTGAAATATGTTCCATCCCATCCGTTCAACCACCTGTATCATTCTCATGGCAATCTTTGAGTAGGTGTATCATAGTGCATGGACCGAGCTCTGCGATGGCATGGCATCTGCTACTACACTGGATGAAGTATTGGAAGTTCATGAGGCATATCTCTCTTCTATTCAGCGACAATGTTTTGTGGCCTCCGACAAGTTGGTAGGTATCGTGGCCATTCTTATATGAATTAAGACATCATTCAAAATTGAAATTTAATTAAGAATGCTCATGGTCTTTTTTCCAGTGGGCCCTCATTGCAAGTCGAGTCAAGACTATTCTCGGATTGGCACTTGACTTCCACAATATACAACAAACTCTCAGCACCGGTGGGACTGTTTCAGCTGTGAGGACAAGGTGTGAGATGGAAGTGGATCGGATTGAGAAGCAATTCGACGAGTGTGTTGTATTTCTCCTGAGGGTAGGTTTCTAATTCGTCAATTATCTTGTCTGTGCAGTAACTTTCTCTAGATTATAAACAATCAATGAAACATGATTTATAATATCCTCCATATCCTTCGCAGATTCTATCATTCAAGCTCAATATGGGTCATTTCCCCACCTCGCGGATCTAGTTACAAGAATCAATTACAATCGCTATTTCATGTCAGATAATGGCAGCTTCTCAGCTATTCCTGGGTCCCGGAGCACGGTAGTGGTTTATTGTGTCTAGTGACCGGGATGGTGCTGTTGTTCCATTTAATGTATATATAGCATGTATGTACCTTGTTCGTTTTCTACCTTTAGGATATATGAAATGTTTTTATTTTTTCTTTCCAAGGGAAAGGAAGCGCAGGCATAACTTGCATGCCTCCTGTTATTTAGATCGTGAGTGCTAATGCTTGAACTTGTGCGCCAAGATTTTTACTAGTTATTTCAAGTTTGATTTCAAGTTAGAACATTTGTTTACAATTATAAAGTAACATATCTGCTCAAGTTTTTCCTTTACTACTACGTGATGGTGCCGTCAGCATGTCAGTGCTTCAGATTATGCAACAATTATTTAGTATTATGTCCATGAGACTGGTACAAATTCTCTTTGCAGTCAAAAATGTTAAAACACGAGAAAGTGCCCCCATGAAAAAATTTCAGCTCTAAGAAAACGATCGCGGCATCAGCTGAGACTTCACAATGAGATTCGGTAGAGGGAAAAAGATAGCTAACCGATATAGATTTATTAACATTGAACAAAACTGAACTATGTATAGAAAGAAAAAGATATAGCTATCGAAAGGAAACTGAGGAACCATTTTTTTTATATCACTGCTATAGGGCTATTACAATTACAATCGGATCAGAAGCAAACAGCATGGGACTACAGCACCTTATTACCATCATCTGTCATCTCAATCAATAATCCTTCAATGCCCATTGGCAGGGCCATATGATGGGTATCTGCCAGCCCCATTCGACAAATTTGGGTAGTCGCGTGACTGGTAGGAATAACCACTCGAGTCTGACCCAAAGTTTGGCTGAGAGAGGTCCGTGCGGCTGTATGGCCATTGGCCCATCATTATCATATCTTCGTACTGGCCACTGTTGGAGAAGGAAGGGAGATCAAAGTGCGAATAACTCCGGTCCCTTAGCCCACGAGGCACATTGCCCAACGGGCTATAAAACCTTGGAGGCTCCTCATCATAGTATTGCTCGGACTGATCAAACAAGTATGGATCGCCAAACATATCATAATCAGGTGTGCTTGCATCATTGGGCATAGAGTACTGTCGAGCAAATCCATGTTGCAAGACCTTTCTCCGTTCACTCTGCTCCTCGTCCAGCAAGTCATTGATTATATCTAGGTGTGGGAACTCATCACCAACAAGGCCTTGTGGTTGGTAGGGAGTAAATCTGGTAGAAATTTCTGACAACAATTGTTTGCTTCTTGATCTTCCATGCAAATTGAGCTTCTCAATCCCACTTCCAATGTTCAAACTTGCAGGTGCAGTATCATTGTTGTTGCTGCTACTGCTTGCTTGGTGTGAACTCTCTTCTCTACTCTCATACTGGTTCAGTGACTCAGGTTTAACAGTTCCAAATGTAAATCCAGGTCTTAATGATGTTTCCTCTTTCCTGGGCAAGCTCTCTGATGACAGAACAGATGGTTGTGACGTAAAAATCGATTGCCAGTGTGCTTGCTCTGGTAAACCTGGCTGATGTGTGGAACCACTTCCAACAACAGAACTCTTCTCCATCATAGCATTGCGATATGTCCGCGACCGAGGAATGTAGCTAGGGGCACTAGCAGAGGGCTCATTTCCCAACCGTCCAACTGCACTCATCGAACGGGAAATGGGTGGTGCATTCTGAACCGTTGTAGGAACAGGTGGGCTTTGTTTTGCTCCGGGGACTTGTGGAGCACTCAAAGGCCTTGATACCGAAATGACCTGAGCTGTAGTAGCAATGCCAGCCGGAGCTTGTTTCTGAGCTTCAGATTTGGTTGATGCAGGCAACTTCAAGGTTCTACTTGCCGCTGGAACTGGCTTCTCCACTTGTGAAGCAGGACTGGATAAAGACCCTTTATTTGAAACTGGCTGAACTGTTTGTGTTGAGGTGACACCTGCTACTGAAGTGGCAGTCACAGCACCTGAAACTTCTGTTGCACGATGACTCAAGCTATTGGTGCTTTCTAGCAAAAATTTTGGTTGCTGGGACACGTTAGGTTGCTTTTTTACAGGACTCGCAGAAGAAAAGGAAGACTCTACCATTCTTAACTTGGAGGGACTCATTACATCAACATGACGTTGCGCATGTTGCTTCTTCTGCAACACAACTTTATCATCCTGAAATGAATTAAACTTTACACGTATTAAACCAGAGAACAATTAAAAAAACACTGTTCTATTGCTATCATATGAAAACGGGATGTTTTATGGTGTATTTCTCAGTGAAAACATGTATACCTCAGATTCATGTCTAATGTCCTTTAAGATGCCAGAACCATTGCTGCTGGATCCCATAATTCCATTATGTACCAAATTAGATCCTTGTGAATGTCCTGCTCGTGCATCACTATCCTTATACCGCCGGTTGTTTCCCCTGAAGCACAATACGGCAAGATAAATACCAAATGATAGTAAAACCAAGGGAAATAATCACTAAAATATACCTATTGGATGAGGATCTGACATTTGTCCAGGCACCTCCGGTGTGTGATCCGTTCAAGATAACTGAAGGAACCGAGTCTGACGAACAAGTAGATGAGCTATCATCCACAAAAGAGGTTCTCTTTCCCGCTTGGTCATTTTGCATCTCACTACCTCCAGGTACAGCAGCTTGGGTTTCCGAAGCATCTGTCTCCCAATTAACAGGACTAGATTCACGGTCCTCAAGATCAACATTTAATGCATCTGAATTATCATCTCTGCTGTCAGATATATCAGACACTTCTTCAGGGTTGTCAGCATTTGAGGAAATTTCTTCTGCTTGCCTCGAGTAATTGTCCAGGATCCTATCATCTGATGCCATGCTGTCCATAAGTATTTCCTTACTGATCAAGTCAGACTTGCCATTTTTTCCTTTACTACTTTTCCGATTGTTTTTCTTCTGTTTGGCCTGGCCAAGACACAAACATTTCAGAAACTTCTCAGTGCATACAAAGAGGATACAACAGCAAAACGGCCACATATTTTCATAGAAGCAGTAAAAAACAGCTAAACATGGCAAACAACACAATCTCCAAGTTTACATACAAAGAACATCAAGAAGATGGCAAGGTTTGAATAACCTGTTTTTTCTTGGCGCGCTTTTCTTTTTCAGCAGCACTACGTTTTGCCTTCAGTTCAATTTCTGCTAGTCCCGCAGCTTCCTCTTCACGAATGAGCTCCTCTTGGCGCTTCAAAGCCACAGCCTCTTGGTACGCCACTTCTATTCGGCTGTTTCAAATATTTATAGTAAGACAAATATTCATAACCATGTTTTATATTTACAGATTTCATCAGAGGAATTTAAGTTTTCCCATACATAGAAAGTGAAAGAAATATTAGTACTCAAAACACAGTTTATTTATTCCGAAATCAAGAATTAAATTATTAAACACTGCTACACAATGAAATAAGGAAGATGAAAAGGTAACTAACAATTGGAGCTTTTAGGTTTGGGAATCAATAATTTATCGACAGTATATTGCCATATTGATCTGGAAGAAGTTTCTACCTGAATATATGAGCCAAGGCAAAAAGCTCCAGTGTCTTCCAACCTAGCTCTATAAGGCGTCTATCATCACGCTCAATTGAATCTTTGTTGAATTCCTCACCTGAGCTGCCATCCTAGTGGTACAATAAATAAAATTCATGAGGGAATGAAACATTGATGTGAGATACAGATGATGTATATAGAATCTCTTCTACCTTCAGTTTTGCAAGTATAAGAATTAATCATGATCCTAGTTCACAGCAGTACTGTGTAGAAAGGTTTCATTCATTTTGTGAAAATATTTCGAATTTTAATATGAATAAATGTCAAAAAGGGCAGGCAGGGCCAAAAACACATGCTGTGAAGAAAGTTGTTTTTTTTAATTTAAAGGTTAAACATGGAAAACAATGTGCAAACAGTCATACCAAGTGAACTACCATAATATCAAATTTTCAATGGAGGTTACCCTGATAGTAACTTTGCTACTTGAGATGCATACCTTTGTGCGGTTCTGTGAACTTTTATCATCCTTTGTAGGCAAAGGTTGATGTGGCAGTGTGTCCAATGCAGCTCTTTCAAGCAAAACTATAACATCATCAGCCAAAACAAACATGTCCTGCTCTATAAGCACCATCGGTATGCCTCTAGCATCAGCCTCTGTTAGTTTGGATGACGATGACCCCTTTTTGTTCTTGCTCTGGTATTCAAGGGCTTTCAGTCCACTATATAGAGAGTCAATTACCAAAGTAGATGTAACTTCTTTCTCTATGAAAAAGTGTTTCACTAGAACTTTCAAAATAGTGTCAGTCTTTTCCCTTGTCATGTGCCGCCGCACACTTGGATCCATTCCAAGCCAGAATGCACTAAAACTGCAACACAGCAAAGGAAAATATGTTCATCTAAACCAAAATTATGCATAACAAAAATGCTTGTTATTAAAAGCAAAAAAGATATGCCATTCAGAAGTGTATCTAACCTGGACCACCTCAGTTTATCCTCAATTAATCTGCTAAGCTTGCTTCTTCTCTCGTCAATAAAGCGACGGCAAATTTGTTCCACATTTGATAGGTACACCCTAATTAGTTCCCTTCGGTACTGACCGTCAAGGCAACGAAACGGACGGTCTGCCTTCTCCCTCAAATATTAGGATGCAAAAAGCACAAACAGTTATGCACAGTAAAATACTCCCGACTCAGAGAAGCATTTAGTATCATAAAAGTTGTAAGGAATAGACCTATAGAAACAGATACCTGATGACTTGAACTTGAGCTTTGATGGTAAGAACATCCTCAACAACAAAGCCATCATGCAATTTTGACAGCTCCATAAACTTTTTCCAACCCCAATCATGTTCTTTCTTCCAAAATCGGTGCAGCGTATCTGAAATACTACATTCTTTAAACTCCAAACGAAGAGGCAAATCAAAAGCTTCATATTTAGGCCCTCTTTGGCATAGCTCCAGCTCCAAGGAATTATTGGCGCTAGACGCCTCCAGTTCCAGAAATTCATGGAGCTGGAGCTGGAGCTGGGATTACACCAGAGTTGTTTGAGTGAACCACCTTGTTCTTATTTTAGATTAAACTAGAGGCGTAAGCAACTTTATATCAACACATAAATTCCATATCTGATGTTCAACTTGGGACCTAGAGCCCTGTTGAATTAGGACCAAATAGTTCATCACTCACCAGAATACTTAGATTTCTTCGGATCTCTATTAATTACAGCTATTGTAAATTGTGCAAAGTGGCTCCACCCTGAAATAATATAAAATCATATTGATGATCATGATCAAGAAATCTTGAAATGTATCAAATATAATGAATAGACATTTCTTTAACCTGGGAGTAGCTTATCATGATTGGCAACACAAAGAAACAGTGACAAGTGGTTGCAGACATCACATCCTTGTGGATAAATAAGGATGTACCTGAGAGTCAACAGATATCTCAAAACATTATGCAGAAGTAGCATATCGGTTGATTGGTAAAATAAATAACCATCAGTGCATGAGAGTAAGCAGCTGGGAAAAATAAGAAATTAGCTAGACATTATCAAGTTCAATAAAAAAAATTGTCAAGACTGTAAAGGACATAGCAGATAAAAATGGCAAGTGCTAAAGCGCCAAATCAATTCTAGGTGTACATAAATGCACGTGAGTAATACTTTCTTTCTTCAATATGTGTTTAGATGAAAAATATTTGTAAACAGCAACAGACAGGGTGTTGACTATAGTATGATAAATTCTCAATAATCGGTCTATTTGCATGGTTATCTGAGGTCATGATTCTAGTTTGTCTGCATAAGCAGTTCACTCACTATTGAATATGATCAGCCTTCAGAATATGCAGTTGAAAGATCAAGACGTAAATAGTGGATCTACACTGCTGCCATAATAATTCAGAACTATTTGCCAACTTTGCTATCTATGGATATCCTCGCACCACTGAAAACAAATAACCTAATTGCACTCACAAGCCTAATCGCATTCACAAGGCAAGTAAGAAGCTCGACAGCACGGTACAAACAAGTTTGCAGTGGAAGGAACTAAAAAAAACTGATGGTGATAGATTTAATGCTCATGAGGATCATACCACTTAAATCCACCAACATCAAAGGAATTACTCCTTAGCTCTCTCTTGTTGATTTGGGAGAAATTATCGATTCTCCACGTAAACTTCCCATAAAGCTCAGAGGGCCTTGGCCCTGTACAGAAGAATAGAATTAATAGGTAAAAGCAACACATGCAGTAATCAAAGCAACTTTCTTGACACATATACAATAATATATAGGGAACTGAAATAAAGTAGTAATTACATGCTGCAATTTTTAGAAATAGCATGTTATACCCAGATTTTTGCAAGAGAACGGAAGCATTTCAGAATTTAAGATGTGGTATACATGTCTCCACGGAAGCCTGAGCTTAGTTCCAAGGTTTGGGTTCAGTAGACAACTGCCCCATATACAAACAGTTATAATGACCTAAACACTCCAGGAAGGCAATCCAAATACTGAATTTTCTTCCATGTTGCGCATAGAACAAGACTAACATCGGCTGAAACTATAGCTATACTAGTTGAGATTATTCATGAAATAAGTTATAAAAGAATGAAGAGGCTTCGTTGGTCTAGCAAACATGGAAAAAACTGAACAAGACAAAATAGAAAATATCACACTAAAAGCATTTAGAGAACGGCGACAGGAAATACAAATATATGAAGACAAGCTTCACAACATACCGCAATCATCGTCATCTGTGTCTGAGTAGGCTGGTGAAGTGGATGGTGTTCCATTCTCAACTTGCTCACTGGACCTCCACTCTGCTAAAGAATCACCAGAATGGCTCTGCTGATCACTTGGCAACTCCTCAGTTGATGAGGACCTACCATCCCCTGTACTGTCCTCGATCAACGTACCAGCCATTATTGACGCAAAAAAAGGTGCAGCTACAATATCACCTCACTCTTTTCCTTCCTGCAAAACAGCAACCAAAAGTGAGCCTAATATGTGGGTTCTGATTCTGAAGGGAGCAAGTTCTGTAGAAAGTCGGCAATTGTTAACAAATCCAAACATGTGGCACATCTCATGACAGGCATTGCAGAGGAAAAAACAACAGCAACAGCAATTAAAACGCTGCAGTCACGTGTACATATATCCTACTACAATATCAGAGCAGAGCTGCTCCAATTACATGACATCAAGAAATATTCCAGATCCCAGAAACATCGCACCTAACCAGCAGAACCTCTAATTTCCAGCAAAGCAAACAGCAGCCGCCCGTCACCACCAATCCTAGTGCCGCATGAACTGCATGCGTCCGCAACATTAAGTCAAACGCAACGACGCTGGATTACTTTCGCCTGCGCAGAAACCTAGGACTACCTCTCTCACGATTACCATAAACCACTGGGTAGGCGGCACCATCCCGACCCGAACCAATCTAATCCCGGCGCGCGAGAACCATTCCCGCGTATGAACCACAGCACCCCGGGCCCGATGGAAGATCGATGCCCACCCACCGCGAGATAGGATCGCGGTGCCGCAAGGCGAGGCGTGCGTGATAATGCTCACCTCGTCGGTAAATCCCACGATTCAGCTCGGCCGCGGTACGGGCCCTCCGGATCTGACCTCCCGGGACGCCCCGCACCGTGTGTTCCCCGAGTCGTCAGCTGGTCCGCGGGGAGATCGAGCGCTCCCTCGCCCGTCCTCAAGGCGGTCGGCAGCGGCAGTGCAGGCGGCGGCGGCGTGCGCGGGCGCCCTAGTCGAGTCGGGGAAGAGGGAGGGAGGGGAGGTGTGGTGGAATGGACTCGGGGAGGGTGGCTGTTGAATAATCGGATCGGGTTTAGGTTTACGCCCCTCTTTCCTAGGCTGGCTTAGCTCGCCGCCTCCGTTTTGGGGTAGTATTTCGGAAGGTATTTATAAGCGTATATTTTGGCAGTTTTTTACAGCTGCAGATAATTATTTAGCTCTCGTTTTTGGCAGATATTTATAATGATGAGTTGAGACAAAATTGAGTTTTTCTTGCATTAGAACGGTTTGATACATTTACATGATAGTAACAACAATATAATTAGGGATAACGTGAAATAAGTTTAAATACAAATAGCTATTAGATGTTGTCGTTCTTTGTTGTTAGTTACATTGTGCGACAAACGGTTAGAAAATACTTCGAGATTTTGTCGTTACTAGTAAGATCAACTGTGTACCGTTATATAACTAACTAAAAGAGACATCTCATGGATTTCTAGATTCGAGTGGTAACGTATTCGTTTTGTAACGCCGTAAGGATGGATAGGTTAGTAACGTAACGTCTGATCCAATAAATTTATTGTCGATAGTGGCGAAACTAGAGTTTTGGATAGGTCAATAATGTAACGTATGATCCAATAAATTTATTGTCGGTAGTGTGGAAACTAGAGTTGAGACAAAGATAGTTCATGCTTTATCGTCGGTAAACATAAGTTCAGATTTATATGGCAAAGTAAAAGTAAATTAGAGCATACTTTTTTGTTTTATCCTTGTGCACTAGCACCAAGGAACACCAACATAGCTTCACCAGACTATACAGGTCACACTACAAGAATTTCGTTGGTGGAGTTTACATTATATAAATTTAGCACTAGATTATCCTAATAACTTCTTTTTTCATATTCTAACTTGTTTGTATAATTTCAAATTTTAGTTGGCAAAATAACTTATATTGATTTTTAAGGAATAATTCTAGTTGTCAAATGACTCAAGTTAGGCATAATAAGTGAATAACTAGTATCTATAGTTTATCTATCACATTACGAATTAGATAACAAATTGTTGATGTTTATAGATATAACCCATTCTAATTTTCAAGTCTTTTATAGGGATTATACCATAATCTAAAGCAAGTGCTGCTACATAATACCTACCAAATAAACTCTAAATATATCTAGAGAAAATATACCTGCCAAAAATATGATGAAGTCAGGACATATGGATTCTTTCTGCCCAAAAACATCTCCCTTTTTAATAAAACGAATTTTGAACAAATATTGTTTAAATCATAATCGTAACAAAAATGTGCCCATTTCATATTATTTAATGGGATATAGGATGGTAGGAGAGAAACCATACGTATCCATTTGCAATTTTGAAGCGTCTTAGGTAACACTACGGATAACTTGTCTATGTATAGGGGGATTGAAAATGTGTTAATCTCTCAAAAACTTTTATTAGTTTATTGATATAGATCTATTTTTTCTACGAATTGAACATGATACAAACACAGGCACTCACATACATGCACAAGTACTCATCCTTATGAACAAACGCCGACATCCTACCCCTATAAGTGCATTCAAAAGACTGAAATGGCTTGATCTTGAGATTCCTGATGTCGTAAATGCAAGACCCATGTTAAATATAGAATTTGAACTCATATGTGTTGGTTACAACACAAGAAACCTAACCATTAGGCTTCGTTCACCAATACAAATTAAACTATTCAAAAATTTCATTCACTTGTGCCAAAAGAAAATGTTATATGTGAAAGAAATATTTCACCTAAAAATTAATTGTTCCAAATTTAAAATTTAATTATCTTAGTAAGGGAAAGGTTTATTTTATCTCTCAAAAGATTCACTTTGTCCATTTTACACCCTAAACAAACTACTAGCTCAATTCTCCCTCGAACAACTTCAATTGATATGAATACTCGCTAATGGATTTTCTCCTTTTTATTTCTTCATGTACAAGTTGAATTTAATTATGTCAAAAAATTTATTACAATTGTTTTGGTACTCTTTAAATAGTATAATAGTAATTAACAATATAAACATATAAATAATAACAAAATAATTTACCATTATTACTTAACATAGGTTGTTGTGTTATCTATCATTATGCAAAATTTGGACTTCAAATTTAACTTGTATATTAAGAAGGGAAAAATCCATTTTACTCCCCGAACAATCACACTAGGGGGTACATTGCACCAATTGGATTTTTCAGGGGAGTGAGCCAAGACTTTGCTTAGGGTGTAAAACAGATAAAGTGAAATGTTTGAGGAGTAAAACAGATATTTTCCTGTTAGTAATACACATTTTAGCAATATATTTTATGTTAAGTTATGGCAATGCATACTTGAAATATTCTAGAATATTTTAAAAAACACAAGAGAGAAGATTTTTGCCACGGAAGATTCTAGAATTATTTATTCATAACAAAGTGAAGAAGAGTGTAGAATCTAGATATTTATATATGGTAAGAAATACCTAGATATTAGGATAAGAAAGAGAATATTCTAGAGCTAGATATTTTGGTTAGAAGGGTGTGGAATGTTGCCATGTGGCAACATCCTAGAGACTATGTACAAGTATAAATAGGGGTGCCCTCTACCCTCCAAGGTACCATGCTATGGAGCCATAGAAGCTACCACATGTGAAGGCATGGTAAAGGTTGCCATGATGTGTCCTAGAGTCTAGGAGTGTTATGGTGAGTCCTAGATTGATAGTAGTGGTGTGTAGCCATGAAGAATGTTGTGTCTTGTGTCAAATGTATGTTATGAATAAAGGCTAAGCTTTTTTTGTAGAGAGTTGGTCTCCCAAGTCAGTAGAGTAAGATGAAGGTCTCCTCGATATAGTTAGAAGTGTTGGGTTTGGGTCCACATAAGAAGTGGTATCACACCGGTTTGGTACCATTTCTACGAGGTCGGTGTTAGCATAGGGACCTCGATTTCCCAACATTTTATTGTTCTTAAAATGTGATTTAATTAGTTGAAAACTAGCAGATCTCAGTATACAAAGATCAAATATATACAAAAGCATATTGGTGGAGAGATGCTAATTTATAGTTGCAAAATTGTGCTAGTATGCAGATCAATTCCTAGAAAAAAATCTCGGAACCGGTTTGAATGGCTTTGGCTTGGTGTTGATCTTGTGCGTATGATGTTTCCGCTATCTATAATTGCGTTGTAATGCAATGTTACGATGAAAACCGAGAGATAAAGTGAGTTTGTGCCTTAGGTGAGGCAACAATAGAGGGCACACTTATCCGATGGTTGAGGTTATTGGATCGTAGACATAACTTCAGATCAAATTTTCTAGGGAAGTAATACCTGTTTTCAAGCATCAAAGATACGAACCGGCACATTTGAACTCCTAGATTTTGCACTATAACAATAGTGATTTGGACACGGGACAATCCATTTTGGAAAGTAGATTTAGTACAGCTTCAACCTTGAAGAAAATTTCTGCCGGTTACTAACCCCCTCGGGTTTGTAGTTGATGACTTTAGGAAAGCTTTCATAATTCAAAATTCGAGCTAAGGAAGCTGTTCTAACATTATCAATTAAAAATCGAAGAGACTGCATATCAAGCACCACCATTGATGAAAGGGGATTCATGCACAGTTTAAATCCTTAAAATGCTGTTTCTATTCTGTACAAAAGACAGAAGCTTCTCGGAGCTGGATCCGGTTGCGGACCAGCCAAAAGAACAAAATATTAAACTTTGGACAGATGTACATCTTGTCCAAAAGCATCCAGCCATACTAGCAAATGGAAGGAACAATGTTACTGATGAAAGATTCGAGTTCTCGAATCAACAGGCAACATCCCGCGCGCTACAATATCTGTCAATCCAATGATCCAATGTCGAAAACCTCAAACCGCCATGAGCATATCTTCTGATGTATGAACTCCAAAGATCTCAGTTATCGTCAACTTGAGAGTGAAAGACGAAGCTTGGAAACGTAGTTGTGATGTCCCTGTCCAAATATGGCAATACACAATTGTGAAATATCTCAAGAAGCGAAGACAACAACAATATGTTCTGAAACGACTGTATATCATACATTGACCATGGTAGCCCAAAAGAGAAACCCAAAACTTATTGTACTCCATTCTTAAAATATGATGTTTACGACAACAAATCTAGTTCAGTTTCAACTGAATAAGCTGCCTTAACATCATATATAAAAGAATAGATGCAGTACACATTATATCAATGATATCATAGAAGCATGAGACATTTCTAGATTTAATAACCATCAGCATGATGCCTTGAACAAGTTCTATATTGAAGTGGCTTGCCTACCATTGAGCCAATAATTCATTCAGCCTGTTTTATAAGATAAACAAAAGCAATTTGGACTCAAATTGACACATGAACCTTTAGTGGGTTACAGAGAACCCCAATTGTCAGACATCATACTGTTCTATGTAAATTTGAATGGTGTAATTTTGATGTGACACATTTCAAGCAGTGTCAATGCTAAGTTCTTTTTCTTTGCAAGATATTGACAGATCAAATTTTATCCGCAAATCATATCACTCTTTAATGAAACAAAATATAGTTTTTTTTAAGAAACAAAACAAAATATAGTTACATCTTCAAGAGAAGAAGTAAGCATTTGATTGTCTCAGCTACGAAATTGAAAGTGTTAAACTTGAAAATAAAATAAGAGAACCGTGCCCAGACTTTTAAGATAAACATAAAGGATAAAAAATTTTGAAAAATAAAACCAAGAAGCATGACAGTTTGATAAATACGCAGAAGCAAGAAGGTCACTTACTTGAGGTACTGAAGAGTCATATTCTTCAGCAAAGAGGGATGCCTAAGAACTAGATTGCGCCACTCTTCTTTGTCAATTCTTCCATCATGCTTTGTGTCTGCCTCCTCAAATGTCTTATAGCCAGAAAATAATAGGGAAGCCATAATCAGCAAGGAACAAGGTGAAAAATCTGATTTTCTTATGCCAAAGCCACCACAATTGCAATGAGTAAGTCAGCAAGAAAGGGTAAGACCATTATCAAACTCATACTACTAAGCAAGTAAATTCAACTAAGATATGCTAGAAATAGTACATCTTGAACTCAAACAAAGAAATACAGCTAATGCAATGTTTTTCACTGTGCACACTTCAACAAATGTTTGCCAAAACACAGAAGAAAGAAGGCCATAATAAGTTCCACTTTCGCTAACAATCAAGTTATTAAATTAGCTGAAATAGATTGGTGTAGACTACTATAGAGTTCTGAGACATGAAAAATCTAGAATTACTACTCCCTCCGGTCTTCTTTTGTTGGCACGGAGAGAGCTAAACTCGCTCTACTGACATTAACAAAATAAAGCCGTAGGTCACACATACCAGATATTATAGCCAAATTGGATAAATTGAATATGATATGTACCTCCATGTTAACAAAATAAATCATGAGGTCATACACACTAGCTATAGTAAAATTGGATATATGACAATGTACATCTTTAGCAAACCTTGTCAATTATGCTCTCTACGATTTCATCAGAAAGATTCATTCCTGATTCAGCTAGTGTAGCAACAACCATCTGCTTGACCTGATAGCCAAACGACATAAATTATTGAGGCAAAGACCAGAAAAACGAAAATAATTCAGACCAAAGATAGAGAGATCTCTACAAAAATACAATAAAAAAACCTAGCTAGCATCAAGCCACTCAATACCGCAACATATAATTTAAGGGTGCAATCAAGGTGACAATAGCCTAAAAGTTGGATAGTGCAAATATGTTGTAGCTATGGCTAAAGCACATCCATGCCAAATTTCAAGTCAAGATATTAATTATTTTACCAAGATTAAACTATGTTCATAAAAGCAATTTCTGTAGTTACATACCTCTTGTCTCTCAATGAAGCCTTGTTGTTTGAGATCATATAGCCGGAATGAAACTGCAACAATGATGAGCTTTTAAAAATTTTAAAACATAAAAGGGGAAAGGAGTGCTGCATAAAAAATAAATTGTTAAATTATACTTTGCCATAGTGAGGTATATATTACTAAGAATATCAAATAAGCCTCGAATAGCTGTGGTGAATCATACAATATAGAGCTCTTTCTAGCATTTATAGTATAGTTACTAGCTGAAACTCACAGTCAATCTTTTCATCAACGGAGGCATTGGGATGAAACACTGAGAGAGCACGGGCGAATTCTTCAAATCCTAATATTCCGTTGTGCTTTGTGTCAAATAAATCAAATACCTGCAAGGACCAAGAAATATCGAGGCCTCATGAACTATGTTTCCAAAGAAACATTACAGATAATCAATTTGCAGGCAGCTATTTTTCCTCCCTACACAGAACATGGTTCTAAATCTCTATAGCTCCATTGAAGTACTCCACAGTGAATGTAAGACATTAACATGATTGATATATAGGTATCAAATGATATGCACAGATCATTATTTTGCAACTTATAAAGGAACTACAAATGCGAAACTCAATATTGGATATACAACTCAAAAGAAGAAGAAGAATGTCAATTGCATGAAAAAAATGAATATTCTTACTGGTAGAAAAATAAATTGGTCATAAGAATGGTTATTCTGTTAAGGTATGAATGAATACGGCTTCCATTTAGTAAGTCATAACTCATAACACAGTTCTTCGGTTAAGCAATATGTAAGTACAGCTTCCATTCATACGAGCAGCAGTAATCTAAAACATGATTGTGCAGCATTAAAGAAACTAGTGAATATGCTGCATGTCATGTCACAACATCAGCAGGTAATACTGATAACAAATGAGAACATTATGCACAAAAAAGAAAGCATAATCTCAAAGTTACTTCTACAATTTGTAGAACTGAGAAATCTATGATTTAGAGAAATTATTGATTCAATTTAAGCGTGGGACATTGTCCCTTTGGCTCGTTACAGGAGGGGCCAGGATTGGGAATGCACTGAATGACCCATGACCCACAAAAGGCGAAACCGGAAACGGATTAAAGGTGAGGGGCATATATCATGCTCCAGATAGCAAACCAACGGTAGGGATCAGGTAGCGGTATGATTGGCGGGAGGGCATAGGTAACGGTAAATTTTATTCAGAAAAGGCTGAATTAAAGATGTCCAGAGCACAAGTCAATAGAATTTTGAATAAGCAAAAGGTCTACATGCAATAAGAAGGGGTCAAATATCTGCCTATACAAATTCTCGCAAGGTCAATCATCCACGATTCTCAAGATCCCCGGAAACACGAGGGGCATAACATAACAACTATGAAAAAATAACACACAACAGTGTGACAATCAACAACACACACAATTAATGAAGACTTACACGATCGGCGAACAGGCTCTCCTTCTTGCTAGTCTTGAACAGGGCCAGCTGAAACTCCTCCTGCGCAAAATGGTGGCGAGCAAGAAACATCTCAGAATCAACTACCACACAGGTATATTCACACTCGGATGGTACATATTATGATCAGATATACGGACAAATAGCGAGCTGAAATCCCATCACTGACCTTGTTGATCAGCCCGTCATCGATCACGGCACTGCTTATCTTCTTGAACAGCTCGTACAGCGCCTCGACCTCGCTAACGCTGACTGCAGGAGAAGCGAAGAGAACCCGACCCGACCCACCGAGGTACAGGCGTCAAAATCCCAACAATGGCAAGACAAGGGACAGAAAGAGGAAGCGGAGAGGATGGGGGCGGCGGCGGGCTTACAGACGGTCTCCCGCGCGAGGACCTGGGGGTCGTCGAGCCCACGCGGCTGCTTGAGCTCGACGTCGCAGCACTTGAGTACGACCGCGAGCAGCTGCCTCACCCCGTCCAGGCACTGCACCATGATATTGCCCGCGCCGCAGACTACCCAGCCACGCCCACGCTACTCGTCGGCGCCGCCCATCTCGCGGCCGCGGGTCCGATCCTGAGGGAGAAATCGATCAGGCGAAAACCCAACGGGCTCCTCCGCAACCGGATCGCCCCCTGCGCGGAATCGCGGGAGGGATCGGCGAGCGGGGCGTACCTCGAGGACGGTTGGAAGCGAGCAGGACCGATCTCGCCGGCGGCGCGGCGTCAGGACTGGCGGCGGAGCTAGGGCACGGCGGGATCGGAGTGGAAGGAGGAGGGGGAGAGCAATGCAATCGCGCTGCTCTGCGACGGACGGGGATGTGTGTTGGGCTTCTTCTCTCCCTCGTCAGGCGTCGGGGGTGCGGTAAAATGCGGTGCGCGCTCGTGCCGCGCGTGCTCGCCTCTCGGCTCTCTCGGGCTCCGCGCTTCCCACCCTTTTCGGGCTCATCATTGGGTGGGGACGTGTCACCGGAGCGGTGGGCCCCACGGGCTGCCTCACGGCGAGCGGCCGCGGCGGACCGGGAGATGACTAGATGAGGTTCCCGTTTTTTTTTTTTGATAGGAATGAGGTTCCCGTTGGTACACCGTACAACGTTCCCCCTACAACTGTACTGTTCCTGGAGACTGGAGAGTAACAAGAGTATTTTTTATGATTTGTCGAGCATATTTGAATCCACTATAATATAATGATTTTCAAATTGGTTTTACAGAGATTATTTTGTGGTTGTGAAGCATCGTAAATTTATAGGAACATGTTTAATAAATATTTTTATAACAACAAAATTTATTAAAGTGAGACTGATTTAAGAGTACCGCTATAGTTCAAACCCGATTGTTCTAATCATGTATAACTAAGTTTTTATAGAAACTATATATATCATCATTTGAAAATTTAAAACACTTAATTATCATATATTACCCTGATTTAATACCATCAATCATTAAGAAATTTAATGCCGGAATATAATGTAACAAAAAATACTGTACACCAAGATCTTACCATATAGACAGGTCAAACTGCGACATCTTTCGATATTAAAGGCAAAATGGAAGTACGACAACCTTTTTGTAGTCCTAACCGTCATAGCCTTCATGTAGACTCAAAGTAATATGCCACCTAGTTCAGTCTACCGTAGATTCTCACCGATGCGATGATGCCACTCCGGAAGGATTTCGGTTGCAACAAAAAAGGTCGTGGGTATACACGCAACAAAAAGGGGGACGAGGTCCTCTGAATTGGAGGGATAAATTCAGAGGATCTACTGTAGCGGAATTAGCTTCACATTTTAACCATTCGACTGTAGAAGAACGGATGAGATCTGATATTACAGTAACCCACGGAACAGTACAATTCGTGCTACAGTATTCGTACACAGTGATTTGCTACAGTGTAAATTCAGGAACCCGTAACATATCTCTCGTTTTACTGTAGCAGCAGCTGCAGTACCCTGAATTATCTTCTTCAATGCAGAGGACCTTGACCCACAAAAAGGGCCGGTACAGCTTTCGTACCGGAAACATACAGGATATACAGCCTTCTATGCCCACGCTCACAACAACATTCCAACTTTGATACATGTCAATCTTTTCATCGCCTTTCGTTATCAGACGGTGCCACTCAGGCAGGGCGACCCTTGACATCGGCCTAGAAGAAAAAGGAAAAAAAAAGATGCCACTCGATTCGGACCACACAACAAGGATAGTCATGGCAGCCCGGGTCGCCATCATCCATGTGGAGAATAACAACGATGGCGTTCATTAGGCAGTAAATGGAAGAACCTGACGTGGAGATTAGTGTGACCCGAGACCTTTATCAAGACAATGCGAGTACAAAGACCACCCATTTGATTCGTGGCTCTGAGAGATTGATCGCGAGCCAGCTCTAACTTCTTTTACTTCTTAGAAAAACAGCTGTTATAAACAAATATATATCTATGACACAAGCACAGTGGCACAAGAGCCACTAGGAATTTGTTGAAAATCTCACCAAAACAAAAATAATTAGTAGGCCAACTCAATTAATTTATTACAAGAAGCAAATGTGGCAGAATAAATAAAATAATACTGCTCACTATAGTAATCAACCTGATGGTCTGCAATCATGTTATCAGCACAACCTAACCATGTTTAACACTTGCAGAAACAGGCTGTCAGGCAGTGCGGCACAGAAATGCTCACCTGACATGCTGCCTTGACTGAAATAGAACAAAGCCGCCATAACACTAGCAGATACATCAGCGTATCTCAATGAGCACTCTGCCAGCCAGTGAAGCGTGCCAAGACAAAAGGCAAGTGGAATTTTTTACACGAAGCTTGATTTGATGCATCACCTACTTGGCTTCTTGATATATAGAATTGCAACTTCAGATTCAGATTGCCTCGTGAACATGAACTAAACCTGACTTGAAGGAAAAAGTTCTGTTTTGAAACTCCTTTTTATGTCGCAAAAAGAGACACCCTGGTCTTTACCAGATTGCAAGCAGATAAGTTCACTTTGAGCAGACCCACAAAGATTACTCCTCAAGCGGGTAAAATTAACATTAATGCCATTTGTAGTGTACATGCATAGAGGAAAGATGTAATCAACATCACCTTGCATTTCGGTGTCTACTTCAAAAAATGAGAGAAGCTAGGACGATGGACATAGAACAGACAAGGGCTGAAAGAAATGTGATGCTAGATACAAGCCCAATGTGTGCTTCATCTCCACAGGGTATGCGCCATGCAGCTTTCTCCACAGGTGCAGCGTCAAGATTTTTATGTGCCCACATACAGGAATCAGAATGGATGTTCTTCTTTCTGTAACGTACGAGCAGATCTGGGTTGCCAAATTCCACTGTTGCATAGCCACTAGCATCTAGAGGCTATACAAAGACACATCGAAATTATTATTATTCTGATAAGTTAGGAAATATAGTGACCAAAAATAGCAAACTAATGGCCGCATGTTGTTTAGGCAAGTTTGGCAATTCCATACACTAAATATGCACATGAGAAGTTGACTTTAATAAGTTCTACAAAAGGACTAGATCAGAATTTAAGACAAGTACAAGTACAGACTACAGAGTACATGCATGTTCCCAAAACCAAAACAATTACTGTTGCAAGGAAGATAAGAAGGAAGACCACATATTTTATTTCGTAATACCATGTGCATGTCAGGTAGAACATGAAACTGGCGTGTGAAGAGTGGCAGGAAATGTTGGATCCATCATTTCCTTTTTGTCATTAACTGGAACATTCATCAGTAGCTCCTATACATGCTAAGTCAAATAATCTTATATGCAAGTATTCTGCCGTATATTGTTCCCTAGAAAATGCAAATAAAGTGCACAATATTTCCTTTCATGATATTTGATTGACTGATCGCATATTGCAGTGTATATTCCTTGAGAATCCAACCTCTTAAGAGTTTCCAGAATTTACCCAAAGTTTATAAACTTCAGACAGCATAGGAAGATAGTCAAACATGAACTCAATTTGATGCGGTGATCTCAGAAAACAAAAAAAATTACACAATGGACAGTTAATATCACCACTTTTTTTGTGAATTATTAATATCACCACTTGGTTAATGGTAATACGGTATATTTCCTATTCCGAGTTCCACTCCTAACTCCCCTGTCTCTTTGTTAACTAATGTTGCAGGGTTGCATACTCTTTTTATTACGTTCATGTTCCACCAAAGCATGTAAATGAGAGTGCCAAGACTTTTTTTTTTTTTTTGCCATTGCCAGTCTGGTGAGTCACTCTTTTATTCTTTTCTTTGGGATTTTCCATTAATGTGCATGAATCAGAAACACTGCCTAACATAGAATTTTCTATGTTGTCAGGATGCACTGTTTAATGTACATCTGCATCATGGAAGTAATAACACGCATGTTACCATCAAAAGGTTTTTGACTAACTCAAAACATTATGTAACCAATTTTCTACAATTGCGAGGACAAATTCCATATAAAAGCATGCAAAGCAAGCAGCTCTCAAAACAGAAAAAAAAACAAGATATAATGGCAAATACAGACAACACGAAATGAAAAGTATATGTTGAAATTTTGTTACCATAGAAAGCTTATAGAGCCTTACAGGGTATCTAGCATGGAGAGGCAGGTCAATTATAAAGTTACGGTTTGCTGATGTGCTTGTCCCGAGATCAACATGAACCTCAACAGCTGACTTGTTGGATAGAGCTGAAGGTAATTCAAGGTTGGAGTCTCCAAAAACAGCAACATCAAGGAAAACTGCAAGGTAACACGAACATTAGCATAATGCATACTGCAATGTGGACACAGTCAATCTTGGTATTCGATTTTCACCTTTTCGCTCAACAAAGTGCTGTAGCTCAAACGGATCGGCAAACACACCATTTGGGAGCTTCTCAATTATCACCAGACGGGCTTCATAGCTATCAAGGAAACTAACCATGGCATCTTGACATGCACCAAATTTCAATGAATAGACTAAACGACGGTGAGAACCTTCACCAACCAGTTCTCGGTGCAGTTCTGAAAGCGTAGGCACATCAATGCTATCAGTGAGCCCGTTGCACATGTCATCAGAGTAAGGCATCTCTGCTAAGTGACGATGCCGATCAAGCTGGCCACTCAAGATGTCAAGGTACGCATCCCCGACATATGTCACAGAACATGGCATGCAATCCATGGATTTCTGGCTGATACCTGCCTGTGCATCACTAGAATCAAAACTTGGCCATATAAGCATAGAACAACTAGGATCTTAGTCTCACTTGTACAGTTACATGTAGTGTTACAACTATGTTTCCAAACAAGGAAAACTTAATCACCTCAGACAACAAAATTAACAGCATAAAAATATAAATCTAACAATGAGGTGTTGCATCCTTCCGAGTTCAATAACTAAAATACATTATAAATTGCAAGCAGCAAGCAATATAATGAGATCATGCTTCACCGGAATAAATTCCAGCATTTGGAATGGTTCCCATACAATGATATTCTATATACATTACTTACACCATATCAGTAAATCTGACAGCTAAACAGTACTACCAATTTCTCGATCTCAATCCAATCACAGCGCATAGTAAAATGAGCACAAAATTACGCATAAACTCACACTCCAGGATCAGCTGTGCTCAAGTACCTGCTCGGACGATGACAAGGCGTCGGCGGCCGCGATGGATATCCAAGCAACAGCGAGCACCACGCCAAGCAAGGTCAGCCCGCTCGCCCCCGCCATAGCTGAGGAGGCGGAGAAGGAATCGCGACGAAGAGGCAGAGATCGGAGTGCTGGAAGGGGCCGCGTGGGAGGAGCAGGTACCTGCGGACCGGCGTGGATCTCCTGCCGGGCCGACGGCGAGTCGGCGAGCTTGCTGTGCGGGCCCGCCTTGAGCCGGTCAGGCTCAACCGTTTCAGCTGTGCTACTGACCCAACTGAACCCACAAGTCCAGGGGTGCGTTCGTAAATTCATGGGTTTTCCTTTTCCTCACTTCATATTCTCTTCAATTTGTTCAGAAAATTGGTTAAAAAATTGTACACCGGGCCTCATTAGCATGCGCCCCGGAAAAAAATCGTACAATAATCCAGAAAATTGGTACATTTTCGGCATACGTTTTTAGACCAATTTCTTCATACTGCTAAAAAAAGTGGTAGACGAAACAACCTTTTTTTTTTTTGCATACTTTTCGCAAGTACTGCCGGCCTAGTTAGCATGTGCTCCGCACATGCAAGGCTGCTCGTACAATTTCCTATGATACGATGGTAGTTGTGCTATGCCCTGTATCTGTTCGTGACGGAAGCATCACCCATCCAGGAAAGCGAAAGTTGCACAAGAGATTCCCTACAGAACCTTTGCATCTATCTGTATGAAAATTTTGATAACGAGAAATTATTAAGCCATCATAATGATATATGTATACCCTGAGAAATTTATGAAACCTTTCTTTATGTAGTCTTTTTACATGTATCATTCCTCAAACAAGAAACATTTTTGCTGATTTTTACACCAATGTATCGTATTTTCTTGTTCTATTTTTCTCCTATGGTACGTATTGAAACTAAAATCCTCCAATATGCAGCTTCCTCACAAGCTAAGAATGTCCGCTCCTATACTCCAGTTCCTTCAATAGGGAAACGACCCTGTCATCTTCATATGATCAAGAGTTCTTCTTAAGCCATAGCGCTCAACAGCCTGATTGCCAGCTCTGAAACCATCTCCATACGCCTCTGAAGGGTCAGTCTCAATTTGGTGCTTGATGAATCCACAAAGCTTCTTCTCGAAATCGGTCCTTGCGCCCTTCTTGGAAGATGTAGGAGTTGAATATGATGATGACGATGATGATGAAGACGCTGTTGAACTGGATGCGGCATTGTCACTGGAGCCAGTGATGATTTCTGATTCTAGCCACATATGCGATAGTACTTGGCAGATGCCTTCTTCAACCTCAGGAGGAAGATTTCGGTATCCTAAAAATGGTGGCAAATAGTGAAATAATGTTTTATTTTACAAAATGATAGTAGCTATGAAGGTGTAGCATTTGAAGCCAAAAAGAATCAATCATCAATAAATCTACCTTTAAGACGAAGATATGCATGCATCATCTCATGGGCAAGAATGGAACCGGTTTGCAATCTGCATAACCATCATTTTAGTAAGAAGGCTCATCTAGGTGAGTATAAGAACAGCGTGACTTCATGATGCACTAAAGGTTGATAATGTAACTAGCACTATAGCAGTAGTCTTGAAGGATAACCTTAATAAAGCAATCAAGGAGGGAAATAATGCTAAAGTAATGTACCTTGGCAGACCATACAATATAAGGATCGCAGTCACTTCACACCGCCGAGTCAGCTTGTGTTGTCCTGTGATCATATCTATGATTCTGTTTCCTGGCCCAATTGATGGTCTTCTTAAGATCTGCACAAATTGCATCACTAAGTAATTTGAAATCTTTAATTTTACATGATGCAAGTCAAATTAGTGGAGTAAGGCTCCGATGTTCTGAGAACTCACCGTTCTGACAATTTGCTCTTCAGACAGACATAGACCTCTTGTTTCAGGAAGGTGATGTCCCTTAAATGAGGCAAAAAGAACCCATAAGCTGAAATCATGGAAAGCATTGCGCATACCAAATAACCATTTCATGTCACTTACATTTTTCTCAGCTACCATTGCTTCATTCAGAGCCTGCCTCTCAACCAACAGCAATGGAACTTGCTGTTCTACTTTCATGTTCAAACCTTCAAAATATTCCTGAATATCCATGTAGAGTTGTTGACACTCTGGAGTATCCATTATTGCAGAATTGAGACATTCCAAGCAAAGCTTCCTGCCATCGTCTAATGTAATGTACTTGACCTCCTTTGGCTGAATTTCATGATGGAAAACATGGATACACAGTGGAGTTAATAAATGTCACAGAAGTATATCACTCGGACAATATAAAAACACAGAGCTATTGTTCCAAGACACTGGCATTAATGTGCATGTCACCACTAAGAACTGAGAGAACAATAACAAGAGCGTATGTACTAACTGATAGTGCTACATTCTATGCTGACTTATAGTTATTTGTTAAACTGTTTCCAAGTAATAACCACTATTTTCAGATCTTACTTAAAACCGACTGGTTCCCACTCAAGAACCCAGCCAGCCAGCCAGGGGAGCTGTTCTGATTGATGATATAAAACCATGTACTGACCTCCATTCGTTCACAGCTGCAGCACCTAGGAGTGCCATCATCTTCATGTGAGGGGCAGTACTTTTGCATCCAGAAAGGATGTGCTCGGTACTCGATAAGGCCATTTCTATTTGTTGGAATCTGGTGAAGAAAAACATATAAACACATTCAACAATCAACATAAAGATTAAAACAATAAAAACCTTCATGTGCATCCATGCACTTGAATTGTGGACACTTACAAAGTTATTGCAGACATCACATTTCGGATGAAAAAACTCTTTATAACATGATCTGTGATATGGTTGATCGTCATGCATAGCGAACTGCAGAGAAGAAGTACTTGCATAAAACATTTCATCTAACTGAAGCACACTAGTAAATGAAAAAGAAAAACTCTAGTATACCTCATACTCAGATATGGGCTTATTGCAAGCAAAACACCTGAAGCACTGAGGATGCCAAACTGCATTCATACAACTAAGAAAACGTCCATGGCCAATTGGGTATTTGCATCCAGCACAAGTCCTAACAAACAAGCAATCACTATAAGTAAATATAATGAAATAAACACGGAAAAAGAAAAAAATAACTGCTGATGATGCTAAACAAATCAGTAATAGGCATAACTATAGAATCACCAGGAGTATGCACTTGTGAAAACAATGCTGGAGAAAAAACTGCTGACGACGCTAAACAAATCAGTAATAGGTATAAGTAATAGAATCACAGGATAGCATGGCCTGGTCGTCAAATAAATGTTGAAAAAAAACTGCCGGTGACGCAGTGAGACAAAATGAACAAACCACAAATATTGCAGCAGACATGCAACTATGCATTCAATGGCTCCATGACAAATATCACTGTTAGCATGTTTAGAACTAATCTTTCCATGAGTTCACAATATCAGCAAAGATGATAATAACTGCTGATCCTCTATGGGTACTTACATTTGGTACTATAAGTGCGTAGTCTTTCAATAATTGCTTGACCTTTTTTTGTCCTAGTCTATACCTGTCACATGCACTATCTTTTATTTTTGATCGGTGACCAATAACTTTATGTGATTATCCAGCTGCCTATATATTTGCAATGTTTTAATTTCTTAAAACCAAATAATTAAATATGAACTGAAAAAGAGAAACAATCAGGCACCTCGATCCACTTGATGGGAAGACATGTTGAGGTGCCTCCATGGAGGGAAACCTGTCTGCTGGAACATTCTCATCAGGAACATCATGACCGGGACTATGAGGCGGAGACTCAACATTCAGGCTCTCCTGCAGAGCTCGTGCAAGTTGTTCATCTTCCTCCAGATCATAATAAGATGTATCTACATTAAGATCAACAATAAAAAATAGACTTTTAATCAGCATTAGTATGTTCTAGATCAAATTCATTTCCAAGCCAGAGCAATAAATTAAAGAAGTAGAGGATATGATAGCCAGAGCAGCACTAACCAATGGCCTTTCCCTTATTTTGATCTTCCTCTGCCTCTGCTAGAGATAACGCAATAGCACGATCTATATCTTCATTATCACTCTCATTATATGCACCCTATGGTGGCAAGGACAAAAAATATTGAATGTCATTTTCGTTTCAATCTCAGGAACATACATTCCAAAGATCTGAATAATGCAATTAATGAATACGAAACGACTAGCTACAGTAAAACAGGTATGGATAAATGACTTTGCATAACAACTTTTATTGAAGAAAAGGCACATCACCAGAAGGCAGAAGCTTACTCTGTAATGATCAGATGAATGATCGTCATGCCAGCTTCCATCATAGTGACCCCTTGAGACTCTCCTATTTTCTGAACCATTAAAAATTCTATTTAACCAACTCATGATCTTGAGCTGATAATCAAATCCACTTCACCCTGCAGTAACGAATAGAAAAGGATTCAGAAAAAGAAATTAGATAAACTTTTATTGTCACATACTAATCAAATACTCCCTAATGCAAACAAATGTTTATGCCCAAAAAACAGAGCCAATGCACACAACAGTATCTCATCCATCAGTTGCACTTTAACATAATAACTGAAATACACTGAGCATTTTTATTCAGCAAAAGTATGCTGCAGTTCTCTTCATATTCAGGCTGGCTGGCAATCAATGGAGGTAACTCACATATATCATCCATCAGAGAGCAAAGGTGGGTTGAGATATCCAATGAGACTGTATGTTCCAATGAACATCTCCTCCTCAACTCGAAAGGGCTTAAATAGCAATCAAGGTTGGCGAATTCAGAGAAAAACAGTAATCAAAGAATGAGTATTTGGAACACAGGATGATCACTGCTAGCCAAACTATTTCACAAGACTCTCATTCATCAGTGAGAACTTAATTTATACTGTTAGTAGCAAAAGGAACAACGTGACTAGAAAAGGCAGCACTTTTCAGCTACTTACCTTTTGAATAGCCGAGAATCCACCAAAAATTCGCGAATATGTGTGTTCCACAGTTCGACCCTACACCAGAAAAGAGAAGCAAATTAACAGAGGAGACAAATGGTTCCAAACCGAAAGAGCAATTCGAGTTGACAGCAAACCAAGTGAATCGAGAAGCATGGACATCAAACCTTGATTGAGCCCGTGACGAAACGAACTACGAGTTCCGTCAGCGAAGGGACATGCGACTCGATCAGAACCAAGCTGAAATCACCAGCAGCAACCAACCTTCCCTTCGGTACCCCTGTGATTGAACCGCGGGAACAGGCCAGTAAGACCCAATTCCAAGACACAATCAAAGCGAGACTTCACAATTCAGCGAAGCTTTACCTCAACGTGGCCGGCGATCCCAAGAAGGGCCTACCCGAATTCCGTAGTTCCCGATCGCGCACACAAGCCACGAAGGGAACACGGGCGAAACCGCCGGCAGCAGAAGAAAGCTCGCTTTTTTCTTGCTCTCTATAACAAAGAACGCCCACCCACCAGCCCCCAGCCCCAGCCCCGCCCGCAGGATAAAGAAAGCGGAGGCGTGAAAGCGAGTCGAGCGGGCGGGCGACAGGTAGGCGCGGAGTCGGGATTCCTGGGGATGGGGCAAGAGGACAAGGGGCAGGACGCGGGGAGGAGGTGGCGGCGGAAACGAATGGAATCGAGGCGTGACATGGACGGCAAGAGGGGAGGCGGAGTGGTGGTGGTGGAGGAGGCGGGTCAAGAAAGCAAGGGGCGTGGTGCGGACGCTGACGTGCGCGGCCTCGCATGGCACAGCGACGTCTCTCCTGAGCGCGCCCCCGCGGGAGAGAGGTGGGCGTGGCGTGCCCACATGGGCGCGCCGCGGCGAGGCCTCGCATTTCGTCGAACGGCTTGCGGGCACCGACGAAGCCGCGGCGAGTGAAGCGGCGTGTCGTGATTGGTGGGAAGACCGGAAGAAGCGTCAAGTGAGGACTGAGGAATGAGAATCCGCCGTGGACTCGTGGTGATCTCCGGAGAGTTGACTTGTCAACGCTTCTTGGACTGCTAGTGACATCATGCTCAAGGAAGAAACGGTTTTCTGCATGCCACGGCGAGAAAAGAAAAAAGAGTAATCTTATTTATACATTTTTTTAATCAAAGGAGTAATTTTGCATCTCGTTTAAGAGTACAATTGCACATGATCTACCGAATGAGCAGAATTACTAAAAAAACCTTTCTAGGGTCATATTATATTCAAGAAATTTTTACTTTCTCACATTATAAGGAGTTTAAAAATAAACTAAAAATATTGCTCTATACATGTCATCATCAACTAAAAGCCAGAGAAAGTAGTTATTATGTATTTGCACTTGGGACTGGGAGTGTGTTTGAGAATCCGCCGTGGACTCGTGGTGATCTCCGGAGAGTTGACTTGTCAACGCTTCTTGGACTGCTAGTGACATCATGCTCAAGGGAAGAAACGGTTTTCTGCATGCCACGGCGAGAAAAGAAAAAAGAGTAATCTTATTTATACATTTTTTTAATCAAAGGAGTAATTTTATTTAAGCATCTCGTTTAAGAGTACAATTGCACATGATCTACCGAATGAGCAGAATTACTAAAAAAACCTTTCTAGGGTCATATTATAATCAAGAAATTTTTACTTTCTCACATTATAAGGAGTTTAAAAATAAACTAAAAATATTGCTCTATACATGTCATCATCAACTAAAAGCCAGAGAGAGTAGTTATTATGTATTTGCACTTGGGACTGGGAGTGTGTTTGAGCCTCATGGATTTAGTGACCTCCTGGCTCCTGCACGACAATGAGGATAATGTCATCACGCACGATTGTACCTCATATAGTTCATTTTGATTAAAGAAAATGCCACTATTGCACTTTTCATTACAGAGGAGCAGGGCTACCATATAGATTGCTTAGTACCATGTAGTAGATGCAACATAAAAGCACAAAAAAAATGTTCCACCAGCGTACATTGCTTATAAAATAGTTACATGTACTGTTGCTTGTGACATGTCAAGTTGCTTTTTTTTTCTGTGACATGAGTACTTTGCCTCTGCTGAATGATTGCGCAGAGCTTCCACTGCCATACCATCGGTAACATGGCTATGAACTCAAGGATGATTATGTTATGTATGTGCATAATCAATGGGACTTGGACGACGACTTGCAGGAGTAGACGGAAACCATGTGGCCAGTTGGGAGTCCCCATGTTAGGTAGACGAACTTGTAAGAAATACAACCTCAAAACTCACTGCCACGCATGTTCCATAACCATAACCAACGATTTGGTAGAGTCGTGAACAGTTGCAGCAGCCCATGAAAGAACTAGTGCGATGATACTGCTGAACGAGAGGAATCGAGTCTAGCTCTGTTTTGGTGAAGGGCGTTGATATTCAGGTGATCGATGCAAGTTCTCAAAGGTGCGAATTTCTCAAGTGCATGTTTCTTCTTTGTTAACCAACCTAGTTCCTCTCTTCGTCAGTTTTTTTTAATGCTTGAAGGCCAAAAAAAAAGATATGAAATGTGACGTAATCCAATGTGTGATAAGAGCTAGGAGTAGGTTATTACTCAAGCTAACCCCTTTTCCTTTTACACGCCCTTGTCAAGCTTCTTGAAGAAGCTGAAGCTCAGTATTGACTGTTAGTTTGCATGTGTGCCATATGTTTGCCGGATATAAGCAACACTATGAATGTTCCAGATATTATTCTCATTCACCGATTAGCCTAAATATCCAATCAATCATGAGTCACTTTCGCTACAAAGTTTGATAAAAGACGGCAGACACGCCGCCAACGCCAACACGGCATCACTAACTGCTATTATCTTCTATAGCTTTCAGTGTTTGGCATGCGGCAAATAATACACAATTCGGATTCCGCTTTCTTTCTCATGATCATAACCTCGGCATAAAAATCGGAGTAAACGTTATCACTTTTGAGTTTTGTCATGAACAACTGTCAGAAGCCGAGAACAAGCAAAGTAGGACCTGCTAAAACCTGCAGTAACTAATCTGGCGAGCCCACGCGCGGGCTGGCGGGTATTAGTCTTAGACGAACCTTTAAGAAGAGAGACTGAGCATTGACAAATTAACCTAGCTAAAAGTCACTATCACTACTAATTAATCTGTAAACGATGATGCGGAATCGTACGTGCCCGTCTAGACCGGCGGCGGCGGCGGCGCGGGCGGCGTCGTGGGCCTTGATCCTCCGGTAGACGTCGGCGAGGAACGCGTCGAGTCGGATGTCTATGGCGGTGTCTTTGGCGTCCAGCCTTCGGCAGATGGCCGCAATCCGATCTTGTTCATCGTCCTTGTCGGCCATGTAGCCACGGCTCATGTAACGCTTGGGCATCTCGACGAGGCCGTAGGCGCCGTCGTCCTCGTCGCTCGCCACGAACGCCGGCGCCACCACCTCGCACTGCTCCCGCTTCCTGCTCGTCACCTTGCTCCGTGCTGCGCTGTCAGTTTCCATCTCCATATGGTTGCTTGGGGCTTGGATCGTCGGCACTTACATAAAAGGGCCTCATATGATGGGCAGTGCTGCCACATTCCGAGTCTTCGACTGACAGAGTCGGATTGTGATTGTGCCCGTGACTGCGACGCAGGCTGATCGGCAACGCCACGCTCTGTAAACTCGTGGATCAGGTGTGGCGGGACGTCGGAGTCCTTCGCAGCTCTGCTATGAACGAACGAACGGACACTTTGCCTCGCCAATCGGCATCCTATTGTTTTCTCTCTCGTTGCCATTCTGGGTTGCCATTTGCCTGCTAATTTTCGTACGCCCCTTTAGTTACGTAGTACCCTGTTCTCCTACGCCCGTGAGTCTCTTTTTGGTTTGTGTTTCAAGAGTAACCGGGCCTCACGGGTCTCTTTTGGTCGTGTGTTTCAAGAGGCCCAGTAAGCCAATCTCATAAGGCCAGATGCGGATTGCCCGGTAAACAAATTGTGCAAAGGGTGTGTTCGTTTCATCGCGGTCTAAACTTTAGAAATTGTCACATCAAAAAAAATTTATTATTTAGGAGTACTAAATAAAATTTAATTATAAAATAAATTATAGCCCGTAGACTAATTTACGAGACGAATCTAATGAGGTTAATTAAGTCATGATTAGAAGACGGTTATTGTAGCATCACTTTAACAAAACATAAATTAATTAAGCTCATTAGATTCATCTCGAAAATTAGCATCAATCTGTCAATAGGGTTTTGTCATTAAATTAATCAAAATATTCATAAATAGTAAGATTCTCTTTGATGTGACAATGCTAAATTTTAGAGGACAGAAACGAACGGGGCCAAACTTAACAATGGCTATTAGTATTTTTCAGGTACAAACTACAAAGGTCTGCTACCCCCAACTCTGCAGAGAAAGCTAGGGTATGCACATTCCACTATGGTTACTTATTAATGTACTTAGCTAAGAAAATGCTCTTACAATCAGTCTTACAAGTCTGACTTTTCATTAGAGACATCACTTGGAACAACACCATAAAACTTTAACAATTGGGCAAAAACATGGCAAATCAGCGTCCAACCAAACTTGCTGTGTCCCTAGATCCCGCTTCCTCGGTATCGACCCAAGTGCATTCTTGACATGCCCGTCCCTACCTCATTGTAGAGTTGCAACGAAATGAGTAGGTGCATTCAATCATCGAATTAGAGTTTTGCAAGTTAGAAGCCTACTTAGGTCTTGTTCGTTTTGCCATGGAACAACATGGATCGTAGCCCAAACCACATGGAGCAGAAAAATGTGGAACTGTTCCAGCTCAACTCAAAATGGTCGTTCGGTTACGTATGGATTGGTATGGGAACCAACCCGATTCCAGCCCATTCCATGCCCATTCCATGCCTTGAAGGCCTAGCACCAATTCATGACTCTAACCCATATTACGAAGCAGGTCTGGATAAAGTGAAAGAGCTGGAACCACTCAATCCGTGTCCGGGAACAGATCCATGTGGGATCCATTCCCATAAAAACGAACAAGGCCTTACGCAGGAACAACCCTGGTTGACCATGCTCCTGTAGCTAAAGAAAGAAGGCTGGCTCTCGATAGTCGCGGTGAGGTGGAAGCATGATCTTATATTTCCTTTTAGTTTTGTATCCTGATATTGATTCATGTGATCAACCTCATGCAATCATGCTTGTACTAGAGAGGGATTTAAATTAAAGGGTTTGGAAAATTACCTTGACACATATCTATTTTTATAGGGCATGGATGCATATTTGATGAGTTGGAAAATTGAAAAGTTTGGTTGCGGATGTACTACTACTACCTTAAATTCTAGAACATGACAAGATATTTGTTAGAGCATCTCCAACTGGTATTCTATCCCACTCTTTACTCATCATTTTGAAGGATATGGTCCAAAAAACTCTCTCCAACCGGTACCGTGTTCACCTCCCCATCACTGTACAATGAACTTCATCCTCTATTTCCATCGTAACTGATTCTATTTTGAGGTCATAGGTGCTCGATTTGGCCGGATTTGTGAGGGAAAGAGAGATAGGAATGAGGGAAACTTGTCGAATCAAGAGGAAGGCTGGAGGTTGCCCGTGGGCCATGGCACTGCGGTCTTGCCCACGCTGATGTTGCCTGCTCTAGTGCTTCCTCGAGTTGCTGCTGCCTGGTTCCTGCGAACCCCATCATCCTTTGAAAAATCCCAAAGATTTGGGCATCATCCTAGTCCCTGCTCGAACTAAATCTTAGCAAGACTGCTAGCACTAGCAAGCTCTAATATGTTCTTGTTCTTTTTCCATGTTTGATTATTCATCATTATAGTTTAGAAATGGAGCAATTTCTTTAATCGACCACAATGTTTACTGAAAAGTTAATACCATCGTTGAAGGAAAAAATCCCTCTCAGTTGTTTATGCACGTTACAACTGAGAATGTTTGTTACAAAATATCAATGAAATAGAGGTGAAAGGCAGAATTGGGTGATTGGTGTGTGTTGAAGAATAGAGGATGAAAATAGAGCTAATTTTCTTATTTTTGTTGTGTGTTGTAAAGTATTTGTTGGATACAAAATGTTGAATGGTTATAGATGATAACATGCACTATATACACTCGTATTTTTGTTTGAATTTTTTATAAACAAATTCTTATAGTTTTTTATGTGGGAGCATAGGAGCACATAAAAATAAGGAACTCCTCATGGTTTTGATGTGCCTGTTTTAGCCGCATGTTGTTCAGGAGTGTGGTTGAGCAGGTGTTTCTGGTACAGTATGGAGGATCTAGAGCAGCAACCGGTATCGTGCGCGGAGCAGCTAGTGCTAATGCAAGGCCGCCAGGAGATGGCAACCAACATGTATGGCCTTTGTGCTTGTTGACATGTCATGTTGTGTCTGTGCCTTATTGATCTCAGTTGATGGACTTGATGCTGATAGATCCTTCTTGTCAATGCTGGAATGCTTTGCTTGTTGACATGACTTGCCACGTTTGTGTTGTGTTGAACGGTCGTTCTCTGATCTTCATTTAGGTGATCTTCATGTTGTGCATGGTGGTGTTCAAGGAAGTGTGACACTTGGCATCCGTGACGAAGCACCGAACGTAAATGCTGACAGGGGAAGGGCAAGGGATGTTGTTGGCCGTGGTCACGACCACCGGCAACAGGAAGTGTGCGTGCAAGACTATCCCTAAGATTTTGAAGACCGAGGGTGATCCTAAAAGTCGGCCTCTCAATATAAGTTTTTTCTTAGACATATAGAATCTTAATATAAAAAATACAATTTACTAAAGACTGTTATTACTAGTAAGTATATTATATTTAGAAAATAAAACATTCATATAAGTTTTGTACATATTACATTAAATGTTTTTTTGTAATATTTCTTAATATCAGTGCGTAACAAGGCTATCAACATCATCCAAGACCACTCAACCGTTCTTGCGTTATTTGGAACCTTAAATAATTCTTCAATAAGTTCAAATTTTGAAAATTTCTCTCATGTGATGCCTCAATCATACACACAGTTAATAGAATCTGATATGTAATAGGAATAAGAAAACAATCTCTTTACAAGGACTAAAAAACCTTTATAGAAGATATTTTTAAGTTCTCACACAAATATCTTTTATGAATACTAGTACAATGTCCGTGCTAACGCTACGCCCTTCAAAACAACAACAAACTCCATTAACCAAAATAGCGGGAAGGGAACAGGAAAATAAGAAAAGAAAAAAAGGAAGCATTTGATGTGACATCCCCACCTTGCAAAGCAAGAGGGATAGTCACACAGGACCGCATCGGGAGACATTCGACGAAGCGAATGTTCATTGCACATACGTTAACGATACATCCACAATTTTCATATGCATGTTTAGATACATGAGTGACATATTTTACATCTGAAGTTCAAGTTATTATTATACATAGAGTTCGAAATTCAGATTTAATAGACATGAATATACAATGAGCGGAAGCGTAAAGATAATCTCGACGATAGTTGCCTAAAATGTAACACATCAGCCCGTAGATGTGCCCATTCTTCTCGATAATCTCACCTGCACAAAAATGTTAACAACAAAGCCCTGAGTATCCAATATACTCCGTAAGTCTTACCCAACAAAAAAATGGTTTCTAAAACCGACTCCTAGTATGCAGGGGGCTGACCGGGCTTGCTGGAAATAGCCAAAAACAGCACATGTGCTAAGTCTAAACTTTCATGTTTTAGCCATATTAAGAGGGTTGTGACATAATTATAATTGAGTGAGCAAGACTAACAAACATGGTTGCAATACATGAAGTAGTTCTTCCAAATCAGCAAACTTAATCATCATATTCTCTTCGTTACTACGATGCAATCTGCTCGAGACAAGTGGTACTCATCACCTTGAGGGACGGCGATATATATCGATTTACATCCTGCAGGGGAAACCCAAATGCATGACATACGCATCATTTAAGAACATGTATGGCCACCTTTTACAAAATTATCATAGATATGAGCCGGGTCCGCCCTCCGAGTGTGCATTCCACATGCAACCGCAGTAGCGTCGGATTCAAGGGTAATAACACACCCTCCGTCTACTCACAAACCCGTGCATCCACCCTGACCAACACTTTGCACAAAGGGTGGAGAGACCGTCCAACACTACGACTCTTAAGTTACATCAGTTTAACAACTCCCATACGAAGGTATGCATTTGGTACACAACTCAATACTTGCTCGCGAAGTCACAACGAACGGTCCTTGACCAACACGTACGGGGCTATGGCGTACAAGGTCCAACCTTATCACCGCATTCCTATACATGCGCTTCCCGTACGGTCTCCAATTTTTAATCATGTGAGGGTAACCATAATTGAATCCCTAGACCGGGTGGTCTCCAAACCACTTGGTGTTGCTACCGATGACTCATTTAAGCATAGCCATCCTATCGAAAAAGATTATACCTATCCAAAGACCATAGGCAATAGGGATCATAATGCAACTAGGGTTACGATCAACTCCTAAACGTAAGTGCACAATACATAAGCATAGACATATGTGAATTTAAACCAAAAACTAAACAAGTGGGATTATGCACCGGGACTTGCCTTGGGACGGGTCGGAGTTAGCACTCTCAACCAAGCTCAATTCAGCGGGATCCTCTTCGTGATTTTCTTTCTCCGGTCAGGGTCCCTATATGGATGTAATGCATTATGTGAGTTTGGATGCATACACATATATTTAGTTCATGAAACTTTCTCAATAATGAATTAAAGTGACAATGTGTTCATGCAATGAACATGCTTATGTATGAATATGATGCTTGCATATGGATGATAGATCATGACTACATGTCAAGGGGACAAACTTCTAATTAAATAAAACATAGATAAAGCAAGAGATCAATATATATCTTAGGTTTAAATGGATCTTGATCATAGCATAATTTAGTGTATAACTTTTAGTGTGATATATGATAAGATGAGCATGATATATGATGCATCGAAGATAAATACCTATACTCTTCCTTGCTGCCATGTACATGAATTAGGCAATTAGCTGATGATCGATAAGTGCATGCATAGACAGTAAATATTTACATGACTTAGTCATATAGAACCATATGACACTATTTGATGCCACCACATTACTTAGTAAACCTAAATGAAGTAAAAGGTGCAACAAGCCAATTTTATACATGATCTCTATGAAGATGCATAAAAGAATCATAAATAATCATAATAACATTTATGCACTAAGTATAGGGATTTTCATGCATGAAAATATGTAGTATGACAACATGACGTATCATGGCAATATGGAATGACAACTTTCAAAATTAAGCAACCAGTTCTACAAAGCACTCCTAAACATAAATTCCATGGCAAAACATGATTGACTCATGATAAGCACCAGAAACAAATAATATGAGATTTTTGTATGCATTTTTCCTAATTAAACATTTATAGGCAAATATGTGCTATCTAAGCATATAATAATAAATATGATGAAAACATGTATGAATGCACAAAAGCCATGTACCAGAGGGTCCAATATGTTATGTAAAGTGCTCATATCAATTTTCATAAATTTTACATTCTTCAAGATTTAAATATGGGTTTTAAAAGCTTAACAAGATGCCATTTCTTTTTGCATCAAACATTATTTTCTTCCACATAAACCTAAGTAAAACATTTGACCATTGCAAAGTTCATGTTTCAAGTACTCCAAAACATTTTAGCTTGCATTCTTCTCATTTTTATTTTGGGAGATATGAATTTGTTTAAAGTAGATAACAGATTTATCATTTTCTAGATTTAGGGTGTGTGAACAGTAAAACAAAATCAGAGCTCATGTGTAGCTATGGATCTTCTATTTCCCTAGGATAGAGCTGTGATTTGAGCATGAGAGATGGTTGTAAAATATGGATAAGGAAGTGATATGACCATGGTGAGCTTAAGTTCAAGAAAGAGCTCACCAGAGAAGCAAAAATCGACGGTGAAACTCGAAGTATTCTTGATGCCATACTTGAGGAAGAGCTTGGGGATCAATCAAAACACACCATGCAAAAGTTGGAGGGATTCTAAGTGAATCCTTTTGCTGCCCTTTCTCATGCCAAGGTGAACCATGGCAATTGAGTTTGAGGATGAGTAGCCATGGTGGTTGTTCTTGGAGAGGGAAAAGAAAAGAGGAAGAAGATGAAGATGAAGACTTGGGCTCTTGACCAAGGAGAGGATGAGGGGTGAGGAGCACCTTGACGTCCAGGTGAAGTCACCGAGGTTTACAACCGGTGGGAGACTTAGGAGAGAAGGAAACAAAGGGATAAGAGAGAAACGGTGGGTCCCACAAATTGGAAAAAATCTGCCAACCTTACTGTTGCAGTCAAGAGAAAGTCAACGTGATATTTTTGGATACCCTTGATGATTATGCAAAAATATTGGTATGGTTATGTTAACATTTTTTTAAGTGTGTGCATACTATCCTATAGGCAATATTGAGAGCACTAGCATATGAGTTACATATTGCAATATGGCTATATGTCATTCTACGCACATTTTCACATAGCAAGTTATAGACAGAAATTAAGCAATAAAACACTTCTAAATACAATCCTCATGATGAAACATAACTTTTCTTATGATTGAGCACCAAAAGCAAATATAAATTTTCATAAGCCTTTCCTATGATGCAAGGACAATGCAAAAATAGTGTACTTAAGAAAAATGTTAAAATTTATCATAAAATGCTCAAATGCACCAGAAACATGTGTGCTATGACGATTCATGCCAAATGTAAGAGTATGTTCAAGTTTTGATTAAGTTTGTTTTACAAATTTGCCTTGATTCAAGTCTGTTTTAGCCTTACCGTGAGGCCTACTTACGGAGCTTAAAATTTGAATTTTGCTATAGAACTTGGGTGAACCAAGCAGGGTCATGTAAAGTAAATTCTACAAGGATTTGTGTGGCGAAAGTTGTGGAACTTTTAGAACGCAAAGTTGTTAAGTGCCATTAACGGATTAGCACTTTAAAGTACTTGGATCTTTTATTTTTCCCACAGAAAGTACTTAGATTATGCTATCATGGCAAAGTACACATTCTCTACTTTCCAATGAGTGCTTGGTCGAGTACTTTGGATCTACGAGATGAAAGTTACGCAATTTCTAAAATGCAATCCTGTTAAGCTTCGTGGCCGTGATAGCAACTTAAGGTTGTTCAAATTTTTTATTTTCGCCATCTAAACATATATGTTTATTTGGTTCATTTTAAAGTGCAAGTTACAAGTTTTCCAAAATGTCTTGATTCGTTCAAATCCGAGCTCTAGAAACGAAGTTATGAAAATTTTAAAAAGCTTGAAGTTCACGGTTTTTACACGTGCCAGTCGCGATTCAAATTTTGCCCAAGTGTTGGAGCGCGACTAGTGCGCTCCGGACGCGCCGTGACGGACGCGCGCGTGCCCGGGCGCCCGTCGTGGCGCGGCTACCGGCGGCGAGGTGGGGCACGAGAGGGAAGCGCGTGGCCCGGCGAGCACCGGCGCAGTGCGTGGAACACGCCGGAGTGCTCCAAGGCCAAGGAAGCTCACCGTGGCGACGGGCGTCGAAGAGCCGGGAGGGGTGGCGGACGCCGGCGTTCTTCAATCGCGTTCCCGACGGCGAGCTGCACGCAAGGCGGCGGTGAGCTCAAGGAAGGATCGGAGGGACCAAGGAAGGTCGGTGGAGAAGGGAATCGAAGATCGTTCACCTTGGACGTCGTGCGGCCAACAATGGCGACAGCGGCCGGCGGAGGGGAAAACGCACGATTGGGACAGGCGCAGGGGAAATGGGAGGGCGCTTGCTCCGGGGAGCTTCCTGGGTGTGAGGGAGAGTTCGTGACGCGCTGGAGTGAGGGCGAGAGAGATTGGAGGTGAGGGCCGGCGGTAGGGTTTTCTCGAGCGGTGGCGGGGAGCTTCTTTTATGGCGCCGATGGACGGCCGGCCTTCTCGCGTGGAAACGACGCAACCGTGGCGATCACCGACGCGTGGAGCGGCGCTCTGCAGGAGGACGACGGCCTGTTCGGCCGAGATGGGCACGAACGCCGATGGTCGGCTGCCCGGTGGCCCCGGGCCACCGTGCGAGCTCTGTTCCAGGAAATTCCCTCATATTCACAAGTTTGCCACCGAGCTGTTGGTTATGTTTTTGTCCATAGAAATTAATCTACCTAGTAGTTGCAAACCAATTTTTGTGGTTATTCCCTGAGTTGTGATGAGCAACTTTTGTTATAGGCAAAAGTTGAGAATCTGCCTTGAAAAATTATTAAAATTCAGAGATTAGATACATTTTTTCTCGCCTTTAGGTAATTGCTCTAGGGGTTTGTGCCATTAGAAAAATTCACAAAAATGTCCTAAAATCATGTTTTGATCTCCTCTACAAGGATCTGCAAAAATATTTGCATACTTGTGTTGAGGATCCTTGAGTTTTAAATAGTTGGGTTTAAACTACATTTGAATTTTAATTTTTTTAAATACTCTAATTCATTATTTCATGTGTTCACTCCTCTAATTAGTGCTCAATTCCAGTAATTAAGATTTTGACATTTCTTACATGCTATTATGTGACATGGGATGTCACATTTGAGCTGATACAAAATGACAAGATATTAGTTATTAGCAATGAGAAAGCACGTCATGGTAGTAACACACAAAAAGTACCCAGCATGAATACTTGGCCTTTTGTATGAGAGGAATTAACTCAAAACAAGACATGTATCCTTAGTTGAACATCAACAGTTAAAAGCTATAATAGAATTTGAAAAGTCTTTAGGCAACCACTACGCATACCTGTCTGTGGCAGTCAAGTCAAATAGACATGCAGTTGGAAGTTCAATGGTACTAAAGTGGAAGGTTTAAAGTAATCACACATCATTTTTTTATACTGCAATCACTTACCATCACCTTGACCAAACCACTGTTAGATGAAGAAGACATGCAAAAAAAAACACTATCAACTATTATATACATTATACAATATAGTCACACGTTGGAACCAAAAGACATTACATTCAGCGCATGTGTGGAAGTGCATGACTAAATAAACATCTTTAACTTGAAGAGCAGTCCCTAAGATAAAACTAATGAAGGAACATCACCTCGTTTTGGTAGATAGAAGCGCGTCCATTGAGGGCAATCGTTATTCGGAGACAATTCATTCTCAATTACACAAAAGGCATTTCTGTAGCTAGTGAAATAGGGAAAACATTAACATGCAAATTTAGATGAGGTAGTACAAAAAAATCAATTTAAAATAGGGCACTAAAAACTGAAAAGGAAATGAAATATAAGATATTTTTCATGATGAACACTGATCATCTAAGCAAGATCACTATAGAAATTTTCTTAACAAGGAAATACCCCATGCATAGCAAGTTTGGTATCTATAGATAAAAACATACATGATATTTATGTGAGCTACAACATAAACACTTAGTAACTAACACATATATAATCTACAAATAATTAATTCGATGAAATCAATTTTGTAATAAACCAGCTTATATTCAGGGAGTTGTAAGATACATACTTAACAAATAAAGAAGCAAAGAAAACCTTCATATATTGAAGAATTATATTGTGCTGCTTAGATCACCCCTGACTGAGGTCAAAAGTACACATGATTAATATATGAAGCTACAACACAAGTACTCAGTAATTGTCACAGATGTAGTAAGTAAAAAACTCAATTTCACTAATATTAGAAAACTGCTCAGAACTGCAAACAGAGCCAAAAAAAAACATTTACACTATTGGTGACATTCCTTTTTGCACGAAAAGGAAAAGCAAGCTAGTAGCTCATAAGGCAAGAAACAAACAATCCATACATGTTACAAAGTGGCTTTGATAATTTGTTTTCCTTGTGTTTTCAATGATTGCCACTTATGTAATTAATAAATAAAAACTCAATTTCACAGATAGTAGAAAACCACCCAGAGCTGCAAACAAACCAAAAAACATTGAGATTGTTGGCGCCGTCGTCGTCGTCGTTCGCCACGAACGCCGGCGCCACCACCTCGCACAACTCCCGCTTTCTGCTCGTCACCTTGCTCCGTGCTGCGCCGTCAGTTTCCATCGCCATATGGTTGCTTGGGGCTTGGATCGTCGGTGGCCTGATATGATGGGCAGTGCTGCCACACTCCGAGTCTTCGACTCCTTGTGGGACAGGGTCGGGTTGTGATTCTGCCCGTGACCGCGACGCAGGCTCTGATCAGCGTCCAACCAAACTTGTTGTGTCCCTAGATCCTGCTTCCTCGGTACCGGACCCAAGTGCATTCTTCTATGGACATGCGTGAGCGTGACCCTACCTCATATTGTAGGGTTGCAACGAAATGAGTAGGTGTATTCGGTCATCGAATTAGAGTTTTGCAAGTTAGAAGCCTACTTACACGGGAACAACCCTGGTTGACTATGCTCCTGTAGCTAAAGAAAGAACGCTGGCTCTCGATAATCGTGGTGAGGTGGAAGCATGATCTTATATTTCCTTTTAATTTTGTATCCTGATATTGATTCATGTGATCAACCTCATGCAATCTTGCTTGTACTAGAGAGGGATTTAAATTAAAGGGTTTGGAAAATTACCTTGACACATATCTATTTTCTATAGGGCATGGACGCATATTTGATGAGTTGGAAACTTGAAAAGTTTGGTTGCGGATGTACTACTAACACCTTAAATTTTATAACATAACAAGATATTTGTTAGAGCATCTCCAGCCAATACTCTATCCCACTCTTTACTCATCATTTTGAAGGATATGGTCCAAAAAAACTATCTCCAACCGGTACGGTATCCAGCTCCCCATCACTGTACAATCCTTCATCTTGTGGCCCCTGGTCGCTACTTCTAGGGAGCCAAACTCGCTCGCTATCCACCAATTGTTACCTCGAATTCGGCCTTCTGCGTCATCTCCGTCCCATGAGCTTCATCCTCGTCTTCCATCGTAACAGATTCCATTTGTGAGGTCATAGGCGCTCGATTTGGCCGAATTTGTGAGGGAAAGAGAGATAGGAAAGGGGGAAACTTGTCAAATCCAGAGGAAGGCTGGAGGATGCCCATGACACTGCGGCCTTGCTCGCGCCGATGCTGCCTGCTCTGGTGCTTGCTCGAGTTGCTGTTGCCTGGTTCTTGCAAATCCCTTGTCGTTCGAAAACCCCTCGAAGATTTGGGCATCGACGTAGTCCCTGGTCAAACTAAATCTCAGCAAGACTGCGAGCACTAGCAAGTTCTAATATGTTCTTGTTCTTTTTTCATGTTTGACAATTCTTCATTATAGTTTATAAGTTGAGCAATTTCTTTAATCGACCACAATGTTTACTAAAAAGTTAATACCATTGTTGAAGGGGAAAAAATCCCTCTCAGTTGTTTGTGCGTTGACATGTTTCGCTACGGTTGAGAATGTTTGTTACAAAATATCAATAAAATAGAGGTGAATGGGTATGGGGTGAGTGGAGTGTGTTGAAGAATAGAGGATGAAAATAGGATGAAGAAATCCTCTATCCATAAATATAGAGACCAAATTTTAAGAAGTGGTTGGATATGCTCTTATGTAGAGGGGTCATCCATAAAAAGGGATTGATCTAGGGGGCAAAGGGATTTTTTCAAACTTCCCTCCGTTTCGATTTTTTTCTATTTTAGCCCTTTTCTATCTAAAATTTTGAAAATGACCCCCTCATAACTAAATTTTCAGAATCTAGCCCTTTTGATCACTCCAATCCGAATGACGTGAAAAATGAATACTGTCACACTAACCAGTTTGGGGTGACCAAATGACACATAGAAAAATAGAATTGACACGTAAGGATTGACTAAGGTCACATTTGATCACACCATAGTGATTAGCGTAACCATATTCACGTGTCACACTAAGTAGTTTGGAGTGACCAAAGGAGAGTCTTTACCCCTATGTCATTAGAAAAATTCTCAGTTATCTCGTGTGCCACAAAAAAAAGTTTAAGATACCTGTGTACTAACCAAGTGTGCCATTTTGGATGGATAAAGACTTAACAAAGATGTTAGGGACTGTGTAAGGACAATTTTCATTACATTGAGTCCTTCCTTGGTGTACACTTGAGTCCTTCCTTGGTGTACACTTCTTCATGATGCTCCGGAGGCGGGTGTGAGCGAGTGGCACGACGGAGGGGGCGAGCTTGAGGCAAAGGTGAGCGCGGGCGGGGTGAGCGCTCCGGCGGCGTGAGTGGCGAGTGCTCCGACGGCGTGGCCGGCGGGTAGGCCGAGTGCACGGGACCGTCTCTCCGGCGGACGGGACAAGCGCACCGGCCCGCGGCGTGCCGTCGATGACCGGCGAGGTGGCTAGGGGATCACGGATAGAGAACCGGAGCTAGGGAGAAAGGAAGAGATAGCTATGGAGAACAAGATGTAACCGGCTCAGGGGTAAAATGGTCATTGCTATACGTGGGTTGTACATGTCGTAGCTATGAAACCGTTATAGTATAACAGAAGGTGGACGGAATGACACACGGGTAAACAAAAGTTGGACGCATGGCCCGCAGGTATCTCAAACAAATTTTATGACAGAGGTAATTGAGGACTTTTTTAATGGCATAGGAGTAAACAACTCTATCGGATACTAAAATTTAGTTGGGAGGGAGTCATTGTTGAAATTTTAGAGAGCAGGGGGCTAAATTAGGAAAAAGAATCCCCCAATTTCGAATTGCATGCACCAACGGCCAAGGCGTCTCCGTCCCCAAATCTCTCCCAATTCCCCACCCAAATCTCTCCCGATTTCCCACCTCTTAGCTCTCTCGAGCCTATGGCGCCCCGCGCTCGGGAGCGCACGTATCGCCCCGGCTTAGCCCCGCAGTGGTGGGCCCGGCCATTGCCATCCACTCTCAATGGTCTCCGTCGCGACGCCGAGCCCGCCGATCTGTCCCCCGCCTTCTCGAACCCAGCCGCCTTTGATTCTTCCGCTATAAAACCCGACCCCACCCGACCGGCACGTTCCCCGTAAGCGCTTCCATAACCAACTCCACCTCGGTCCCTAAGATTTTGAAGACCATCCTAAAAGTTGGACCTCTCTATATCGTTTAGAATTTTTATATAAAAAATACAATTTACTAAAGACTATTACTAATAGAAAAGTATATTATATTTAGAAAATAAAACATTCATATAATTTTTGCACATAATACATTAAGTGTTTTTGTAATATTTCTTAATGCGAGTGAGTAAGAAGGCTATCAACATCATCCACAACCATTCAACTTTTCTTGCGTTATTTTGAACCTTAAATAATTCTTCACTAAGTTCAAATTTTGAAATTTTCTCTCATGTGATACCTCAATCACACGCACAGTTAATAGAATCCGATATATAATAGGAATAGGAAAACAATCTCTTAAAGGGGACTAAAAGAACCTTCATAGAAGATATTTTTTAGTTCTCACACAAATATCTTTTATGAATATTTTTTAGGACCTCGTAAAGGAATTTTTTAGTAACTTAACAATATATCCAGGACTTGGATGTGTCATACTACCCGCTCCAAAATTGTTATCGTCATTGATTTTTTCTGTTACATCTGATCATTGACTTATTAAAAATATTTAAAATATCATATATTTTGTTGTAATGTGTTTTATCACTAAAGAAATTTGAGATATAATTAATGTTTTTTATTTTTATATTTGAATAAATATTGTAAATAAGATGAATGTCCAACGTAACGGAAAACAATCAATAGCAAGAATAATTTTGGAACGGATAGAATATTGTTCTTCAAGGCGGTGATCTTGTGCAGGACTTGGACGGTGGCCATATTCATGTCGTGGTCTCGTGGACATCTTCCTTGTCTGCCATATGTAGCCGCCACATGTAACGCTTGGGCATCTTGACAGTGCCGTAGGCGTCGTCCTTGTCGCTCACCACGAACGCCGGCTTCCTCACCTCGCCCGCCTCCCTCTTCCTGTCCTGAGTTGTCATCTGAACCTCGCTCCTTGATTTTTGATTCGTCTTCAATCCTTGATTTTTGAATTCGTTTTCAATCCTACGGCGAAGAAGATCTTAACGCTGGGGCTTGCATTTTGTTTGCCACATGCTGAGGCTTCGATCGATAATATATAGAGATATAGAGGCCATGATTGTTACACTGATCTGGCTCCTTTGTATATGCGCCGGACAGAGCGGATTCTGCCTGGTGATCCATATGTCCATGAAGGCGAGTCCGATTCCTGGTTGGCTTGTTTCTTTTGCGTTGCGTGGCAAACTCGCTGGCGCGGCACACCGCGGCCGTGTGCCGCACGTGCAGCAGCTCCACACACACAACGCGTGTTTGGACCCTGCATAGGGACAGGCGGATAACAGACCCTGTTGCTGTTTTCACTGAAACCAGAACTATGAATGCAGAGTCCTCCAACCACTGATCCATCAAGGCCAACCGTTGTGACGTGTCAAACTCGTACGAGTCCGGCCGGTTCCTATAGTTGCCTTGTTTCTTTACGTGGCAGACTCCGGAATCTCTTATTCAGGAGCGAACGCTCGTTTCCAACCGAGTAAACCGTTTAAAGTTTTGATAAAAAAATTTTAGAAAATTTTTTTGAAAAAGTTTCAACACAACTTTTGATGTCAAACTTTGATCTGAAACTTTTTGATTGAATTTTCATCAAACTTTTGTCCAAAGTTTTGATGTAAATTCTACATTGAACTTTGATTCAAAGTTTTTATGAAACTTTTGATTGAACTTTTCTGTTAAACTTTGTGAGATTCAAAGTTTTTACAAAACTTTTGATTGAACTTTTCTGTTAAACTTTGTGATCAAAAGTTTGGATCAAACTTTTATGTTTCAAAGATTTGATAAAACTTTTTTTAGGAAAATTTTTTGGAAATCTTTTCTGAAATGAAAAGTTGTGGGATGAAAAATTTATCACAAAAGAAAAGTTTTTCACTCTATCCAAAAATTTACATGAAGGACTGCTCGCGCGCACGCACGTGAATTAGCAACCCCCGGCAGACTCGCCGGCACGCCACGCCACGCCCTACTTGCGCCGTACACACCGCGGGCCGTGTGCTTCAAGCGGGGCCGTGCTGGACTGCAGTATTGTTTTTTTTTTCTTTTTTACTCCCATCGGTTGCCGTTTGCTTGCAATTTTTTTCCTTTAGACCTGCGGAGGGGAAGAAAGCACCGCACCATCGTGTTTGAGTTTTATACAAAAACTTGTATAACTAACTTTAAGGTGATTTGCAACTTCTCTTTGGTGCGAATTCTCATGTGCATGTTTCTTCTTGGTTAACCAATCTAGTTCCTCTTATTAGTAAAGGCTTTGTTTTTTTTAAAAAAATGCTTGAAGGTAGAAAAATTGATATGGAACTTGAAGTATTCCAATGTGTGGTAAGAGCTAGGTTACTCAAGCTAACCTTTGCGTTTTACATGCCCTTGTCAAGCTTCTTGAAGAAGCTCAATATTCATTGTTAATTAGTTTGCATGTAACATGTGTTTCCTGGATATAAGCAACAATACGAGTGTTTCAGATATTCTCATTCACCTATTAGCATAAAGCATACTACCTTCGTTCCAAAATATAAGTATTTGTTAATTTTTTTAATTACATATTTGATCATTCGTGTTATTTAAAAAAATTACAAAAATATATAAATAAATAAGTTATATTTAAAGCATAACTAGTGCATATTACAATACGATAAATAATATTTTTTGAATAAAACAAATAATTAAATCTGATCTAAAATCAATAAATACTTATATTTTGAGACCAAGAAAGTACTCGTGAGTCATTTTCGATACAAAGTTTGATAAATGACGGCAGCAGACACACCAACGGCAACACGGCATCACTAAGGCCAGTCTCAATGCAAAGTTTCATCTCACTGTTTTCAAGAGTGCCACGTCAGATTTGAAGATTTAGTTTGATGTATGAAGCGGTCGCTCTCAATGCATAGCTTCATCTCACAGTTTCATAGGCAACTTATAGCATTAATTGAATATCTATTTGTTGCATTGAGATTGGTCAAAACGTGTTGGGATGAAACTCTATGCTCTCAATGGGAGTTTCAAAGCAGTTTCATACCTATGAAACAATGCCAAATGAGTTTCATCCTGCCCAGCTTCATATTAATTGCTATGCCACGTCACCTCTTTTGTTTATGTGGCACCTTATTTAATGCTAATGAAACTCCGACTGAGACTCGCCGAACTGCTAGCTTTTGTTGCTTTTGGCATGGGGTAAATACAATTCGGATTCCACTTTCTTTCTCGCGATGATAAATAACCTCGGCATGCAAGCATAAATGTTTGAAAAGCACATATATAGTAAAACTGCATAAGCCAATAGGATCATTCTCACCTCGCACGTCTCAAACAACTTCTACATGTTTATTTGGCTGCCTACGTCTTTGTATTAGTGATCCAGCGCATGACATCATTGTACGATGATTAAGTGAGTTCCGTCGACGCCGAATGCTTGAATGGACTATGACTACTCCCCTATAGTAATCCTTAATTATTATGTTAATTATCACATAATATTGGTATTTTAATTATTGTTGAAGTTCTCTCATTGTAATGAATAAAATACCTTAATTCTGTATAGATTTTCAGTTCTCACACCAATATCTTCTACGAAGATTTTTTAGGACCTCTTAAAGCGATCTTTTTCCTAACATTTCTATTGCATATCAGATCCTATTAACTGTGGCTATGGTTGTGACATAAGATAATAGAATCTTGTAAAAACTAAATTTATTAAAGAATTATTTAAGATCTAAAATGTTGCATGAACGGTTGATTGATTTTGGATGATATTGATAGTTTTTGCTATTGACTCACATAAAGAGATGTTTTTTAAAAAAATGTAATATGTACAATATAATATACAATACTTTATAATAATATTATTCTTTAGTAAATTGTGTTTTTTATATTAGAACTTTATGTGACTAAGTAAAAATATTTACATAGAAAGACCATGATTTTTAGAGTCGTCCCGAGTCTTCAATATATTACAGACAACTCTGATGCTGGTCATGGCCGCGGCCACCAACATGTAGTATGGATCTACTTCAATTAGTTTGTTAAGTTGTGTGATAAGCGGCCCTTTTACAAATTGGGCCGAAAATACCAGAATATGTTATGTTGCTATTTTTGACAAAAACTGACAAGACTATACAAGTGTAGAAGTTTGGAAAGTAAAAGGCTAATATATCAACAGAATACCCAACAAGTATAGAAAGTAGAAAGCTAATATCTCACCCCTGTGTTGTGCTGGTGCTCATTGCTGTGACACCCCTCATGTGAATGCTGGTTGGATTAGTTAAGTGAAGGCATGACTATAAGGTGTCGGGAAGTACAAGATCGTCGAGAGAGATTCGGTAGCTTGAGACGAGGGTTGCCAACCGAACTTACAATCCAAATGTTCCTATTAGTGTTGATGTTAGCAGGCTTGAAAATAATGTCCTTTCTACCACAAAGACCTTCAACATTATAAGCGGACAAATATATGATGAGGAAGGAGCTACCCCGGCCGGTCTCTGTCGAGAGCTTTTGGAGCCACTAAAGGAGCTCCTGAGTCCCTCTTCGACCCTTTCTTCGCGAACAACATTCATATTGTCTAGTGTGTATGATTTCCCAGTTGTTCGTATGCTCTTGATTTTTTTAGGGAATCATGTGCTCTCGACTTAGTAGTCTAAAATTGTTTTTGAATAAATGAAAATGTGTGGTTCTGAATAAATGATGTGGTTCTACTATTTCCTTTTGTGTTTCTGAATAAATGATAATAAGTGTTTGATGTGTTTAGACTTTCGAGCTTGCATGACTAGAAAGTAACGTGGATGGGACTTCCTCTAATACTCCGTCCTTCCTGTAATATAGTGTATATTCCCGTCCGGTGCATAGACCAAGGAAAGAAATCTTCCATAGTAATTGTACTTTTGTTTCTGCAGATAGTTGTTGTTGCTTTTCAAGAAACATGATCCTGGTCAGATGAAGTTGCTTGCAGGTGCTTCACTCTGCAATTAATCAATCTTATGAAGACCACTTCATAAAATTTGATTTCTCAATTTTGCGGCAAATTCACAACAGAGTTTATGTGAAAAATATAAGCACAAAAACTCATATATATAATTTTTTTCGTTATATGCATTTGGGTATGATGATAAAAATCCAGCAGCATTACTTATTTAAAATAACAAGTATAGATACAGTGCTAGTATGAAATAAGTTTCTACCTACAATTCTGTTCACTTTTATACTATAGTACTGCTAACTTCACATCTCTTGCACACACGCTTTAGCGTGCAGATCCTATCCCATACATTGTTGTGCATAAAATAACTATGAAATTCTATAACTTTAATGAAGACACAATAACTATTTCTGACAAATTGTTTCTTCTACATACTATAGACAGCAAGTATAACATTGAGTTTTTTGTTTAAGTTTGAGCCGGTGAACTTCAAGAAGTAACTATTTTAGATTAAGATGTCTATGTTTTTGATAATCTAATTTGTTCTTAACAATGACTTAGTGTGAGCAAGTGTTGGGCAAGTGCATTCTGATAGTCAAACTACTGTTTGTTATGAACCACAAGTTGCCGGTGAATCTGATTTGTGTCACCTTCCAATAACATTTTAGAGCAGTAATTAATTTTTTATTAGTAAAGCTTTTGTACTTTATCAATTTCATTCTGCATTAAAATAATCAAGTAGAAAATATGTACTTTTTTTCTGCATAACAATCAAAACCATAGATCCATTAATGTTTGTTTTTATTTTTTGAACAATTTCTGATTTAGAAATGATAATGTTGCACTGCACTAAACTAAATACAGTAAAGAAGGTACTGATCAAACTAACTATAGCAAGAGTTTGTCATGTAACTTATTTGATATACCACTAACACTCTAAATAAACTTAGTTGTGCAGAAATTACTTTTATCAATAAAGTGTCAACAATCAAAAGCTAAAGATATAAAATAAGTTCTTATAGAATTTGTTGGGTTTAACTCGGGTATGTTGTATAGATAAAATAATAAACCTACTACAAGAGCGCGGCAATGCCGCACGGCCTTTCTAGTTATAGATACTAGGTAAGGTGGCGCGCTTCGCCGCGCTGATTAGATTCTTTTGATCCATGGTAAGGTGTGTTTGGCTGGGCTGTGCAAAATATAACGGTTGTAAAATATGTGCTTTGGAAAGCTGTTGTCAACTTATTAGGTGTGAAAAAGTTGAAAGCCATTTGATTGAAATAGTTGTTAAAGTATAGGATTGGTAAGAAATGTTTGTCATGCCCCCTAAAGCTCAAGAGATGTGTTCCTCACAATTGATTGTGAATTGATGCGAATTGATTGTGAATAGATGTTGCTCACAGTTTACATGTAGAAAGTCGTTTTTAGAAAAGGGAAAGTAACTTAGTTAAATTTTTGCATGCATCATTAAATATATTTTAAAGTCTTAAATGTGTTTCAGAAATTCTTTAACTTCTGGGGTTCTGTGTGAAAATGTCAAGAGACAAAAAAAATCTATGATTAAATAAGTGTTTTCATGAGGGCCTTTATGCAAAAGGTTTTTTCTATCGTCTTCCCTGCCTATCCACCATGGCCAATCTGTTGAAGCTCGTATCAGCGGGAGGAGAAGGGGAGATAATGGTTGGAAAATGGGGGAATCGAGTACTCTAGCAATGGTGTGACTATTTGATTTGGTATTTCAGGTCGAGCTAAAGAGATCGTGACTAATTTTTAGGGAGAGACAGTTATGACGATTTGAGTTCGATGGTGGTCCTTCGTTGTCCGTGACGATAGGTGCATCATTTGAGGGGGCTGCCTGCTACTGGAAAGAGGGAACATGAGCGAGCGTGGATGGGGACTGGAGCTCGACTTCTCCCGTCTTTCTTCTACTGCGCTTGGACGGAGTTTGGCAAACAGATTCAACCTGACTTGACCTCTCGAATCAATGGTGATTCGATCTCTGGAACCTGGAACCTGGAACCTGGCCAGGGTGTGGCGAGCGGCCATGGATTGGGGATTCAGTAGCATGTGCGCTGGACATCCCATGCGGCGTGATCGGACCGACGGTCGATGGAGCAGAGAAACGTAAAAATTTGACCGCAGATGGGCTGTCCGTGAAACCAGGGGCTACAAAAAGGCCACGCTTGTGCGGCTGGGAGCGGCCACGCTGCCACAAATTGGCGTGTCGCACACCCAGTGTGACCACGTATGCCAAAACGATATCCTTCCTCTTAGGCATTCCTGTATCTACTTTAGACTATGAGGGAGTTTGCTTGAAATATCAAGCGGTTATGGCGCGCGAGCGCAGGAATAAACAAGCACTAAATTGCACGAATCACTGGTTGAGTTGAGATGGCTTTAAATTAAATTCAACATATGTAATAACTACTACTACAATAACCCGTACGGATGGAGCAGCGATGGCCTAATACACACGACGCCAGGTGCTTGTGTCCGGCCAGACCATCGGCAGCGGCGTGGGTGATCTTGGTGGGCCATACTACTCCATTTTAAAATTGTTGTCCATGGTTGCCCATTCATTTTATTAAAAATATTAAAAAATATATTTTTATTAAAATGTGTTTTATCACGAAAGAAATATGAGATATAATTTATAATTTTTATATATGAATAACTATTATAAATAAGATGAATGTCAATTGTAACGGAAAAAAATCAATGGTGACAATATTTGTGGAACGGATAAAGTATTCTTTTTCAGGGCGGTGATCTTCTCGTCCAGGACTTGGACGGCGGCCATATTCATGTCATGGATACCTTCCTTGTCTGCCATATGTAGCCGCTATGTAAACGCTTGAGTATCTTGACAATGCCGTAGGCGTCGTCCTTGTCGCTCACCACGAACGCCGGCTTCCTCACCTCGCCTGCCTCCCTCTTCGATCCTAAGGTCAAGAAGATCTTCACGCTGGGGCTTGCATTTTTTTTTTTTTTTTGAAAATCATGCATTGCACGTTTCGTATTAAGATAGAAGAGAGTTACAGACCACGAATCCGCAAGGAACACAAGGAATATCTTGCTAGATTCAACAACTCCGACGAAGGACAACCCCGCTGCGGCCTTCCCGTCGCACTACCACACACACTGCGCCACCGCACCACCAACACTCGCAGCGACAACAGAGCGCGCGCCCCGTCCAACACGTGGACTCGCCACACAGCCGTCGCGCGCGCGCGCAGACTGCTCCCATCCCTCAGCCACGCATCTTAGCAGCCGCTCCACACTTATGCTCGCCGTCGCCGCATGTGCTGCCATTGCACGGCGCACAGCCACGGAGACATTGAAGCATTCCCGGCGCTCAAGACGCACTACACGAACTTGCCACCATGGCACTCCGACACCGCGCCGCGGCGCTCAAGACGCACTTCACGACCTTGGCACCATGGCACTCCGACGCCGCGCCGCCCGGAGCGGCCGCCAAGACGTCGTCACCGCATCTATCTCCCGGCGGGCGCAGCCACCGGGCGCAGCCCCCAGGATCAAAGATCCGGTTCAAGGTGCCCGAACGAGGAGCACCGAAGCCGCGGTATTCCAACACAGCGCGCCGGAGGCCGCGCCAGCCGGAGCGCCGCCGCCGCCGGTCCTCCGCCATCGGTCCACGAGCCGCAGCCTGCGCTCGGCCATCGCTCGGCCGGCGCGGCCGCCGGCAAACGGCGCCGCAGCCCTGGACGGCGTCCGCAGCGGCACCGCTGCCGCCACAGTCGCTAAGGGGGAGGAGGAAGGGGAGGCGAGGCCGTCACCGGAACCCACCCCACCCGCTAGATCCGGATGCCGAGGCACCGGATCCGGTGACCGGAGGGGTCCTCGCCGCGCCGCGCCATGCCGGGGGAGGAGAAGGGGATGAATGGTGGGGGGCAGCGGTGGAGAGAGGAGGAGCCTCGCCGCCGCCTTCCTCGCGGTCGCGCGGCCCGCTCGGGCGGCGGCAAGGAGGGGAGGAGGGGCGTGGAAGGGCCGGCGGCTGGGGCTTGCATTTTGTTTGCCACATTCTGGGGCTTCGATTCCGGGCCGTGGTTGTTATACACTGATCCGGTTCCTTTGTATATGCCGGACTGAGTCGGATTCTGCCCGGTGATCCACTGATCCGTGAAGGCCCGTTGCCAGTGCCAGGTTCTGTACGTGTCGAACTTGTGGATCCGGTCTGAGTCTTCGCTTTGGTTGGCTTGTTTCTTTGCGTTGCGCGGCACACCGCTGCCGTGTGCCGCAGCTGCAGCAGCTTCACGCACGCGTGTTCTCTGAATAGGGATATATGGATAGCAGACATATGTTGCTGCTCAAATCCATAGGGAATTTAACATGACTTCTTGGGCGGATACACCAGGACCACCCCACTGGCCACAGTTGCTAAATATTTTTAAATTTCTGTAGAAGTGATCTAGTACTGATAAGCTAGTTTTAATTTTCTAAATATCAGTGCATTATATTGTATGAAAAAGAAAATCAGTGGAGCTAGTACGGTTGAATTAACTCTCTAGCAGGGAATTCATCAATTATTTTGATAACTGCACTGCGCTTTTAGGTCATTCTCGGTGGTCTCTTTTATGTTTTCTAAGTGTGACATATCAGCTTTCTAGTCGTGTTCTATAAATGAAAATCTATCACTCAGTGCACTATTTCATTTCACAGTTTCATACGTTGAACGAGACATTAAATGGTTGCATATAGGTGTATCAATGGAGATCCGTTTTTTTCTACATATCAAAGAAAAAGAATCTCAATGCACATTTCATTCTCTTTTCAAGAGATGTGTTACCTAATAAATGGCCTTACAACTCACTCCGTGATTGCAGAAACAACAGTTTTATGTGCGGACACATGCACCATGTTCATCTGTGACAATAATTGAAATTTACACGACTTTGAACATGATCAAGCAAGCAATATTACTTGATTAAAAAACCAGTTACCTATTAAGCAATAATACTCCGCTGTTCAACTAGTTTTACTTGGACGTTTATGTTGCCGACATAGGTTATCCAATCTTTCATTAATATTAAGATTAAAAGGTTCTCCGTGAACCAACCACGGAAAATAACTTAGCAGTTAGCACACAAGCAACAATTGACACTGTTAGATACGGGGGATCGTTGAAGTTGGTACCCTTTTATGTTCAAAAGGATTAAGGGCCTGATCGGATCAGATTTTTTTTGGCTGTGGCTGTTGCTGTTTACACTCTTGTTGCTACAGTAACTACAGCAACAGCAGCTGTGCAGCCATCTGTTCCGATCAGGCCCTAAAGCATTGGAATTGCTTTCATGTACTGACACTTTATGCCAGTGCCATTCAGTTGCCCAAAACAAGGGAAAGAATAATTACATAATGATTGGTCACAAGAACCAGGAGGTACAATGGATAGCATACATAGGAGACGTTTTTCTTGCAGTAAATAATGACTCTCGCACAAGTTAAATACGTAATACTAGTTTACAAATTTCTGAAGCTACCAAACTTATACACAATAATAACTAAACAAACAAGCAGCCCAAAATATTATCAAACTTCATGTCAGATGACCAGGACATTTGCCACAGGCAAAAATACTTCTCCCAAAGATCTATGGTGAGCTAAATTAGTCTCCCACTAATATTTCAAGATGAACTTCCATCTGATGATAAATTGTTACCTGCCTCTGCCAGATTGACATAAGGTCTGACAAAAGTCCTCCTCCACCATACTTCAAAAGCTCGGTGCAAGTTTGGGCAGTTATCACCTAACTTCAAAAAATTTCCAAGCCATGACAATAATATAGACCGCTGATCTTCCAAAGGAAGTGTAAGGATTGTCTGTCCAATTCCATCCTCAACAATCTTCCTGTCAAATGAACGGCAACTGGACTGTAACCAAGAATAGTCATCGATGAGCGCTTGCAGCCAGACTTGAAGGAGAAGAAGACGGGTATTCTTGGATGGAAGCATCTCTCCTCTTCCAATGCCAACAAAAAGCCTCGCTGTAATACAGCTCACAGAGTAACGGGAGGCAACATGCAATTTTGCATGTAATTCAGCAAGGTCAGTTCTGCTTGTCCATACTGCCACAAAATCATCAGAAATTCGCTGGTTAACCAATATCTCAACCAACCATAGGAGATTGTCAGTCTCCAGAGTTATTTTCCGTGTAACTTGAACAGAAAAGTCTTCTTCAGATGCTCCTGAAAACAATACTTGAAGTCTGTCTAAGCAACTTCGGCATGAACTGTATAACATATCAGAACAAATTTCTGCTGGTCCATCAATGCAATGACTGCTGTCTTTGAGAAGATTCAGAACTAAGGCTTTCATTTCCCGACGCCCCCTATCATCAGTACTCATCAGTACCATCTCCACTATATGTGCTAATGTATCACTGGCTGAGTTTAGGTTGTCTGATGTCACCCTTTTTAGCAAAGTAGTAACCCCATAAGCTGTATTTTGAAGATGCTGGATAGATGACACGACGTTATCTTCTTCCTCAACCCAAGGGACGGCTTCCAAATAATCCAAGCACGATTTGACACACGCATGGAAACCAAGCAATTCAGCAACCTGAAATTTTGCACCTCTCAAATTACCAACGTGACAAAAGGAATTTAAACTGTATCTGAGCTGCTTGTAATTACAGAGTAGTCTTATCAGTACTAAAATTCAGAATATGTGGTAAGCATCAGATGACAGGTGCATTTCCCTTATTTCTTTCAGTTTGCAACATGAGCAACAAAACATAAACACAAGAAATTGCAGTGTCCTACTCTGAACATTTTGTATACCTTCATGATGCGCAGAACCCGGGGCACACTCTGCTTGAGCAGCTTGTGCTTCGCCTCGTCGCAGTACATGAGCCCGACGGTCTCCACGTAGATCTCAGCGTCGTCGCAGTCATGGATCTCCACACAGGCCGGTGGCGGTCCATGGCCACCGGCGAGCTTCTCACCAAAGAAGACGCTGCTTTGGCAGAGAACATCCCTGTGCACGGTCATCCTGACAGCGATGCCTTCCTTCCCGTACAGCATCACTGTCAGGTCGCTGGTCTCGGGCTGCCCGAACCCAACGCAGATCTTGTGGTGCTGCTCTTGCTGCGTGCCCACACCCGCCGGCGCCGACGCCGGTGCTGCCTCGGCCGTCGGCTGGTCCCGCTGTTCGTCAGCTGGCGCCGGTTCGTCGGTCACAGACGGCGCCGTCTGCACCGAGGGAGCTTTGGACGGCGGTGCCGATGGGGCCTTGTGCTGCTTCGGCGGCTGCTGCTTGTTGGCCCCGCCGGCGGCGGCGTGGTTGTGGTGCGGGTTCTTCAGGCTCTTGTGCAGCGCCGCGGGCGAGGGGCAGCACCAGAACCCCTCCGGCGTGACGGCGATCGGCACGGTGCGGATCCTCGCCGGCGCCGGCGAGCCCCTCCTCGGCCGCGACTCCTCCATGCTCCGAGCTCGAGGCCGGCTTCACATCCGGTTCCCTGAAATTCGCGCAGGCTCACACGCAAGTCAGAAGAAATCGCACAACACGAGGATCGACACGAACAAAATCGCCGTGGTTCAATCAAATTGACCCCAAAAAATCACGGTTTTTCCGCATCGCGCATCTATCTACAGTCTACCGATGGGGAATGACTGAACCAGAAGAACTGCAAGCATGTTGGCTCAAACGGTAGACAGATTACTCGCAAGAAAACAAAAGCGCTGAAACCAGATTTCACCTCAAGATTTCAACCCAAGAACAAGAGGATCAAGCCTCTGCTCCTGCAGGCCAGACACCCGCGAGGGAAACGGACCCTTCTGCTCGACTGCTCCTTCACCGAGCGGATTGTGTCCTGTGCCCGGGCTTCCCTCGGCTGCTCTGTTTTGGCTACCAATTTGGGTACATTCTGGTACTACAAGGTAGCAGTAGCAGTGGAGTAAAAGTAGTGTAGAAGCAAGCAGCAGCGTAGGATATTGTTGCTGCGAATCCAATGCCTTGTCCTTATTACTGTTTGGTTAACCGAGGGCACGCAGGCGTGGGTCTCTGTGCCGTCCTTCCTGGCCTTGCTGCTGCTTCAAGGACCCCTCATCACTGCACTCAATGTCCAAAACTAGGAGCTTCTTCAGATCACCTCTGTAGCATGTTTTGCTTCGCTATGGAACGGTACTTGGAAGAGAGATGAAATTTGTTTTGTTTGGAACCTGGAAGCCGGACCAGTGCCATAGAAGAACCATGTTTCTCGAGACCTGTATAAACAAGAGAGCTCTATAAACAAGGCCATCCTATAAACAATGGCTCCCCAATCTTTTGTCAGTGACCAGTTCCTGAAGAACAATCCCGCGTCTAGAAAGAGATGCCAGGAGCAGGAGCAGCAAAAGATGTGTGCGCGATGTTTTCTCTAAGCCGATGGATTAGGAAAAAGGCAATAGAGTGCTTAACAGTTTCGGCTTCATTTCTCTCTCGTCTCGTGACATGAGGTTGGATTGGAGGTCGACAGCGGAACAAGTGCGAAGTGTACCAGCTGGTCCTGGATCAGCTGACACATTTTGTTTCTTCTATATTTAGTATATGGGGCCTTTCAGAATGATTTTTGTCCTTTGTAGCGCATCAGCCCAAGATTGAACAAGAAACATTTGGTTGTAACCAGATGACCAAATACAACGATGGACGCCACAAGCTTTAAGGAACGAAAAGTACGAGTGATATGAGTGGTCTAGTACTACTTTTCCGTGGGTTGGGTTTAGATAATATGCTAGAAAAGCATATCTAGAAGTGTGCAACGCAGCGTTTTCTTCTTTTCACAGACTGGCTCTTCTTTTCTCCCCTGTCATGTTCTTTGATAGAAAAAATACTGCCTAAACTCAGAAGAAATTTGCATTAGGTGATAACCGCCCACAGAATGTTCAGAATTTTGCAATTCATCCTATTTAATAAAGGGAAACACAATAGCCCCAATACAAAGACATAAAGTTTTAGGAGGGAATAGTTTTCATTAACATACCAACTACAAAAGATTTCTCATCAACAATCCATTGTCGTCTAGTCCGGTTAGGATACCTGGCTTTCACCCAGGCGACCCGGGTTCAAATCCCGGCAATGGAAACATCTTTTGTTATTTTTTTTTCTATCGGTCCAATTTATGTACAGAGTTCCGCGTTGTTCAGATTATTTCCATGTACAGTTGACTCGCAAAAAAAAAAAACTTCCAGGTACAATTACTGCAAATCACTGAATTGCACTATTCCAACGCAACAACACGAGTATTTACAGCTTGAGACAAGGGCGACCGATATATACAGAACCTAAATAACACCCAGACAGAGAACCATGTACAAGAATTCGCCAGACAATACAGTGAGATGTAGTACGCCGACAAAGGTATTCATCTCGTACTACTGCATGTTAAGTGATTCTATTGAGTTTGCAATGCTATCTTCACTCTAGAAGTTGTGTTATCTCATCAAAGTCGTCGTCATGATGGGGTACTCCTGATTCATCATTTTCCATCACTGCAAGCTCATTGCCACGTGATAGCCCTGTTTTCTCAAAGAACTCTTCCTTCTGGGCATCCCATTCTTTGACAACCTCATCTACCCTGTCACCCAACAATTTGTCATTCTCAAGGATGTGCCTAGCATCTTCAACATCAATGGTTTGGCTTGCCTCTGTCAAGAAAAAGGGAGGGCAAAAGAATAGTACATGTTAGTACAGGTTCTAAGATCATGCACACACAACTAGTAAATGTAATGCATAAGTGCATAACCAAAGGCAGACAAGCACCTGTAAGGGCCAATTCTTTGGCTTCAGCATACACTTTTGATAATTTCTTGATGTTATCAAGTTCAAACTCCGCACCCTAGGCACAGCTGAATATGTCAGTAACAGAATTGTGTAATAAAAATGTTTCAGTAAAATAAAAGAAAGGAGTTGCAGGTTGCTTTTACTGATATATAGGCAGCTCATCACAGCATGACAGTCCTTTCTATCTAAAGGTCTAAAGGAATATAAGAGAGCTCAAAGATCCATCTTCATGACATTGTACTCGAACATAAAACTGGAAGGCCACAGAATACACGGTTATAGAAGTGATATCTGTAAAGATGGTACACAGTAGAACTTACCAAATCCATATGCATATAACTCTCTACTTGGGTATTTGCAAACAACCTACAACACAAATTATCGAGGAGAATGTTAGCAAAAGTAGCTATAATGTTACATAACAGAAAAAAGAGAAAAAAACATATTGCAGTACAAGAAGAAGATACAGTAGAAACGAAGTGCAACATTGAACAACTTGCACAATGGGTGGAGCTAACAAATGATGAGTTGTATCAATGGTGGAATTTTGCTCAAAACACAAATATCAATGGTAAAGTTCACACGGACAAGAACACAAAATCATGCTACTTGTGCCATCGACATTATTTGGTCATTCTTTGGTGCAATTTACTCAAAACACGAATACTAATGATAAAGATCAACCCGCAAAAAAAGTGATAAAGATCACACTAACGAAATTCAGGCTTATATTGCTTCAATAATCTTGTTTATGAGAGACATCGGTGCAATTTACTGAAAACCCATACTAATAATAAAGATCACCCTAGTAAGAGACAGTAATGATACATACTTGTCAGAGGCGAATTTTACTCTTTTATTCAGGGATTCTGTTAATTCCTCAACCTGCTTTTCCCCATTGTCACCAAGCAAATTGATGAAACCAAACAAAAACATGCCTTTGTCCAGCATCCTTTTGACAAGAACTGGCACGAGAAGTAGTTCCATTTTGCTTAGCCATGACCACAAAATTCTTTAACTGCTTGCACTCCTCTGTTGGAAACAGACTTGAGGTGGTAAGCTTCACTTTCCAGGAAATATCGAATTACTATTTGCTAAGATATATGCCTTACCAAGAGATAGATAAATCTTGAACCTTGGCTTGTATGGCTGGCACTCATAAAGACAATAAAGGCAATAAAGCCCAGCCAATCTTTGGGGCAGCAAACTCTGAGAAGTCATATGGCCTGGGTAAACAATTAAGTGAAAACTTGTTCAGCAGTAACTACACGAGGAACTATCAGCAAGAGTTGGTACAATTCAAAAACTTCTCATCTAGGAAGTCAGAGCTTACCTATACAGTGCAAAAATAGGGACTGCATGAAGACACCCGAGTTCGTAGTAGGTCTTCCTTCAAATATATAAGAAAATTTCTTAGCCATCCACACTCGTTTGAAATCAGCAAGCGATGTGGAGTTTTCCTAGCAACCAGAAACACAAGAATGATATTCATCAAAGATGGCATGCACCTATGGCATACAGAAAATTTAAGGAAGAAGTACCTTGGCATAGTCAGCTAGTAGCTCATCAATATCCAGCTTGAACGGAGCAAGATCCATATTCACAGCCAAGTCCAAACCTGAATTTCAAACAGAACTCAATTGCTCACTTCAATAGTAGCAAACAAAAATTCAATTTCAGCTAGAAGTTTTGCCTGATTTTCCTAATAGTGCTTGATGTTGTTCCTCAATCCCATGCTACGGTTTTCAATTTCTATTTACCACGTACAATATAGCATCCAGTGGTGGAGCTAGCATTCAAATCAAGGGTGGGCCAGAGATTTTTTGTTTCATACACGACAATTTAAATGTGCCAACTTACAATAGAAGTTTTATAGATGTTTTCGTAATAACATAGCAAAATCAATAATAATGGTTCAATACAAACTTTCACCGATACAAAATAAGACAATAATAGTTTCTAATGATAGTAAAAGTATCAATAATATATTGAAATCACGTTCCGTTCAAGAAAACATCCCGCTCAATGAAACTGAGTAAACAATCACTCATCCTATTTCTCAAATTACTCTCGACAAAGTTCATCGCTAAAAAGGGATGTAATATCACTATTTCTCTTCACATTTCACTAATCTACGGCATGACATTTCAGTTACACAGAAAATATAACAAATTTGCTTTGCCTAAAAAAAAACTAGAATCGTAGGGAGGCACTTGAATAAGAGAACATCAGAGCAATGAAGCATGACTGAATTGCAGTATAGCACTGCGAGAGTACCTTAAGGCTAACTCCAGCGGTGAAGACCTATTTTGGAGACCCAAAGGCGCGAATCGATGCTGGTGCGGCTGAAGGAGCACCACCCAAAATTGGCTGGTTCGAAAACTGGTTCAGGCAGGCGGAGCCAGCTCTCGCGCGGCGGCCCTGGAGCGGGGAAGAGCCGCGGGAGGGAGCAACCTGGACGGCCGCGGCGCGTTGGGGGCGACCTCAACGTCCCTCGCGCGCGTCCAGTGCTGCGAGCGCGCGACCGGGGTTGGGGGCGACCTCGACGGCGCGCGTCCGGCGCCGCGAGCGCGCGACTGGGGGTTGGGGCTGCCACGGGGAGGAAGAAGGTAGCAGCGCGAGGGGCGAGTTTGTGGCGCGTTCGTGGCCAAGGCAGGGCGCCCCAGTGGGGGGTTGCTGGGCTAGAACTCCACGACCTTCCGACGAGCGAACGGCCGGCGGCGGTTCCTCTGGTTCGGCGGGGAGGAAACAACGCCGGAGGCGGAGGGGGTATAAGAAAAAGAAAAGAGAAATAGTAGGATTTTCAGTTGCGGTCAGGCCCATGTGGTGGTCAGGCCCATGATGTGGCCTATCACCCAGAAAGAAAACCTTTTAAATACTTAGAAAAAAACTTACATAATAGCCCTGTTTAGGTGTTATAGTTTCTCAAAACCAAAGTATTAAGAAACCATGGTTTTGGAAGTCATTGTCAAGCAAAACCATGGTTTAGAAAAAAGAGGTCAGGAGTGAAGTTTTCAAACTCCGAAATAGTTGCACTTTTATCAATACCATGATTTTTAAAACAACAAAACATGTTACATCCAAACACCTCTATACCTCAAAAAACCAAAGTATTTTGCAAAATTATAATATTCTTACAAAACTTTAAAAATACTTTGTATCCAAACAGGGCCTAAACGAGGAAAAAAACCATGGAAGGGTTTGATGAACCAGGAGTAAAATATTCGCCCTATTTTTTCCCCAGAAATGGTTATACAGCTACTGCTACTTGTACAAAATGGTTACACTGCTTGGATGAAACATGTACAAGTATCTCTGTTGTGGCGGACCGTGGAGCAACGGAAAGCAGAGTATGTACAAGTTCTCGCGCCCTTCATTCAGCTCTGTCGTTGACGACGTCCTACATCGCGATGAGCGATCCGATGACGCCAGCGATGAGCGCGGAGGGGTCGCCGAGCACGGCGGAGATAACGACCTGCGACGCGAACCCGGCGATCTCGCAGCACCGCTTCACCTTCCCCTTCTTCCGCCTCCCCCAGTAGGACGACGAGGAGCCCCTCCCCTGCCCGCCGTGTGGCTGCTCCTCGCCGCGCCACGTATCACCGGCACACTGTACCCGCCGCTCCCCGGCACCAGCCCGCCACGGTCGTAGAATCCGCCGCCGCCCTTGCCGCGCCCGACGGCGTGCCAGCTGTCGACGAGCATGTCCACGACGCAGGCCACGTGGAGGCTGTAGCTCCCGCACTGGCTGCGGTAGCTCCAGCTACGGCCGCGGTGGCCGCACCGGTGGCACGCCGCGCCGGCCTTGGAGTCCGGGCAGAGGTACAGCCTGACCCCGCCGCCGGCGTCGAGCGCGCGGGGCAGCGCGGCGCAGCAGGGGTGGAGGTCGAACCCGCAGGCCCGGCAGTGGTAGACGCACCCCGCCACGTCGCGGCCGCAGGCGTTGCAGTAGCGGGGCCCCGGCCCCGGCGCACGTGGGAGGAAGGCGAACGCGCAGCGCGGGTAGAAGGGGTGGCGCAGCAGCGGCGGGGCGAGCGGGAGCGCGCACTGGCGGTGCAGGTCGTGGTCGCAGCCGCGGGACGGGCAGCGGAAGCGCGTGCCAATGCCCACCTCGCCGCACCCGTCGCACCGGAACGGCGTGTCCAGGTGGGCCAGCCGCAGCCGGTGCTGCGGGTGGCTGAAGTGGGTCAGCTCGTCGTTGTACCTCATCGGACTTTGGTGGTGCGGAGGAGGGAGGCGAGGTGACACGGGGGTGTCGAGGAGGGAAAGGTTTATATGGAGCCGGCCGGGCGAATTGGTGTGACCGATTGTTGAGGCTTGAGGAAGAAGGGTGTTTCAAGAATAGAACATGTGCAGGTTCTGATCTGGATTGGGGAGCTTGGATGTTTGCGATTCTTCTATAGTTGCTGGATTGCAAGTCTCAAACGCACCTTGATCCTGCACTGTCAGTCAGTCGTCAACATGATTGCTTCAAGGCAGTAAAACCATCGAGAGACTGTGGCCCAGGTTTCCAACTGCAGCGACTGTTGTGTTGGTGCAAGCATCTGTTTTGATGCGCCAACTTCAGGTCGATCCGGTTCTTTCCTCAACACAGCTGCTAGTACCAATTACCAGTTCCGAAAATATCCGACCCTCTATTTCAGTTCTCTCTTGCTGGGTTAGTGATGGAGCCGTGGCACAGGATAAGAGCGCACAGGTTCCTGATTACGAGACAGAATGACTAGAAGAATGTCCCAACCCAACAGATTGGGAATCGCTTGCGCGGGCAGACAGGAATTTGCCGGTAATGTAGGGTTACGGTGCGTCAGTGGAGAAAAATATCTGGAGTTATCCTGACATTATCAGGATGCTGAAAGCATGGCGACATTCTTCGTAAGTCTCGAGTGATGATGGTTTATCTGTGTCGGTGTCACTTATTCCACAAAACAGGGCAGGGAAGGCGCCGTTGCTAGCTAGTTTAGGATACCCTTTGCAGCATCATTTTACTGTACATGGACCAAGCGTGTGATAGTTCATCACAATTCAACTGATCATGCCGTATGTAACGAAATTTTATTTACCCTGACCTTTAATAGTGCTACTGTCGCAACTTATAAGGATTCATGCTGATGCATTTTGCAACATTCGTTTTTTTTTTTGCAACATTCAGTGCTCATTGCGTGAACTGAATAAATAATCCGAACTTTTCGTCTTTGTTTCAGTCATTTTTTACGAGACGTTGGAGCATCATCCAGTCCTCCTTCCCCTAGGATTGTTTGTCGACTGTTCATGATGCTCTTCTGTGAAGATTAAAGAATTTGTTCCTCGATTGGAATATCGGCCTCATCCGTCTGTATGACAAAAAGTAGGATATGTATGTAATAATGCATGGAGACTGAAAATTATAGAGCATAAAAAGCGTTGGAAAGCAGAGTTATGGCCACCTAGGGAGCACTGATGTCTACTTTATCCTGATTCTTGGTTCTATCCGGAAAACAAGAGGCTGATGGCCAATCTGTGAGAACTTTTTTGAGAAACCAAGATCAAGGAGAATAGTGTTCCATTCTGCAGGTCTCCAAACTCTGATGAGTGAAGCGCAGCACATAAGGTTCGATGCTTTGTCATATCAGAATGCATTGAGTCCTGCAGTCACTTCGCATTGGACAGGTGGCTGTCTTCGTTCTTCAGCCAGCGCGACGGTTTTTCCTAGTTTATTTCCCATAACTGACGCACATTACCCAACTACAAGCTTCAGAATCCATAATGTGATATTGCGAAGCGAAGTCATTTCCGCGGTGAATAATCAGGAAACTTCCAGGAAAAGAAAATCAGTAAGATGGAGTAGAGAAGCAAGACTATTCACAATACATTCATTCCGACAAATTTGCCCATGATGCAAAGGAAAACTGTAGCGCTACATATGAACTTGAGAGAAAGAAAATGGCATTCCAGTCCTAGATCATGATCCTCAGCCATCAAGATTGTGGGACACTGAATAGGCTTGGCTGAACTTCATCATATCTAGCAGCTGCTAAATGGACATGCTAGTAGTAGAGAGGATATATCACTGTAGAGGTGTCAGTGGAAGAGGCTCAGGAGCAGGCTTCCTGACAAAAGCAATTTATTTTTTGAGGTGTTTTTTTCCAAAATAATGGCTACAGAGAGACGAGCATGGTGGCCCATGTAAAAGGACATGTGAATTTTGCTCTTCAAGCCAGAGTTAGAAATCAAAATTTGACAAATTTCAAACCGTAAAATTGGAAGTTTTCGACACTATATATTGACAGATGTTTTTCGAGAACTTGACTCTAAATTGTCACATTTGGGCCTTTTGGCTGGCCTGAAAACTGTAATTATAAATAAATGAAAGTTAATTAATCATTAATGATCCCATAAAATTAATTATTAGTGTAATTACTAAAAATATCCTATAACTAATGATCATTAGTTGAGAAAAAATAATGGTGAGTATTTTGGACCAGAAAACTCCTCTGTTTTTCGAGCCATAGCAGTCCTGGTATAGTGGTATCTGCTGTCAAGATATAGGTTCAGAAGAAATAACAGAAACTCCACGAAAGGCACAAACCAACGTTCAGATTTTTTTTAAAAAAAAACAAACCAATACTCCCTCCATTCCACAATGTAAGCATTTGAAGCATTCATTCGTTTATCCACAATATAAGCATTCCTAGGGATAGGACAAAATCCGGTGGATTGATGGGTGCCTGAGGAATTGATGAGGTAGTGTAAAATGATGATATATATGACTTTTCTCACTTTGACTATTTTTATCTCGAAATTCTAGGAATGCTTACATTGTGGAATAGAGAAAGTATTTCAGATTTTAGACTTGTTGAGAGTTTTGGGCTTTGGCCCAAGTGAAGGAGAGCCCTTTCAGGGACGCAAAAAATAAAGCCCAGAAAGCGTTTATCATTTTACCTTTGCTCTGAATAAAACACTTCGTCAAAACAAAATATATATGCACGTACACACACGCTTCTTTTCAGCTAAAGAAACACTTTTGTCAAGACCAACTTTTACCCCTACTAGGTTGTTTAATAACCGTATGATGTTCCGGAAGGAAGAGGTACTCTCAATTGTTTCAGTCGCAGTGAGATGAATTGTTTCGATCGCAGTGAGATCCATTCTCCCCGGGCAATGATCCCGTATTTTGCAGGTTCGCGTGCATCGGATTTGACCGCTCAAGATGAACGAATGAAACATCTGAAATTCTTTACTGGAGGACTGTCTGGTCTGGAGTTTGATATATAGTAGTACTGAACTGATCGGTTAAGATGAATGAAACTACACGCACATGTCTCTCGAGAGTCAAGTCGTCGTGCCATCGGTATTTGCCCACGGCTCACATGCTGCATTTTGACCCACCCTTGATTTCATAGGTTGCACAAGATTTGGAAACTATGGCATCCAGCGTGCGTGAAAGCTACGTGTCCGGAGTTCCACTCATTTTCTACGCCGTAGCTTGCCGGCCGGTATTTTCCTATCCATTCGGCTGTTCGTCGTCTTCCTGGGTCTCCTTCCATTGGGTGGGACTCCGTCTTCCTTGCTCGTTTTTCATAGTACCTCTTGGACTTTTGAAGGTGTCTTGCTCTGCATATTTTTTTTATTTTTATTTAGTAGTCTTGGGATGGAAGGAGCAGAGCCTACAAGGAGGAGTCAAGGAAGGTGAGTTCCATTCGATTTTATGCCCGATCGATCTGTGGTGCCGTGAGGGCGTGCCTGATATGTTTTCCCTTTCGCTTTACTTGATCATTAACCATGCTTGTTAGGTGGTGGAACCGTTTCTTCAAGAACCAACTGATATCCCCAATTGAAGATTAAAGATTATCAGAAGAGAGTTACGTTCCGCTAATTGGTAAGAACCTTGTGTTGATAATAGCTATTAGTTGTTGGTTCAAAAAAGTGCATATGTCCCATACTACTTCTGTGCCTTTGCCCTCCAATTCGATCCATATACGTATGTGTTTTCCTCCGTGCTGATATGTCTTCCTTGTTATATGGTACTACTACTAGTTCTTCCCTTCTCCTGATATTTTTGCATCTTCGTGCAACATGCAGAATAAATTCCGCTTCTTCCCGCTGGTCTTGTTCCTCTGTCACGACGACAAGACCTAGTCATGACCAGAGAATTGCGGCGTCGTCGAAGAATTCCACCTTTCAAGTTCCTGATACCGTTTCTTTTGGTTCTGTCAGTGTTAGCTATCGCTGTAACCCACCATTTCCAAAGTATCTCCTACTTCCTCCGGCCGCTGTGGGACACACCACCTCCCCCGTTCACCCGCCTCCCGCACTACTATGCCCCCAACATCACCATGCCCGAGCTGTGCCGGCTCCACGGCTGGGCCGCCCGCTCCTCCCCTCGCCGCGTCTTCGACGCCATCCTCTTCAACAACGAGCTGGACATTCTGGAAGTCCGGTACGGCGAGCTCCTCCCGCACGTCGACAGGTTCGTCATCCTCGAGGCCAACGCCACCTTCACCGGCATCCCGAAGCCGCTCTCCTTCTACCAGAACACGGGCCGCTTCGCGTTTGCAAGGTCCAAGATCGTCTACGGCAACCTCTCTATCGGGCACCTGGACGAGCACGCGAGAAGGCACCCCTTCGATGTGGAGGCCCGTCACCGCCGCTCGCTCAACGCGCTGATACGAAGGTCGGGTATCGCCGCGGGGGATGTCCTGATCATGGCCGACGCCGACGAGATCCCCAGCCCGCAGACTCTGCAGCTGCTCAGGTGGTGCGACGGGGTGCCACCGGTGATGCACCTGGAGCTGGAGAACTACATGTACTCCTTCGAGTTCCCCGTGGACCGCGGCAGCTGGAGGTCCACGGCGCACCTGTTCACGCCGCGCACGGGTACCGCCACTCCCGTCAGAGCAACCTCCTCCTGGCCGATTCGGGATGGCACTGCAGCTTCTGCTTCAGGCACCTCAGGGATTTCGTCCTCAAGATGACGGCGTACAGCCACGCGGACCGGGTGAGAAAGCAGAGCTTCCTGGATCCGAAGAGAATCCAGAAGATCATATGCGAGGGGAGGACCTGTTTGATATGCTGCCTGAGGAGTACACGTTCAGGGACCTGTTCAAGAAGATGGGGCCGATACCCAAGTCGGCATCTGCAATGCACTTGCCGTCCTATTTGATCAAGAACGCAGATAAGTTCAAGTTCTTACTTCCTGGTGGGTGCTTGCGTTCAGACTAGAAAGATTACTGAAATGCTGCGCAGGATTGGTGTAACAAGTTCTTGCACTTAGCCAACGTTGCAAAAGCAGACCGTTCGCTAGCTGCAAGGATTTATTTCACCAAGAGAATCAGTTCTTTCATCAAAGCAAGAGTCTGACGGCCAACCTGAGGGGCCTTTTTGTTGTCAACAATATATATGAACTGTGGAGTAGTATTCTGCAGGTCTTCAAACTCTGACGAGTCAGCGCAGCACATATATGAACAGTGCTCATTCCATGCCGAGTCAGTTGAGAATGAACTGTACTGCAGCCTGTAGTGGCCGATGCAGATGAGTCTTCGCCAATGTATATATATCGCCTTCCTATAATTCTTCCTAAAGCACTTTTGCATCAACCAGGTGCCTGTCTTGATTTTGCAGACAGTGCAACAAATTCTCCACGTTTGTGTTTTCACAATCGTTGCTCATTAGCAGGACAGCATCCAACAGTCTGTATTGGATTTTGCTTCAGAATCAAGTGCCGAGTCGTTTTCCATGGCGCGTAATCAGTAAAGACTGAAGCACTGAAGAAAGACTCGACACTCGTTCGGATGAAATTGGCTATGACGCAAGTAGTGCCACCGGTAAAGATCAACTACGAGGAAAATCATTCCTCCGAAATCATGACCCTGAACCATCCAACTTGTGGAGCACTGATTATAGGCCTGTTTGGCGTAGCGGCCTCTTCTCAGCTTTTCCCAAAATCAACGATACGGAGAAGCAAAAGATTGCTGGCCCGAAAAGCTAAGATACGGAGAAGCGTAGTCATGTTTGGCGTAGCTTTTGCAAGAGACATGGGACGGAGCTTTTGCAGATCGGAGGAGGTCGATCCTCATATCTTTGACGGTCTCCTCGAGCGTGAGGCATGGCAGCGGCCTAGCGAGCAGTTGACCTGGGAGACAAGCCACTCGAAACAGTGGAAGTTCCTGTTTCTCTCTCTCTCCATACGCCATGGATGAGCTCTGGAAACTCAAATCAGCATGGGGGAAAAGGGAGAGAGCAACCAGGGAGTGGTGGAATCTAATCCTTGAGCTACTGCACATCGATTTGAGCCTCAATGTTTAAGAATGGTCACTGGAAACAACTGTTGCTAGCTTGCTATGGTGAAGAATAGCCATGGCAGGTGAAGCTGGACGCTCGCTCACCAGAGTGGGGAGAAGGCGTCTGGGATGAGCTCGCGAGGGCGGCGCTGGGGAGGAGGACGGATCTGCTGGGGCCGCGTCCTGGACGAGCTCAGCACGGGGAAGAGAGACTGACGGACAGAAAAAGCTCGAGAAGCGACTCGGTTGGTGCTTCTCCGCTTTTAGTTCATTCATCGCTTTTGGAGCTTTTCTGCGCTTAAAAAGCGGGCTGTTTGGGGTAGCTTCTCGCTTCTGGCGCTTATTGGAACCGGAAAAGCTCAGAAAAGCTACCCCAAACAGGGGCTATGCCTGCTTCAGCTTCACCAAATCTGCAAACGCCAAAGAGACATATCAGTAGCAACGAAGATGACAAGACCATCATTTTGTAGCTGCAGATACCACCAAGATGGAGCTATCGAAATGATGACCGGGAAAGAGGCCCTGATGTAAGCTTCGTGGCAAGTAACAATAGGTTCGGAAGAAAGAACAACAGTGTCCACAAAAGAACAACAGTCACTGGTGAAGCTCTCTAGGAAACCTACATTTTGTGGGCTCTGGCCCAAGTGACGGATGACCCTTTTCTACGCACGCAACATTATGAGCCCAGAGAGCACAAATACTAACACGGGAAAAATTATTCTCGACATCTCTTTCACGTTTGTCCTGAAAATACACTTCTCTTCAGTTCATAAAAAAAGATACTCTCCCCGTCTACTTGTTATTCTGGGCCTCTTGGGGAACCTGATGGAAAGTCAAGATAAGTAATTTAAGATCTGTTATCGATCTCTAACAAAGGGCACTTTTACTTCTGCTATAGTACTTTTTTTTTACCAATGATAGAGATTTTCGGTTGTTTCAAACGCAGTGAAATCAATTTATTTCGGATTTCATTTTCCCCGGGCAATTATCTCTAATTTCGCATTTTTTTCGCGCGCATCGGAATTAATCTATCGCTCAAGATGAGTCAGCAAGAGTGGCGATAGTAAATGCAATTGTTCCTTCGATAATAAATCAGTCCACCAACCATGGACAAGTGAGCGAGTGAGTGAGGTGCTCGCCACTCTCGCTAGCCTATGTGCGGTGCACCGCTTCGCACTCAACCATGCTGCAACACGCCCGAGCCACACAGCTCATCACTATCAGTTGCTGCAGCAGCCTGCGCTACAGGCGCCGCGCCATGTGCTCTTCTCCAGCTCCTGCGCACTGAGCGCGGACAGCAGATCGAGGAGGCGGCGCCAACCACACCATGCCGCGCGCACTCCGCCGACGTGCCGCGCGGTCCCCATCTCCATCGCCGGCGCCTTCCCCGGCGCCGATGTGTTCGTCCCCGCTGTCATCAGCTCGCCGCCCGCTCCCTACGCGGCGGGCTCACCGAGTCCCGGCCCAAGTCCAGCGCCGGCGCCGTCCCCGGTGGCGGCAGCGGCGGGCGTGCGGCGCGGCGGCGGCGGCGCGGCCCTGAGCCCGCCGCTCATCGCGATGCTGGCCGTGGTGGGCGCGGCGCTGCTGGTGGTCCTGTACGCGCGGCTCGTGAGCCGCGTGTTCCGCGCCGCCCGCAGGCGGTGGCGGCGCCGCCGGCTGCGGCTGCTGGTCCCGGGCTCGCCCTCCTCCATCAACGGCGACTCCTTCACCACCTACGACAACTTCTACCACACCTTCTCGCCGTTCCACCACCACCACGGCCTCGACGACGCCGCCATCAAGTCCCTCCCCTCCGCGCACTTCTTCTCCTCCTCGTCGGCGCGGGGCTCCGGCGCGGGGGAGCGCGAGTGCGCGGTGTGCCTGCTGGAGTTCGCCGACGGCGACGAGCTCCGCGCGCTGCCGCTGTGCGCGCACGCGTTCCACGCGGACTGCGTCGACGTGTGGCTGCGGGCGCACGCGTCCTGCCCGCTCTGCCGCGCCGCCGTCGCGCTGCCCTCGCCGGTCCGCGCCGGGCCCGCCGGGCTCTGGCCGCACCACCGGCCCAGCCTCGACGACCTGCTCTTCTTCAACCCGCCGCCGCCGCCGGCCCACGACTTCGCGGGCCTGCCCGAGATCGCGCCCGCCAGCCCGGACCGCCCGCTCGACCCGCGGGACTTCCTGCTCAAGCGCTCCTACTCCTTCGGCTTCGAGCGCAGCCTCGCGTCCGTCGACGCCGCGCCGTCCACGGCCTCGCCGCCCTGGCGCTTCCGCTTCTGGAGCAAGCGCTGGCCGTCCCCGTTCGGCGGCGGCGGGGTAGGCGGGTCCGCCGCGGCGCGCGTGTTCTCGTTCCGGTCCTACCGCTCCGCCGCGGCCAAGTCGTCGCCTTTCTCCCGCCGCCGCGGCGTCGGCGTTGGCGGCGGCGCGGTGGGCGGAGGAAGCGGCGCCGGGAGCGGGTTCTTCATGTCGCTGGCGTCCGAGCCGCCGTCGATCCTGGCCGCGGCGCGGCGGAGCCGCGCGGCCTCGACGAGCCGGCTCCGGTGCGGGGACCCCGAGGCGCTGCTGTCGCCGGACCGGCTCAGCAACCGCTGACCGGCGGCGCGGTGAGACCACCGCGCGCGGTGACCGGATCTGGTGCGGTGGTCGTCGTGGTGGGCCTGCTAGCTGCGCGGGTGCGTGGAGAAGGGGGCGGGCAGTAATGGCGCGAGTTAATGCGAGGCCCTGCCGCGGTTTTAATGGCGGGAGGACGTGTGCCCAGAGCGAGTGCTGTCGCTTCCTGCACTGCAGCGATCCCCACTGGCTGCGTTCACACACACACTCGCCGCTCTCGCTGGCTTGGCCGGGTCTGGATTTCAAACCTCAGCCGCACGCAGCGTCCAGATTTTTTTGGGTTTTGCCAAAGGGTCCTTTTGTTTGACCGAACACGGCCGACCACGTGTCTTGTCCGAGCCGTCCGATCAGAAAACGGTGCACGCCTCCGGCGACACGACTGCTCGGAGGCACCGTTTTCTCGTCGGACGGCAGGTAGAGGGAGGGGGCGATGGAATCTCGTTGTACGTCGCCTTTTATTTTGGATTCAATATTGTACCTAGTACTACTACTACTTCTACGTGTCAGTAAAAAGAGGTTGCTACGAACATTATATATGCGTACTATTTCTACTGCGGTAATCAGCAAAAGTTTTGAACAAAACCAGGAAAATCAGTACGATATGGTGCGGTGGGAGTGAAAGCCCCCAGTGATCATGGGACACGTGGCGGAAGACGCTTGACGCGGTGGCATCAGTGGCAGTGAGAATTGGATCTGGGAGGAACCTAGGAGTGGGGGAGCGGGCGCGATGCGCGGGGCGGCGTTACTCTGGTGTCGCGTAAAGTGCTCAGCTCCTGCTCGCTCTGGGTCTCTGCGCAACCCCAGCTTGGGTCTCTGCTCTGTGCGATCGATCGATCTACCCGTCGATGCTCGGTACTTGCACCAAATCCGGCCGTCGGATCGCGCGTCAGCTGCTACTGGGACTGCAGCTGCGACGGTGCTGCAGTGGTGCGGGGCAGCCCAGCTCGACACGCAGCGCCAGGTGCCAGCTGGTGTTCGTCCTCGACCTGAGCCGGCGTAATTGCGACGGTGACTCCCGGTTCACATTATCCTCGAGCTCGATTGCCGCAGTGTTCTTACTCGCTACTTCCGAAATGTAAGCATTTGTTGACTTTCATATGTCATATTTGACTAATTCGTCTTATTTAAAAAATTTGTTAAAATTTTATTTATTTGTACAATATACTTTATTCATAGATATGTTTTAAGTATGTCATTTTAAGTTTTGTATTTGTATAAATATTTTGAATAAGATGAATGGTCAAACAAGAAACAAAAAGTCAACAAATCCTTATATTCTCGGACTGGAGGAGTAAGTCGTACTGCCGTGCCAAATGGTCCTCGCAAAAAAGAAGAAGAATACGATAATGCTCTTTCTCCAAGAAAAAAAACAAATCTATAAGAGCAAGAGCATAAGCTTGATTTTGAGAAAAGCATATGCCTGGTGGTGGGCGCCACGTGGAGCGAGTTACGATAATGCCTCCGTTGACTCGAGTGGTCAACTGTGAAATTTGCATCTGGCCCATGAGCCATGCTTTGTAGGCGCACAGCGGCCCAATTCTGTTTCCGAACTGCCGTGGGCTGAATCCTAACACAGCGGCAATAACGCGGCCCTCCTTTTCCTCTTGTTCCAGGTTTTTGCACAGCAGCGCCGCCCGCCCGTCCGCGCCGCCCCGGTTCGAAGAAGCGATCCCAATTCTCGAACGCCAAGCGCGCGACGAGGCGGCGCCATGGCCGCCCTCCTACTCGCCGCATCCCCGCCCCACTGCAGCGCGACTCATCACCGCTTCCCATACCTCGCGGCGGCACGCTCGGCGCGCATCCGAAGAGGATGCCCGCGCTCTGCCGCGGCCGTTGGCAAGAGTAGGTAGGTAAGCGCGCTCGGTTCGCTTGTTCCCTTCACGCTTTCGTAGCGCATCACCTGCCGTCAACTGGCTAGCTAGTAATGGTTCGGTTCGTCTCGGCTGTTCCGTTTGACGTATCCGCTACTAATCTACGGTATGCTGTACCGTGATACGAATCGTATTCTTGGCCCTTCAATTGACTGGAGTCCATACGTACGGCCTGAACAATTAAACAATGCGCTGGTAACCCGGTGATTCGTACGTACGTTCATTGTGATCTTGTATAGTTACTGCGGCCATACGGTTGAATAATCAATGCAAATTACCCCTTCGGCCCTGTTTTGTTCAGACATTCTGCATACAAATACCTACTCCTACTAGCTAGGTGTTTTATCGGAACAATATGCAGAAAATCTGTTGCTATACGGTCAGTCGCTTCGTTTTGGTGATTAGAGTCAGAGAGATTTATCATGTCACTTTGCTGCAATTGAACACAGGTGCGACTTGTTCGACCTCCACAAGCAGATAGTTCCATACGCGGATTCTCTAGCTTGGCAGGAGTCCATCTTTGCGAGGAAGAAACTGTTGTGCGACACGGGTGAAGACCGCTCCGACACTTTAATCGCCTTGCAACACGCACCGGTTTATACGTTGGGCAGCGCCACCAACGTGAAGACGGACGTCTTCTTCAATCTGGGAGATCCTCCCTGTGAGGTCCATTGTGTCAAACGTGCCGGGAAGGCGACTTACCATGGCCCTGGTCAGGTGCGTTCGTCAGTTAATTTTTTCCCCCAATTACTGTTCGCATCTTCCTGCCTAGCTAATTAATTACTCTGGTGACGTGTTTTATTCCATGGTTTCAATTTGGTTTTTGAGTTAGTTCTACCTACGGTATGTATTCGTTCAAGTACTGTTATCACCACACATTTTGAAAGTCAAGCTGCAAAGAGAACGTGCTGATCTCACTTTCTTCCGACTGACTGCAAATACCATCACTAAGGACCCATTTGGTTCACAGGGACTAAAACGAAACTGACTAAAATTTAGTCACTCCAGGGACTAAAATGCCAAACAGCAGGACTAAAATGGACTAAAAACGTTTTAGTCCCTTTAGACTCCCACCCGGAGCTAAAACGGACTAAAATGTAAATTTTCCACTGCTGCCCTCGCGTTGTCTTCCCGCACCGTCCGGTGCTCTCAGGACGCCGCCGTCGTCTGCCGCGCGGAGCCGCGCCCCTGCCCGTTGCCTCGCACGCGCCGCCGCCCCTCGCGCTACCTCCCACGCGCCGCCGTCCTGTGCCGCAGCCGCGCCCGCGCCCTCCGGTAGAGATGCGATGCGCCGGTGGCCGGCTTATCACACGCGCCGCCGCCCGTCGCGTGAGCCGGCCAAGCGGCGTCGCCCTCTGCCACTCCCACGCGCCTCCGCCCGTCGCGTGCGCCTCCAACGCGCAGGCGCCCAAGTTCTGGCCTGTAGATCCAGTTCGCGCCGCCATCGCGTCATCTCCACGCTGCTGACGCCGGTGCGAGCGCAGGGCGCGGCCACCTGCTAACACGAGGGCGCAAGATCACGGGGATGCGGCCTCAGCTAGGAGCTCCAATCTTCCTCCGAGTTTGCCGTCGAGATGCCCAAGACTCCATCCCCGGACTACGCCTTCGAGGTCGCAGTCGAGCACCTCCTTTGCCCTCGCGAACAAGGCGGAGGCCGAGCTTCCTTCCATCTGTGACTGAGCACCGAGCTCCCTTTCTTCTGTGCCATCAGAGCTTGTCTCCTCCGGCGGCCCTCACAGCTCAAACCTCCATGGCCAAAATCCCTCGATTTAGGACTTTTGGCTGAGTATGCAGACAAGGTGTTCGTGGAATTGGTTGAGTAGTCTGAGCAAGTTGAAAGGTGTTGAGTTCTGATTTTAGGGGTATTCTTGTCTTTTTTCAACTCAATTAAAAAAATTTAGACACTTTTAGTCCAAAGAACCAAACATAAGTGACTAAATTTTAGTCATTACTTTTTAGTCACTTTACTTTAGTCCCTACAATCCAAACGCAACCTAAGTGTACAGTTGACTCTTACGACCATCCCTTTGCTCTGCAGCTTGTTATATACCCGATACTCAACTTGCGCAGCCACGACGGTATGGGTCTTGATTCGTACCTTCGATCACTCGAGGAAGTGGTCATTCGTGCGCTGAGATCTGCATTCGCGATAGAGGCGTCCAGGGTACAAGATCTCACTGGTGTTTGGGTCGGTATGTAACCTTTGGAAGCTTTGAATTCGAGTTATATTATTTCCGCTCATTCTAGCGCGTAATATAACTCGAATCGTTTTGGCATTGCTGACAGTAAACCCTTTACATTTTCCTCTGCGTATAGGGGACCAGAAAGTTGCAGCGATAGGGATTCGAGGCTGCTCCAACCGCTCGCTTGTCTATCACGGTCTAGCACTAAACGTCACAACAGATTTGACCCCGTTCAAAATGATTGTTCCCTGTGGTATAAAGGATCGCGGCGTTGGGAGCGTCAAAGAGATATTGGGAAAGGCGTCTAATAACACAAGTGAAATCGAAGACGCATCACTGATGGATGTGGCATATGATTCGTTGATCAGAGAGTTTGCTGAGTTGTTCAATCTCTCGTTAGAGGTTCAGACCTAGCTCGGAGTTTTCGGGGAAACTCCACAATGTCTATTGGAACATTGTAACTGTAGTTCTTTTGGGAATCCACATACCAGTACAAGCAGAAATGCAGAATGAAGAAGTTGCGTATCAAACAAATTTGTTTCACTGTATCATCGTTATTAACTTATAATTCCTTTAAACCTATAACCCCTTTACTCATCCCTCAATCATGGCCTACTTTTTCATGCCCTACTTAGATTACGAAAATGGAAGAAGCTCACGAAAATCGTTTTCCACCGCCTGCATTTTTGCGCTAACCTCGACGCAAGCGAGCTAAGAGGCGGGCCAGTAGGCCCACGTACCGTAACGATCAACGGGCTCGTGGATCGTCCCATCGAATGGCCCAATGCTGTTCGTGGGCTGGATCCTTCTACGGCTGCGAGGCTTCGCTCCTCTCTCTCTTCTCCTCGGCGCCTCCGCCCTCTGATGCGCGCCGGCCGCCGGCGCACAAAAGGGCCCGGCTCCCGCTCCTACGCCACGCGTCGAGGCAAGGCGGCGCCATGATCCTACTGTCCCCATCGCCCTCCTCTAGCTACTACCGTACCGCGTCCTTCCCGGCGGCCACCCCTCGGGAAGCCTTCGCCTCGCGGCAGCTGTTCGCTGCTCCGGCGCCGACCCTGCTACGCCGGGAAACTCGGCTTTGCGGCTGCGCTCCGCTGCTGCCTTCGGTAGTAGTAGAAGGTAGGCGTCCACTGATCCCTTGGCTTCAGCCGTGGAATTTCGTTTTTCATATGGTGCGGAATGTGGTCTAGTAGATTGGTTTGATTTGCTGTCTTGTCGATTTCTCTATGCACTATATACACTACAATTGTTGCAATTAATACTGGAAATGTTATATTGTTTGGACTCCAAAAGCAAACGGCCCACACTATTTGGCAGTTCGGGCACTTTGTAGTTAAATTTCAGCATTGGATATTCGATATCTGTATTCGAAAAAAGAAAAAGAAAAAAGGATAAACATTCAATATTCAGAAGATTTCAATAAATAGCCAGCTCTGCTGAAGTTCTGCCACAAGGACCCTTACATTGCACATTACGAGCAGTTAACCTCCTTTGGTACAAGTGAGATGCACATAATGAGTAGTACCTTTGTACTCCTGAAGTTTATTGCTTACATTACGAGTTATGTTGATTATGGTGATGAGTGATGACACTAGCTATGTCGAACAGGTGTGACTGCTTTGATCTCCATCAGCAGATAGTTCCATATGCGGATTCTTGGGCTTGGCAGAAATCCATTGTTAGGGAGAGGAAAGGGTTGGTAGACAGGGATGAAGATTACTCAGACACTTTAATTGCTTTGCAACATCCATCAATTTATACACTCGGCACTGACAGCAGCGAGGACAACCTGCGTTTCAATGTGCAAGATCCTCCTTTTGAAATTCATCACATTGACCGTGGTGGGGAAGTGACATATCATGGCCCTGGGCAGGTATTTGTGATTTATCTTTCTTGCTTAAGATATTGTGTTTGCCATTTTTCCTACTTTATTGATGTGCTTGATTACTTCTGTTTGGAATTCAATCTGTTCTAGTTAGTTCCATTGAAGTATGGATTAATCGTTAGGCATTTTGAAATCAGGATACAATATATCCTAATTCTGTTCATAATTGAATTATAGTTCTGTAGCTCTTCACTGCATTTGAGAAGAAAAAAGCTCTTCACTGTACTTTGCAGCTTTTATGATTGAGTTTTGCATATCCATGCTTGTTACAACCATTATCTTTTTTTCGTAGCTCGTTATCTACCCAATTCTCAATTTGCGATATCACAAGACAGATCTTCATTGGTACCTGAGGTCACTTGAAGAAGTGATCATCCGTGCCCTCAAATCTTCATTCTCTATAGAGGCATCAAGACTCGATGGTCTCACCGGTGTATGGGTTGGTATGTACTATCCTTCAGAAAATTTTCAAGTGTGTACTAGCCCACCTGTTTCATTTTCTTTCTGATTTGATACTTCTTTTTCTTATCCTTAGAATTCACAGTTCTATGATGTTTCTAAATTCTAATAATGTTTCTCTGTTTCCTCTCCAGGGGATCGGAAAGTTGCAGCCATAGGGATTCATGTCTCTCGCTGGATATCTTACCATGGTCTAGCATTGAACGTCACAACTGACTTAAGCCCATTTGAGATGATTGTTCCCTGTGGCATAAAGGATCGTGGCGTCGGGAGCATTAAGGAAATATTACAAAAGGCATCCGGTGGGAGCGAGATGGATGATACATCACTGATGGATATAGCATATAAATCTCTGGTTGAACAGTTTACAGAAATTTTCAAATTATCTCTAGAATGCAGACCTGATTGGAGTTTGCGCAAAAACAACAGTTTGGACGAAATCAACTATGGTTGATTTGGTTCAGTTTTATTGAGAAGCCAGAAACCAGTACAGCCATGCATATAAAGGAGGCTAATATTATTTACTTGAAATGTAAGGTCCAATCCAGTGGCGGCAAATCTAATGTTCTGTTTGCATCGAATTCAAGCCTTTCCTTCACCTGAAAACCAGTCACAAGAGTCAGTCAGCAAATTGTATTGTACCTGTATGTTAAGGAAGGAGATCTCTGCAAGAAAATTGACCTCCGTTTGCAGCTGATGTGGATCCTTCTGCCTTTATATCGACACCTGGCCATGGTTTGCAGGCGCAATGCTTTCCCTTTTCAATACTGTCATAAACGGCCACGACATGTTTGCCGCAGCCCTTCCAGGTGAGCTTGCCGCACTTGCTGCACTCCTCCTTCTTGCACATCTTCTGTTCTTCAGATGTGCTTAGGAAATACTGCTACAGTAGTGTCTTCATTTGCCACGGTCTTCAGTATTTGTAGGATAATAATGTATCGGTTTGTTTGGATCGGTCGTCAGTGTGTTTCCCAATGCTTTCGTGCGGTCCACCGCAGTTGATGGAGGAAACAACGCGTCTGGATATTTTTCTTTTCGTTACTATCTGTGACCGGTAAATTCATTGTTGTTCCCAATGAGTTTAGTTTGTTCCTTGCGTCCATGGTAAATGACGAACTTATCCGAAACGGCTAACTCAACCCGTGATGAACTGACGATGTTGACATGTCATGCATGGCGAAAGCAAGGGTTGTCTTAATTGTACCCATGCCATTGAGGTTGTACTAGTGTTGCATATTTTCCATGAAACAATGAACAATGTTAAGATAACTACTGTACAGCAGTGATTTGAGTGCAGTTAATGAGACGCCCAAAAATTGCCAAAACTCGGTCTCATTTTCCTCGGTATACGGTACAAGAACTAGCAACGCGGCATGACGGCGGACCCGTTGGTCGACGGCGGCGAGCTCCGGTCGCTGATCCACGTCTCGTGCACGGACACTGGTGAAGCCGCCTTCTTCCGCACCGCCACCGTGGAGCCCAAGCTGTGGTCGAAGCTCGTGTCGATCTGGAGGACTGTCGTGGGCCGAAGCCCAGGCCCATCAGAATCCGAGCCCGGAGGTGCGGCGGCCCTGATCCAGGCCAGCTCAGCGGCCACCTCGCTCATGCACGGCCGCACGTCCTTCTGGAACGCGAGGCACCGGAACGCGAGCTCGCTGACACGCCGCACCGACTCCATGACCCAGCCCTCGCCGCCGGCGACGACCGCCGGGTCGACGATCTCGGCGACGCGGCCCTTGCCGATGCGGTCAACGGCGAGCGAGGCGAGGTTGACCTCGCAGGCGGGCCGCGCGAAGTCGACGACCTTCATGGCCGTGACGAGCTCGAGCAGCACGACGCCGAAGCTGTAGACGTCGCTCTTGTCGGAGAGGTGGAAGCTCTGGTGGTACTCCGGGTCCACGTACCCGGGCGTGCCCTGCGGCGCGGTGGACACGTGGGAGCGCGAGGAGTCCACGTGGCAGGCGGCGCGGGAGAGGCCGAAGTCGGCGAGCTTGGGGCGGAGGTCGGCGTCGAGGAGGATGTTGGTGGACTTGACGTCGCGGTGGAAGATGGGCGCCGGGCGGGCGGCGTGGAGGTGCGCGATGGCGGCGGCCGTCTCCGCCGCGACGACGAGGCGGGCCCGCCACGGGAGGTGGGGCCCCGGCGCCTCGCCGCCGTGGAGGTGGTGCGAGAGCGTGCCGTTGGGGACGTACTCGTAGACGAGGACGCGCTCGCCGCGGTCGAGGCAGCAGCCGAGGAGGCGCACCAGGTTGGGGTGGCGCACGGAGGAGATGAGCCGGATCTCGTTCAGCAGCTGCGCCGCCGCCGCGTGGCCGCCGTCCTCGTCGTCCTCCAGGTGGCGGCGGCGCAGGCGCTTGATGGCCACCAGCGTCGCGGCGCCGCCCGCCGCCGGGAGCTTGCCGACGTACACGGTGCCGTACGCGCCCGTGCCGAGGCGGTGCGTGTGGGAGAAGCCGTTGGTGGCGCGGGACACCTCGTGGTACGTGTACACCGGCACGCCGCTCGAGGACGCCGCCTCCGAGAGGAGACGCATGGCCGAGCTGTAGCGCCCGGCGGCGGATCGCCGGCGCTGCAGACGGCACAGGAGGAAAACCGCACCGGTGATCGCCGTCACGCCGGCCAAAACCCCTGCCGTGAAAAAAGTCGGTCAAATTTATTAGTCACAGATTTCAGTCCAATCGTACAACTCTCACGAACCAATCGATACGTTTCGCGTTAGTTTTTCTTTGGTTTATTATCAACTTATATACTGCGAAAGCAAATTTCGATTCATTATTATTAGCTTACTGAATACTAGTATCAAACAAGTCAATAAAATGCTTCTGCCTCTCTGCTCTTGTTCACCTTTGAAGCAGGATTGGGCTGGTTCTTGCAGACAGGTGGACCCTATCGCTTCGGATTGGTGGAGATATGGACCGATTTCGTTATCAGTTTCAGAGGAACTGAACTAATCCAAACACGTTCTAAATTATTGTACAAGCATTCATCCGTAACGTCAGTTTTCCAAGTCAGCAGTCAGCATTGAGCAAAGCGTGAAACTTCACGTAATCGGCAGAGAAATAACTGACCAGACAAACAGGCTTGACCTCAAAAGGTTAGTAGTAGTATATGGTTCTTCTCACCATGCCGTACGTAACAGGTTAGTAGTAGTATACTACGAGGAGTAATGCCGTAACAAAAGGAGCTACAAGTCATGAAGAACAGCTGTATTATAATTTTACCTGCAACTATGACGGCAATTTTCTCCTTCTTGGAGCCTGCAAAAATGTCGAAACAAAAACAATTGTTAAATTCAGCTGCCACATGTTTTTTTATTGGAATGCATGGGGTCGATAAAGATCATAAATTGGGGCAGATTGCAGGTGCTCGGTGGCAGTTCGTTGGTTTTCTGTTGAGGAGTAAAAATGCTTCATTATGCCACCTGTTTGACTCAACGCTTCTGACACGGCAACAGTCTCATGCCCTGTCAGATATACAGTAGTACTATACGATTTCAATTTTTTTTCTCAACTGAAAAGTCTAAAGCAGAGTGTTTCTTGTTGGAGCACCAGCGAGGAAAAAGAAGGCTATGCCAGCTTGATCCGGGTCATCAGTTTAGAAAATTTCAGCTGAAGAGTTTCTCGAATACGTACTAGTACAATTTATTGGACCAGAGGAGTTACCGTCGAAGCTTGTAGTGAGCACGTTTTGGAACTTACTACGCCCGGGGGTCGAAGCCACGTGACACAGCACGTACTACTTGTCAACCCCTCTATTCTCCCTGTCGCGTCGTGAAACCCCGAGATTTTGAGTCTCTGCGAAGTCTAACGAAGGATGTGGAGCTTCTTCAAGGAACATTAAAGGACGAGGAACTGTATAACGACCCTGCCCAACAAGCTGAACGTTAATTGCGTGGTCGATACGGTCTCCAACACGTAGGACGTCACTAGATGCAGAGTGGGAATACCATCTTTTACATATATCGTCTTCACCTGATGCGGAACCGAAAACGTCATAATGAGAAGGCTGCAAGTTCTAGCTTGCACCCCTTAATTTTCTATTGGAATGTACTAGTACTGTTTTTTTTCGTTGGAAATGGGCTGTTATTGTAAGAACACACAGGCGGTCTGTGATTAGGACATATAGTTCATTTCTTTTCGGATGTTGTTTGTTGGTAGTATAGGCCGGCCAGCAGCGTAGTTTCTTCTTCGTCGTCGTAAAAGAAGCCACATCTAGCGTTGTTTTGTCTAGTGCGTTAGCGAGTGTGTGAACTATGATTAGGTCGCTGTGGCGTGCTTGACCTTGGCAAAGACTTCCGGGCCGCGGCTGACGTGGCTCCCGTCTCCTGTCCCCACCCACCAAGAACACCACCGCTCGTGACCGATCGTACGTGTCGTGCAGGAATAATAATACTAGTTAATTAACAAGGAAACGCAGGCACTACTCACCGGCGTTGTCGCCGTAGTAGCAGCCCTCGCCGGCGGCGTACCCGTCGCCGTCCATCCCGTCCCGGCACGCGCACCGGTGGCCCGGCGTGTCGTTCGGCGTCGTGACGTTGTGGCAAGTGGCGTTGGGCGCGCACTTGCTGTCGCCGGCGCACGACCCGTCGAGCCACCAGCCCAGCTCCGCGACGCCGAACTGCAGCGACGCCACCACGGCCGGCTGGGTCGTGTCGCCGTACACCGCGGCCGTCAGCGCGTCCTCGCACCCGGACGCGTTGACCATGGCCCACGGCACGAACTGGCTGCCGTTGGCCGCCGCAGCGGTGCCGTTCGGCGCCAGCGCAGGCAGCGCGGAGACGCACGTCATGGTCATGGGCGCGGCGGCGGTGCTGTTGGCGTCGGCGCACTGCTGCGTGCGGAGGAGCCGCGTCATGAGGTCCGCGGGGACGCTGCAGTTGTAGCCGACCGGCGGCGGGCGGCAGGCGGCGCCGCCGCCGCGGAGGAAGAGGCCGGTGCGGTAGGAGATGCCGTAGCCGGCGGCGGCGCGTCGGCCGGGCGGCGGCGAGGTGAGCGAGGCCTCGGCGTCGCGGACGGTGCGGTTGCACGATGGCGCGACGGAGGCGGAGAAGGTGGACGCGGTGGAGTTGAAGGAGAGGATCGGGTACGGCGCAGCCGGCGTGCTGTGCGGGAGCATCGCCGTCGAGATGCTCGCGTTGCACATGAGCATGATGGGGCAGTCGCCGGAGAAGCCGAAAGGGTAGGGAACCACGGTGCCGCCGCCGCACCGGCGGTCGCACGCAGCCGCGGCGGCGGAGAAGGTTGATGATGCATGGATCAGGAGCGAGAAGGCCAGGAGGAGGAGGAGGCGGTGACGGTGCATGTAGTAGCTAGGCACCTTGTTCACTGGTCTTGATTCTTTTGGGAAGCTTTTGCCTGCAAAGCTAGCGTAGTAGCTACCGGTTCGGCAAGCCAAAGGAGAAGAGGGAGAGAGCGAGAGGCCGCGGGTTGGCAATGCATAGGAGCTGATATAGATATACTACTAGTCTGGTATTAGGAACTGAATTCTCCAGTCATTTTGTTCCTCCTTTACAATTGTGCTCCCGCTTTTGACTGCCCCGAGATACCAGTCCGTGTACCTACGCGGACCTGTCTCCGTTGCCAGGCCGACGGCGCCGGCTCTGCCATGTCGGCAAACTTAATCAATCCGAGCTTATCTCAAATCACCCTCTCTGATAGATGGCCGATCGATGACCGCACGCCGACGACGCCTTGCCGGAATCTTTGCGGGCCAGAACTAGGACGCGGCGAGACTAGAGCTAGAGCTGGATCGAGCTGCTGGAGTCGCAGGCCGGGCAGATACGTTTGATCGCGACGGACCGGCCGCTTTGCTTGCAAGTTGATGCATGGTGGCGAAAATGTCACGTCTCGCGCTTCCGCCGGCACCCGTCCCCGTCCACCTCCAGTTAGCACATACTAGTAGATACGTTTAGGTCAGTGACGACGTCCCGCTCACGCTCTGTTCCGTGTTCTGTCTGTTCCGACGGTTGATTGCGTGTTGCGTGCGGAGGCACTCCTCCTCCTCCTCCTCGACTTGTTGTCTCCGACGACCCTTGATGGAGGCAGCCCCCTGCCCTGGGCACTGACAGCGCAAATTCAACCGAATCGAACCGTTCTTCGTTAACCAGATCAGGATCACGGGAAGTGTTTTCTTTTTTTTATTCCCCTCTATTTTGAAGAAAATAAGAGAGTTTCCGGCGGGAGCCGGGGAGAGGTGGCCGTGTGCGCCCCGGCGGCCGGCCGTTGTCCTGCCTGTCGCGTGCCCGGCGCGACCGGCATCCGCGCGCGCTCGTCGGCATTCGCGACTCGGAGTGGATCCCTTGAGAAGGACGAAGCAAAAGACGCGCTGTGGCTTGGCCGCAGCGTTCCCGCGTTGCATCAAGACGGAAGACCCTCCGCAGTAGTCCGCTCTGCTTCAGCGACAGCTGCTTGGCGTGTGTGTCCGTGGAGGCGGGAGGAGGGCCTCGTTGGGAAGGAGAAAAGAGGGGGGTTATGGGCCTTCTCTGCCCGAAACGCCCAACCCGTGCTCAAGATGAAACAAGGCCTCTATATCCTCTCATAGGCTTCAGTTTAGGGATGGCAATGGGTCGGGTTCGGGTCGGGTATAGCAAATACCCACCCGTCAGCACATAGACTGCGGGTAAAATTCTAGACCTAGACCCGGACCTATGGGTAAAAATTCACACCCGTGCCCGAACCCGTCGGGTTTCGGGCGGGTATCGGTACCCATCGGGTTCATCCCCGCTCTTGGACTGGTGGGCTTCTTTTGTTTTGTTGATATTTACTTGGTGGGCTTCTTGGTGGAGTGACCTGCATGTGGATGGGTTTTAGAAAAGAAATGGAACGTGGGCCGTATTTGTTGAGCCTATTTGAAAGTGCATCTAGGCCCCTAATTATGGTTTTGAGTGATTGACGTCAATACAATTAAAACGGACTAATATTCTAAATGAGCTTGTGCGCAGTGCATATCTAAAATTCAATTGAGAGCAAAGAAACACAAAAAGGAAGTGGTCATACTCTCTCATACGTGCAAGTTTTGATAAATGGATCACTCATGCTCAAGATCAAGCTTTGAAGCCTTTTATTTATGTCTTGAGTATAGGAAACACCGTACTATCAAGAGGGACACACAAGTGTGAGGTGTGAAAAATGAAAGTGCTCAAAACTCATTCCAAACACAAAATATCATTTGGAGTCGGACATATCCGACTCACTCGGATATTGGACTCGGACTCCGAGAGAGCTAGCCAAAGAAAATTCCACATGGAGTCGGACATATCCGACTCGGTCGGACGAGAGTCGGACTCCGGAACCGTGGCACACCTTTGAAACCCTAGGAGTCGGACAATCCGACTCGGTCGGATATATCCGACTCCACGAGAGTACTCGGACATATCCGAGTTTTGTCGGATTTAAGACTCGGACTCCGGAGCGAAATCCAATCTTTCGAAACCCTAGCGATCGGATATATCCTACTCACTCGGATATATCCGAGTCGGATCCGAGCCAACGGCTCTTTTGAGTGCCCCGGCTATAAAAGTGGACCTCGTCCACTTTTGGCCGGTTGGCACTCACCACATTCTCAAAAATACTCCCCAACTCACTCAAGCTCTCCTCTTCTTCAAGTTTGATTCCCCACTTCAATCCTTGGTGGATTTGTGAGAAGATTGAGGAGAAAATCGTTGAGCTTCATCTCCATCTCAAGAGCACTTGATTTCTTCCATCGCCGGTACTTGGTGTGTTTGTTACTCTTGGGGATTCATCCCCTAGACGGTTAGGCGTTACCGGCGAGCTCCCAAGCTTGTGGTTGAGACTCGGGTCGTTTGTATTGCCCCTCCCTTCGTGGAGTTTTGTTTTAGTGGATTTAAACCGGCCTTTGTGGCGGTTTGACGAGGTTTAGGGTTGAGAGCAACCCGGTCCTTGGTGGACTCCTCAACGGAGACGTAGGCTTCTTGGTGGAGCTGAACTTCGGTGAAAAATCGTGTGTCTTTGTGTCTCCCCTTTATTTCTTGCAAATTGATGTGCTATAGCTCTAGGGTGTTCTTGCTTAAATTCCTAGATTTACTTGCATAGGTGGCTTGCTTGCTTGTCCCCTTGTAGCCTTAGCTTTCTTGTGTTGCTAGCTGCTTGCTTGTTGCTTTATTTCCGCGGATTTGTCCATCTTGACTCCCGTTCTCATTCCGCACGAGGGAGTCGGATTTGTCCTACTCTAGTCGGATATTAGTCCATAGTCGGACTTATCCTACTATAGTCGGACATTTGAGTCGGACAAATCTTTCCTGCGTATTTAATTTGTTAAATTAAGTGATTTTCGGGATTATCGCCTATTCACCCCCCTCTAGGCGACTTTCAATTGGTATCGGAGCGGGTATCTTCGTTGAAGCCTCACCGCTTGAAGATTAAAGATGGCAAATGAGAAAGATGCAACGGCTAGTGGTAGTGGTGGCGGTGAAGTACCACCTAGGGTAGCCGGTGAGGAAAGGCGTGAGAACTCACCGGGTGATGCTAGAAACCAAAGTGGAAAAGAAGTTGCCAAGGATGGACACGTGCCAAGCGCTTTGCCAATAAGTTACAACAAAACACCATACTCCTACAATGACGGAAGAGATGAGCATATTGGACAAGGGTCCGGTAGACTACCATATTTTGATGGTCAATACTTTGATCATTGGAAAACAAAGATGCTTGCTACATTTGGACTCAATGCATCAAAATGTGAGAAGTGTAACTCAAAATGGATTCTTGTGGGAATGTAGAAGCAAGCCAACCGCACAAGACTTGTTCAATGTAAGATGCAATGTGGCGGCAGCTAGTGCTCTAGTTTCCGCACTTAGTCCCGCTGAGTATGAGAAGGTAACCGGATTGGAGGATGCCCATCAAATTTGGTTGAAGCTTGAATTGGTTCATGAGGGCATTGATAGTGTTAAGGAGTCTAAGCTAGAAGGGCTTAGAGAAGAGTTCAACTACTTTGTTATGAGGTCGGATGAAGGACCAATGGAAGCCCATGATAGAATGATGAGGATAGTCAACATGAGAAGAGCACTTGGAGAGAAGGTGTTGGACTTGGATGTGAATAGAAGGTTGCTACAAGCATTGCAAGCATGGGACGCAAACATAGTGTCCAACATAAGGGACAAAGATGGCTTTAGATACTTTACCACCGATGAAGTGATTGGAAAGGTGCTCTCCCAAAAACAGCAAATTGATCAAGGGAATAGAATCAACGCTTTGCTTAGAGACAAGGAAAAGGCTAGTGGGAGCAAGAATGATTTGGCTCTCAACGCCGAACAAGAAAAGAAGAAGAAGGTGGTTGAGGAGAGTGATGATAATAGTGATGATGAGATGGCTCTCTTCGTGAAAAGATTCAACAAGCTCATGTCAAAGAGAAGCTTCAAGAAGGATGATCAAGACAAGAGCAAGTCAAGAAAGGCCAAAAACAAGTGCTACATTTGTGGAGACAAAGGTCACTTCATGGCGGAGTGTCCGGAAAACTATAAGAACAAGCAAAACAAGAAGGGTGACAAGAAGTACAAGAAGCATAGAAAGTACCGTCGGGGTGAAGCACACATTGGGCAAGAGTGGAACTCCGATGGATCATCTTCCTCCTCCGAGTCGGAATCCGATGAAGAAAAGGGAGGGATTGCTTCACTTGCAATAGGGCTAACACCGACCAACTCCTCTTTGTTTGGAAGCTTAACCGATGATGAAGATGACACCGGGCACAAGTGCATGATGGCCAAAGGCTCCAAGGTAAATACTAATGCTAGTTCTCAAATTCCTAACATGTTTGATTTGTTGGACATTATTGAGCAGGAAAAGGAGAACAATGAGAGGCAAGAGGAGCTTCTTGAGAAACAAGAAGAAATGCTTGTTCAAGAGAAGCAAAGAGTGTTTGAACTTGAGAAGCTCCTAGAAGTTGAGAGGAAGAAGAATGAGGACTTAGTGAAGTCCCTAAAAATGGTTGAAAATGAAAGTGTGACACTTAAAGTCACAAATGTGTCACTTCAAGAGAAGTGTGATAACTTGCAAAAGGATCATAACTCTCTTAAAGTGCAATTTGAGGAAATTAAGTATAACACTACTTCCTCTCAATCTTCGCCTTGCCCCCATCTAGCATTGAGTGTTCTAGGTGTCTCAAGGTTGATGTTGAAGCTTGTACAAGAAACATCAAGACCATTGGTGACTTGAAGAAGCAAGTGCAAGAGCTCCAAGACCAAGCACAAAAGAAGAAGAAGGTCGTTGATGACGCCAAAGCCGAATATGCAAGGGGTGCATACACCAATGTGAGACGGTCACATGTGAAGGATGGCATTGGGTACAAGCAAGGTGTCAAGCACAATGCAAGAATCAACAAGAACGGCACCGAATTCATCAAGTTCACCAAAGAGAGTGGACACCAAAAGAAGCAAGTCAAGACGGAGAAGCAAATCAAGAATACTAACAAATCTTCTCTTATTTGTGATTTGCGTACTAATGTGCCTAACCCCTCTTGTGCTCTCTTTAATGATTTTGATGCGACCTATGTGCTAATGAGAAATAAGTATGGTCGCGTCTATGCGAAATATGTTGGGCCACGCAACAAGACACACAAATCTTGTGTGTGGGTGCCCAAGGCACTTGTTACTAATGTGAGAGGACCCAAACAAATTTGGGTACCTAAAAACAAAGCATAAATTGTTTTGTAGGAATACTCCTCCGGTGGCTCATCATGGGTGGTGGATAGTGGATGCACCAATCATATGACCGGAGACAAGAAAATGTTCGAGTCATTTGAGCCAAGCAAAGAAAGAAATGAATATATCACCTTTGGAGACAACGGAAAAGGCTATGTGTTGGGATATGGTAACATTCCTTTAACTTTTCCGCATTCACTTTCGAAGGTTATGCTTGTGGATAACGTTGACTTCAATTTGTTGTCTATCTCACAACTTTGTGGAATGGGCTACAATTGTTTGTTCAACGACAAGGGTGTGATTGTCTCAAGGAGAAGTGATGGCTCGATTGCTTTTGAGGGTGTGCTCAAAGGGAAGCTTTATGTTGTGGATTTTACCGCGGATAAAGCCAAACTTGACACATGCTTAGTTGCAAAGTCCGACATGGGATGGTTGTGGCATAGACGACTAGCCCATGTCGGTATGAGAAATCTTCACAAACTCCAAAAGGGCGGTCATATCCTTGGACTAACGGATGTTTGCTTTGAGAAAAATAAAATTTGTAGTGCATGCCAAGCCGGAAAACAAGTTGGTGGACCACACCCATCCAAGAACATAGTGACAACCACAAGACCATTGGAGATGCTACACATGGATCTTTTTGGTCCCATCGCCTACATAAGCATTGGCGGTAACAAATATGGACTTGTTATTGTTGATGATTATTCTCGCTTCACGTGGGTATTCTTTTTGTGTGATAAAGGTGAAGTGAAAGATGTACTCAAGACATTCTTGAAAAGAGCACAAAATGAATTTGAAGTGAAGATCAAGGCCATAAGAAGCGACAACGGTGCACGAGTTCAAGAACACTCAAGTTGAAGAGTACCTTGATGAGGAGGGCATCAAGCATGAGTTTTCGGCTCCCTACACACCGCAACAAAATGGGGTGGCTGAAAGAAAGAACCGCACTCTCATAGAGATGGCAAGAACCATGCTTGATGAATACAAGACCTCCGATCGTTTTTGGGCCGAAGCAATCAACACCGCATGCCATGCCTCAAACCGGTTGTATCTCCATCGACTCTTGAGGAAAACGCCACACGAGCTACTAACCGGTAAAAAGCCTAACATCTCGTACTTTCGAGTTTTTGGGAGCAAATGTTTCATGCTCAACAAGAAACCCAAGACTTCAAAGTTCTCCCCTAAAGTTGATGAAGGTTTCTTGCTTGGGTATGGTTCAAATTGTCACGCCTATCGTGTCTTTAACAAAACCACCGGTTGCGTTGAAGTTTCACGGGACGTGACGTTTGACGAATCTAACGGCTCTCAAGGGGAGCAAGTTGTTATTAACAATGCAGATGTTGAGGCACCTAGGGAAGCAATCAAAAGGATGGCACTTGGTGATGTGAGACCGCAAGAACCGCAAAATGATCAAGATCAACCTCCTCCCTCAAGTCAAGACCAACCATGCACAAATCATGATCAAGCTGATCGGGATCAAGAGGTTGGCAATGAAGATCATGCTCAAAGACAAGATGATGAACCCATATCGCATGATCAAGAGGTTGAACAAAACGGCGGTCAAACAAGCTCACATCCACCACACCCAAGAGTGCACCAATGCGTGCAACGTGATCACCCCGTGGAACAAATTCTTGGTGACATAGAAAAAGGGGTAATCACTCGTTCTCGTGTTTGCAATTTTTGTGAACATTACTCTTTTGTCTCTTCTTTGGAGCCATTTAGAGTAGAAGAAGCACTCGAGGACTCGGATTGGGTGATGGCCATGCAAGAGGAATTGAACAACTTCACAAGAAATGAAGTTTGGACATTAGAAGAAAGACCAAGAAGCAAGAATGTTGTGGGCACCAAGTGGGTGTTCCGCAACAAGCAAAATGAAGACGGCGTTGTAACAAGGAACAAAGCAAGATTGGTGGCAAAAGGATATTCACAAGTAGAAGGATTGGATTTTGATGAAACCTATGCCCCCGTGGCAAGGCTTGAGTCAATAAGGATACTACTTGCCTTTGCCACTCACCACAACTTCAAGTTGTATCAAATGGACGTGAAGAGTGCTTTCCTCAACGGACCAATCAAGGAAGAAGTGTACGTGGAGCAACCACCGGGCTTTGAAGACCCCAAGTATCCTAACCACGTGTACAAACTCCATAAGGCGCTCTATGGGCTTAAACAAGCACCAAGAGCATGGTATGAATGCCTTAGGGATTTCCTTTTGAAAAAGGGTTTTGAAATGGGCAAGGCCGATGCAACCCTCTTCACTAAGCGTTTTGATCATGATATATTTGTGTGCCAAATTTATGTCGATGACATAATATTTGGTTCTACTAATCAAACGTTTTGTGATGATTTTAGTAAGATAATGACAAGGAGGTTCGAGATGTCTATGATGGGAGAGTTGACATTCTTTCTAGGATTTCAAGTCAAGCAACTCAAGGAGGGCACCTTCCTATGTCAAGCCAAGTACACTCAAGACATATTGAAGAAGTTTGACATGGACAAGGCAAAGCCCGCCAAGACGCCCATGGCTACAAACGGCCATCTCGACCTCACCAAGAAAGACAAGCCGGTTGATCAAAAGGTTTTTCGCTCTATGATCGGCTCTTTGCTTTATCTTTGTGCATCTAGGCCCGATATCATGCTTAGTGTGTGTATGTGTGCACGTTTTCAAGCCGCTCCTATGGAGTGCCACATGGTGGCCGTTAAAAGAATCTTGAGATATTTAGTGCACACACCCAACCTAGGGCTTTGGTACCCCAAGGGTTCAAAGTTCAACCTAATAGGCTATTCCGATGCGGATTATGCCGGGGACAAAGTGGATAGGAAGAGTACCTCCGGGACTTGCCAATTCTTGGGTAGGTCTCTAGTGTCATGGTCATCCAAGAAACAAAATTCCGTTGCCCTTTCCACAGTCGAAGCGGAGTATGTGGCAGCCGGTAGTTGTTGTGCACAACTATTATGGATGCGACAAACTCTAAGGGACTATGGTTATAAGTTGAACCGTATTCCACTCCTATGTGACAACGAGAGTGCCATAAAGCTAGCTTACAACCCCGTTGAGCATTCGCGCACAAAGCACATAGATATTAGACATCACTTCTTGAGAGATCATTCTATCAAAGGGGATATTGAAGTGAGTCATGTGAGAACCGATGAACAATTAGCCGATATTTTCACCAAGCCACTAGACGAAAGTCGTTTTTGTTATTTAAGGAGTGAGCTAAATATTCTTGATTCTAGTAATGTGGCTTGAAGGCTTGCATATCTGCTGTGACTTAGAGTAATTGTTTTTGAAAAATAAAATTCTTGAAAAATCTTGTATGTTTTGTTTTTCGAAACTATTTGGTTCTTGATCTTTGGATCATGCGGATTTGGATGTAATCATTGTTGGAGTGATTGATTGTAGCTGGCTACATCCAATGAAGTTTTTAGCACATGTCCTTAAGTTTAATTGAGATCAAGAGAGAAAAAGAGTGAGGGATCTTTCTGCTCATGGGGCAAGTCGGTTAAAAACCGCAGAGTCGGATTTATCCGACCCGGTCGGATTTATCCGACTATCTCCGAAGAGTCGGACATTGTCCGACGGAGTCGGACATATCCGACTCCACGGGATTTTTACCCTATAAGCCCGAATCCAACTTACCCCTTCACCCTATCTCCTCATTCAAACCCCATCTTTCTCTCTCCTCTCCAACCGGCGGCGCAAGTACTTCTCCGGCGATCTCCCTCCTCCACCGGCGATTCCAAGTGATTTGTGGGGGAAAGGCTCCTCCTACTCGGACTCTATCCGACTCCATTGTTGGTTCCAAGGTTCTTCCCCTAATCCCATCTTTTCACCTAAGGTTTAAAGTCAACTTCCATGGATTAGGTGTTCTAGTGTTTCCCCTGCCTAGATGTTGCATAGATGTTGTTCCTAGGATGCTATAGATGCTCTAAACGTAATATGGCTAGGAATGTGCGGTAGATCTATGCGGAATATCGATTTTAGTAAAAATCCTGTTGTAGTCGGACATGTCCGAGTGAGTCGGATATATCCGACTCCCTCCGACTAGTCGGATTTTGTCCGACCCGATCGGATATATCCGACTCCAACAGAATTTTCACTAAAATTCGAAATTGTGCATTACTTCTATCCAAACTCAAATGTCTATGCTATTCATCTTATACCGTTCCTTGTTTATCTCTTGTCGGCATGGGTCGTTCATCTACCAACCCCCATCCGGAAAAGAGGGCAAAAGTTGCTGGAAAGAAAAGGAGTAGAACCATCCATCTTCCTATTGTTGAACCAAGGGAAGAAGAGGAACCCACCGAGATCCGCGAGGAGATGAGGGATGTGGTGATCCATCCCGGAGTTGACCGTGTGATGATTGACTATATCAAAGGGGTCGAGGCAGTGGCAAGCTGAAGCAAGAGAGATGAACTGGTTTGACATGGAACGGGAGTCTCTAGACAACCGTTTCTGGTCTCACTTTCACACGGATCGGTACATGTGTGCCTACAGGAGCAAGGTGAAGCCCACAGTGCCAATGCGAGTACATAGATTGGGACTACATGGCTAGCGGGCACACGAGCCTTGTTTGATGAGGTCATTGCTATGTGTGAGTTTCATGGACTCAAGGAGATCATGTGCTTCAAGTATGATTGGAACCAGGAGATAGTGTGTCAGTTCTACTCCACTGTGTATTTTGACAAGAACTTGGGCAGATTTTGGTGGATGACCGATGGAGAGAAGCTGTCTTGTACCTTCGATAGATTTGCAAACATTCTTGGATTGAGGGACACAATGAACAGGGATCTTCGCTTGCATGATTCAGACTCTCTCAACCCGGAGCTCATGAGGTACATGTATGAGGATGAGGACACGTGCAAGCCACCCTTTGCTCACGGTCTCAAGCCTCTCTATGTGGTCTTGCACGGGATGCTTCGCCTCACTCTCTCTCCTAGGGGTGGCAATGCAGATCATGTTGCATCATATGCCAAGGATCTATTTCATATCTTGCCCACTCAAAGGAAATTCAATGTGTGGGACTTTATCTTCGAGTGAGATGTGGCATTGCTCCGTGGACGCTAGACGTGCTTGTGTGTATGCACCTTTTGTGATGTGCATGATTGAGAAGATCTCCAAGAAGACTTTCAACAAGGATCGCACGCACAAACCCCTTCAGCCTAGGATGCCGGCCAATGCTCCTAAGACCCCATCCTTTGGTGCTCCTCCGGATGCTTCAGCTGCTCCTGCTCCTACTCGGACCCGTGCTACTCGTTCTACAGCCTCCTAGCTCTAGCACGGCTCCTCGTCCGAGATAGAGCCCGTGGTCGTGGTGCTAGCACAAAGAGCAAGAGTGCTCTATTCAAGATGCTCAAAGGAATCTTCGAGCATGTGCCGGCGGATAGATGCCAAGGTGGACAGACCTCAAGCAGGATCATGAGGTGGTGAAGGCAAGACAAAAGGTTATTCTTGATCATTTTCAGATCACTACTCCTAGAGTTCCCTCTCCGAGCCCGCACCTGCTCCTCCTCCAGTTGAGTATCCTTGGGACTCATTCACCCCGGATGAGTCTCTCTACTTTGGCTACTTTCCACCACCACCTTTCTCTTCAGGTCCCGCTTTCACCACGGCTCCCACCGGTACCTCCACTCACACTCGATTTCACTATGAGGAGGATGAGCTCGTGGCAGCAGCTTCCGAGGAAGAAGAAGAGGAAGAAGAGGAGGGGGTCGAGGATCCCAAAGGCAAGGGCCTCGCTGTGGAAGAAGAAGAAGAAGAAGACGACGACGACGATGAGGATTGGGGCGATGATGAGTAGACCTCCTCTCCTCCTTTTTGGTGTTTTGATGCCAAAGGGGAGAAGTAAAAATTCCCGAGTTTCCGTTGTGAGTAGAGCAAGTGAGAGTTGCTCTTGTATCTTGTTTTACTTTATGGACATGTTGCTACTTTTGAGTTGTAATCGTGGTGAACTATGTGGTGTGTTTTTTATTTGTAATAACTCGTTCTAATTATTTATGTGATAAACTATGCTCTATGGTCGATGGATGGTGTAATGTTATTTGTTAATTTCTAGTTGCATTTGTGTGTTTCACATGACATATGCATCGTTGTTGTTCTTTCTTATTATATGCCTTGTGAATAAAATGCATGGTTTTAGGGGGAGCTCTCTTGTTTTCTCTCAAATATGTGCTTTTGGTTTTAAAATGACCAAATATTGAATTCAACTCATGCACACATTTAGGGGGAGCTCTCTTCTACTTGCTCTCTTGTTCATGCTCTTTTTACATTTAATTGTGAATTTTAGTTGTATTGTCATCAATCACCAAAAAGGGGGAGATTGAAAGTGCATCTAGGCCCCTAATTATGGTTTTGAGTGATTGACGTCAATACAATTAAAACGGACTAATATTCTAAATGAGCTTGTGCGCAGTGCATATCTAAAATTCAATTGAGAGCAAAGAAACACAAAAAGGAAGTGGTCATACTCTCTCATACGTGCAAGTTTTGATAAATGGATCACTCATGCTCAAGATCAAGCTTTGAAGCCTTTTATTTATGTCTTGAGTATAGGAAACACCGTACTATCAAGAGGGACACACAAGTGTGAGGTGTGAAAAATGAAAGTGCTCAAAACTCATTCCAAACACAAAATATCATTTGGAGTCGGACATATCCGACTCACTCGGATATTGGACTCGGACTCCGAGAGAGCTAGCCAAAGAAAATTCCACATGGAGTCGGACATATCCGACTCGGTCGGACAGAGAGTCGGACTCCGGAACCGTGGCACACCTTTGAAACCCTAGGAGTCGGACAATCCGACTCGGTCGGATATATCCGACTCCACGAGAGTACTCGGACATATCCGAGTTTTGTCGGATTTAAGACTCGGACTCCGGAGCGAAATCCAATCTTTCGAAACCCTAGCGATCGGATATATCCTACTCACTCGGATATATCCGAGTCGGATCCGAGCCAACGGCTCTTTTGAGTGCCCCGGCTATAAAAGTGGACCTCGTCCACTTTTGGCCGGTTGGCACTCACCACATTCTCAAAAATACTCCCCAACTCACTCAAGCTCTCCTCTTCTTCAAGTTTGATTCCCCACTCCAATCCTTGGTGGATTTGTGAGAAGATTGAGGAGAAAATCGTTGAGCTTCATCTCCATCTCAAGAGCACTTGATTTCTTCCATCGCCGGTACTTGGTGTGTTTGTTACTCTTGGGGATTCATCCCCTAGACGGTTAGGCGTTACCCGGCGAGCTCCCAAGCTTGTGGTTGAGACTCGGGTCGTTTGTATTGCCCCTCCCTTCGTGGAGTTTTGTTTTAGTGGATTTAAACCGGCCTTTGTGGCGGTTTGACGAGGTTTAGGGTTGAGAGCAACCCGGTCCTTGGTGGACTCCTCAACGGAGACGTAGGCTTCTTGGTGGAGCTGAACTTCGGTGAAAAATCGTGTGTCTTTGTGTCTCCCCTTTATTTCTTGCAAATTGATGTGCTATAGCTCTAGGGTGTTCTTGCTTAAATTCCTAGATTTACTTGCATAGGTGGCTTGCTTGCTTGTCCCCTTGTAGCCTTAGCTTTCTTGTGTTGCTAGCTGCTTGCTTGTTGCTTTATTTCCGCGGATTTGTCCATCTTGACTCCCGTTCTCATTCCGCACGAGGGAGTCGGATTTGTCCTACTCTAGTCGGATATTAGTCCATAGTCGGACTTATCCTACTATAGTCGGACATTTGAGTCGGACAAATCTTTCCTGCGTATTTAATTTGTTAAATTAAGTGATTTTCGGGATTATCGCCTATTCACCCCCCTCTAGGCGACTTTCACTATTGTTGGATGGGAGGTGTATTGTAGCTACACAACCTAGTGGACTGGGCTGAAAAATGTTGATGGGCTGTTTTCGGGTGCCCGACGGGTCACCCGTGGGTGAGAAAATAAACCCGCCCCGTACCCGAATCAAACCGGGTTGGGTACGGGTCTCACCCACGGGTAAAAAACCAGTCCCATACCCGGCCCCATCGGGTCGGATACCCGCCGGGTTTCGGGTACCCGGCCCCGAATTGCCATCCCTACTTCGGTTCGGTGGTCCGCATCGGGCTTGTTTCCACGAGGGACGTGGCCCATATCTACTTATCTTTTAAAAGTGCAACCCACTAAGAGTCATTAATTTCTATTTCTCTCAACTCTCACGAAGCCATATCAGCTGAATAATTTTATCCATCATATCATTGATTGTATCACATCATGTTCATTCAATCTCACTTCTCTCTATCGGCATGCCAATGGTCCCTAATTTATTTCTCCTCCAGCAATGACGAATGCATTTGTTCACATCTTTTGTCCCCCTTTACTGCTCCATTTATTACACCGCCTTCACCATGAGGCAATGCGGCACTGTAAGGCCACAATCCAAAGAACTCAAAAGACACCTAGAACAGTTTCAATCCTATATAAGAATTGCCATGCCCTGAACATCTCGGTGTACAGGGAAGCTAGGACCTCTTCTTCCTGAGGTCTCTCTCTATCTCTCTATGCAGTAGGCTTTCAATCCTCTTTTTTTTTTTTTTTTTTACAAAAGGTGTGGTGCAGATTGCAATTGGCCTTGCTGATACTACTTACTCTCTCTATATATATCTATTGACCAAAATCCCCCTTTTATATTGAACCATTAATTTCTTTCTATGCTTTTTGTCAAGTGGCTCTGTGAATCACGTCATCAAATGTTCTCTATTCACATGTACCTAATTTTTTCTACTTCTTTTTGTAATTGGTGTAAATGATACGGATACATTGCTCCATGAAATGTTATTTTATGATTTGGTAAAGTGGCAATTCAGTGCACAATTCAATATTTTCATTTTCTTTGTCAATATAATTATTTAGATCCATTGTTCTAATATATGACCGACACTTATCTTAGAATCCAGCCTTTATAGAACTATCTATTTTTTAATAGATTCATTAAAGTTGATATCCTTACTTAAGTTTTATATTAGTAACTTTCAGGTAGCAAAATCAAACCAGTCTCTATGTAAAATTTAAAAATACTACTTCTTAACTAATGCATGTCAACATATGGACAGCCACACAACATATGAATCACCTATCCTCAATAACCGATATCAAATTTTTTATATTTGGATTATTAGTTCCATATTCACCTTTAAGGTGTGATGATATAAACTTCTAAAATAAGATGCATGCATATAAACATAACGAAGATTGTTTGTACCATTCTTTGAAGTTTTGATAAGAATATACTGCAGCAACGCACGGGGTATCATCTAGTTTCTTTTACTTTCCCGTCTTTCCCTACCGGCTTCCCCCAAGCAAAGGCGTTTCAACCGATTTTTTTTCTTTTTTCAATTTTGCTCATTCTCCATACGATGTTGCGTTGTCGGTTCTATCCTTGTCTCGACTATTGAGTTTCGGTTCATGCCTTTCTTCACCCAATCAGTTATAGTAATTTTAAATGTCATGTACTATCGTTAACTTATACGGTATGCAGTTTATAGGGCAATAGGGATGACCTTGATGGCCTTCCTCGACCCTAGTAGGACGGTGGTACGGCAGAGATGACAGATCGAGTTCACATCTCATCGGTTTGTTGGGATCCTTGTCATAGACGCGCTGTGGTCGAAGTATAAGATGCAACCACCAACCACGTTGCCACATAGGGGTAAAGTCAAGCCCTGAAGGATGGTCAATTTGTGATCACGTAGAAACTAGGGTGAACACATACCCCCGTACTTAAAAAAATCAACTTTAGTTTATTTTATAGTTTTGATGTAGATTTTTAGAAGAAATTATTTTGTTAATGCATCCGTGACTGTAGTGTTTTGTAGCGGGTTGTGACAGACTCAATTTTGAAGAGTCATGTTCATATACACTGAAAGTAATTTAATATTTATGTATATTATAATTTAATGAAAAAAATAGAGTAACTATCAACAAAGAGATGATATGTATTTTCATCTTTGTTGCAAAACAACATTTGTTTTATTACACATAAGATACAACAAACTCGCACATTATATGAAATCCCTATATTCCCTATATATAGATAAATCATAAATGTTCGATAGAAGCAAAAAAGATCACCTAACAACTGGAGAAAGTCAAGTTTAATTACCGAACCATAAAAGTTTCTTGACGAGGAGAACTCTTCAACTACGCGAGTTGGGCCACTATGGTTTGACCCACACATCTGATGGTTTTTTTTTTTTTTTTTTTTTTTTTTGATCTTCATCTGATGGTTACTCGTGTTCCAAGTAAAGTGCCCCCATGTAGGTGGGTACATGCACAAACACTCAAAAAATTGAAAACACGACGTGCACCGGCAATTCCACGTTTGAAGGAGAAAAATTTTACATAGAAAAAATCATTTTATAGAATACAGTAGTACACAATTTTGCAAGCATCCAATTTGAATAATGAATTTAAAATTACAAAATGTGGGTTCGTTGCTTGTTCGTTTACACGTCAAACTCGTCGTCGGGCGGCCTCTTCCGGCCGTTTCCCTTTCTCCCATTCGTACGCCGCCTCGTGCGCACTCGCCTTCTTCCCCCTCCCTCCCAGATCTCGTCGCCGCTGCCATTCCCCTCCACCTCTACTGAGCTCCGCGCTGGACGCCTAGATCAGGCGTGGATCCCGGCTCCGAGAACTCTCCCTCCCCCTGCCTCGTCATCCATCCTCCGCGTCGGCGCCGGACCCCCTTCCGCCCCCGAGGAGGACCTCCCCGGGGTGGGGCTGCGAGGAGATCCGCACGCAGAGAGCCGGTTGATCGTCCCTTCTCTTGTCATGTATGGAAGGATATCTGTTGAATCCGCAGTTCCTTGATTTGATTCGTGTCCTGGCTGTCTGACGAGTGCTGAAAACCGGTTTGTTTGTGGCAGAATTTTCGGGGAAGCTTTGGGTTCGCTCGCTGGCGCGGAAGCCGCAGCGAGTCGGCAGCGCCGGCGATATGAAGGGCGGCAGCATCCCCGCTGCCGCTGTGATCATGCCATCACCGCTGTTCCTCTGGCGGTTCAAGGTACTTCAGCGCCATCTGGCAGTCCATTCATCTGAAACGTATTTCAAGTACTCGTTGCCCAGTATCTTCTAATGAACGATGATGTCCCATTGCATTTTACAATAGAACCGTTTTGGTACACGATTGATATTTCGTTGCAATTGGGTGAGTTCTGCTGCATTATGCTCCCTTTGAAAGGGATGGACATGTTCCCGGAGAATAGAATCAGTAGCATTTTCCAAGGACTTAGCACATCGTAGCAACACTAGTAACTGAAGGCACTTCAGAATTTAGGACAAAACTATCAGCCTTCATACCAATTGATCAGTGCTTATGCAACTGATGTCTCCCTCTCCCTCCACTTAGAAATAAATAGCTTCTATTCATTCATTGAGGAATTGCTGACTAGTTCAAAAGCACAATGAAGTGTAAATTTTTGAAATGCTTTACTCTGCTATATCCAAACATGTTACTATTTTCTAGGTTATCTTTCTATGTGCATTATCGAGAAATGCATCTTTATTTGATAATGAATGATAAACATCCATGCTTTAATTTTACTTTGCTGCCAAAAACTGATCCTAATTCGTCTATGTACTGAGTCTGATCCCATATTTGAATGATTTGATTTATACTAAAATTGCTGATCGACCGGTGCTTTTTCCAGGCTATATTGTTTCTCCTATGGGGCTTATGTTGTTGCAAGGTCAGCTGAAGTGATCTACCCATTACTTTTTCTCATGCATGATCTGAGCTTATTATTTGTTAATGTTCTTATTTTCTTGGTATTACAGATAAGTTGGGACTCAGTTATGAGAATGAGTGCTGACCTTCGGGATCTGTTTCTTTATGAGGCTTTCTTGTACTACAATCCTCTTCTTCTTGTGGTGAGTTTATTTCATTGCTGTGTTTGCATCAATGATGGTAGAAAAGAAGCAAACTAACCTACTCTTGAATACTATGTAATTATGATTCCTGGCTTTGTTGCAGGCCTTGATGATTTGGTTATGGGGGTAAATTTATGGGTCTTTGCACAATCATCAGTCAATTATGCAAAAGTGTTTGATCTTGCACAAACACATTTGTCGCACCGAGAAATATGGAGGGTATGTCTATCAAATTCTTTTCTTTGTGACTTTGTTTCTATGAGCGTATATGATTTTTGATCTGCTGCAATTGCATCTTCTATTTGCATTCGTATTAGTGACATGGTTAGGCCTAGGAAGTAAATTGGGAAATGAGCTGACATTATATTTTGCTGCCTATATTCCTGAAATGTTTGGAATACAGTGGTATACAGGTATCATAAAAGTCTAAAAAAATAAAAATTCTTTATTACCTTGTAACACTATCGTGCTGAGATCGTCTGCTGAGCCCTGAGCTCATAACATAAGTAATGATGATGAGATGGGTTTAGGGTTCAACTCACAACATATGGTTCTAAGATTTGCAAATTTTGTTATTACTTTCTACTGATGGATTTTGGCTCAAGTTCATTTTGGACCTTGGGCTCAAGTTCATCTGGGTTTCCTAGCCTTTTTGATTCTTATATTTAACTTGCTAAAGGAAATATATGCTTGATGGTTTGTTGTTTCTAAGTTTGTCCATTATTCTATTGTCGATGCTTTGCATCTGGTTGTACTTGAAACATTATTCTGCCAAAGTAATACTCAAGTTTTTGTTGTCTTATTGACAGTGCGCTACTTGGTTGACTCTAATTGTCCCCACAAGCATGACAGCTTACCTGTATCTGTACTCACACGGAGAAGTGTCTCTTGCTGCATCTCAACCAGTGTAATATCTAGACCATTACATAATAATATATTTGTTCCTTTTTTATTGATGTGTGCTTGAACTATGGAGTATGGGCCTATTCTTGATTATGTTTGTGGTAGTCTTCCATATAAGCATTTAAGAGTAATAGTAATGTCCCCAGGAGTTCTCACAAGGCATGATATCACTAAATATACTTAGAATATATTGTTGGGATTTACATGAGTGTTCCATTGAGTATCTCTGTCTCTGCCTATCAAGTGCTTGCTAACAAACTGATATCCTGTGAAAAGAGAAGATTTGAATAAGATCCTTATCTTTGTTCAGAAATATTGTAATGATGATGGCTTCTTCTTTGAAAGAAATTAAAGTCTTTTGAACTTTAGGATTTCATATCTACTCATTCATTCATACCAGAAAGTTGACAACAATAATGCCATGACTGTTCTATACTAATAGATTGTTTCTCATTCCAACTTCCGAACTAATTGGCGTACCTTTCTGCCTCTTTGCAGGTCCTTTTATATGCTGTCCTTTTGATAATCCTTCTTTCTCCATTTGATATGTTTTACCTATCATCACGATTTTACTTTCTGAGGACAGTGTGGCGTATTTTACTTCCATTACAAGTAAGTTTGCACAATTCACTAGTAATGAATACAATAGATTTTACATTCAGCTTTGAGGCAAATAGTACAATTTTGCCTTGACAGCTAGGATTAATTTATTTACTTGTTGGAGCAAGCAACTAGATCAAATAAAATTATAAAATCAATTTGCTAATGGGTTTCTATCCTTTTTATCTCAGGCAATTACGTTCCCTGACTTCTTTTTGGCTGATATATTTACATCCATGTCAAAGGTATGTGTTAGTTATTCTTGACCTTGACTAGGATATTACTTTATATGCTATTTTTTATGATCCTTTTTTTATCTAGACTAGATTTAGTGTATTATACTTTTTTGAAGACAAACATTACTCCCTCGTCTTTTGATGTCCTAGAGTTTGTGCTATCTGACATCCAAAAGTAACTTTCAAAAGTTTGACTATTAGTATGTTTACAATTATCATTTATTTAGGGATGCACTATAGGTGAAATCCCTACTGGGGTAATTCAATTAATGATGGTAGTTATCAATGATTGGGTAATCGGAATTATATTACTTTGATTGTCTTCTGTATTTCTTTGATACGACTGAAAGATCTAAAAAGTTCTAAAATGTCCAAGTCAGTTGAGCAAAATCTTGAAGACTCTGATAGGTCTATAAAGTCAAGTGAAAAGAATGGCAGGAGTATTATATTTTAAATGTCTGAGCATGCTTATACAATTCTGGATTCTATGTTCCTTGTTGCTTTTGTTATTTCTTTAAATTGCTACACCTCTTTACAGGTGTTCTCAGATTTGGAGCGCTCAGTTTGCCGCATGGTCAATCGCCAGGTTTATTTCCTTTATGTGCCCTTTAGTGTGTGCATAATGTCTTCAGTCATACCTGGACAAATTATGTTTAAGTGGATGCCGTTTTGATATTTTACAGGTTGCGACAATTGCATGGTTTGAAGCAGATTCTATTTGTGGCAGTCATTCCATAGCTATTCCTCTAGTTCTCGTGTTCCCTTATTTGTGCCGTTTCTTTCAATGTCTCCGACAATACAAGGATACAAAGGAGAAGACATGCCTTCTGAATGGTAACCATGCAGTAGCTTTGATTCTTTCCCCCAGATATTTGCATGTTTATAACTATGCCCATTTCTTAATAACTTTCCATACCCCTCTCCAAATGCAGCTCTCAAGTACTCAACAGCAATTCCAGTGATCTTCCTTTCGGCTCTCAAGTATCATGTATTTCCTGAACAGTGGGTTAGCTTTTACAGGCCACTTTGGCTTCTCTCTAGTGTCATAAATTCCCTGTATTCCTTCTACTGGGATATAAAGCGAGATTGGGATTTGAGGTATGCCATCTCTGCTCAATCTCATTTCTACTATTGTAACATGTGATCACACTCCTAATTGCTGCTAATGAGCATACTGTATCTCCTGCAGCATTCTAACCAGGATTTTCATGTTCAAAAACCCAAGCATATGGACTAACCTTCTTTACGGACGGAACTGGGTAGGCCTGTGAATATATAGTTCCCTTTTACCTTACTCCCTGGGCACTTGTCATTCATGATCTCTGTGCTTGTTCTACAGGTGTACTACTGGGTGCTAGGCAGCAATTTAGTTTTACGATGTACATGGACATACAAGCTTTCGGCACATCTCCGGCACAATTACCTGACAGTATTTACCATTGCGGCATTGGAAATAGTGAGACGGTTTCAGTGGGTCTTTTTCCGGGTTGAGAATGAGTGGAACAAGATGACATCTAAGCAGAATTTGGAGATGTCATCTGACATGCCTTCGGAAGGTGACAGGCTACTGGATTCTAGTAGCCATACAGTATGAGCAGCAGTCAGTATTTTGCAATACACCGATTCATCATCATTCTTTTAGTGTGACCATTATAGCCCATTCCATTTATGTCGATGTTTTCGATTTTGTTGTAGAGATCAAAAGGTCAGGCATACGTGATAGGTTTTTGTAAAAGTTGAAATTATTGATGCTACTTTTGTAATCCTCTTGAAACGTGAAAGTATATACCATTGTAATCCTCTTGAATCAAACAGGAGGCATTTGTTGACACATGAAAGAATAACAGTAATACCTTAGTTTTACGCCGTCAATAGTCTTAGAGGAGGAACTGCGCTGCATTAAAAAGGATACTTTTTCATTTGGTTTAACAGCATACAAATTTAAAGAAATGATTCGTGGCATCGGTCTTAAATGTCACATGAGTTGTGTTTATATATCGGCCTTTCTCAAGACATTGTTTATCGTATCATTTGGTGATAGCTTTATATAGCAGACAAACTGCTTATGCGAGCAAGCCATTTCATATCACCCCGAATAATAATATGACCGGCCTGTTTAAAACCATCCGTCATAACTGAAATAGACAAGATTTGCAGATGTAGCAAATATCTTTGAACCAAGGAATCCACGTTTCAAGCAGATTATGATGCACATCAATCAGCAGCAACTTTAAAATACTTATTAATTATGCATAATTACACCAAGCTATTACATGGAGCCGCTCAAAACAATCATGTTATCCATGGCACCATTCTTGCAGTAATTACACCCTGCTAGTACATACAAGAACCTACTACCTCAGATTCGCACACTCGTGTTACAGCTGTAGACACACCGGGTGCATCCACTGGAGCTCCAACGGGCCGTGCCAAGGGGAATCGCATACGGAGGCCCAACGTCAAGTATCGTGGCCCAGAATGGATGTGAGGATGAGAGACTATATATATGTAATCTGAGAGAGAGAGAGGGAACCAAGATTATTGTAACAGACAATTACTTCCAACTAAGATACATCTGTTCGTCCTATCTCCTTCTATCTTCTTCTCCCGCAAGTCTGCTCCTTCTTCTCCTTGCCTGCTCTAACAATCTGGTATCGGAAGACATCGATCCATAGGTGCCATGGAACCGTATCCCTACCACTACTCGCGCCGCCCTCGTTTTGATGAGCCACCATCCGCCGCCGAAGTTGCTCCGAGCGCCGCCACTTCGACCGCCGCACCGCATCACGCCGCAGCTTCCATTTCCGGCGATTCGCCGGCGCATCCAACCACCACCACCAATCCATCCACCTACCCCTTCACCTCCACCGCCCGGACCGCCCGGCCAGCCCCCATACCCAATCCCACCCCTATCGCCATGTCGGCCGCCGCGAATCCTTCCGCCGCGGCGATCACCCCTCCATTGACCCCAACACTCAACTCATCCCGACCGAGTTCCAGCGCCTCGGCGACCGAATTGAGGGTCGTTGTGCCCGGATCGAGCACCGTGTGGAAGTAATGGAGCAGCAAACCGAAGAGCGCCTCATCACCCCGGAGATGGCCCGGGCAGAGTCCGAGGTTGGACAAGCGGATCTCGTGAAGAAGCTTGATGGAGTCGGGCTAGAGGTGTCTCGCGTCAACAAGTTCCTGGAGCGTGAATCCATGGAGAATCCTCTCTCCAAGCCCGGGATCCTCACCGGTAACGAGTCGGCTACCGCGCGCCCATCTGCCGGATACAACGCCGACGGCCCCGATGGGCACCGCGTCGAGAAACACCACCGGGATCGTGATCGGGGGTTTGTGTACACCCAGTCACCGATCCCGGTCAAGGGTACGTACAACGACCACCACTCTTCTCAATTCAATCAGCACGATCGACCGGCTCATGATGCGGGTGATCACCGCTTTGCTTGTGGCAATCTGCCTAAACTCCATTTTCCAAAGTTCAATAGCGAGAATCCGCAACCGTGGCGATCTAGATGTGAAAGTTACTTTGATATGTATGGAGTGGATAGGTCCTTGTGGATCAAGGTTGCATCTCTGCATTTTGAGGATAGTGCGGCTCGTTGGTTGCAGTCCGCTGAGCATAGGCTTAAGAACATTAGTTGGGAAACCTTTTGTGCTATGATCCTCGAGCGCTTTGGCAAGGACCAGCATGAATTTCTTATCCGTAAATGGCTTCACATTAGACAAACTAGTACTGTTACTGAGTACGTAGATCAGTTTTGCACTCTCGTTGATCAGCTCTTAGCTTATGAGGCCCGTGCACACCCCTTATACTATGCATTGCGCTTTATTGATGGGCTTAAGGAAGAAATTAAGTCTGTCATTATGGTACAAAGACCTGCCGATCTGGATTCTGCCTGCTCTCTCGCTCTTGTGCAGGAAGAAGCGGTGGAATCACGGCGCGAGAGAATTTCGTCGTTCGAACCTATAGCCAACCGGACGGTTCAGCGACAGGCATATCCTCTTCCAGCGCCGCCTAAGCTGGACAAGCTAATCGGTAATCCAGCAGCTGAGGATAGGCGTGCTACTGAAGCAGCTCGCGCCTCCTCCACGGACGACAAGCTTCGTGCTCTTCGCACCTACCGTCGTGCCCGTGGTCTGTGTGATAAGTGTGCCGAGAAGTGGGTGTATGGTCATAAGTGTGCTGCCTCAGTGCAATTACATGCCATTCAGGAGATGTGGGAACTTTTTCAGGAAGATGATTCTGTTGTGTTGGATGTGCCACTACCTCCGGACACCAGTGATGATCAAGCAAGCTTGCATACAATATCACTAGCTGCGGTATCTGGGGTGGAAAGCAAAAAATCAATGAGATTGTGGGGCTCTATTCAAGGCAGAAAAATCACTATTCTTGTGGATTCTGGGAGTTCTCACTCATTTATCAGTGCAGCAATAGCTGCCCAATTGCAAGGAGCCTCTGTATTGTGTCAAGCATTGAAAGTTCAAGTTGCCAATGGGGATATTCTTTCTTGCTCTTCACAGTTCCTGCAGGCTGAATGGAGTGTCCAGGATTGTGTTTTCAAGTCTGATCTCAAAGTGCTCCACCTTTCTGCATTTGATATGATTCTAGGTTACGAGTGGTTAGAGCAATTCAGTCCAATGCAGGTTCATTGGGGACTCAAGTGGATGGCAATCCCATATCAAGGCTCAACTGTTGTTATTCAAGGCATCCTCTCCGAATTCAATGAAGGAACCTTGGTTCATGTGTGTGCTGTTTCAGAAGTATCACAGTCTGAAACCGAAGGCGTGTTTGTGCTGGATTCCTCTGTCCCAGAAGAAATTCAGTTACTGGTTCACAGGTTTGCAGACTTGTTTTCTGCTCCTTCTGGCCGCCCACCATCACGGACTTGCGATCACTCAATACCTCTAGTAACAGGAGCTCAGCCTGTCAATGTGCGACCATATCGTTATGCACCTGCACTTAAAGATGAAATTGAACGCCAAGTTAAGGAGATGCTTGATCAAGGGATAATACAACACAGTACAAGTCCATTTTCGTCCCCAGTCTTGCTGGTCAGGAAGAAAGACAAATCCTGGAGATTTTGTGTAGATTACCGCCATCTAAATGCACTGACACTAAAAGGTAGTTACCCTGTTCCTATTATTGATGAATTTCTGGATGAATTATTTGGAGCCAGTTGGTTTTCCAGCCTAGATCTGTGCTCAGGATTTCACCAGATTTTAATGCAACAAGAGGATCAACATAAGACTGCCTTTCAAACACATGGTGGCCATTATGAGTTCTGTGTCATGCCTTTTGGGCTGACTGGTGCACCTCACACATTTCAAAAAGCAATGAACTCCACTCTAGCACCTCTCATCAGGCATTGTGTACTGGTGTTCTTTGATGATATATTGGTGTACAGCAAATCATTTGAGGAGCATTTAGTGCATTTAGAACAAGTGTTCCAATTATTACAGCAAGCTCAGTGGAAAATCAAACTGAAGAAATGTTCATTTGCTCAGAGGGAAATTTCTTATTTGGGGTTTGTCATCAGTGAACATGGAGTGGCAACCAACCCTGAAAAAGTGTCAGCTATAGCTAACTGGCCTACACCTACTAATGTCAAGGAACTCAGAGGGTTTCTTGGCTTAGCAGGGTACTACAGAAAATTTGTGCGCCAGTTTGGGGTGATTGCCAAGCCATTAACAGAACTGCTCAAGAAAGGATCCTTGTTTGTGTGGACTCCAAACCATGACACTGCATTTTCCACTCTGAAAACAGCGCTATGTGAAGCACCTGTATTGGCTCTTCCCAATTTCAACAAACAATTCTGTGTGGAAACTGATGCTAGTGATGTGGGAATTGGGGCTGTTTTGATGCAGGACTCTCACCCTTTGGCATACATAAGTAAGGCATTAGGACCCAAATTGAGAGGACTTTCAACCTATGAAAAAGAATATTTAGCTATTCTTCCGGCAGTAGAGCAATGGAGACAGTATCTACAGAATGGAGAATTTATCATATCCACTGACCAGAAGAGTTTGTCTCATCTTTCAGAACAACGACTACACACCACATGGCAGCAAAAGGTATTCACTAAACTGCTCGGCCTCACATACAAAATTGTGTACAAGAAAGGTGTAGAAAATGGTGCTGCTGACGCCCTATCGAGGCGCCCACATTCTGATTCTCAATGTTGTTCTGTTACTACTTGTGTGCCTACGTGGTTGGAACAAGTTACTACTAGCTACGATAATGATGCACATGCTAAAGAATTACTTGCCAAGCTAATTGTGTCACCGGATGCTGTACCCAATTTTTCTCTCCACCAAGGGTTGATCCGTTACAAATCCCGTTTATGGATTGGCAATGATACAACCTTGAGGCATAAAATCATTACTGCTATGCACTGTTCTGCCGTGGGAGGTCACTCAGGAGCCCCAGTAACTTACAGAAAACTGAAACAGATAGTTGCTTGGAAAGGAATGAAAACGGATGTTCATGATTTTGTCAAAGCTTGTCGGATATGTCAACAAGCCAAGCCGGACAGATCCAAGCTTCCTGGATTGCTCCAACCTCTCCCTGTTCCTACTGGGGCCTGGCAGATAATCACAATGGATTTTGTGGAAGGACTTCCACAGTCCCATTCGATGAACTGTATTTTTGTTGTGGTGGACAAATTCACGAAGTATGCACACTTTGTGCCGCTCAAGCATCCTTACTCTGCAGCATCGGTGGCCAAGTTGTTCATTGACAACATCTACGGACTCCACGGATTGCCTCTCTCTATCATCTCGGACCGTGATCGTGTGTTCACTAGCAATCTCTGGCGTGAATTGTTCAAATTGGCTAAGGTTAATCTCGCTATGAGCTCGGCGTACCACCCTCAAACAGATGGACACACGAACGAGTAAATCAATGCATGGAAACATTCCTCCGCTGTTTTGTGCACGCTTGTCCTAAGCAATGGAGTCGGTGGTTATCGCTGGCTGAATATTGGTATAACACCAGCTTTCATTCAGCTATTGGTCGTTCTCCATTCGAGGCTCTTTACGGTCATTCACCTCGCCATTTCGGGCTTTCTCCTACTGATGTTTGTGTTGTGGATGATCTGGACAAGTGGTTGCAAGAGCGTGAACTAATGTTGCAGCTGGTTAAGCAACATCTCGAACGTGCACGTAATCGGATGAAATCACAGGCTGATAAGAATAGGTCCGAGCGACAGTTTGCTATTGGAGATATGGTCTTCCTGAAACTGCAACCTTACATTCAGTCCTCTCTTGCATCCCGCTCAAGTCAGAAGTTGTCTTTCAAGTTCTTCGGACCATTCAAGGTGATTCAGCGAATTGGTGAAGTGGCTTATAAACTTCAGCTGCCCCGGAAGCCCTAATTCATCCGGTGTTCCACGTCTCTCAACTTAAAAAAGCTATCGGTCCGTTGAATCAGGTAACTCCTTCTCTGCCTGACGCAATTTGTGAGTGGCAGGTGCCCGAGAAAGTGCTTCGGTCTCGCGCGGTAACTCGAGGCAACAAGACTGTCCCTCAAGTGTTGGTGAAGTGGTCCAACTGGCCGGAGACGTTGGCAACCTGGGAAGATGCAGAGGCATTGCGACAACAGTTTCCAAATGCTACTGCTTGGGGTCAAGCAGCATTTCAAGACCGGGGGTGTTACAGCTGTAGACACACCGGGTGCATCCACTGGAGCTCCAACGGGCCGTGCCAAGGGAATCGCATACGGAGGCCCAACGTCAAGTATCGTGGCCCAGAATGGATGTGAGGATGAGAGACTATATATATGTAATCTGAGAGAGAGAGGGAACCAAGATTATTGTAACAGACAATTACTTCCAACTAAGATACATCTGTTCGTCCTATCTCCTTCTATCTTCTTCTCCCGCAAGTCTGCTCCTTCTTCTCCTTGCCTGCTCTAACAACTCGCCATATGAATCTTCTTGATCCATCGATCACACACTCGCCATGAATCTTCTTGATCGATCGATCTACACAAGAGAAGCGAAGCGGGTGCACTGTATCATCTGTCGGCTTGATCTGCACAGGAGAAGAGCAGAGCAGATCGATCATGCTTACGGCGCCGAGAAGGCGTCGTCGACCTGCCACGCCAGCTCCTGGCGCTCGGCGTCCGTCTTCTCCGGCTCCGGCAGCGGCGCCTGGAGCATGGAGCGCAGCGTGTCCCGAAGGCGGTTGTGGCGCCTCCGGTGGCGGATGCGGCGCAGCACGGCGTCCCTGTCCAGGGGGCCGTGCCGCTGCAGGTACAAGCGGCTCGTCACCGGCGGCACCGGCGCAGCGTCGTCGCTGCCGTCGCTGTCATGCGCCGGCGGCGGCGGGTTCTTGGACACCATGGAGGACGACATGGCGAGGCAAGGCAAGAGGCGGTAACTCCCTCGGCTTCTCGAGAACTCGATAGAGATCAGTTAGTACGGACCGTGATGGCAATGAGAAGTGAGAGTGTGATGAGTGAGGAGGTTAAGGTGGCGAGGCGGAGCCTATTTATAGATGGCGAGGGAGCTTAATCCTCACTCCAATTGCCGTTGCTTGCAATTACAAAGAAGATTATTCAATTAGAATAATAAGTTGGAATCTCGAAACAGGGAGCTGCGGGACATGGTTTCACGTGGCAGTGCCGCTTGTTTGCTCGATACCCATTGTTTATTCGCCGCTTCATCGGCGAGGATGCTGCGTTGATGGTGTTGGTGACTCGCCGGTCTACTTTTTTACCTTTTTACCACCTGCTAATGACTCGGCGTGACGAGGCCTGTGCAGCTGTGCTCCCAGATTCGTGCTGTAATTCTGGCCGCAAATCTGTAGCGCGTCAGCCAGCCAGTAAAAGGGCATAAACACAGGCAGTTACCTTTCCTATTTTTCTTTGAATGGTGAGTTGGTAACACAAAAAATTGTTTATTATTCCCCTACCCGATCGAATCATGGACTCGTTAGGTAATTCCCCACGGATAACTAAGAAAGAGAAAAAAGGCCGACAGAAATGAGCACACGAGGCAACAGAGCATGATTACATGAAGCCAATCCAATGCCAATTGGCTTTGAAGACAGACCAGAAGGGATGCTTAAGCACTAAACCTGCAACGTGCAATCCAACATCGGTGATGCTAATCACCCAGTACGGTTGGGTTGTCTCAGTAAACAAGGGCCGGGAATCCACCGCCCAAGCATGGATTAGCACTGATAAAAAAATGAAGCATGGCTTAGCACAGTTTTTGAGGTAAATGCCCATGTTATGTCGGCGATACTACTGGCTCCAGAACCAGAACAGAGAAATGCAGCTAGTCAGTGCGTCGTGCAGGGCGGCAGAAGCTTGCAGGAAATGAAGTGATTTCAAGTGGAAAAAGATTCCTTGGACGGTCCCTATCCGTTCCGAGTTCTGATTCGACAGCAGTATTTGCCCAATCTGTGTACGTGTTATAACCCTTTTTTTTATGCGGTTAAAATGGCAACCAAACATTCTTTTAACGAAAATCTTTTTCCAACTTACAGTTTCTTTGGCTACCTGAAGCAAAAAAATTGCAAAGGTAATCGCTCATGACTACATGTAAGGAAAAAAATCTAATCCATTTATTAACCTCAGTTTCAGAACTGACATGTCAACATAGTCAGTTCATCTGTTACAAATACTATATAATTACAAGTGTGGAAAACATTTTTACAACGATGGCCAAAAAAGATTGAGTGGTCTGGTCGCCCATCGAGACCTACACAAAAAATGTTAACAAAAGTGAGGCCAGACCAAGCCTGCACTACATGTTAACTAAGACACTTGGTTACTAATTCAAGAAGTGGGGGCGATGAATAGAACAAGCATAGATACACCAGAAAAAAAGAATACACACCATGATCAATACATATACATGTATGTATATATATACTCTATATGCACAAAGAAAGCCTCGCAGGTCAGTGGAGGGCGACCAATGTTGATTGATCGTATAAGCTTCATTTACTTCCCTGGCCTCGGTTGAAGCACTGGTGGCATGGCTCGTAGCCTGTCAGTGACCTCGGTGAACGAGGGCCGGACATCAGGATTGGCCGACCAACATTGCTCCATCAGCTTTCGCCAATCAGGGTCACAGTTTTCAGGTATTGGAGGCCGTAGCGTGTTATTGACAATGCCACCTTCTCACAACAAAGGATGCTACTCAGCAAACCAAGGTTAAGAAATTATAGTTGATGGTAGCGAGGATTCTGCCTTTTTACTCCTTCCTAACCATTACAGAATCAATAGAGTTAAAAGATGAGTAGCGACGACATACCTATGATGGCACCACAATGCATATTTGAATATGGTTCTTCACCAGTCAAGATCTCCCATAAAACTATACCAAAAGAGAAAACATCCACCTACACGTGCCCGATACTCATATCAGGCACAATATAATGCAGCAGATGATCTAAAGTATGAAGAAAGATTTTACCTTCTCAGACACCCGACTGCTGCTACCATTCAACAGCTCAGGTGCCATCCAAGGAAGAGTGCCCCGTACACCTCCAGAAACCAAAGTATTGCGCTTAATTCGTGACAATCCAAAATCTCCAACCTAAGAATATAGTTCAGTGACAATATAAGGCAAAACTAAGATAAAAAGTTTGCTGTTTAATGAAAGTGAACACAACTTTCATATAATTCGCCACAGCATTTGAATAGTACGAAGAATTACCTTGCAGATTGGTCTCTGAGGATCTCTCAAATTAACAAGTAAATTATCGCACTTCAAATCAAAGTGAACTATGCTTTTGGAGTGCAAGTATTCCATTCCAAATGCTGCATCCATAGCAATGATGAGCTTTTTCCGACGATCAAGCATTCTGCAGAGGATTCAGTAAACAATCACATCATTGTGCAGAATGGAAAGCGCTAAATATAAATACACACACAACCCACCTGTCCTTCCTTAAAAGAACATTTCTCAGTGATCCATTCACCATAAACTCAGTTACAGTTGCTAACGTTCCTCCAGTTCCATCAGGGACAACACCATAGAAAGCAACAACATTTGGATGATGTAACTTAGAAAGAATATGTGCCTCCCTCCAAAAGTCCTTTGTCTGTAACGAAGAAGAGGTTGGCATCAAACTGAACCATAGAAATGATGATGCATGCATGATAAATTCCATCAACAAAGCTTCAAGTAAAGCAATAATGGTTGACATTTAAATTCTGCCATTATCATAAATGAATTAAATGAGTAAAAGTAAAGAGGTTGATGGAGATGCTAACAAGTTTCTCTTGCTCAGATGATCGCCCGGCGAAACAGCTTTTCTTAATACGTTTAATAGCAACATCAGTTCCCCTCCATTTTCCATAGTATACTGTTCCAAATGTCCCAGCCCCGAGTTCACGTAGCTCCTCTAGGTCACCATTTCGTATGATCTGGTCATCAAAATTGAGAAGAAAAAACTTATATGTAAAATACATGGCACTTTATTTCATGAAAATAAAGACCAATCTTTGCTCAGGAGCAAAATTTGAGTACGAGAACTGCACCTGCAGTCCATACACGCTGGCTTCAAGTTCAGCAATTGCGGCATCACTTATGGTTCCATCTGCAGCTCCATCATCTTGATCCTAAGATTTGGAACAAGAAAAACAGTATGCTCTGAATTAATTAGAAAGAAACAAAATGCTTAATATATAGTGTAGGTTACCCAGCATTAGCTACCTCTAGATTGTTGCTTGTAGCGTCATCATCTGTCTGTGATGAAACAGTAACCTCCTGGTGTTCTTCGACAGCCACTTCAACCTGCGGAACAACTTGCCTGGATGATGGGATGCCAGAAGGAACATTATCTGTCACATCCTCCACTACAACAAGCACATCCGTTTGAATATTATCACTCATTCTGTGCGTGAGCTTTGTATTTTCATCATTGATAGTTGTATGGACAAATCCATTTACTCCAGTGCAGGAGACATTCGGCTGATTGAGAAGGGAATCGTCTCTCCTTAAAACCCCACCTATGACTTGATTCTCTGATGAAGACGAACAGTGGGCACCATTACCATACACACTTGTACCCAGATCAGCATCCCTCGGCCTCATATGTTGAGAGGCAGCCAAACTAGAGTTATGCACTGATGTTTGGTCCAAATTTCCTTTTTGATACACATCAGATTCTGCATTTCTCATTGGTAGTTGTGATGTGAAATCTTCAGAAGAATTCACATGCAACTTAATATGTGGCTCTGGAACAACTTTACCATTCCCATGCATATAGCCAGTAGCTCCATCATCTATAACAGCAGACCCTGAATTCAGTTTCTCTTCATGCAATACACGATTTGAATTCTCTGCTTGGGATCCATTAAGAAGATATGAAAGGGAATGATCAGTGGCATGCGTTGCTGTCGGAACTGAACTTTCAAGAGCATCTAACTCATCTGACGACAACCTTGCTCCATGGGCACGGTAGTTAAACCCTGCACTGTTTTCCTGATTATAAGGTCTATCCTGTTGAACTACAGGACCACCATCATGAACATTTTGTATCACATTACTAGACAAATTTTCATATTGGTAATATAAAGGTGGTACTGAAATGGCTGGGTCAACAATTCCTTGACCATACCGTTGATCGATATGATTGGAAACAAGGTAACTTGGATCATTAGTTTGAGGAATATCAGGGGGTTGAATACATTGAAAAGTTGGTCTGGTCCCACTATTTGTTCTCTCCAGCTCATGGGTTTGACATATTTTCTGGGAAAATGATGGAGCTATGTAGGAACCAGCAGGTAATGATAAATTGGATGCTGGTAATTCAGTGAGATCTTTCAGCAAAGGGTCAGAGAAGGCATGCGACATGCCTAGAACTTGACCAGTGTGTTCATGCAACCCAGATCCCCATATTGCATTCTCTGGATGTAAGGAGATCTTTTCAAAACGAATAGATGTTTCCACTGGAGTCAAAATATCACTCTCATTTCTAGCAATACCTTTAACCTGCCTTTGAACGTGGAGAGGATGCATGTGAGATCCAACCCTGCTACTCATGTCTGCATCTTTTTGTTTCTTATCTTGATGGTCCGGAAGCAATGCTTTCTGAATTAACCCTTCATAAAACTCACTTCGATTCACATGTTCTTGATTCATTCTTGATTTATCTGCAGGCACTCGCATCCTAGACTGTTTCACGGTCCTGTGCTGACTGAAGCTTGGGGAGGAATTAGTTGACGGCTCGGTTACCACCTGTTCTGTGTTCGGAGCAAGAAAGAACTGAGAGGAAGACTCATTATTTATCCCTGTTCCAACTGAAGCTTGAACTCCAATTTCTGTCTTGGTTTGACAGACAGATGAGTCTCTGTTAGAATTATCCATCTGATGGCCTGATTGGTTCATTAGATTGTTGCCGCTGATGCTTCTGCTCAGTTGTGCAATATTATTCACAGCAGCAACAAATTGATACTCAGGTTCGCTCTCTAAGCTTCTTGAATCTAATGGTGAGTCCTCACATTCAGACAGGGAGACAAGAAATATCCTCAGCCTAGGTGAGCCATTGGCTTTTTCAAGGTTGTAGTATTCTTCCATCATATTCTGAAGATCCTCCTCACATGAGAGAGATATCAATGCATCCAGATCCTCGTCCGGAAGCTGATACTTGATGATATGGGGCTGGTTGCATATTTTCAGAGTTTTCTGCAGGAGTTCTCTCCATGAGAAGCCTTTGGTTATCGAGATAAGACGTGTTTCCCCGCCGACATACCTGAGCTTCCCATCACTTGGCCTAGGCAAGATTTTCCCACCAAAGCTGCACATGAACTTGACTTTCCCAGCATGCGGGCTTTCGCAAGCCATGTCCTGCAGATTGTCACTGGAACTTTCAACTGGTCGAAGTCCATTCTCAGAGGGCACGGTCCTCAGACGAACAGAATTTATAGGATCCATAGCACATTTCAGAGGCAGGCCGGAGACACCTGAAAGATTATTACCAGAGTCCAACCTACTAAGACCATTCGAGTTGATCTGGTTGTTGTACCCAACCTGATTATTCATCCTTGAGCAGGAAAGGCTTTAAGGCCAGCCGCGACTATGCCCATCCGCTTTCCACTAAAATGCCAGCTGCCAGCAAATGAGTTCCTCTTAATGCTGCTTTGTCATCTCTTTAATGGAAGTGCTTAGCTGCCTAATCTTGACCCTGGCCCTGTTTTTCGATGCAATCAGGGTAACGCGTTCAATATCCTTTCTACGGCCTCTGCAATGAAAATACACAGGTAGGACACAAATTCAGCTGCAACATTTGTAAACATGCACAATCAATAACAATTTCAGTATGGGAGATCAATCTTGCGCATTGATGAAGAGAGGCCTAATCAACCAATGACAGATGGATTCACTAGCAGGGTGCCACGTGGCAAAAAGGCGAACCAATGTTTGGGGGATTTTGATCAGAGATCCCCGGAGAACAGTACAGGCAACAGGGCCATTGAATCCGAGCCAAGCTAGGGTTCCTTACCAGGGCACGTCGAGGAATCACGCCCGGGCCAGCTACACCGGCGCGAGCGACCACCCGCGGGGTGACTGCCCCGCCACTACGGCGCCGGCCACCGCGAAGGCGCCGCCGACACACGGAACCGCGAGCGAGCCCCGCCTACGCCGGTGCGCTTGTAGGGGGACGAGATGACGACGAAGACGGCGTAGCTTCTATTGCCGGCGCGCCACGCCGCACCTGGCCCTCTCTCTCGTCGCCTCGCGCGCCGCGATCCCCGCTTATTTGTTTTAATCCCTTTTGTTTTTGTTTTCGTTTTTGCTCTTCTTTTTTTGGGCGGTGGCGGAGGTCGAGGACGACGCGGCGACGGAAGCTTGAAACCAGCAAACGACCAAACGATTGCGAAGCTTTCCGGTGTCAAAAGGCACTTGAGCCCTCCGGCCCGGGGATTTAACTGCGGCCACACAAAAATCCCGAAAGCTTAGTTTGATAATCACGTTATGACGGTTTTTTTGCCAAAATAAGGGCGGTGGCTAACGACATGGCCGGCGTGTGAAGTCGCTGCCCTCTTGCTTCCTGCTGCGGCGTCTTGCGCTTGTTTTCCAGTTGTTTCTTTTTCTCTTCCTTTTTTTTTCAAAAGATATTTTTTGATACTCAGATAAGATACACATTTTACAACCAAATGCTTATTACAAACAGGAATCTGCACATGCCACACAACACATCATAATGTTGCCATTTATGCAATCTCATATGTAACATAACGCCGGCCAAACGGCAACTTATGCCCTTCAATAACTTTTTGTTTTACTAGTAGTGCTTGTATAAATACACATTGATTAATGGAGAAGGTCCAAATGACTTCCCTCAAGTACAGTCAAAGTTTAAATAACCACCTAAACTATTGTTTGGTTCATTTTACCTACTAAAATAGCATTATTTACTTCGATTTACCTGTTACTGGAACTTGCCTTTTTTGTTTCTCCATGCACAAAAGAAATATTAAGCCAAACTTTCAAAGGGTAGTTGATATCACACTGCAAGTTAAAAATTATATTACAATTTTTGTTATTATTTTTCATATATTTTTGTATCACACGGATCAATTTACTATTAAATGTCACTCTATTAAAATATTAATAAAATTTCATGATATACTTTTCTAATATGCGTTACAATAGTTCCAGGGGTAAAATGATAAATTGTATTGGGGGTAAAATGAATCAAGTTACATTAGTTTAGGATTAAGCTAAAAATATTATCCAAACTTTAGCTGTACTTTGAGGGAGTAAGATGAATTTTGTCCTTGATTAATAGCCTCAGTGGAATATTATGCTTAGTCATGTGATTTAGAGCGCTATGCATATTTTGTAATTCGTGCTGATTGGTATGCTTCTCAATAATTAGGTGCAGTATACATTTCCTTCACTCGTTGACAATCAGGCGACAAAAGCAGATAATGGAATATTAGCAAATGTGCAAGGTCAACTTTGCACCGACCATGCGGCGAGGACGATGCTGACCTCACTTGTGCTCTGCTACCCCTTCCCGTTTTGCCTCTTAGTCATTGATTCTTTCGAACGTTTTCATTCTTTCAAGGATTCCAGCGAAGAAACGAGGAAAACAAACTCCAATGGAAGGAACACAAAAAACTGCACGGAGGGGAGGTATCCGACAGTGACAAGTTAAACTGCCCCACTGTTTCTGTTCGTATTATGCTCGTGTCGCGATCAAAATTTTTCTGTACACAAAACTATAGACAGCTACCCATTGCAGTGGACGTTACGTGCACTACAACGCATGGTTTCTTTGTACAAACGAGCCTGCCTATTTACCACGGCACGAACACGATGTAATGGGAGCAACTTGTTGCCTATCCGTTGCCCTTGCTTTCGATGAAGCTCAAGAGGAACCCACTGACGATCCTTCTGGCGATCGGGTTGGGTATGTGGCGGCACAGCCGGCCATCAACGTAGGCGACCATGCCTGAGACGGCAAACCTTCCGACGGTCCACAGCCTGTTCCGGTTCGACAGGACACTGCCGGACGACGCGGAGGGGTCACCTTCGCCCTCGACTTCGGCAGGTTTCTTCACTCTCGACATGATTCCGGCTAGGGCTTTGGTGGCTTCCCGGTGCAGCATGCGCACTGCAAAGCTCACGAACAGGTGCTCGCACAGCGTGAGCACCGTCGGCGCGATCTTCCACTCCTGCAAGCACTTACAACATTATACACATTCGATAGGAAGCATAATCCTTTTTGCGTAAAAAAATAATGATGAACCTACAGTTTCGTTTCGTAGATGGCGCAGAGGCCGAACCATTGAAGAATCTCCTTTTAACAACGCCTTGCTCACAAGAAAGCTTTTGACATTGTCCACGATTTCATTTATGAGAGCACTATTTGGCGGTAGATTCTTTAGGATAACCTGGACGAAAGAGTGGTGTTGTCAGACAATCGTATTATTTCCATGCACACCAACTCTTTTTGCGAAAGAAACCAAGTAGCGGATGAAGGGCATCAGTGTGTAGCGAACTTTTTGCATAGGATAAAAGACATGCGTGGATAGATGCAACAAGATTACCTGGTCATCAACCACTCTGACACGAAGATATTCTTGCTTATACATCACGTCCAACATGGCCTGCAGGTATCCTTCGATGTATAACTGAAAATTGGCACAAGTGGTAGTATTAATTTGAGGGAATATCAGCTGAAGCTTGCATATTCAAAATAAGAAGATAGGAAGAACCTCATCAAGTCCAGGGTTATGATCAAGTTTGATTTTCCTGTCGGGACCACCCTCCATTATAGCTTGTCCCAATAAAGATGGCTCCATTGCCAACCTCAAAATACCTTGATGGAAACCAGTAACCTACAGAAGGTGAAGATTTCTTTAAGCACTCAGAGTTGGACGCTCATTACCCTTGTCTGATCACAGTTTCAAAAATTGCACGATTTTATCATGTCAAGAAGAGGATAAATACCATGCCATTCAAGCCGTCGGTTTCTGCCCCTCTCACAACACTGTCTGAAATTTCTGTGACTGCAGCAAAGAGAACATTTGAACTTGCAGTTTTAACCTAACAGAAAGCACACCATTATATTAACCCCGTAGAATACATTAATGATAGAGTCAGTTTTGGAAGCTCACAGTTTTCCCAAGATCACCAAAGTATCGTTTTGTTCCAGAAAAATCACCCGATTTCATGTTTTTGCTTATAAATTTAAACATGCCTGCACAAACAAAAGAATGAAGCAGGTCATATAGTTCCAATCAATGTTGTATGATAAAACATATTTTTAGATGCAAACAGAAGTGCTGGCTGTAAATAGAACATCAACATGCTTCAAACAAACATGCTGTTAGTAATTGTTCAAATTATAGCAGTAGAAATCATCGAACTATAATAAGATCATTCTCGGTAAAAAGAAAACACTACAAGAAGATCAGATTGAAAGGTACTTGCCAAAAGTTTTAAACAATTTAAATGATATTATACAACCATGGAATATTTCTACAAAGATCATACAAGTTTTTTTTTCCTTTTACCTATGGTTAGACCAGGGAGGTTGAGCGACCCATCAGAAGGGTCAAAGAAAACATCAAGAACAGACGAAGCTGAGTCATCAAAAATAGAGGCAAAAGATGGAGGAAGCAACGAGCTTCCCTTTGTTACATAGACTGCCCTCAAGACATACCTGCCAATCATTCAAACATTATTCAATAATTTAGGCAATGAAACTGAACAGATAATAATATTCCACATGCAGTGTACCATGAATAATGCTGAGCACATTTCAGAATTAGCTCGCGAAATGTAACTAAAGCATGATTTAGGAGGACTCCGTTGAGTTCCACAGCCGAGTTGTTTATTTCAGGCACCTGAAAATGAAAAAATAAATAAAAAGAGAACCCTGTGATTTATTGAATTCAACAAGGTGTCCATTTTTAATATGGAAGATTCTCAAACGTACCTTTATGACACTATGCAATAGAGCTCTCAGAGCCTCTTGAGCTGAACTATAAGTTGTTTGTCGGCCACCAGGACGAAAGCTTGCTATGATCTTTAGACCATTGCATCCATATGCAAACCCTTGTCAGCGATTCAAAATTGAATACATGTCATGAATAAGAAGAAAAGAAATGAGGAGTAACGAGCAAGTTACCTTAATTGGATGTACTTCAAAATGTCTGAAATAGAACTGTGTGCTAGGAGCTCCTGAAGGAGCAAGGGATGCTCTCCAAAATGGTACAAGCTTCATCAATGTTTCCTCATCAACCTTCAGATCGAAAGGCTGTGACATCTTATTTTATTAGAGAATTTATGATTCTGAAAACACTGTCAATAAGCAGACAGCTGTAGTAAAAAAGGAATCAAGCATACCGACTAAATTACCTGTAGAATAACTGAACAGTATTCAATTTGTTTGACGCTGGAGTTAGTTGAATTCAATACAAAGATTACGCGAAGAATACTATCATCAGCTTCCTGAAGCTTGTTCCTCCTAAGGATAGACCCAAACGAAGCTCCTTCCCATTTCTCATCAACATTCACTGACTGCAGTCATTCAAAGAAAAATATGAAATCCATGCATAGTCAGTTTTTTCACGTTTGAAATAATTAATCTATTCAGATAAAAAGAATATGAAGAATTCCAAATACTTCAGATTTTTCATGATCAGGAAAAATCAATGTTTCAAATAGCGGGCTATAGAATTTAGCAGAGTGCTCCCAGAAAAGCTATAGTCGCTATATGCAGCTATAGTGAACGTTTTGCAAAAAGAAGAGTAAAGTTTTGGCCAAAACATTAGTAAGTTCATCAATTTAATCCCTCATTCCATAAGTGCATGCTATCCTTCAAGCATGCCATCATCCAAGCATGTATTTGGCATATTTTGTAGCGCCCGAACAGTCCAGAGTCAAGAAAATAACTACCTTATGGACTATGAATAACCAAATTCATCACCACAGCTTGACTTATGATTTATGAATCATAAACCATAAGTACATAAGTTTATAACTCAGTTATAGCGGATTAGCGGTGCTATTTAACCCTATAGCGGAGTTAGCGGCATTAGCAACTCCAAACATCAACTCCCTAATCCGAAGTTTCAAAGAAGAGGCCCACCTTTGGTGTTTGGCAGGTGCTCGAGGACTTCGAGCCCTCGACACTTGGTAGTGATTTCTTAGTGTGTGTCAGTTTTAGTTTCAGCACAACAAAATTTGTATCACAACCCCTCACAGCTCGGTCCGGAGTGAGGAGGTGAAGTTTGTAAGGGACCGTTTTTCTCTCTCTTAATGCAATGATACGCAGCTCTCCTGCGTATTCGATAAAAAAAAGCAGTAATATTTACAATAACATGGCAGTGTCTATCTCCAGAGAGTTAGATCATGTTTTGTTCGTTTCAATAATTAGTCTAGGTAGTCAGATCATTGCATAGTTAACATTGACATACTACATCTCAATAGGATTAGTACTTACTTGAACTGCAACAGAGACATGTTTGCATCTATCTGTGATAACTGAGTCAGCGGATACATTCTGAAATCTTCCTGTTAAGATTGTAGAAGACGCTTGGATGTTTTCCCCACTCTTCAACAAGGTGAACATGAAAAGAAAAATAAATCTGAGTTGGTTTGCTCATGAGAAGATGGTTCATCATGCTTAGGTTGAATGAAAGTCAAAAGGAACAAACCTGGCCCTTATCAAGAAGATGAATACACACATAATAAATTCTGAACTGTGCACTTGCTATTGATCGTTGGATTTTTTCCGTTTTGGGATTGTTTCGATGTTCAGATATTCGCAGAACTCTTGTCAAACCATCAGCATACACTTCATAACCAATTCTGAACATCCTCAGCCCGAACAGTTTATCAGATCTCTGTTTTCCAGAACTGAGTCCATTATTGAATGAGAAATCAAGATTAAGCCTGCTATTTTGGCGCATCTTCAGAAACGGCTTCCATGGGCTGATTTTGTCTATTTTAATTTCACGTAATGCAGGTGTATCTGGAGAAGATCAATCATAATGTCACAGACTATGGTTAAAGAACCATAACAAAGATGAAAAAACCAATGTGTATCAGCTAGGAAAGACTTCACTAGGCAGTGGAAGCAGAGTCATAAATACAGAAGAGCCATCTTATTAACAATATTTTTCCTACATTCTAATTAACACATTCACTGCAAGTGACAAAATAACATGGTCTGTTCATTCTTCACCTCTACGACTTCCAAGCGAAGGTCCATACAACCTGCTTGAGAGCATTACGGAATGTTGATGTTGCATATAATATTTTAGTACTAAGTTTAATATAGTTTCTTTATCTTTTTTTAGGTCAACATTTTTGTAACTACTCCCTAAAAACATCTATATAATTATTAATTACCAATGACAATGAACCAACAGAAGTAAAAACTGCTAGAGTTAGAAGATCAGAACTTGCCCACAAGACGCACAACCAATTTCCGAGGTAAACTTAAGTCATCCCAAACATATTGTTCTGACTCTTGAGGGCATAAAACATCTGATTCAGCTGAATCCTTGAAAATTTCAGAAAATTAAATATTTATCAGTAATATATCAGTTCTGTAACAGAATGGAATAGAATTAACAAAATATGCATATGTATATACCTTTTGGAAATACATGATTGATGCTTCGCTCAAACAATTCTCTATTCGATATGGAAGAGTAACTTTTGGTGGTTGAGTAAAGCGTAGGATAAAAGAAGTGGTCTCTTGAATAATATCAACAGAAGCAAATTGTTTCAGTTTTCCATCACGTAAAGTGTCTCTTTTAATACCATGTGCCACCATACCCTCTGACCTTCTGAATTTCAAGAAAAACGGCCAATGGATGAAACACAGATAGGTCCTGACCAACTATACCCAGTTTCTTTTGGACAAAATTGGACAAAAATGTGAGAATCCTCAAATACATTTCTGTGTTTCTTCACAAATAGATCAAAGTAATTTACTTCTCGCTTTTTTCCAGGTTTCCATGTCTGTAAAGTAGCCCTCTGCTTAGCTTGAACTGTCAATCCATCTATCTCATGCTAGAAAATTATGAAATATTATCAGATGAGAGCGTAATTATGAAATACAATAGATGTAAGGGAAAAAGTGAAGCACCTCAACAAAACATTGGCGGACAGCAATTGCATTACCAGATTCATTCGAAATAACATATCTTGGAACAATTAATACAACTTGTGATGGCACAGGCAAGTCATAAAGGACAGGTTGCAAAGACACTCCAAAAGCTGCCAGTCGAGGGGGCAATATATTATCTTGGATCTCCAGAAAAAACTCAGTGAAGCCAGACACTGCCTCTAAATCAATAATAGCATCAGATCCTTTCTCACTGTGAAGGCTTATTCGCAATTTACTTGACCTGATACAAACATTTGTCATGTTACAAAGTTAAAGCATATATGAACACACACTACCCTATACTTGCGCTAATGGTAAATATACAGATGAAAAAAATGAAACCACTTTCCTGTCTTTACCATTTCCCTAAACTGATCATAGTACAATATGAGAATGTGCACTAATAATGAGAATCTCGCTGGATTGCCTGGCTAGTGGCGGTGGTTGTCGACCAGGCAGTGGCGGAGCTAGAGCTCCATTGTGGGGGGTGCAGCTCCTTAAGATAATTTGAGTTTCTAGCTGAATACATGGTGAAAATTGGTTGGTTGTAGTGTAGATTGCAGATGAGTATGGGTGTAGCCGCACCCAGTACTGTCAACGTAGCTCCGCCACTGCGACCAGGGTTCGATTCTCACCTCCTAGTATCAAACAATGCTGGGGTGGGAGTCTCCTCCCCTAGTCGATTTTTTTGGAATGTGCACTAACCAACAAAAATGAATTAATTTGTCTACATCATGAATAAAAGTAGAAGACTCAAAAAAATATCATGTGCTTGTAGGTTGTAACACATTGAACAGACAATTCATTGCTAGTTATGGAGAATGTTCAACTAGGAACTACCACATCAGCTACATGATTATGATGGCATAAGGTAGCAAATCAACATATATCAATCATTATCCACAGTACCAGAGCAATTGCATAACAGCCACACACTTCTACCAGTACGCTAGAAGATCGACTGTTAAACAAACTCTACACCATGTTTGATAAAACATAGTGGTTGAATAAGTGTTTACCAACTACCCATCTTTGCTGTGTTGAATTAAGAAAAACTTTCCAAGGAGAAGAAAACAAAGCTCAGTGTCACTGCTTACTTAGTAAACCAGGAGCTCATTGACATTGAGGGCAAAATGCAACCATGTTGGGGAGGAAGATTATTATTTCCTACAGGACCAGACCTGCAAATTTTCAGCAACCATGTAAGAATGCTGAGATTTAAATACACAGGTCGTGTTTTTGATGGGGTGACTTAGCATTTACATACACAGGTGGCAGTTTTTGGTGGGACGCTGTGCACAGTAAGGGGTAGTCACTGGTATTATGTAGAGCGTATCTTGTGAACAGAACAACCTGCCATCAATAAGATACTATCAGGTACATCGTTCTACAGGCATAAAATCAAAATCAACAGAAAATTACAGAAGACATAGTCAACAGAAATTCAACCGTTGAAGTTTGTAAGTCCTAAAGGCACGAAAACCAACAGATAATCAAGAAGACATACAATCAAAATCATCAAATTACCTCCAACAATCCTTTCTCCTGACGTAATAATCTTACAGAAGAATGATACTTCCCAGGAACAAATTCTAGCTCCATGTCAAGAAACTGAGCTCGGATTGTCTGCTTTTGCATTCTCTTAACCCAATCACTACTATTAACTATCTTAGACTTTGAACCATATGAAATCAGTGTGACCGAAAAATTAAATAGAGCAGGATTCACATAAAAACAAGAGCTTGAACCAATCGTAATTGTTGCCTGCTTGCCAATACTGCTGAAGTTATCTTCTGTGGGATTTCCTGCATTGTAGTAGAAACAAATCATAAGTAGACATATCACTTTTTTTTGGCTTCTTTCAGAACATCGACTTTTCCATAATGAAATGAACATAAATCAAAGCTGACCAAGTTGACCGTCAGTCAGAACCACATGTACATCAGTTTGCAAGAAATTATACACTTGTACAGTTGGGTATATGAAAATTTCTCTCTGGAACTGTAGTGCTACTGGTGCACTTCTGTCTGATAAACGAGTTCCATTTGTAGGTTGCACAGGCACATCTCTACCCAGAGTATGAATTAAAAAATGAAGATCTGTAACATGGCAATCGTTGACAAAAATAGGGCAACTCAGAGAGCTGAAAGAAGACTTCATGGTATCAACATTGAAGGCTTTCCTGAAGTTATAATTGAGTTTCTCTATAATCCCCGATATCCGGATAGCTTTTTCGCCAGTTATGTCTTCTGACCATTTCACTAAAGCTGACTGGCTAATATTTTCAGAGTGTTCAGAAATCTCAGGCCTAACTGACAACATAAAATTTCCTGAAATTTAGAAAAAAAAATGGAATGAAAAGCTATTAGATAAGTTTGGTATTCAGCACTATCACTTATTATCTGAATTACTTGTTGTTTAGGCACATGCACACTAGGGTGTGTGGTGGTTGCTGTAACTGGATTCTATCCCATTTTCTTCTTAATATAATGAAGCACAGCTCTCCTGCGTTTTCGAGGAAAAGAAAATGGCACATGCCCACCATAAGCTCCGCCAGTGCACACACTCAAATGTTTAACAGAATTGGCAGCCACAATGATCTAATTTAGTTTGGGCATGAATATTATCATGTTGCCTGCTTATAAAATTCAGTTGATACAAGAAAAATATTATGCACCAAATATATATACAAATACATAGATACAACACATAAAAACATAGAGAATATGATATTCGATAAGGAAGCCCAATAGCAAATAAAGTTGCTTTACTGTAGTAATTAATATTTTACCCATAAAGGCACTGAACACGGGAACTATTTCTTGCACAAGTCCCACATAAGGATTCCAATAGGTACAAGTTCATAAAGAATGGTATACAAGATCTAGATTATATGAATGCACAGTTTTACCAACAACATTCAAGGTAAAAATGTTATCAGTAAAATGTACAATCAACACACTGCACAGTTATTTTAGAAAGGATGTCAGGATGAAATGGATTGAAGGTAATTTCTGAATAGGCAATGAACAGTGAAAATATCCAAAGGAAACTAATTAGATTTTATATACGCAATGTGGACGTCATTTCCAATCCTGTGCTCCCATTATTCTTAGCTATGCACTACATTATGAGCTATGCAAGAACTACCAAAACACCATGTAAATGAAGGGGGCAACACTGAATGGTTACTTGCCAAGAGCTAGAGACATCAATGCTCTCTTGGATCCCCCGAAAATTCCATGGCATCAAATACTCCACTAGACTCATCAACCATGCCTCCACTTCCAACTGTGACAAATGCTGCCTCATCATTAAATTTACTTGGCCTCTGAAACCGAAGTTCAAGGGGAAGTCACTCTTATTATAGATCCTCAACAGAGGTTGAACTGAAAGGGATAAGCCTTCCTGCATTTAGTCCACATTAAGTATGAGAAAAAGTAAGTACAATATAGTAAACAGTATGTAACATAAAATACAGTACAGGCTTTCCTACCTCAGAATTCTGGGACACCTTGACCACAACAAATGGTCCAGAGAAGGTTCTTGAGTCTACACAGGTCAGAATAAAAAATATCATGACAAATGCATCCATTCTTTAGTCCTACCAATGCCCATTCCATCAGAGTTTTATTTACAAATAATTTCTAAAGAATGCAATAAAATGACTCCAGGACAACGTTGACTTTTTAAAAATAAAAATATGTAAAGAAAAAGGAACTCTAAAATAAACAACACATAATTCAAAACTTGGAAGACTTTCAAAATAATTAATAAAAAAACTGATGCTGTTTCTTGATCAATGTAAATTGGCTACTACCAGAGAACATTCTGTCATGGCCGGACACTGCCCATCCCCCTTGGTTCCTAGCGGCTTCTTTTTACCTCATTTGTACATTTATCTGGGGGCCTTTTGGCCTTGTACAGTTATTCTTTTATTTTTCTTATATAATAAAATGCAGTGAGAGCCTCTTCTACTGTTTTCATGTCAAAAAAAATGTAAATTGGCTGGAAAAGAAACCTTACCATTGACAGGTGATACGCGAGTTCTCCAAGAGAAAATTCCAGGCTCATGAAGAGATATACTGATTGGAATAGTTGAAAATACCCCTTCCTTTAATAAACGAATAGAAACCAAATTGTGATCATGCGAACGATTATCATCAAATGTTAAGTTCCTGGATGATATGTGAACATGGAGTGTCAAACAGAGTAGAACACAAAAGCGCAAGGAAGAGTTAAGAGCCAAAGGACTGAACTAATCAAAGTTTATCAAATGGTAATACTGTACAAAACATAACCCAGCTTTTAGGATGAAAATGACGTAGGTGTTTCAGTAAAAAAAATGATGTAGGTGACCAGCAAAGCAAGCAGACCTCAAAAAAACTGAAGTAGACTGTTGTCCAGGAACTATTGCATCCCCATTATCTTTAAAATGGCAAACAAGTGCCAGCCTTGAGCTATTCTCTATCTGCAGAGGCAATGAGTAGCATGCTCATAACATAGGACATAAATATGAACAATTAGAAAAGGATAACAGTGAAAGGACAGGGAAAATGAGAAGTATACATTCAGTATGCAACACAGCGTATCTGAAACAAGATATCAACCATAATATTTGAAAGATCAATATAACGTTGTAACCCATACTTGTTTCTCCAAAATGAAATTCAATCAAGATAGAACATTAAATAATATTTGTAGAAGTTTCAATTTAACCTTGCAGCAGTTAGGAAAGATAGCTGAACTTTTCACAGCATATGGACCCATCAAGTCTAACTTTCCAGCCAAATATAGAAGGATGTCAACTGAAAGCTCATTAATAAATATATCAACCTGCAAAGCAACGGTAAAACTTATATCAAAAGAAACAATGAAGATGAGGTTACACTATATTTACAGAAAAACAAATAGGTTGTTAAAACAAGTATATTATTTAAGGATCATACCTGCTTCAAATGAAAGAAGAAACGAATGGGCATCCTGCCATCCGGGTTAAAAAATCTAGATCGGAAGAATGTATAGGAGGTGATGGGTGAGATGAGTTCCTCCCTGTATGTCAGATAAAAAGAACTCAATTTCTGATCTCTAGCCTATGTGTAAGAAACTATCAAATTCAAATAAGAAAAAGGACTGAATAGAATTAGCATAAGACTGACCACATATTTCTCCGAGCATTGAAGTATTGTCCTGATACCTTGAATGAGCTTAGAATCCTGACCTTGGATGAGAATATTTGAGTGGCAACACGAATATCACTGATGAAGTTTTGGACAAGTGGGCAAACTATATCATTATCAAGCACTTCATGAGTGACTGTAAAAATAATCTTGTCAACATTGATGATTATGTGTTGAGAACTTGCATCGCTTGCCAATCTATCCCTCACAACATACGGCACATCATCTTCCACATCTAAGTAGGCGTTATTATCCAACTTCATGTCGGGAACAATAAACCTTGAAGCATCAGAGAACATTGATTCATCCAAAACCTGCAGTTTAAATGGGTTTCCTGGCTTTTTCACAAACTCCAACAAGCCATCAACAAATGCAATACCATAATTGTTTTTCTTGTTGACAAGATGGCAGGAATTTCTTGGTATAATGTTGCAAGATTTTCCATCATCACTGTCATCCTCAAATTTATCAAATCTCAAAGGAAGTGTGCTCCAGATTGAACAAGGCTTATCAACAGAAGAAGAGATTTCAACCAAATCTGATCCTTTAGAGAAACTTAAGGCCAGCTCTTTGCCTTCATCATTCCTTGCACACAAACATAAAAGAGAAATGCATTGTGTGTTGGATCTCCATCTCTTGTGGTGTTTCACCTGAAGGAAAGAAAAGGCAAAGGTGATAATGCTTTCATCACTCAATGACATGACTTGACTGCAGCATTCTTGTGGATGACTACGATTGATAGTGAAATTCATTCCAGTATATAGCTGTCAAAATACCTTAAATAATGCGTGTTCACCAGCGAGAGAATAATGGTATGCGCTAACCACTCTGTACGTACTTCCAGTTTTTTTTACTGATACATACATCTGTTGATTAAGATCCCTTATAGCAACAATTGCACCTATTAAGGCAGTCATTTGTGGATTAGGATAGTAAATTTCATTAGATATATATGATACATAAGCCTGTCATTAACCAAGGATTACCATCAGGTATAGTACAATCCATGTTATCCAGGTGTGGTTGTTGAGTTCTGTTGATAGTCTGGCTGCCCTTCTGAGTTGAGCCAGAACTCATTATCCTATGAAAAGGGGCAAGCAATGACGAGATCATCTGCATACATTTAGAAAGTTGATGAGCTTCATAAATTAACCAAGTTATAGATAGAAATGTGTTCTGGGCAAATTTATCTTGGTAAGCCATGATAAGTGGCTTGTGTACTATGTCATGTGTTCATGTATTTCGACGGACAAACTTCTGTATTCCTACCACAGTAGGGGTTATTTCCCTCAAAACTTCTATATTCCTAACACTTTTCTCATATTATTTCTCCAAAAGTAAATGGTACATGATGGTAACAAATAGCAATTCGGAGGCCTAGCATAGTCATAGTGTAGTAGTTAAATGGGTCTAAATTGTGCATAGTTGTAAATAAATAAGGTGCATGCATGCCATGCTTCAAGTTCCAACGAACTAGGACAAACATAAGGAATTGCTAAACATTAGAATAATGTGAATGTATAATAGTCCCAAAGCTTCGAATCTGAATGCAGATGTGACAGCAACTATCAAACCATTTTGCCCAGATTAATACTTCTTGTACTCCCTACTCGTTCTTTTATAACTATTAATCACCCCTAAATTACAGACAATACATCATAAGACCATGATAGAAAGCTTGCTCAAAAATAGAGAAAACTGCAGGCCCATTACCCAACGGAAAGAAGATAAGATTAAGGGATCACCTCAACGTTTGAGAGTGACATTGTCACCTCCAAACCAGAAACAGAACCATTTCCATACCAATCACCACCTAAATGTGCCAAACTGGAATCTTCATCCAATATTTTTTCTCGATCTTGAGGTGACTAGAGAAATGCTTGAGGATATAATACTGATTTAAAGAAAATTCAATTGATGTGTTGCTTATTGAACTTCCCAGTGCAGAAGTCGAACTTGAAGGAGCATCATGATCATAAGTAAGCATATTGTCTGCTTCTATAAATGGGAGATATTCCTGAATTTCAGACTGGGATGGAATATCAACAGACTTGCTGGATCGAAAACGAGGTGCCGGTACATCTCTTAGTTGTTCATGATCATTCTTGTGGATGCCACAAGCAGTGGAGACAGAAAGATGCTTCACTTCAAACAAAAACTTCGTGCCAAGGTTCATTTGAAGACTTGCAGCAACTTCTAAAGTTAATCCTTGATATGCACCTAAGTGCAGAAAAAGAAGAATGATTCCCCTAATTGGCAGTACATTTAAGCTAAGAATGTATAGGATAATTACCGGATTCATTAGCGACAACAAGAGTTAGGGACAACTGAGATAGTTCACCATCCAAGCACTTCACAGCATTCAGTTGGGACTCCTCATTTTGCCACTGAGCACCAAAAGATACAGTTGCCACCTCCCTCTCTTCATATTTGTTGGTAACAGTATAATTACTGCCTGCAGAGATTGAAGTTACTGAATCTTTGACTAAGTTTGATGCTGCCCGCTGCGGGAGATTCATAAGCAGCCAAAAGTAAACTTTGCAACAGAAAACAAGCTTAGCTACAGAAATTGATTCCAGAAAGATCAAGCCACCCTGTCATTGCGATTATAAAGAATATGTCTTAATAGCACGTCAATGAAAACGGGTGATAATTAGGAACATGACAGATATAAATTATTGATCCATTTCAGGCAATCATTAAAAGCATTAAGAAAAAATGACCACATCGCTAACCATAGATCATATCTAGTGGAATTTGCAGTCAAGCTTTATGAAGAGTGGTGCACCTGGATGTTGCATTTGACAAGCTGAAAGTCGTCGTGGATTAGCATAGAGATTTTCTGTTTGCATTGTTTGAATTCAGATAAGTAATTGTGAATGTCATAATCTCCAACATAAACCTCTGTAAATTCAAATCTAATTGAATAGCACATTCCTAAAGAAGCAGAAATGCAGCGATGTCCAGAATCATCTTGCAGCTTCTTGTGAGTCAGGTTGTCTTTATTCGGACCACCACAAAGATGAAAGATGCAGTCTGATGCAAAGAGCTGGTTCTTGCTATGCACTGAGCCAATAAGCATGGATCTGTAGTGCTTTAAACCATTACAAATGCCCATCTGATCTTGATTCTCAAATAGCATGCAATGAATTCCAGATACACTGACAAGGAAGTCTGTGCATTCTCCATCAAGTAGAAGTTTCACCGACAAACTACTGATACAAAATCCAACACCAAAAACTAATGTGTCCAGTAATTCCTCTGTTACGACACCCTCAAGCACAGGTGGTGAGCTGCTGATGTAGCTTAAGGCACTGTTGATAAGCATGCCAGGATTCGGGTAGCGTGAAGAACTAAAGATGGCATTTGCTGACTCTAAATCAAGTTGCATTTCAACATTGAGTTCTACTAGAGGGCCAGTTAGTTCTTCCTGGGCAATAAGATCAACACCAAACTCCATTCTGCTCCCAATTGTAGATTTTTCGTAAAACGATGCTAGTCTTCTCATAAAATCTTGGGAATACATAACATTAACTAGGGCAGACTTCGATGCCTCTGAGGACATGCTTTCAATAAGCTGCACAATGTTGATAATCACCACAAGAACAATCAAGTAAAATAAGTTAGATTACAAGGGGTTGAATCCTAGGTTAAAAAATAATAAGGTATGAATTGACATAAGGAGAAACATCAACAAATGTTCTAGTTTGAATCATTACATGTATATGAACCAAATATGAAATATTCAGCTCTTCGGTGACTATGCATGTCAAGATACCAATAAAGTAAATATAGATAGTATCATACTCCCTCCATCCCAAAATAAAATCATTTGTAGCCACTCATTACATCTGTAGCATCTCAAATGAACCTAGACACATGGACCCATGGTTGTTCATTAGAGATGCTATGATTCTGGACACCCAGAAAAATAGCAAGAAATGCTTATATTTTGGGACGGAGGGAGGATGATACTAGCTTACTGGAAAATAAATAACTGATGCGACAATGTTTAAAAATTGATATAGCCACTTGTACAGACCTGGCACACAGTTAATAGTTCATCGATGTAGAAAAAAACAGTGGAACCAACCATTCCTGCTCCTAAGTTTGCTGAGATAATATTTTTCGTCCCAAAGAAGGAAGAGATATAATTCCTGGAAGGTGCATAAAAGAATTGTAAAATTACAATTTTGGATGACAGCTGGTGGAAGGAATAACTTGATTTTTTACAAGTTCTCTCATTCATAAAAGCATCTTGGATCAAATATCAATACCCTTAGATCTTTTAGAGAACATTTCGGACAAAACTCCCCATAGCCATAAAAAAAATAGTTTAGGTAACACTGAACCTTTGAAAAAAAAATCTTGAATGTGAACCTTTTGGATTTCTATGTCCAGGAAAATGATAGGTAGACAACTGATACCTGCTTGTTGAAAGCTGGAAATTGACTGACATCGGCCCAAAAACATGAGACTGCTGATTTGCCTCTGGATTATCTATCAGAAGAGTTAACCCAGCAAAACTGAAGTGAGCATCAAGCACAGCATGCCCTGGATAAACATCCCTTGAACTAATTTCTTTTTGTAGTTGATGAGGTTCTTGCAGCTCTTTCGAGCTAACAAATGAGTCGTGTGATTTTTTGGAATGTGAACTAGCTGCCAGATGAGTTGGAGAGTATCGAGATATTGGCCAGACAGCACATTCAACATATGCCAGACTAAAAACTATACAGAACTTACTTTTTACCTCAGAAGCTAGAGATCGGTTTACATTTTTGCCATTTTGCAACAAATTGCTTTTATCAAATGATAGACGTATAATGGGACCATCAACTAGTGCTGCAATGTGAAGGGTATTTTCTGGAATAGCACCTACCATCCAAACCTTCATTCTATGACTGAACGATGTCAATTTTTCATCAATTCCACCTGTAGGCGCTAAGGCACGACCACCATCTGATAAGTTTGGTATTTCTTCCGCTAGTTCTTTCAGCTGTTTATAGTGCACAAATTGTCTGTAGAGCAGATAAGATAATGAAGCACATAGATAATCCAAATGAAGGTTCAGTCTCCCGAATGTTAACCTACATTGCTGAAAGCCGCCTACAGTTCTGTACGGATCAATGAGAAAAGATTTCAATTCAACAATAACAGAAGGCTTTTCAGGATGAATTACACCTGATTCCTTGTATAGATTGCTAACCACCATCCAATTTGACCATATCTCATCCATATCACACTTTAGGAGGGCAGTGGAGAATTCAGCAGTATTAGAAAAAGATCCGTTGGCCTGTTGCTTGGAGGATGGTTGTATACTAGCAGAGTCACTCCAGAGGATGATCTTAGAGTCTGTATCTTCGGTAAACTCTGCTGTTCCAAAAGAATTCCTCCTGGGAGTATTGCTATTGTCATTTTGGAACAACATTGGGACACCAGAAAGGAATGCCTTCAGTTCCCCAATTACGCAAAATAATGATTGTGAGGTACAACCAGCACAGTGAAGTAAGCATGATGACTTCAGAACAAGATGTGCATAAGGTAAATTGGTATGAGAAGTCTTGTATTCTTTATTTAATCTTTTAGTACCAGAGAAGTTAGCAGCAATGGGCAACAAGGTTATAGAGAGTTCCCCAAGGTGGATGCTGAGCTGAACCTCCATGTCTACATCATGAATAGCACTAGGAAAAATGTATGCACATGCTATGTCTGCTTTGTTTCCATGACCGATAGTTGCCCACAATGACCACCATATGAACACAAGAAACTTCCACAAGTATAACAAGGGGAATAGAACATTCAGCATGTAAGAAACAAGAAGTGCTTTTGATGAGTCTTGCTTGCTTGGTTGCTGTGACACTGTTAGTTTCAAACGTGCAGCACACCGTGCTCTCGCAATGGCCTCTATGGGAATTTTCTCCTCCAAGTCAGTGACAGTGTCCCAATGATCTTTAATAGTATCCAGGATTTTCCTGTTCCTTGACATCCTGCTGCAATTCCTTGTCACAGTCTTGTCTGAGGGATACCCTACTGTTGTTAATAACAGTACATAAGCATGAACATACTGCCGCCAGAGAGAAGCATAAGTTATAGCCTTGCTTAAAGAAAATCTTCGACGGACTACTGAGCTGCCAATCATTTCCGCAGCAATTTTCCAAAGCTCTTTACCATTCCTAACCCCATACTCTTCCTTTTGGCTTGTAATATCCAATATCACCATAAGTGAAGGCACAAATTTAGGTGAAATTTGCCAGGATGCAGTGGGAACATGAATGCCAAAACCATAAAATTGCAGATTATCCAATCTAACCGAAGCAGATACGCCAGTAAAAGATGCAGCACTATCAACAGAATCATTCTCTTTCAGCAAAATGTCAAATTCAGTGCATGTAACAAACAGGTTATTCTTCTTTCTGGATGACATAAAAGACCCAACCAGTCCTCTAAATAAAGAGCTGCCAAAAACAAGCTCAGGACCAAACTGTAAGTCAGTTGCCCTCAACACAAAAACATGGGAGTCATCAAGGTACTGAACTTGTATCGTAACATCATCAAGCCGCACCTGACCACAATTCAGAAGCAAACTGGAAAAGGATGATGTGAACTTATTGTCCAGGGAACTAACTACACCTTCAATCATCTCGTGCAGCATTTGACCCTAACAAGTAGTATGAGAGGCAGCTTTTGATCAGTGTTTAATCATGCATTTCAAACTTAAATGGTAGCATCCAATGAAACTTTCACCCTCCCAGTAACAAGGTTAGGAATACGAGTGTTACTTATATGGTGCATACAGCAGAAAGGACCATGAAAATGAGAACATGAAGTGATAGAACGGCCATACATTGGGGTCCAACGATGCAAGCACTCTCTTCTTCTCCTTAGTGACCCGCTCCTTGTAGTCTGGACGCTGCTGCTTCGGTGCAGGATCCCTTCATAACAGGCACGGATGATCAAAATCAATCACTGACTCATACAAGCAATCAATTCCAGAACCAGAGATGATACAGCATGACAGCACAATGCCGCAATGGTTTAGCACAAAAATGGCAACATCGAGCGAGAATTACGTCCCAAAGTACTACAACTACTGTTTCATCAGTGACAGACTTTCAGTACAAGAGCACGCAGAAGCTGCCCAAGGGTACCTGAGTGTGAGGGAGACGTCCACGCCACGCACTACGGCACGGAGCGCAGGGCCAGCCCAGGGCGAGGCGGCGAGCTCGACCTCGGTGACGGCCGCGCGGTTGAACCTGGCGGGCCAGGACTCCCCCACGGCCGCGTTGAGCGCGGAGGCGTCCAGCTCGAGCCTGCGCGCGACGACTCTGGACCGGCGGAGGCCGGGCTCCACGAGAAGCTCGGCCGGGTCGGCCGCCAGCCATGGCTGGAGCGCGGCCAGCAGCCGCGCGCGCAGGGCCTCCGAGAGGACCATCGCCGGTGGAGCCAAAACGACGGCGGCGCGGCTAGGGTTCCATTGGTGAAGGGAAGCAAGCCGGTGGAGGGGTTCGCGTGCCGGGAAGGGGAGTCCGGGTCGGAGCGGCTGCCGGCGAAGAGGTGCGGCGTGCGGTTCGCTTCCGAGCCTCCGGGGAACGGGGGAGGCTGGTTGTTTGATCAACGGAGACAGGTGGGGATAAGAGTCTCATGCACGCAAAATGTCATAAAATCTCGGTCCTTAAAAAACAATGATTCTTTTTAGGAAATCATTTTATTCCTATTACTTATCGGGGAGAAAGATCAGCACCGCCACGTGGCGTCCTCTGGACTCACTTGGGTTTAGCCCCTAGAACGCAAAACCACATCAACGGTCAAGGCCGGGCCCACTCCCGTACGACCGCTACGGAGGGACAGGTCAAGAAGCAACAGGCTCGACCTTGCCCGCCAAGACCGGGAGAGCTCCGTCTCGCACGACCTTGCCCGTCAAGCTCGAGGAGGTTTCGCCTCGCGCGACCTCACCCGCGGAACTCGAGAGCGTCTCGTCCCGCTCGACCTCAATGCTCGACCGCCAACCGCATTAACTCTACCCGCCCCGGTGCCCACGTGGGCGTCCCTCGGCAATCATTGACGCCGGCTCACGCTCCATCCCCCCGCCATCGCTGCTCGCTCCCGTCGGGCCACGCCGATGGGACGTGCCGTCTCTCGAAGCCCGACGAGTTGGCGTGGACCGGAGACTCGGGGCTTAGACATCATCGTCCGACGTACGACGCGTACGGCCCCTCCGCTTTACTCGTCGACAGGTGGAGCTCGGGGCCGGGCTCGAGCTGCCCTCCGTCCCGCGCGACCTCCACCAACGAACCCGAAGCTCGGCGGACCACTCCAACGACCTCGACCTTGGGCACGCCATCAATGTGCCCGACAAGGAAGGACCGGTATTGCATGTCCCCTCCAACCACTCCGCCATGACGCCACCTATGGCTCCGCCGGATACGAAACACTCCACCATCGACACGACGGGGTACAGGAACGACACGACGGCCCGGTCAAGGCACCCGAGCATATATCCGAACTCGGAGCCGACGGGACAAGCACGAGCACCGGATATGTCTCGCAGCAACACACACTCTCTCTCTCGTCTCCCATGTAACTCGAGCTCACCCCTGCATCAATAAAGGGGGAGAGAGAGTCTCTCACTTCCTAGACAAGATCATTATCATTCATCTTCACACACACCACACACACTCGCAACCGGGGACTTGGAGCACGCTCCTCTCCCGCCTCCTCTCGTACGCCATTGTTTACTTGACGCAAGGAACACGAGCGTCGCGACACCATCCCAACTAGACGTAGGGAGCTTTTTTGAACCAGTCTAAACTCCTCGTGTCTTCCTTTGTGTACCATCCGGCCTAAAACGTGCAGCCCCGGAACAAATTATACTAGCCGGTGGTTCGAACACCGACAATTACATTCACCTTATCGAGCACCAAATTGGTTGCTAAGATTCACTCATGAGTGTGTGTAAATTACAAGTTTTCAACCCTAAAATGGTATACCAAGATTCTATTTTAGAAAGAAAAGAGTTAGTGAAAAACCTAATTCACAAGAGCCATGACCTATAAAGCAAAAGGTGACATTTGGTTTGTGCAAGTTGGGATATATATAGGTCCCCGGTCCTACAAATTGTAATGATGGATATAACATATACTAGGGGAACACATGCCCTTTTCCTCTACCGTCAAAGAGAATAACATTTAGTTAGCAACTCTAATTCATCGTTGTTAATCATGGAAAATAATACTGTTGGCTAGCAACAATAACTAGTCATTTGTTCTCCATGGTGTAGAGCAGCTTATAGTGCAAGTGCAAACGATGCTGTTGTTTGGTCGGTGTCAATATGACAGTTGCCACTATGTATTTATTGGAACAATACACAACATACATTTAGAATATATTTAATTTTATATTTGGCATAAATAAGAAAATGCACGTGATATCCATAAATTACTTTTGCGTACTTCAAAATCTCCACCCCTTAAATTCATCGGTGAGAATGTTATATATCCAAGGGCCATAATATCCGTCAAAACCGACGGCATCCGATCAGCCAAGTCAATTTACTTCTTGTAGCGTTTTCCCACCCCAACCCATCGTCACTTTTGATCGAAAACAAAACGTAGCAAAACTGCCGCACGTCCGTTGCCCCGCCGTCGGCCTCTCCTCTCTCCGCTCGCCGTCGCCGATCTCACAACCGCCCCCATGGAAGGTTTCCCGGCCGCCGATATGTCCTCCCCTCCGCTCACTAATCCGCATGTTGCATTCAATGGACGAGCGGTCTGCCTTCCATCTTCCCATGTATGGTCATGGCTCTTGCGCTCACCCTCCTTGGGGATGGAGAGAAGGTGGGGCCCTAGGCCCGACATGTGGACGGCCTCCTCGATATCCGACGCCTTGACCGCCGCCATGGCTGTTCCGGACCGTAGCGGCGGCGCCGTCGTGCCGATGCCTCTGCTCGACGAAAGGACGTCACGACCCGTGCACCGGTCGACGAGCCCCGCGGATGCGAGGTCGTGGAGTGGCGACGCGTGGTGGGCCTCCCTGTGTGATAGCGCGCCGGAGGCGTGCGTAGCGCCGACGAGCGATGGCGGTGAGGATCAAATTGGGCATAAGGAGGCGTCTCACACCCGGTTGGGGTCCGGTTCACAGCAGCAGCCCCACCGTCTCGTTGCCGCAATGGGAGGTGATGTTTCTTGGAAGCGACAGCCCTTCCGAGTCGGAGGATGTGATCCCTTTCACCTGCACAAGTTCCCGAGCACATAAGGTAGATTCAGAATCTCCACCTTCTGTTCTTCTCTCCGGGAAAGAGAAGAAGAGGAAGAGAGGGATGATCACCACTTACTCACCACATTGAGATCGGTCGTCTTCAAAGTCACAACTCGGACACAAGGGAAGCATGCATAGAGAAGAGCACCGACTCTTCCGAGGATAACTCTCCTATCCGTCGCCCCCAAATCTTTGTTTGTGAAAGAAACAATGGTGACCACTAATTATTATTGTGCATTTTATATTTGATTCAACCATATTGCTAATACAGTTAGTTTGTTTTTCTTGTTTAGATGTGTTTTTATTAAACGCATCTCAACCATACTGCTATAAAGGTCGAACCGGACAAAGACAAGTTCCCAATGATTTGAATGAATCGATTAGTTTGTTCAGGTTGATTTTTTTTGTTTCCTTTTTCCTTCTAAAATTTACATAGCCTAACATTATAGCTGAAAATTATACACTGATGTCCTCTTTTGACAATTGTATTATAGCTGAAACCTCTAAGTAAATTTTAATTACTTTCACTTTACCTCCAAGTAAATTTGATGTTCAGCTAGGTTGGCCTATTTCATTTTATGGACCGATTAATTGCCATGCATCAGGTTCGTCATCTCTACTGTCCTCACCGCCATGCGGCTGCCTAGCATTGCGTAGAATGCCCCTGGCACTATCTAAGAATAGTTAGTGAAAAGCTCTAGAAATAAAGATGAATTCATTCACGCTGCTCCATTCAGTTATGCAGTTGGTTTGATTAAGGGTGCAGCAAAAATGAGGTTTGATTTTCTGAAAGCTGCATGTTGTTGATTAGGCCAAACAATTAGTATACTGCAGTTAGTATTTTCTTTTTCTTGTTCAAATGTGTTGCTCTTAATCGTGTTAAGGTGGCAAAAAATACCGCATGGAACGGCGAGGGCTACCACAAACAACCACCGATGCGTGCTGTGTGACCAGGACGAGGAGGATATGCATCATCTACTCATTGGCTGCGTCTTTGTTGGAGAGATTTGGTTCCGGGTTCTCATCCACGCTGCACCTATCCCGGTTAGCTCCCACTCAAGGAGAGACGAGCTTCATGGACTGGTGGCGGCGGACAACTAGGCACGCTGAACGTGGAAAGAAAAAAGGAATGAACTCGGTCATCCAGCTTGTGATTTGGTCGATATGGAAACATAGGAACCAGTGTCTCTTTGACGGTCGGAAGCCGGACATTCAATTCCTACTCAATGAGATAAGAGAAGAGGGAGCTGCATGGGAAAGGCCGGAGCAAGAGGACTGCGGCAGCTCATGCAGATAGATGTGGTTACATAAGACCGTGTTGTAATTACTAGCGTGTGAGTTTTTTGTGTGAGGCATGAGGGCTAATGCTGGCTCTCCAAACCTCGCTTGTATCGATTGGACCGGTTCTTTCTCCTTCTTTATACAAAGACACGCAGCTCTCCTACGCGTTCGATAAAAAAATGTTAATTCAATTTGAACACATTGCTTTTAGTATTATTTCTGTTAATAGTACTTTCAATATATAGCCTTAGAAGCTTATTCGCACTACTAGACATGCAGCCTTTAATGGCGGACCATAAGGGCCTATAGTGGCGGATTCAAATTCCGCCACTAAGCTCCCGTCACTAGGAGAGGCATATTCTAGTGGCGGATCACTATATCTGTCACTAGGAAAAGAAATCTAGCGGCGGATTTATGTGATGTCATCATATCCGTCGCTGGAACTGTAGCCACTAATGGCGGCTCGGTGACATCATCTAAATCCGTCACTGGGTTTATATCCCCAATGGCTAGTCCATGATGTCATCGGATATCCGTCACCGGTAAAAGGAGACGGTGACCACTTTATGACATCATATATCCGCCACTAGAAATGTGACTCTAATGATCAGACGATGACATCATATATCCGCCACTAACAATTAAAAGTACAAACAATCTTCAATTAATAATTCAATCTCAAATCTCATGGAATGCACATTCAAATCAGAGATAATAACACAAGGTCATAGCATTAATGACATAACATATGCCCAAAAGATAGCTCACACAATGTCATCATGTTCAAGCTAATACAAAGTTGTATTCACAATTTAACACAAGTGACCATACAAAATCATGACCATCAACATATCTAACTAAACTTTCATGCCATCTAGCCATGTCCGGTCCTTCTCATCATCTTTCTTGCACTCAGCTTTGAAGTTTTCATGAATCATAAGGGATAAACCATCATGTCCTGTACGACGAGTCCAGTCGGCAATATGAAGATTTTTGAACACCACACCATTTTCATCTCTATATGCAACGCGCGGCGGAGGCCGGGGCTGGCTGGGGCGGAGCATGTGCGGCGGCGGATTGATGGCCTGTGGCAGAGTGGGCGCCGCGGCGGACGGCAGGGCCGGGGGTGGAGAGGGGCGGCGCGGAGCTCGGCGACGGTGCAAACAAGGTCGGCTCGCGGGGTGGCGCAGCAGGAGGCGGGGCAACCTTGGTCGGAGCGCGGGGAGGGAGCACGGGGCGGCGCAGCAAGGGGCGGCGTGGTGGCGGCGCGTCGCCGCAGGGGCCGTGGGCGGGGGAGGGGCGCGGGTCGGTGGGGAGCAGGGCGGCGGCGCGTCGCCGCAGGGCCGTGGGCGGGGAGGGGGCGCGGGTCGGTGGGGAGCAGGGCGGCGGCGGGTCCTACGCGGGCATGGGCGTCGGGGAAGTCAGAGGAAGAAGAAGCATCGTCAGCCATTGGATTTTATTTGCGCACGAATTTCAAAGTGAGTGCTCCACGGGCTGGTAGCACCCGGGTGCTGTATAGGAAGTCCTGGTTTTACCAGCACCATAATGCTCTAGGGGCATCGAGGTCAAATGAACAAATGATAATAGCCGGTTTGATTTGGAGGCTTGGGGGCCCGGCGGATGTGGTCACACGGCTCGGTCTAAAAGAGAGGAAGAAATGATCAACTTTTTCGGACCTGGCTTTCTAGATGGTGGCAGGTGGGCCTCTATCCGATGGCGGGCTCCGAAAGAAATTCGTGGTTTGCTACTCTCGATCTTTGCTTTTGCTTTTTCTTTGGATACGTTGTTTGCGAGGAATCCGAAAGGATATGTTGTTGCCAGGAATTTGTGAGCCTTGTTGTAACACGCGTTCTGCAAAAGTGCAGATCGATTTTATTAGCTTTTCTTTCTTTTTGTGCTTCAGTAATTGGGAATTAGACCCGTTCTATGTTGATTTCTTTGATAAAAATCAGGTAATACCCCTGGCTGTATCCTTTTTTTCTTTTCCTTTTCTCATATTTTGCATCCGATCGTTGGACCGGAACCGAGTGTCATTTACCCGGTTTACCGTATTTTCAAATTCTTTTTTTAGTTCGAAATTTGTCCGGTTTTCAGACCGGTTCTTTTCAATGAACGGTCAAACCGGCCTGATCCGGTTACAACGGCTCAAACGGCATTGTGAACCTTGCATAATAAGGACCAAATATATTTCAGAGTATCCAGCATGAACAAACCAGCGTGCACTTTATTTATCCTTGAAGATTATCATTTTTATGCTCAACAGTTGAACAATATACTCCCTTTTGTCGTTTAATTGGCTCATTATAGTATTTCAACAACAAAGTCGGCGGATTATGATTCAGGGTTGGTAACATGAAACAATCCGGGCAGAGGATATAGCTATTCAGCATTGTGTTGCAATTGTTCGGTTACCGTCGGTTTTGAACACCCTGCACCCAGTAGCTTATACAGTGAAAGATGGTGCACTCACCCAGTACTCCTAGCTATTAGTATCAGTAATATCAAATGATGGTGCACTCATTAGTCATTACAAGCCGATATATACCAAAGCATTTGTATGAAAAAACAACTTGCGTCCAATACCAAATTCTCCAATGTCCTTTAAAACCATCAGCTAAAGTTCTAATTCCTTATGGACCACTTAAAAAACTTTATTCCCCTCAGTGCTATCAGATCTAAATGCCTTTTCATAAGGATTTAAAGTTTAAGCCAATAGTTCTGAAATGATTATTCCATAATACTAAATAGTGTGGCGACTGGCGACGTGTTACGAACTTACGGGTCCACGTCCGGGAATCCTGCATCCTGGAGTCAAATTGTAAAAAAGAAGAAGGCCCATTTCGTAAAAGGACACTTCAGTTCAGTCGGACTGTCGGAGTCCGACCTGTGCAGTGATGTGAGAGAAGAAAGTGGTCGGTCCATCGGTCCCTCCACGCACTGACATAAAAATTCGGTCCCTCCACGCACTTGACATAAAAATACATAAAAATACAGCACTGTGCGTTCGGAAAGCTCGTCTATTTAAACAAACCCCCTCATCAAGTTTAGCCCAGCCAGGCTCAACACCAGATCCAGTCTTGTACTAGCTCTATGCTGCGCCATGGCCTCCAGTTCCCAGGCGCCGCCGCCGCCGGCCATGCGGTCCCAATCCCAACCCTCCGATACCGAGCTCGCCAAAATACTCGTTGACCCCAGCGCCCCGCGACCTGGCAACATCATCATCCACGGCGACGACGTCTACGCCAAAGATCCCCGCATTTTCAACCGGGAGTTGGCAGCTACGGTCTCCACGGACCTCCAGGAGGCGTGGTACTTCTCCACCACGCTCCAGCCCAAGAACCAACGCGGGAAGCGGAAGAGTCGATGTATGGAATCTGGCGACTGGCACGGGGAGGGCAAATCCAAGAGTAAGACCATCGTCGTCGACGGCAACAGCGTGGTCCACCGCAACCTTTTCGTCTTCAGGACCGAGGTCGGCGGCAAGATGGTCAGGGCGGGGTGGACCATGCACGAGTTCCGGCGCCCTGCCGCTGACGGTAATGAAGAAGGCCCGGTCGACGTCATTTGCAAGGTCAGCCGTACAAGCTGCTGCCGCGAGCCGAATCCCGCCGCCGCTATGAACAACGAATCTGCGACGGCAGAGGCGCAGGCGCAAGCAGAGGTTCAGGTGGAGGAGGCACCGGTCAACGCGGTGGAGGCGAGGGAAGGGGAGGACGCGTTGGCGGCGAGGGAGGCAGCAGTCAGCGTGAGGGAGGATGCGTTGGCGGCAAGGGAGGCAGCCGTGGAGGCGAGAGAGAGAAACCTGCAGGAGTGGTGGAGTAACACGGAGGCCATGGTGGCGATGAGGGAGCGTGACCATGAATGGGCGAGATTTGCGGCGTTGGAGGTAGAGGCGGAAATGGCGAGATCAGCGGCTATGGAGGCGAGATTGGCGGCGTTGCTGGCGAGATTGCCGGCGAGGGAGGCGGAGGCGTTCGCGCCGACGCAGACGAGTGACTTGCTTGTGGTGTTTCAGCAAGTCCTGCAAAGGTTGACGGAATTGGGGGAAATTTGGGCAATGGAGGCGATGGCGAGGAGGAACGTGGCGCGCCAGGAGAGGAACCTGCAGGAATGGGAGAGGAACCTGGCGGCCCGGGAGACGGCATTTACGAGCAGACAACAGGCGTTGCAGGAGGAATTGACGGCGGAGCTGGAGGAGGCGTTGGTGCTCGTGAGTGCGGCCATGATGATGATGGCGGCGGCGGCGCTCGTGGCGAGGTCAGGCCTGCTGCTGCTGTTGCCCATTGCGGCGGAGCCGAAGCCTTTGTTGATCTGAGACCGTCTGTGTACCTGTCTGTACTCTGCTGCCCGCTACCAAGGAATGGAATTCCTGCCGTCTCTTCTTTTCTTTTGTTACTTACTATTGTACTACTACCTCTTTAATTTGGGTGCATGATTCTTGATGCTGTTGGATAGTGCCCACCACATATTGTTCATCATACTTTACTTTGTTTCATCATCGTGATAAATCATCTGGACAAACATTTCCATCTTTCCAAGACGACACCAAAACTCAAACCAAAACGCTCCAGAGCTTTAGGCACAAGAGTGATACCGGCCAGAACCGGATTGTCGGGATACAGAAGGAGAGACAACACAATGGGCATAAACATTGGCATCAGAGGAAGCCACTCGTCATTATCGTAGGGTCCTGAATTTCTTCAGCAGTCATACGGACCGATCAGATCCAAATAATGTAGCTATAGAGATTTCTTCTACTACCCATTTAATTAAGCATTTGTGTTCAGCTGAGAAGAAGTCCCTCCGATCCCCTTGGAAGCATCACATATGTTAGAGCATGTCCAACAGTTATCTAAAAAAATAGTCCCTAAATTAGGATTTAGAAAGTTTCTAAATAGATATTGGGAGTAAATAAACTTCTCTTCTCCGACCGTTCCCGATTTTGCTATGTAAAGTGAAGGATTTCAGCTTTCGGGAGTGCAAATGAGGTCCCCAAATGTGGCAACCTGGAGGGGGATTTTCGGGAGTTGCTAAGTTTCGAGAGTTGATTTAGGGAACTGTTGGAAGGTGTTTTTTTCCAATGACATCCTAATAGTTGTTTAGGGAGTGTTTTTAGAGAACTATTGGAGATGCTCTTATCTCACGCTACCCCTTTGAATGCTCCTCAGTTAGCAATTTACCTATCTTATCTGCATTATATAAGAAGCAAAAAGTTACATGGTGCAGGATTTTAGAGGATCAATTGTTTCTTCTTTTGGCCTTTTGTTTTTTCTTGCTGTAACATGTAAACTCTGTTTTTTCTTGTTTAATATATAATCAGTAGGGGCATAAAAAAAAATACAGATCGTACTGCGCTTCCATATGTTATCTCACGCTACCCCTACGAATTGATGCTCTTAATTACCTTATATAATTCAACATCTGGATCGTATTTCCCCACCATGGAGCTGGAGCATGCAGCACATCGAAGAACCCCTTTCGTACTTTCTTGTATGGAAAAGCCAAAATACGATTAGAAATTATAAGCGAAATTACCGGCGGCTACATGATCTCGTCGTCTATTCAGCCATCCCCGATTTCAAATCTGCACCCCGGCGCCCGCCCCTCCGCCGCCGCTTGGCCCTTCCCTTAACTCTTAACCCCAACAACTGGTTGCTCCCCACGAGCAATCCTCCCCGCCGCCTCCAACCTCCGCACCGCAGCTCCCGCGCCCGGCCGCCATTCCATGCTCCGCCGCGCGGCGTCGCGAGCAGCGCGGCGGCCCACGGTGGTCGCAAGCGCCGGCGCGACGATGCTCACGAGGGCACGTCCCCGACTCGCCGCCGCTTCCTTAGCCCTAGCAGATTCCCTGCTGTCCGGTCCTTCAGCCTCCGCGTCTCGCTCTCCAACACCCTCCACAAAGCACGCAAGCGCCGCCGCGTCGACGCCTCGTCCTCGCCTCGCCTCCGTCGTTGCTGCAGCCACCGTCTCTGTCCCAGTCAATTTTCCCCGGTCCGGTCCATTGGCCTACGCGTCGCGCTAGCCGCCGGACCCCGCCGCAGCCGCAAGCGCCGCGTCGTCGGCGCCCCCACCCTGTCTCCACTCCCCTTCACCGCCGCAGACACAGCAGTTCACTTCCCAGGATCAGGCACTTCCTTGGCCTTCGCCCATTTGCCCTTCGCTTCCTCCTCGCGACTGGCGCATCAGCACGTCGCCGCCGCCGGAAGCCCGCCGTGGTACACATGGGAAACTACATCTCGCGGCTGTTGGGGAAGAAGAACACCAGCGACAATGGCTTGGTAGTGCACGGGGGACGGGTCGAGGGGTCGCAGGATGTGAGGGATCTCACGGTGGAACAGGAACTCGAAGCAGAGAAGGCCGATGTCGTCAGGAGGGGACTTGGCTATTGGAGCGCGCCTGCATTTGAGCTGTCGACACCACCGGAGAAGAAGCCGCCTCACGGCAAGTGCGAGCGAAAATTGCTGGAGACAGAATTCGAGGGGAGGCTCCAGGAACTCAAGGTTGCGGAGCTCCCTAGTGTGCTGGCCCACAATCCTGACGAGGTAGCCATTTTGATCTAATGGTGCACACTGAATCATTATGTGGCTTGTTGATTTGGTTAGTAAAATGGGTTTTGCACTTTGGTTTTCCTGAACTTTGTTATGGGAAATACATGTCTTGTGGATGTAAATGGCTAATGGTGCATTGATTAGGCAGGGCATTTCAACCAGAATTGGAGTAGCTGCAATTTCTTTTGGCTGTTTATGCCAAAAAAATAAAAAAATAAAATTTGCGGGCACTATAAACCTTCAATCACTCTGTTCAAAAAGTAAACCTTTTTGCCTCAAGAGTTGGCATTGGTTTTGTAGTTTTATCTCTGTTAAATTGATCAATTTGTTTTTGCTTCTGATTCATTTCAATAGCTTTTCATGTGCAGTAATCATTGATGTACTACTTTGTATCTGATTATTTCAGGATTTATCTGAACTATTTCAACCTCTAACTGATAACGACGAAAGAGAAGTTGATGCTGTTTTGCATGGTAGTGGTCACAGGTATAATTGGCATACAACACTTCATTTTATATGGAATGATTACTTGACATTGTTTACATGATTATCCATCATTCTGATTTCTCCTCTTTCTTTTGCAGTGGAAAAATCATAGTGGTGCATGAGCCTTCTAACATTGAGGTTACTATGGATAAACTTCAATGCTTGCGACCTCGTGGTTGGCTAAATGATGAGGTGGATTAATATTGAATATGTTGAGCAATGCTTCAATATACTTGTGTAATGTTGGGATCCATAGTGCTGCACACTTGTTTACGAGTGCCATCATAATAAAAACGGTTACCTTTTCCACACCATCAACAATGGCAATTTTGAAAGGATACCACTCACAATTACTAATTTCCTTTTGCCATTTAGAGCAAACAAGGGTGGCATCTTCTCTGTTCCTTTCAGTTTGCAAGCATTGAGAAACACATCTTGATCAATCTGGCCAACTTGTTTGACACCAATAATATTGAGTTTCCCTCATGTTCCTTAATTCCTGCAAGGTGAGAATTTTATTAGTTTCAGTTCATTAACGTGGACTAGATTAATTAAATACAAGGAAATATAAATAAACCCTACCTTAATAAGCTCTCTTCTGGCCTCACTCAATTCATCTTCAATCCTCCGCTGCTGTGTGATGAGAGTGCACATAAGTGAATCAAAATGTTCAATTTCTTCATCTTTCTCAATCAACTCTTCAGTAATCTTATTAATCTTCTCCTTCAACTCAGTATAGCATTCACTAGTGGTGTCATTCCTATCCCATAACATTCCTTCTGATTGATCTGTCTCGAATCCATGTTTTTGTATAACATCAGTAGATTCATTTTGTCGCTGCGATGCACAGTCCGAAGAAACATTATAACCAAGAAGCCAAATGGTAAGTAAAAAAGAACTATCTCTGCCTCATAACAAGGAATTTCAATGCCATCTTCTACTGTTAGTAATTAAGTATCCTAGTATCCTTGATGTCCTATGACACTTTTCAACAATTTGCGGAAGGTTCTAGAGAAAATCAAAGAAGTAGGATATCATAGCTCCATATCAGTTCTGTGAAAAACAAAACAATACAGGCAGAAAAATTACCTCACGATCTCTAAGAGCCATATCTTTATGCACAGCAATACTCTCATTTAGAGCAACATTGGACGCTTTTCTTTTCAGAGCAGCGTCAACTTCCATACTGTCTGGTGTATTACTGTTATCAGCTCCAGTGCCAACTTTTTCAGTGACTTTCATTTCTAAAGGGTCAGAATGAATAATGCATCATGTCAGTCCAGAACAAAAGCGCTTCAATGCTAACAGAGTTAACAAGAAAAAAATTACAGTCACAAAGAAATTTTCCATTGACCCTTAGTACAGTCGCAAAGAAATTCGAGCACTGGGTTCTATTTCACCTTGTGATTGTTGAATTTCTTTGAAAATTTCACCAATCCCTCTTAAGAGCTTTAAATTTTCTTTTTCCAGAATACTTGCAAGCACGCATGCATGCACGTGACGCAGCGGATGAGGGGTTTCATTCGTTGTTCCTGAATACAAGTGTGCTTGGCGGCTCTTTGAATTGATGGATGGATGGATGGGGCCAGTAGGAGGGAGGAGGTCCCATGGTGTGATGGTCGACCACACCTGACAAGTTTTCCTCTTTTCTGGGCTAATCATTGTTCATTTGCTTGAAAAGGAGGAAACCCACCACGTCCAGTCCAGCGACGCCGCGCCAGCATGGACGAGCCAAAAGAGCGCGGATCAGTAGGCGTAGTAGTAGTAGTAGTAGGGCAGGGTGTTTGCAAATTGATTTGAGCGCTCATGATTTGTTCGTGGACGTTGCAAAAAGCAGCAGGCACCGTCGCCCATCGAGCGGAGGCGGGTCAGGAGGACCACACGAATGAACGAACGAACCAGCAGGTCTCACGCTCTTTTCTTTCCCCCGTCTTTCCAGCTACGTTACGTGCCGGCGCCTGAACCCCCCGTCTTCCGATCCTTGCGGACGCAGCAATTAATTGCTCTACTTGCGGTGCAGTGGTCTGTACTTGCGCTTATACAGTTAAGGGACGTCAGTTTGCCATGGACGCGTCTCCACTTTGTCTCTTTGTTTGTTCGTTCTTTCGTCGCAAATGACTGATTGAGGAGCAGCAATATCTTCGACTTCCACTTCCACCTCCTTGACATGGACGCGTCTCCACTTTGTCTCTTATACTTAAAACCTGGCCATGGTATAACATGAGCTAAGTACTTTGTAGCCTTTGTTGGATAACTCGGTCACCGAAAAAATCGTGATGGAGTTCCTGGCACCATCTGCTGCCTAATGCAGATTTGGCACCGCTGCTCCATCTTGACCACTAAGACCTACACATGCGGCACAACAGTGGCGATCGACAGCCAAAAAAAAAAAAAAGGGTGGCAAAAATGATGTTCCCGTCTTATCCTGGCCCACGACAGTCACCTCAGGTTCAGCCCGTAATGAGCCCAACACGTGGATATATTTGGGCCTAAAGCGCCGTAGCGGCTAGATTCAGCCTATCATCGTATTAAGTCCTGCGGCCCAGGACCTGCTTCAGTTCAGGCCCAGTCATTTACTATACTACTGCTTTCCCTCAAAAAAAATTTATACTACTGCAGCATTTCTCAGAAATGTTTTCAAGCTCAGTGCAAACAAACAATAAGCTACAGCACTCACTCACCCACGAAGTTCTCGATAAAGATATGCAATCAGTAGCCGGTCAAAGTTCAGAGCTAACTATTCCAGAATCTCCCTCCGACCAGCGACTGCTCCGACGAAATGCAAATGCAAGACTACATACATTCGCCTTACTTTCCTACTGTGCAGGTGATGCCGCGACCGCAAGGCGCGACCGGAAGACGATGGAAAACGACATTGCGGGTCGCTTGCCAGGTCAACTGTTGTTGTTCCCCAACCAGTCACAGCAAGATGGGACGTCTCGGCTAGCTATTAGTCCTTGCTTGGTCAGTTTTCAATTAGAGCCTCCCTCGCGGTCATGGAACGAGGCTATCATCAATCAGAACAGAACCCCTAGCAACATGAACGGGGCTCCGCCTGGTCTTCGTTCGTGCACTGCAATACTACTGTATTTGCTGCACCCGTTTCATCGCTCCGGTCCTGCGGCGCGCGTAATGGATGGTACAGGAGTACTCCTACGCCAGTGAGTGCAGATCAGTGCGCATTGGTCATCTATCTCAGTCAAACTAGCAACGATTGCTTGCCGGACCTGTCTGAACTTTTACAACGGTTATCCAGCAGACTGATCTGCAGAGTAAGGCTACGGATAAAAAGAGCTTTGGCATTGCTCGGATCTTTATACGAAGGCAGCAAAGATAAGCAGATTGTCTGACGAGGCGCATGCCGTGCATAGTGTGTGGCCGCAGCCGGAGCCGCAGCTAGCAGCGCTCGTCTTCTCGTCCCAAAATGCGTCAACCGTGAGCTTATCAGGACTGACTAATTAACTGCGGTGCGGCCCGAGGATCCTGATCGAATTACGACGATGTTTAACAATAGACACCAGCCAGCGCAGGTTGATAGTTCCAAAGGCGATGGGTGGGTAGCCCAGTCGTACGATGTTTCTATTTGTGGATACCATGTGCCAGCAGCCCGGCACACAAGAACACAACAAAACTATGTACCGACAGCATCGTAGCTAGGGGCACTAAACAAGCAGCAAGTCGCAATCCTACTGCCTAGTAGTCTGGATTTATTTGATACTTTAGCACTTGGCACATGAATTAAAAAGATACTCTACGCAAAAAGTGGGCGCACACGAAATGAGAGGAGAAATAGAGAGGTGCTATAAAAAAAAAGGGGAAATGTGCTATTTAAAGAACATCAGTGAGAATGCTAACTAGTTTGAGAAAAAAAAGGGTAGTATGTCGGAGCATCATGCAACATGTGTGCATGCATGAATCAAAGCACGCGAGCCACGTCTGAAATAAAAATTACTGAGTTCGGCTCTCTGTAATTTCATTACTGTCAGCAACAGGCTTTGTGACTTTTATTGCAAGACGTCAGTCGTTGCTACATTCAGATACTCGATCGTTTCAAACTATCATGTCCACCTTTAGGTGATGCCGTTTTGGCAAATAGTGCAGCTGGCTTCTATGAGGATGACAAGTTGATCTTAATTAGTTGGGCATTTTCAGGATTTTTGAGATTTAGCACTCGAAACTTCCTCCCTAGTGTGGCCAAACATGTCAGCGAGAGAAAAAAAAAAACCTTGGTGCATTTGATTGTGGAGGGGCGCCTCAATTTCACATTCTGTGAAAAGGTGACACCTATGTAGTAAATGTCAACCACGACCTGAGTCGCGCCCGATCGAATCGGTGCGACTGATGAATCGATCGCGGCTAACGGCTTGGCGCGACTAAGGCAGACCAAAACCGACGGCCAGCTTCATTTCACTCGGTTCTCTTCCTTACAACGAAAAGTTTTCAGCTTCTCCTCTCCTCCCGGCGACGGCGCCGCAGCCCCTTCAAAATCGGCCCTAGAAGGAGGTTTGGGCCGGGAAAGCTTGAGAAAAGTCATCACGGAAGGTAACTCCCTCGTATTGTTTGGATAGTTTTTGATATATAGAGGGAGGGATTAGATAGTTCATTGTTATAGTTTTGATTTGTGAGATGTAGTAAAAGGATGATGTCATGCATGATGAAACGTAGTAATCTACAAATAACATCATAGAGGTCACTTTCACTCACTTCGCTACCAAATTTTATATGGAATAAACAATAAATAGAATAAATAATATAAGGTATTAAAAAATATTAGGTATAAATAGTTAATTAAATCTAAAAATGAAGTAGATCTATGAACCTATAAACCTAGATCTAGACCTAAAATTAGATCTACAAATTTTTATTAAATAAACCACTAGGAAATAAAAGTAAACCATGGTGATGGATAGGCTATAGGATATGTATTAGATCCATACAAGTTTATCAACAAATAGTGTAGTTTTGAAGGAAAAAAATATAGAAGAAAGTAAGGTAGATCTATTGCAAAAATATGCCTAAAAGTACTAACAAAACACATTAAAAGTGCAAGAAATGGCTTGAATTTACCTCCTAGAACAAAATCCTTGTCAAAAATTGAAAGCAAAGCCTTTCCCTTACGTTCCCCAATGTTTCCGCCACTTGTACGGACACCGGATTCGAGGAAGGGAATCCTTCGAGGTTGTGCCCGACCGAGAGGAAGACGAAGCCTATTTATAGACGTACTTTGCGAGTGGCGGATATCATGACATCACAATAAATCCGCCACCGGAGAAGACATTAGTGACGAGATGATGACATCACGATCCGTCATTGAAAAATTTTGCCATCGGTGGCAGATCCAAGATGATGTCACCCTCTTCTTTCGTCACTAGCATCTTTGAGCCTAGTGACGGCTCTCCGATGATGTCACGTGTATCTCGTCACTGATTTTTGCTCGACATTGTAGTGGCGGATTTTATGATGATGTCAACTTAGTCCGTCACTAGAGTGTCTTTTCCAATGACGGACCACAACAGGTTAGGAGCTTCTTGTCTTGCTAGTGACGGATCTCAAGCATGTCCGCCACTAGAACAAATTGCCTATAGTCACTAAAGGCTGCATATGTAGTAGTGTCGAATGCTTGATACCCATCAAATTGTGTTGCCAAGTATCAAATTTATTATATTACAGTATGCCTATACTTTAATCTGACATAGAGTGCACAAGTAGAATTGAAATGCGAAAACACATGCAATAAGAAATGTTAAGTGCGAGCATGCAAAAGACTCGGTTGCGGTTGCGGCTTAGAGAAAATTAGATATGGGGAAAATAGATATTTTCTTAATGGATTGGGCCAGAGCTGAGGTGGCATGCTGATGTGTACTGCTAGCTAGGAGGAAGAACGAAAATAAACCCAAAATGCAAAATCGAGCTTCCCTGAAACTTCAAGGACGAAGTAAAATAGTTATTTCTTCATCAAGTAATAAAAGTTCCAATCAACAAATTGGGGTAATTGATTTAGATTGTTTGCGATCCAGTCCAAATTTTAAGAAATGATTTTTTCAGCAAAAGAATTAAGAAATTATAGAAAGACTGCTTAGTGTGGGCCACCCTTTGTTCACAGGGCTACCGGCTGGGCTGGGCCATTTCGGTTCTTAACCTCGACAGGGGCCTAATTCTCATTTACAAAGCCCAACACTATCAAACGTTTTCTTTATTGGAAACAAACACTACACTATCAAACTTTACCGAGACGCATAGCGAACACAGGATTTCCCGGATCAAAATGATGCATGTGCTTTTAACAGTGACTTTTCAATGTGATCACATCACTAATTGGAACTATACCTCCTGCGAGTGCACGCCACAAGGCCAAAGTAATCGCGCATGCGAAGCATGAAAAATGAAGAAGAAACAAAACTAGTGGCGTCTTCCATTGGACGGCCAGAAAAAGTCTTCACCCCTCTCGAAAAGGAGGACCACAAAATGCTCTTACCGCATTCATCAAATGTGAAATTGCCAGATGCGGTAAGAGCTTCGGCGCCTGTCTCACTATCATCCAGACCAAATTCGGCGGCGGAGCAAATCGAGAAAGCAGGTGTGGTGTGGATGTAGCTCGGGCTCTGGATGGCCCGGCACTCCAGCTCGCGTTTGACTTCGCGCAAGATCTTGACAGCCGCCGTGCCAGTAGAAGAGAAGAGGATTTCCCGAATCTCTTGAAGGTCGCGGTCAAACGCGGAGTCTCGAGTCACCAATTTGATTTTCTCCATTGTGTTTTTTCAACGGCCACGTCGCCCGTGCTACTCGAATGGATCACAACAAGCGACAAACTAAACCTTTTTGCCCTTTTCAAGGACCACAGGTTGAATACGTGCGTATGCAATGTACGCCATCGTACTTGTTCATGTCTGACCTGACCTCTCAAGTGCGTGGCATTTTCATTCTCGATAATTCAGCGAGGTGTTTTCGTGCGGGGACGAAGATGTACGTGGCATGCCCGCTTACCAACCTGTTTGTTATTTTTAAAATACGCAAAAATATACGGACGGCGGAATGGGCAGGACCAGTTGCATGAGGCGAAGAAAAACGAAATGATCATTTCGTGAAGGCACAAGGACAGAAATATGAAACGGACCTCTGCCTCTACCTTACCCGTACTAGTCGTGCTCCAAGACCGTTGCATGGATTTTGAGAAGGCAAGAGAAATCTGTGATTTAGTACTGGTTTATTGTTAGCTCTAGGTCTCTATAGTATGTACCAGTACATCAGAAGACTATCTGTCTAATGAGACAGCTAGTTTGTTATCCTATCTATTTTCCGCGATGGTACGGGTTATCTAAAAGAAAAAGGTGCAGAAAATACAACAACATCGAAGTACAAAGCAAACAATTCATTCAATACCTCCCTTGCAAAAGAACAAAAAAAGATAAAATACTTAGAAAGTAACTCAAGACATTGATTTCTGTATTTTTCGTTTCTCTTCGTTCATGTTGTAAAAATCACATGCTCGTAAGTGGGGGACACATGCCCCTCTCCTCCACCATAAACCAATCAACAACTATATTTTGTGCCGAAGACAACGCTAGCGACAATCTTTTGTGCTGATGGCCCATTGTGGGAGGAAGATGGTCGACGCTGAGCGTGGCAACGGTGGTTGATATAGCAGTTTGGATAATAGCCAATGTTAAAAATGAGGACCACCGACCGTTGATTGATGATTGTGACGACAGTCGGGATCTGATGAGTTAAAAGGTGATAACACCACCTTGACGACACGATGGGCAACGTTGTGTTACTCGTGGTATTTATGGACTAGCTGTGTCACCGGTATCTTCAAAAAGCGAGGTCGGCTGGTGGCGACGACCAAGCACACACATGGCAATGTCATAGTGCTTCTTTCTATGTGTCTCTCCATTCAAACAATCACTTCCGTTTCCCCTAAAACTTCTGGTGTGCTCATATGAAGTTTTCTTTTAGTTCCCATGCACTTTAGCCAGAAGCCATAGGCGAATTAATTGTGTTTCTTAGTTCTCAAGCACTTCCCAGTCGAGGCACGTGGTGGGAAACCTTGGGTCAACTTGTGCAGGGGGCTATGGGGCAATACCTTAACTTGAAAGGGGTGGGTTACTAGCCATCCGAAAAGACACAAAATATGAAATAACGTTTTTTTACTTGGGCTAGGGGCCACGACCAAAATGTCGAGGCCGTTCGTTTCCTGCCCTCTAAAATTTAGCAATGTCACATTAAAGAGAATCTTACTATTTATGAATATTTCGATCAATTTAATAATAAAACCCTATTGACTGATTGGTACTAATTTTCGAGATGAATCTAATGAGCTTAATTAATTTATGTTTTGCTAAAGTGATGCTACAGTAACCGTCTTCTAATCATGACTTAATTAACCTCATTAGATTCATCTAGTAAATTAGTCTAGGGATATGTAATTTATTTTATAATTAAATTTTATTTAGTACTCCTAAACGAGTAAGATTTTTTTATGTAACAGCTATAAAGTTTAGACCCCAAAAAACGAACACACCTTCGAGTAGTGAAGCTTCGCTAGCGGGTGCTAAGGCAGAGTGCTTTGTAGCACGACCCAAGATCTAGTGTGAGTGATCAAATGGATCTTGCAGACGTGTCAACTTGTGGTTCAAAGTCGAATATATATATACTCTCCCTATTATTTTTTTCTTGACATTAGGATAAAAAGATTAGTTTATTTTTAAACTAATTTTTTGTCCTAACGTCATAAAAAATTGGAGGGAGTAGCTCCCAATTCCCCACCATCATCATTTGCGTTAGAGCAGAGCTACGAAATCAGTTCGCAGTCCAAAATGCGAGAGGAAAAGTGGCCCACGCACAACTTATTTGTTATTTTTTTCACACGCAAAAAATATACGGACGTGGACGGCCGAATGGGCAGTACCAGTTGCATGAGTGGGAAGAAACGAAGTAACGAGCATTAATTTCGTGAAGGCTGAAGGGCTTTGAAACGGAAGGCAGAGTATCTCCATACAGGATGTAGCACTGTGTTTAATGTTATCCCTAGTGTGTACCGGTACATCAACGTCAGAAGATTAATTTCTCGCCCATTTGAATGAGGTTAGTTTGTCATCCTACCAGTTTTCCTCGTACTATTACCTATCCGTTTCACTTTTTCTCTGATTACCGAGACAGTACTGTTTATCCAAGAGAAAAAGGGGCACAAAATACAGCAGCTCTGAAGAACAAATCAACATTGCACTGCCTTGAAAGTGAATCAAGACTAAGAAATGACAGTGAGCGTTTTTCTCGTTTTTTCTTTGCTTCCACCGGAAGCAAAAGCAATCTGTACAACTTTTCTTGTTACAAGCAAAAAAAAAAAAAGCCAAAAGTCCAAAAACGAAACGAACGTTCACATCTCGAATAAAACTGTGAACTCTCCAAATTCCTTACCGGAGAGCAAGCCGCCCTGCCGTCTCCCGGCCCCACACATCACCGGCCAGCGCACGCCCACCGGTCCATTTTCCACGGCCTGGAAAAGCAGAAACTCGAGGAAGCAAGAGAAATACCGAAACGCCGTACGTGCATATACGGCGTACAAAGAAAGAATTCAATCTCTATGTACACAGTTCTTTTACAGTACACCCTAGGCTAATTGATCTACTCTGTCTCGCACGTCAGCATCGTGTGCTTGTGGTGCTGGTTAATCCCCCGTTCACGCTTGGGATCCGGCGCGGCGGCGGCATAAGGGGTCCACGAGCGCACCACTTGCGGCGACGGCGTCCTGCCATTCTTCCACATGAGGTGATTGGGCGGCGTCCGCGCTGGCGTCATCATCGTGTCCGGCGAGCCGCCGTTTTCCGAGACGCGCCAGACCTTGACGGACCCGTCGAGGCTGCCGCTGTACACGACCCACCGCCGCTCACCATCTTCCTCGCCCTCCTCCTGGTCGATGGCGACGCACTTGACCGGGCCCGCGTGGCCTCTGAGTACGGCGAGGCGCGCGTGGTCGGCGCCCTCCTCCCGCCGCCACACGCAAACGGTCCGGTCCGCGGACCCGCTCACCACGACCCGGCCCGCCACCGCCACGCACAGCACCGCCATCTTCCCGTGCCCGCGCAACGAGCCGCCGTTCCTCGGCAGAGCGCCGGCGCGGCGAGGGAACTGCCAGTGCGTGACGGCGCCGTCGGAGCATCCCGCGTACACCACGCGCGCCTCCGCCGCCACCGCGATCGCCGTCACGGCGCCGTCGCCGCTCCGTAGGACCCGCTCCAGGGCGTGCTTCGTGCGCCGGCCCTTGCTCTTGCGGTGATCGAGCTCCTGACGGCGCCAGACCTTGACGGTGCCGTCGGCGGATCCCGTGAGGAGCAGCGCGTCGAAGCCCGCGGCGGCGACGGCATTGACGGCGTCGTCGTGTGCCGGGAGGGACTCGAGGCAGCGCGAGTCGGCGACGCGCCAGACCTTGACGGTGCGGTCCCAGGAGCCCGAGTAGAGCAGGCCGGCGGCGGCGTCCAGGCTCAGGCAGGACACCGCGTCGAAGTGGCGCAGCCACAGCGCCGACCGCTTCCGCCGCGTCTGCACGTACCGCGACGGCACCAGCGAGCTCGCCACCACGTCGCGCACCCGCGGAAGCGACCCCACGCGCCGGTGCCGGACTTCGTCGTTGACCGGGTCCGCGGATTCGGGCTTGCAGCGCCAGACGCGGATCTTGCCGTCCTGGTGGCCCGTGAAGATCCGGCCGTCGGGGCCCACCACGATGGCCTTGACGAGGCCGCTGCCCGACCGGAACCCGCCCAGCTCGCGGCGGTCGCGCCACACGCGCACGTTCCGCGAGTCCGTGCCCGTGTACAGGAGATCGCCCGACGCGGCGAGAGAGTACACGTGTCCGCCCTCCGCCTTCACCAGCGAGCCCAGGAGGCCTGGCGTCTTCGTAGGCTCCGGGTCCTCGCCGCCGAGGCCCGGGAGCTGCGTCCACGGCGACATGGCAAAGGGCGACGGCGAGGGCGAGGTGAGCGCGCTGGCGCTCGTGCTCGGCGAGGTCGGCGGCGAGTACCCGCCGCCGTCGGAGTCGGAGTCGGAAGTGGACGGCGTCTTGGCCGCGGCCACCGCCGTGTCCGGCCGCAGGAACTGGAGCAGCTTCTTACGGTTCCCCATGCCACTCCGATTACTCGACGACTGCTACAGGAAGCTCGTTCGTGCTGCCGCTGGAACTGGAATCTCTTGCTCTCCTCGAGAAGGGAGAGGAGACGCGAAGCCTTGTTTAATTCGCAGGAGACGAGGGAGACAGAGAGAGGCCTTGTGTTCTGCTTCCGAATTTTCGTGAATTGGTGGGTTTTCGAAGATCTGGTTGGGCTGAGAGGGGAGACGGGGCGCTGCGGGCGGGTATATATAAGCTGCCCCGGTGGCGGTTGTACGGCCGCGGCGAGGCGGTTGGTGACAGGTGGACGGCTGCGGCTGCGCGAGCCGGATTCCCTCCTCTGCTCCGCGGCGCGGGACCGCGTGCGTGGTCGCCGGGGACGCGTGGCGCGGCGCTGACGGCAGCGCACCACCCTCACCCGGCAATGATTTCGTGGCGCCGGTGAGTGGTGGGGAAGCGGCGCTGCTCAGATGTCGTCGCAGTGCAGTGCACTCAACCGTGGCGGTGGGCCGCAGGCGAGGCCTACTAGTCGCTGCTCCACCACCTACCCACCCGTAGGCTCGTACTACTTTTTTTTTGATTCCAGGCTCGTACTAGTAGTAGCACGCTACCATACGCCGTACACCGGCACATGTCGACGCGCCAATGGACAGCGGCGCACTCCGAGTGTGGCGTGCCTGGTGGTGCACGACGACGCGAAGTAGTGCCGCCGCTTTTGCTGCCAAACGGCGATGACTCATCGGCCGGGCCGTACTATGCATGTGCAGAACGATGTGATTTTCCTCCGTACTATGCTTTCACACGCAGTTTAATTAAGAGTTCGAATTGAGATGCGGGCGCGTTTCTCGTCAGTGGCACAAATGCTGTCTCAAAGAGTTAATGACGTCACTGAAACGTAATAGTATGTGCTGTACTCGTAATTAATACTAGTACAGGCCAAGTCAAACTACAGTACTACTACCCAAACGGGAGCAAACGGCGGCGGCGGCGGCAGCCCAGGAATGGAAAGCTGCGTCTGCGTGCGCACGCACGGAAACGCCGCGTACCGGAGTCATCGTGGCGGCAAGTGGCAGCGGGCGGGCCGGGCCTGCGGGACCACACGGCCTACTGTACAAGGCCGGCTGGCGGCCCGGTCAAAGTCAAACACTCTCAGCCGGTCCAAGTTATATCAAGCAAGCGCGCAGCGTATTTGCCTTCCTTCTTCCAGCGATGCTTTAGCTGCATGCGCAAACGCTATCACATGCAAATTAGCCAGATTACTGTTAGGACGCCACCTGTGAACTGTGATCGAGCCCGCAGATGCACGAGTAGTGGCGCGTTAAGACACGTCAAACGCACCAAAGACGGCTGGGGATAATTCAACGGGAAACATGTGATGTGAGCGCCGCAACGTTGCATTGCATTACAAGACGCGTTCTGATCTTGGCGGCGGAGGCGGCCGGGCAATCCTTCTGAGTACATATCAGCATATATGAGCAGCGAAAAGGAACTTGCTGCACAGACCACAAAAGCCTCTCTTTTCCGCGAGATTGACAAGTTCTAGAAGGAACCACTGGAGTGGACCACACATGTGCCGATGTGCATGCGTGCGTACGTGTTGCGCCTGACAAACGAGCCTCTGTATCATGTATAGGTAGGTGGTTTGATTCGGACGATAACGACAGCCTTCCCTTTTTGCGTGGGACAGCATCGATCTGGTGTATTGTGTTGGTAGCCTGTACACGGAAGAAAGGGCCTAGCGATGGAGCATCCTACTCAAGCGGTAGCTCGCCGGCCGCCAGCTGTCCCACCGGGCGCCCTCGTGTCGAGCTGCTGCCCTGTACCGTCAAGCAAACACACTACTACTACTGTTCCCAACAGGGAGTGTTGCTTGTCGCAGCACGCGATTCCCCTTTCCCCAACTGGAAACCATCGATTGACAAACCAACCAAAATAATACAGTGAATCAATTGACAAACCAACCAAAACAATACAGTGAACGACGTGACCTGCTCTGATGTGCCAGCAACGATCGTGAGAGTGCCAGCCGATTACACAGAAGATATATCTGGGTAGGTGAACGAACGTCCCCAGCGAACACACACCAACACGCCAATCCGCGGCGGACGGCCGAGCGGGATGAACACGACGACTAGTGGCACTGCAAGCCTAGTCTAGCGAGAACCTGCGACTAACGCGAGAGAGGTTACCGTTACCAGCACGCGGGGTCGTTCCGTCGGATTGCAGGTTTATTCGTGGTGGTCGGTCGTCGATCAAGTTTGAAGGGACGCATATCTACACATGTATACGTACGTCAGCCAATATACATATATACACGATGCGCATCTGGCTTCCTGTAGTTGGTAACCGCTCGCACGTCTTAGCCGGAGCGAGGGGTCGTTTTGGTCCAAGCGTATAGATTTCAACGTTTGCAGTAGGGGGCATATGCCTCTCTACTATCTCTAGTTAGGATATGCTACACGCCGATTTGGTGAGACATTGTGGGAGCATAGTCTCTTTTATAGGATGGTGGAGCCTACACAGTAATCAAAGCGTAGAGATAAGAAAATTTACTTCAAGTATAACCATTTATACATACAATTGGCATAATACATAGCTGACAACAACAGCGCACCACCCTATCACCCTACAATGATTTTGTGGCGAGTGTGAGTGGTGGGGAAGTGGCGTGGCGCTTCTCGTCGTCGTGGCGGTGGGCCACAGGCGAGGCCTACTACCACCGCTGCTCCACCTACTCCTAGCCTTGTACTAGCACATGCCGATACTCCAATGGCGGAATAATGGCGGGCCGGCCGACTCACTAGTGGTCTAACATTTCGCTCGTGTGCCTAGTGCTTCACGACGACAAGAAGAAGTGCCACCATTTTTGCTGCCAAATGGTCGCGCCGTGTCGGCTTACCTACTCGCCGTCATGTGGCTTCTACATGTATAGGAGTACGTATCTTCTTACATATTATGCTTTCACAAGCAGTGTATGAGTGGAAACTCGCGTGGTCTTGGTATGAGTAATACTTTTCTTTAATTGAAAACGGAATTATTTTAGGAAGAAATGCATGCTCTTGTGCCCATTGACGATACAACCGACCGAAACTGAAGCTTAAGCTTACACGTACTGTATGTTGTGATGTACTACTAGTACATCAGTAACTACAAGTACTAGTAATTACGACTACTGGCTTTTTCCGGTTTGAAATGGGACTATACAAACCGAAATGTGTGTTCTTTCCTGTGCTGGCCGAAAATGCAAGTTTTTCTTGTGCTGATCGACCATACAATGACTCAAAATAGTTGCTGACGTCACCGAAGTTTCAGCTTACAAGTACGGAGTAAGATGCTGTGCGGTACCAGTAATTAATGCTGCCCAAGGTCAAACGGAAGCAAAAACGGCGGCGGCGGCGGCCAGCTGAGCTGCGCACGGAAACGCCGTGGCGGCAAGTGGGCCTGCCGTGACCACACGGACGGGGTTAATCGTTTGACCGGCGCGCCTCCACTGGACAAGGCCGGTTTCTGGCGGCCCGGTCAAAGTCAAAAACGCTAGCCGGTTCTTAAGCGTGCATCTTTCCTTGCTCGAGTCGTGCGTACCTAAACGTAGGTAGATCACATGCAAATTAGCCAGATTAAAAGCTGACGCCGCCACCTGTGATGGAGCCTGCAGATGATGCGCGAGCAGTGGCGCGTTAAGACACGTCAAACGACGACGACGCACGAGGAGGAAATCATCGATCGGCTGGGGGGATGGTTCAACGGAAAATTAAGTGCATCAAGAGGCGCTCTGATTTCGGCCGTCGATACATGTGTTGTATATCATATCGATCAGTACCAGCTGCGAAAAGGAACTTGCTACAGCGACCGCAGAAAAGCGAGGCGCTCTCTTTTCCAGCGAGATGGACACAAGTTCTAGAAGGAACGTTAACGGCGACTCGCGCCGTGGACCGGAGTTTGAAATCCCGGTCGGAATCCGGTCGGATTCCACGGATTCCGGAAATCCCGGTTCGGACCGGGACGACCAGGATTCCGGGTGAAACCGGACCTAAATACTGTAGCAATCCGGGATTCAGTCCGGAATGACCGGGATTCCGGTCCGGTTTCGCCGGGATTTTTCCCGCTACAGTCCGGGATTTCAATCCATGGACCGGACCACACATGCGTGTGCTCGATCGCGTGCCTACCTGACAAAGTATTCTCTCATTCTCTCTGTGTCATGCACGGTTATTACGTCTACGAAACCCTTTTTGCGTGGGATATACTCCCTCCGTCCTAGAATATTTGGCATTACTAGGCTCATCCATTTTTTCCGAATATTTAGCATTCTCACTTCTAGAGACACCTTTCTCTCTTCCCAATACACCTCTATCTCTATCTCTTTCCTCCTCGTTTCCTACGCACCTACTTTATTCCTTCCTGTCTTAATCTCCGTGCTCAAGACTATAGTGCCAAACATATTGGGACGGAGGGAGTACTATACAGTAGCATCTGGTGTGTTGTGTTGGTATAGCCTGTACACGGAAGACAGGACCAAGCGATGGAGCATCCTGTACTCAACCGGTAGCTGGCCGCCACCTGTCCCGCGTGTCGAGCTGCTGCCCGCCACCTGTACCGCCAAGCAACGCTACACACTACTGTTCCCCCTACAGGTTACAGGGCGCTAGCTAGGAGGAGTGTTGCTTGCCGCAGCACGCGATTCCCCTTTTCCCCAACCGGAAACGCAGGCCATACAGCGAGGGATCGTTTTCGTCCTTGCTAGTACTCCCTCCGTTCCTTATTATAAGCATTTCAAAGATTCAAATTTTGAACTAGTCAAAAGGGTAAAAGTCACATATACCCCTTATTTTATACTTATCTCATCACTCACTCACCTACCTACCCACCCATCATTTTTTTGTCCTATTCCCTGAAATGCTTATATATAGGAACAAATTTCAAAAGCTTGGAATGGTTATAAAAAGGAACAGAGGGAGTATATGCTAGGGCTGCGTTTGGATCATAGGGGCTAAAACAAAGTGACTAAAATGCAATGACTAAATTTTAGTCACCAATGTTTGGTTTCTTAGGACTAAAAGTGACTAAAGTGCATTAAATGCTTTCAAAAAGACCAAAATACCCCTAGAGTGCTCATACATTTCCAATAATGTTGACATGTACATACGCTATCCATTATTACAAGCCCATGTCAAACTACGATCTAGCAAACAATCCATCGGCTATCCAATCCCGAAACCGATTCATGTCTTGATCTTCGTCGCCATAACGGGTACTAGTTTCATTTCCTTGATAAGCGTGTTCACCGTCGATTAGAGGAATGTAGTTTTCATCATGATCACACATGTCAAAGTCCTCGTCCGCCATAGCACTTGTCTCTAATAAAATTATGAAGCGCCATACATGCGATAATTATTTTGCTTTGCTTGTCCATCGGATAACTTGGTATACGTTTTAAAATTCTCCACTTGTTCTTCAAAACTCCGAACGACCGCTCGATGACATTACGAAGTGAAGAATGTGCATAATTGAAGACCTCCTTTTTACCTCTCGGCATTGGCCCTTGTCGAAACTCGGCAAGATGATACTTTGAACCTCCGTACGGTGCAAGATAACTCGGGCGGTTTGGATATCCTGAGTCGACAAGATAAAACTTTCCTACAAATCCAAATTCCAAAAAAGTCACTTCAAAAAAAAAATAGAGGATTCATTGTACATGTATGAAAAACTCAAGGAAAATAGCATTACCTGGCGGTGGATGTGGAAACTTATCAAGCATACTTGTCAATTGCATCCTTGAACACCCTCATATCATGAACCGAGCCAGAGCCATCCCGCAACGACAAATGTAAATCTCATATCAAAGTCACATATGGCCAACACATTTTGAGTGGTGTAGCCTTTTCTTCCCGTATGTTGTACAACCTGATCTGCTGGCACCTCCACGAGGATGTGTGTTCCATCTAGTGCTCCTATGCAATTATCAAAGTATGGAGAAAACCGAGCAGATTGCAACCTCGGATGCACTCGTCCTAAATTCAGGGTCCACCGGCTTAATGATATCAGCTGCTAGTTTGTTCACGAACGCAATACTTTATCGAACTTCCTACTCGCATGTTTCTTTAGACCTACAAAATCGATCCTCGGCTGTCTCATACCCCGGGGACAGCCACACATCCATAAAAAAAGACCTAATGCCTCCACAGACGACATCTTCTTGGTCGATCTCAACCCATATGACTCAACAAGCACATTATGCAGTAGGTCAAACACATTCCTATTCATTCTAAAATTTTGATAGCAATATGTCACACTTCCTAGGCTCTTCATAACCCATTCGTACCCAGATTCCGTAGGTACCCTATAATCAGATTTGTTCCAGTATTTTTCATAGTGGTACATACCCAAGGCAGCAGCAGCAGCAACTATCTCGCTTCCTCCTCTTGCGACGGCAACTCACAAATTCTTGAATCCATTCAGCTCGTTGCCTATCTTCTTCCTGCGTACACAACACAAATAGGTCCCATTAGCACAAAGTATGAGGATTCACAACAACTCAAACTTAAATGGTTCACAACATCACAAGCAGAAATGATTCAGAACAACACAAAATAAATGCATTCACAACATGACAAACATTGGCAGCCACGAACACACGGTTAAGTCCAAGGTTCAAATACACAACCACGAACATACATAGGTCATGGTTAGCAAAACACACAGTTGACAGACATGTGCAGTCACAAACACACGATGAAGTCCAACGTTCACATACACAGCCACCAACATCTAAATGATTGCAGCACTCCAATCCCGGCTGCATTTCTTCAACCAGGCCATCCTTCCTGCATTGGTGGACAATTTGAGAAATACTGTTCGGTGGTATTTTTGTGCAAACAGCATAGTCGCGACATAGAACTCATCTGTCTCCTCTGTTGCTCCACAATCTTTCACCAGCTGCATACATCTCTCTATTTCTTGCTCCACTTGTTGCTCCTCCAATTGTTTGGCTTCTAACTTGCGCTTCGCAATGTGGTCTTGTATCTGCTTCGCCACCTCAACATCTGTGTTGTTCGCATCGTGTATGGTATCTATCAACCCCTTCATGCACTTGACCATTGGACTCTTGTGCTTCTTGGGTGGACTTGTGGCTGTATCTGTGGTGCTGCTCTGCCTCTTTCTACTGCTGCTACTTGTTGGGCTCCTCATATCGCAATCGTCATCGTCATCCTCCTCCTCATCATCATCCAGATGTGTATCTCCTCGAGTTGCACTCTCCCCGGGGATGCGTGAAGACCTTCCATCAACCGTAGTACGATGGAACATCTCAGCAAGTTGATCAAGGTATGTCGGCATGAACCGGCTGAACTTCTTGCACTCTGAGTATTTTTTCTGAAATTTCATAATATAACAAATATTAAATAAGACAACAGAAAAATAATGAACATATCTATGGAACTATGAACCCGTTCAATGATTTAGTACCTGTGTGTGTTTTTCCCACCAATGTTCATCTGCTATGATAGCTCCATTCTCTCTTCGCCCTAGTCCTGTTTCACCATTGGCCCACTTGAGCCACTGGTACATTATCTTGCATTGGGCGAATCTATTCTTGAATTGCTTCGGTTCATGTCTCAGCTTTGTAAGTTCATAAAATTTCTGGGCTATAACATTGTAAGCATGTTTTTTCATCTGCCCGTTAGGGCAATTCCCTTGTCTAATTTGTTCAAGAGCAAGGTCACAGAAAATGTGTGTGTTTTCTTCGGTCCAATTAGCCTTGTCAAACTGGGTCTACTAACAAAAACAAAATTAGCAAACAGGAACTAGTACACTGCTCTATAGCAGAAGGCAAGGTACACTGCTCTATAGCAAAAGGCAAGTTACAGAACAGTTGAAGAAGAAAGTTTTTGGGCTACCTGATTGTTGCACACATGGTCGACAGCTACAGAACAGTTACAGAACAGTTTTCTTTTTGCAATTATCAAAAGTCATGGTATTATAAGTGTTTCACACATTGTCACCTAATATATTTGAAAAGCAGAGGTACATGATATTGTATTACTTTGCATATAGAATAGCTACGTAACCCTCACCGATACTGACAGGAAAGCATTTAGAAAAACACTAATATATGTTAACAGTCACTGATATGGAATACCTACAATTTTGACAGCATGTACACAAAACACTCTTAAATGTTAACACTAACTGATATGGAATAGCAACATTTATTTACAGTAGAGCATATGTCCCAACTGAAGCAAGATTTTGCAAGGCGACAATAACATTAACATGGATAAAAAGAAGAACTAGTTCGTACCGACTGGTTGTCCTCGTCATCGAAATTCCTGTGGTCACCACAGTCGTCCACAGGAAATGAGATGTTCGCCGGAGATGCGGATGCAAGACCGCGAACATCCATGAGTCTTTCATGCCCGCCAGCACCAACACTTGACCGACGGAAGTTGGGAGCCCATGGTTGTGGCAGTCCACTAGATCCCGCTGTAATGTTGAGCATCCTGGGGGACGACCTCGTACACGGGCAGGTTGGCGGCCTCCACGCCCTGGTATGGCAGCACTAAGAGTCCGACGAGGAGGCTGGAACGCTGCTCGGGTTGCTCTGCCTCTGCCGCTGCCGCCTCCGTCGGCGGGCACAACATGAGGTAAAGCTCCATCTGATTGCAACAACCCGGAGTACGAGTCAAGATGCGGAAAGCCGTCTCCTTGGGAGTTCAAATCAAGGTTCTCCATCGCCGAAGTAGGATACCACGACGGCTGGGAATAGGCACCGAGGTCGTCCTCGTCGGTGGCGGCGGTGGGATTGTGAAAGTGGGGAGACGGTGCAGAAGAACTTCCCTGAGAAAAGAAGTCGCGGTAGGCATCCCCTTGCCCGGCCATGGTGGAGCAGGCACGTCCTGGAGAGGAGCAGGAAGGGGGGGGGAGTGCCGGTCGGTGAAGCAGGAGTACGAGGGATGAGCAATTCGCACGTCGATGTGCAGTTGGGTGCAGAGCAGCGATGCGTACGCCGGATCCGGGGAGCTGCGCGGCGCGGGTGGCGTAGGGGAGCTGCGCGGCTACGTCGTGCGTGAGCTGGGGGCGACGGCGTCGGAGGAGCGCGGCGGCGACGCTCGGGGAGCTGGGCGCGACGGCGTGGGAGGAGCGGGCCCGCGACGGCTGGGGGAGCTGGGCGCGGCGGCGTCGAAGGAGTGGGGCGGCGACCTGATTTGCTTGGGGAGCGGCACGCGACGGCGTGGGAGGAGCGGGGCGGCGACGGCAGGGAGAGCTGGCCGGCGATGGCGTGGGAGGAGTCGGGCGGCGACTTGATTTGCCTGGAGAGCTGCGCGGCGACGACGTAGGGGAGGTGGGGGCGTTGCAGATCGGCGCGGCGATGGCGTGGGAGGAGGGGAGCTGCGACGCGCGCTTGCGCTGGCCTGCGACGGCGACGGCGTTGGACGAGCGGGGCCGCGACGCGGGCCTGTGCGGAGCAACGACGCGAGCGGAGCTGGCGTTGGAGGAAGCTACGGCGGCGTCGGCGTCGGGAGAAGTCGAGGATTGTTCGGGAAGAAGAGGGGCAGCCGGTGTCCAAGATTCCTTTTAGCTCGTTTTAGCTCCGGCGGTGAGTCTAACGCGGCTAAAATTTTTTAGTCAGGTTCTAGTCACTTCCTCTGGATGTTTAGTCTCTGAACTGACTAGAATTTAGTCACTTTTTTTAAGCCGCTCGTATCCAAACGCACCCTAGGTCGGTCCTGCGATGTACGTACCATTCCACATATGCACGACACGTCACCGATCGCGCTGCGATGTCTGTGTGTATAGTGGCGGGTAGTGCGGCCGTACGCACAAGCACTCGTTTCGTTCTCCAATCGTCGCAGTGCGGTGTAGGGTAAGGTCGGGCACTCCGGTCGCTCGCTCGCTCGCCTCTGAGCAAAGTTTGCCCATTCCAGGGGCTACCTACTTACTGTAACAATTAATAATAACCGGTGGATGATCAAGAGTTAGCAACGATTAATTACATGAAAGGAAATACGAAGCAGCTGGAGTTCCTGGAAACTGGACTGCTTTTGCTCGTATGTAGACGCACATTATCGTGTGCATGGAACATGGATGCCGTACGCGAAATCAAGCAAGTCAAGGAGGGCAAACTCTCAAGAAGTTTTTTTTGGACGTTTTTTTTTTACATTCACCTTTTTATTGTTTGAGCGTGATGATCAGCACAAAATGCGCACGCCACATGCATCACACTGTGTCTGGTTATTAATAATATATACTTTCATACTACTCCCTCCGTTCATATTTACATGTCATTCTAGCATTTCTCACTTTTCTCCAATTACATGTCATTCTCGCTTTCCAACACACCTTTTCCTCTTCCCAATGTAAGATTCTCTCTTTCCACTATACCTCTATCTCTATCTCTCTCCTCCTTGTTTTCAGTGCACTCACTTTTTCACTTCTCCTTAATTCTCGTGCCCAACTCCAAAACGACATGTAATAATGAACGGAGGGAGTAGCCAACATGGAGGAACACGGGATTTATTCTCTGGGCGTTTGATTTATCCACAAGTTAATGGCAATTCACTCTCATGATGTAGAGTGATACCACCTTCGCTTTTATATGTGATATCAGTCGGAAAAACAAGATACCAGCCTAACATAGTCGGAGAAGTTGTAGATTTTTTTATAAAAAAATCGCCTATGAAAAATAACATGGATGGACTCTAAGAGCACCATACTATTATTTATATATGAACTATTATTTTTGAAATCACATTAGTTAATGCTCCTATAATTTATAGAGCGCCTCTAAAAGATTTCTTTTGACACTTTTTTCTAGAAAATCCCATTCAAACACTACTATATTTCACTGTTTATTGTTTCCTTTTAAATAACTTCCAAATAAAATTCTTTGGTAGCATTACCTTGAGCGACACACTTGATTAGTTTACTACTTCTCCCCTCCGATATGTGTTTTACTTCCGGCTTCGAGATGTGGTTCCAGTAGAGGTGTACTTGGACTTAAAATTTGACTCTTGCAGGAATGTGTTGATTCCTATGAGGCCACTTATAAAATTTGAATAATAATAAAACTTGACTCACCTAAATTTTAGGATAATTGTTTTAGGTGTTGAGCCCTTGCCTTTCCTTAAAATATCCAAGCATGCATCACATTATAGGTAGTGCGGCTTGCTGAGTATTTTATGTACTCACAACTTTACCACTTTGTTTTTCAGTCGGCTAGTAGATCAAGCCTCAACCTCAAGACTTCATCGACTCAACTAGTTTAAGATGGAAGATGCAGAAGGAGGGTTTCACCTACACTCAAGTTGCTTGTGGCTTTGGATTTATTGCGAAGACTTCCGCTACGCTCAAGTTGAAGATTCGCTTTCGTCGTTAACGGATCTTAGTATTTTTCTTACGCTAGGATGCTTGTGTTGTATGCTTGGCTTGCGTGCCAAGTCCTTGTACTCGGTTGTTGTAGATATTATTCTCCTTGGAATAATATCTTCTTGATTATTGTCTTAATTTGTACTCATTTATGGTTTTATGGTATTCAACTGTGTTGGTTATACAAGTCATCCTCTTGGGAGTGACTATGAGGTACGAAGATACGGTTTTCACCCTGCGGTGGAAATCGGGTTGTCACGGAGGTGGAGCTGTATTCGTCGAGACATGTTTCTGAAGGGACTGTGCCGGACGGAAGACCTGTGAATATAGAGATCCCGTCATCACGCCGACCAGCTGCACGAATGGTGTCGAGAGGGATGAAGAAGATAGACACCGAGGGACGTCGTCATACGAGTCATTGACAACTGGGCCGGGCTATGTGGCCCTTGTGTGAATGACAAGTGAGACCAAGCTACAAAAGTTATAGGTTTGTGTTACTAAGGGCTGAAATAGTTGTAGCTTTGTGAAAATCAAAAGTTGTAGTTTTGTGTTACAAGAGTGCAAATAATTGTAACTTTCTGAAATTTACCCTATAATCTTTATGTTACGATTTTAGGAACTCGAGTGTTAAACTTTTTACTCTCTGTATGTATACCCTTTTAGAAACTCACTAAAGTAATTTTTTTGACACCCATTAAAGTAAATTTTAGGACATATATAACAGATGGGGATTCTCTAACCCCATAAAAAACTGTTACGATGAAGCAGTTAATTATCAATCCAAAAACGGTCCTAGCAACTAACTTCATCTAGCATCAAGGTGTCATGGCGGAGACTTTTTTTTTTTGTCTATCTGCGTCCATCAAATTCATTTAGGAAATGAATATGAGATTTTAGTGTGAGGTATCTTCTGTATATATATTTGTGTTCGTAGCGGTGGCTAGTCTTTTGTTTTCAATTATTTTTCGCATGGAAGAATCTGGTTAGGGCGAATCAGGCCGGCCAATCGTTGTAACGTAGCTGCGTGGGCGTGTGCATGCTGACGCGAAACGGTTACCTGAACCGGAGGTCGTTCCCCGGATCGCACGTTCGGAGTGGTCGGCGGTCGACGCACAATGTCTACATATACGTAGTTTTGGGCCACTAGCTCCGTGCTTGCAAGGTGGGTGCGTGGTTGCAAATACAGCTCGACGGCACCGTGTGCAAAAGAGAAACCGGAACCGTATCACATTTTTTTCTTTTGCCATACAGAAGAAGAGTCCGGCGGGCATGCATGAGGTGATGAACGTCTCCCGGTGTGGACGAACGCGTAGCTAGAGGTCGTCCTCCAGGGGCCGGAATACGACGACGACGTACCTCTTGTCTCTACTCCTACGTGTACGTAGTATTGTAATCTAGCTTGCTGGTGGTTACCTGCACCGGCGGTCGTTCCCTCGGATCGCAGGTTACAAGCAGTCGACGCCGACGTTACTAGAGGCATCTGCAATTTGGAGGCACTAGCTAGCTCTTAATTTGTGATGCGTACGTGCCTGGGTGTAGTTAGCCGGTTGGCGGTTGGCACTGTGTACGCGTGCGTGGCGCTGAGTTTTTCCCCGCTGTAACGGTGAATAATCACAGTCCGTACATGCAGAGGAACGATTCGGAATTCCGGATATTCCGTCGTCTGTCGTCTCATCCAAGCGCATTCCCGAGGCCTGGTCCGCCTGGACCTCGCCGGTCCACGGTGGTCTGGACATTTCCTACTACACTCCTACTTTGTTGCGCGTGCTTCAGTCAGGCTAATAGCAGAATCACTTGAAGCTTAAACTGTCACTTGCGTTGAATACAAAATAAACTTATTCTGTATTGGTACTCAGAATGAGAAGGATCAACCATTAAAAGAATTAGTGTTATGTTAACTCATACTACCTACTGTCTCATTAAAAGTGTCGTTTTTAATTTTTCAGATTTTATGTTTTAACCGTTTGTCTTATTCAAAAATTTTATAAGAATAGAAAAATAAATACATTATTATTAAAGTATCACTAATGATAAATTAAGTTAGAGAAAAATATATAGTATTTATAAAAATTTTGTCAACAAAACGAACATTCAAAGGGCAATGTTTAAAAGTCTAAAATAACACTTTTAATAGGTGGGAGGGAGTACAAAACAACAACAACAATTGACATGATAATAAATGATAGTCGGGCTGGAGCGCGCGTGCGACCAGTCCGCTTCGGTGAACCGTGGCTCTAGCATGGGGTTCCGACGTTCCGTCCGGTCTTGCGACACGCTTGCCGCTCTGCCGATGAGGCCGCCGCGGCCGGAAAGTCAAGGAGGCCACGTGGGCGCGTCACTAGATCTCGATACGTCGTCGCGGCTAGCTCTACGTATATTGGCCTGTATAGTTGGTGACCGGTCGACGAAAAGTGAAACGTACGGCAACCATATCTATAGGCGGCGGGCCTGCGGGGGATCCTGGTTGGTCCTTGCTTTTTGGCCGGTCGTTCTTTGCTCCTGCACGCAACGCACCATGCATGCATTGTTCTACATGCGACACGTCCCCGATCGCACCAGCGATGTAGGCCCTGTTTGGCAGGGCTTATTGGGCAGATTCTGCTTCTGCTTATTGTCTAAAAGTGCCAAACACCTCCAAGTTTCAAAACGGATTATGCAAGAAGAGGGTATAATCTGTTTTGGTTTTGTACTGCGGTGGACAAGCCGGAAATTGTAGCTTCAACCGGATTCTGCTTGGTTTGGGCCCGCCACCCCCACGCAATTACCCGCATGCCATCGGTAAAGTGCCGAAAGGAAAAAACGCTTCGTCTGTCTCCCGTCTCGTTCCTCTCCCGACTCCTTCAAGCGCACCGCGCCTGCCGCCGCCACCACATGAACCAGCTCCGGCGACCATCGCCGGGAGGGGGAATGGAGGGAGGAGCTCCCAAATCGCCGGATCCATCGATCCCGAAGACGAATCCCGCGCTCGCGGATGCCAACGGCGGCATCGGGCGAGATCGACGCCACGGCAGATGGGGAAGGAAGTCAAGGCGGGCAGGGTGCAATCCATGGTGAAGGAGGAGGAGGATTGGAGGTCGGGGCGGAGGAGAGAGGAGGATTGGCGGCGCAGGACGTGCTGCCCATGGCCATGGGGAGCTACACCGCCGCCTTGGCCGACGCGGCAAGCCATGGTGGCGCGCCCTTGCCGCCTGCCACCACATGAACCAGCTCCGGCGACCATCGCCGGGAGGGGGAATGGAGGGAGGAGCTCCCAAATCGCCGGATCCATCGATCCCGAAGACGAATCCCGCGCTCGCGGATGCCAACGGGCGGCATCGGGCGAGATCGACGCCACGGCAGATGGGGAAGGAAGTCAAGGCGGGCAGGGTGCAATCCATGGTGAAGGAGGAGGAGGATTGGAGGTCGGGGCGGAGGAGAGAGGAGGATTGGCGGCGCAGGACGTGCTGCCCATGGCCATGGGGAGCTACACCGCCGCCTTGGCCGACGCGGCAAGCCATGGTGGCGCGCCCTTGCCGCCTGCCATGGCGTTCGGGGGTGGCGCGGTCCCCGGGGCTTGGCCACCCTTCGCGACGCAGGGAGGCTGGCCGCATGGAGGGGCCGGCCGTGGTGCGTGGCCAGCCGGCGTCAGCCCGGGTGCGTGGCCGGCGGGCGTCGGCCCCGGTGCGTGGCCAGCCGGCGTCGGCCCCGGTGCGTGGACAGGTGCGCCCCAAGTTCGGGGCCATTTTTCAGTTCGCCGCATGGCGCTGGTTCGAGCAACAGCCATGGAGGTTCTCAAGATTGGTGGCCAGGAACTCAGGTGGATGATTTCTCGGTGACGAACCCAAGGTATGGTGTGTTCGGTAGCGCGGCGGCGGAATATGATTCGCAAGGTGGCGAGGATGAGGTCCCGATTCCTCCGGTTGAAGGCAACCGTTCTCGGCGTGGGCGCGGCGGGCGCGGCGGACAGAGAGGCGTGAGGGGAGGTAGACGGGGAGGCGGTCGATCAGGGAGGCCACCCATTCCCACCGCCCCTGCTGCCCTGCTGCGGCCACCAGAAATGCCACCAACACTCGTACAAGGTACAATCCTTTCTTCTCACCATATTCGTAGCAGTATTGTTGTGTGAACTTCATGGTTGAGCAATTTATTTGAGAGAATGGCTGCTGTTGTATGTTACATAGAACTGATTTTGTTGCCGACAGTGTGGCCGATTGGCAAGATGAGAACAACAACAAAATAGTGTGTGAATTGTTTGCTGATGAGTGTAAGATTGGCAATCGCTCTAGCACTCATTTGAACAAGGCTGGTTTCAAAAATGTTATCAAGCATTTCAAAGACAGGACTGGGTTATCATACACCCGACGCCAGTTCAAAAACAAATGGGACAGGCTGAAAGGCGATTACGGAATTTGGAAACAATTGTTAAGGCAAACTGGTTTAGGATGGGATGCATCCGGCAAGAATATTCAAATGCCGGATGAATGGTGGGACAGAATGAACAATGTAAGAGACTTCTCTGTTTTTTTATGTTTCACATTGTTGTAGTAAATGTTTGCATTAGCTTTCCATTTGATAATTTTTATTTTTCATTGCAGGCCATAAAAGGGTGTAACAGATTTAAGGAAAAAGGCCTAGAGCATGAGGACCAACTTGAAATTATGTTTGAGAACCTTCACAACACAGGTGACGATCATTGGTCGGCTGCTAGTGGTCTTCCACCTAATCAAGGAAGCCCTTCTTGTGAGGTTTCAGAGAATGAGCTTGACGAAGAAGAAGACGACGACGATGATAGCGACCCGGAAGATTTAACACCTACTAGTAGTAACAGGAGGAGAGGTAAGGAGTCAACTGGTGCCAGTTCCGAAAAGAAAACAAAGACAACCGGTAGTGCTCTGTTTTTTGAGAAAATGGATAAGATTTTGGACATGAATGAGAGGACTACAACTTCTTGTGAGTCTCTTGCTGCAGGGAGGGATAAACCAGGTTGTTCCATAGAGGAGGTAATGGAATTGGTTGAAGAATGTGGTGCAACAGTGGGGACAAATGAGCATTTGATTGCCTCAACTCTTTTTACTAAGAGGGCTGAAAGAGAAATGTTTAGCACCATTAAAACTCCTGAAGGAAGGTTTAAGTGGCTTACCTTGAAGTATGGTTGGATGTCAAGTGCTATGGCTAATAAGTAGAGACCATTTGTTTCTTGCAGTAGAGACCAATAAATGTACTATTTGCTTGATGTTTTATTTGTGAACATTATGTGTGACTACTTGTGTGGTTCTATGTGACAATTTCTGAATTATTTATGTATGATTGGTTCTTGTGAACTTCCTTGTTGTGTGTCTCCATTTTTTCAATTAATATGTATGCCTGTGTTGACTGATTGTATTATGCACAGATCTTGTTCTACAGATTCAGATTCAGGATCTGAGATGGATGATAGCGGTTCAGATGATGAGTGGGCAGCTAATGCTTCGTCAATGATGCGAACAAATCAGCACCGACTCTGTGGGTCTATTACAGAACTAGGCAAGTATTTCTTCAAATATTTGGACAAGAATGAACCAACAATTCCTGTTCAGAGTGGCTATAGTTTCGCCATGGAAATATTGAGCAATCCTAAATCTAGTCACAAGATGTTCAGAATGAATGCAACATTATTTTACAGCTTGCACATGATTTTAGTGAGTACTTATGGCTTGCAATCATCGCTTCATATGAGCTCCATAGAATCACTAGCTTTGTTCTTGATTGTTTGTGGTCATGGTTGGTCAAATACGGCTGTTCAGAATACTTTCCATCACTCCAGTGAAACAATTAGCAGAAAATTTGGAGAAGTATTGCACTGTTTGGTGGCTATGTCTGCAGATTACATAAGGCCAATTGATCCCAACTTCACTAGCACCCATAGTAGAATTACCGGTGATCGTAGAATGATGCCACACTTTAAAGATTGCATTGGAGCAGTTGATGGCACTCACATAACAGCAATACCATCACCTCAAGATTTTGTTAGATACATTGGAAGAAGTGGAAAGCCGACGCAAAATGTGCTTGCTGTGGTTGATTTTGACATGAGATTCACATATGCCTCCATTGGTCAACCTGGATCTATGCATGACACAAATGTGTTGTACCATGCTATAGAGCATGATCGTGAAACATTTCCACACCCTCCTAAAGGTATACACAAAACTATTTCAATAAGTATTTATTTTTTCCTGGGTGACGGTGAATTAAACTACATATTTCTATGTCAAAATTGTCTAGGTAAATACTATGCTGTGGATGCCGGGTACCCTAATCGTGAAGGCTACTTGGCACCATACAAAGGACAACGGTATCATATTCCGGATTGGAGGAGGGGGCCAGCACCATGTGGTGAGCAAGAGCTTTTCAATCACTTGCATTCAAGTATTCGTAATGTTGTAGAGCGTGCATTTGGTGTTTGGAAAATGAAGTGGAGAATACTTCTCAAGATGCCAAGTTTTCCGATGGATAGACAAATGATGATTGTTGCCGCTACTATGTGCCTCCATAACTATATCCGAGAATGATGACGAAGATAAGCATTTTAGCAAGTGCGATCGGAATCCGGACTATGTGCCAACCATACCCTCAAGATATAGAAGATATCTTCCATCTCGAAATGCATCCGACACAACAACTTCACAAGCTAATGAACGCTCGATGGATAGATTGCGGGATGAAATTGCAAAGGGAATTTTTCTCTCTAGGTCGAGATGATGTAAGCTTGTCATGTATGGTTCCTTTTTTGTGCTCACAATGATCCGAGCTAACATGTCGAACTGTATGCGTTTCTGTATTAACCATAGACCTAGCTAAATATCTTATTATTACTCATCTATTTAATACTTAGTTTAAGTTTTCTTATTATTATGTTCATTACATCATGCTACAATATCTGTGGAAAATTGGAAATTCACATTAGGGGTACTGCTGTCATTTGTCATGAACAATCTATTTCATATAAAAACAGGAGAAGCTGTTTTGCCAAACGGGTAGACTGGATAAGCTGTTTTGATAGATAATCCGGAATAAGCCAGATAAGCTGTTTTGCCTCAAAATCCAGTGCAAAAGCTGTTTTCAGCATAATCCGAAGCCCTGCCAAACAGACCCGTACACGTACGGGACCGAAAGCTATACCAGTATAGTGCGGCCGTACGCACACGCACTTCCTTTTCTTCTTCCCAAAAGTGCCGCGCTATGGTATAGAGATTACTCGACCCCCTAACCAAAAGGGATGATCCAATGTTAACGGTTACATGCATTGTTTTCAGAAAAAAATAATAATAACCAAAGGTCAATTCGTACACGCACAAGATATTGTACACAAGCTACTGAATTAAGATACTGGTATTCTACAGGTGGTATGCATGTACTGCCAGCTAAGCTCACGCGAGAGACAGAGAGAGAAAATCCTTCCGTGCGCCGGCCATCCAAGAGCTACAGAATTAAGAATAGTCCCTCTGCATGACGAGCATGGCGTGCGCACACAAGCCACCAAAAAAAGCACCTCGTAAATAAATAATTAATTGAGATTATTTGAGTACGTGATCAGGTTGGAAATAACGATCCCTCGCTACCTGCAACGTGGCAGCAGCAGGAGCACCCAGCTAGCTCAGCTGTCCCTCGATCCGCCCCTGTCTGTGCCCTACCGCGGGGAGACAGCAAGATCGAGCCACTCAAACATCGTGACCACATGTAATAACCGGATATACTTGCGCCGTTGACTCACAATTGTTGGTTACTGATGACACCGTGCCAGATCTGATCTTTTTCCTGGACCCGCGCGTCACTGCAAGTAGACTAACCTCACCTCTGCTGCAGCCCACGGCGGAAGATCGGAGGAGCACCACACAGATCTTTGAAAATCCAATGTAATTTGCAAAAAATCCGAAAGCAGAACACAAGGCCTCTCTGCAACGATCTTCCTGCAGTAGCAATGCGTGCCATGGGGAACCGTAAGAAGCTGCTCCAGTTCCTGCGGCCGGACACGGCGGTGGCCGCGGCCAAGACGCCGTCGACTTCCGACTCCGACTCCGACGACGGCGGGTACTCGCCGCCGACCTCGCCGAGCGCGAGCGCCAGCGCGCTCACCTCGCCCTCGCCCTCGCCCTTCGCCATGTCGCCTTGGACACCGCTCCCGGGACTCCTCGGCGGCGAGCACGAGTACTAGCGTCCCACCAAAGCGATGGGGCTGCTGGGCTCGCTCTCGGTATTTAGCCACTGACACGCTGGGCCAGCATACGTAGTTCGGGGCCACTAGCTCGGCGCGTACGTATACGTGGATGCAAGTACAGCTCGGCGGCACCGTGCAAAAGTGAAACGGGAACCGTATCTCCGCAGCGAGAGGCCGGACCGGGGTCGTTTTCGTGCCGCGGCCGATTGCGCTGTGATGTGTCTGTGTCCGAAAGCTAACATCAGCGCGCCGCCATTTTCTTCATTTTTTTCTTTTGCCATAAAGAAGAAGAATCGGGCGGGCATCTCCCGGAGTGGGCGAGCACGTAGCTAGGTCGTCCTCCAGTGGCCGGAATACTGTACGACCACGACGTAGCTTGCATTGTAACGACATAGCTAGCCGGCGTACCTGCTGTGCATGCCGACGAGAAATAATGGTTACCTGCACCGGCGGTCGTTTCCTCGGATCGCAGGTTCCGAGCGGTCGGCGGCCGATGCCGACGTGCGAAAGGTCCCTGCAATTTGGAGGCGCTAGCTAGGGGCGTTGTACTCCTGGACCACTCGGTGTGCATGTGATGCGTACCGGCGTGGATGCCACGGCCGTGCGCGCGGCGGTGTACACATACGTGCTGATCACAGTCCGTGTAACAAACGATTGGGATATCCGCACATGAGATGGAACTATGTACGTAGTTCATTCATTAATAATACTCCTCAATTCCAAGATTTTGAACTAATCTTTGCCGTTCGAACGACATGATTTTTTGGAATTAAGGAGTACCACACCTTTTATAATAATACATACATCTTAATCTTGATGTCGAGAAATTATTCGTCGAGTGATCATAGGGTAGGTCACCCTTGAAATTTAATGATCTGTTCACTCCCTGTTCACTCTGTGTACAAGGAATGGAATTGGTCACCAGATCAATATAGCATATCAAAACCGAGCCGTCAAACTCAAGGCCGAGTGTTTGATAGCTAATCCAAGCGAGAATTTCTTCAGCCGAGTGACATCAATCACAGCCGAGCCATGCTCCTATAGCCGAGGGGCAACGATGCTCAACTAAAAATGACAAGGTCGAATGAAGAGAGCGATCAAAGTGGATGTAACCGATAGCTTCACAAAGTAGAAACCACTCAAAAACTAATATGACCGAGTGAGGTCAATGTGGTTCAAATAGGCGTGACGAATAGATCAAGATGGAATTCGTCAATGTTGTCATGGCCGATCGATCGCGACAAGGAGTCCGTAATCTTTCAATCATTGATTCACCTAAGACTTGTAACACAAGGTTCCTCAATCCTTCAATCATTGATTCACCTCAGACTTGTAATAACCCATAGTAGGGGACACATGCCCCTCTTATATCTATAGTTAGGATACACACTGCTGTCAAACGATACTTGCGCATACATTGGAATGATTGTTGCATCCTGTGATATATGATGAGTATCACAGGATACCGACCGAGGTCGTCTAAGCCCCGTGCCATTAATAGGTAGAAGACATTCATCGCTCCGCTAGTTTTGCTTCGAGCATGTGTGCAACCAGGCCGCCTCTGTATTCCCAGGATCAGTCTGTTCGGTCTTGCGACACGCGAGTCGCTCTGCTGCTGCTGAGCCCGCGGTCGGGAAGTCAAGGCGGCCACAGGGGACCGGTCCATGAAAAGTCCTTTGCTCGGCGGTCGCACCGGCGACGATGTACCTACAGTTGGTATAGTGCTACCGTACTTACGCACACACACTTCTTTTTGTCTTTCAAAAGTCTCGTGCGATCATTGCGGTGTAGCGTACAGGGTGTAGGTTACTCGCACGCTGATCAAAGATTTGCTACTCATAATCAGTACCAACTTAAACTAAGATCAAATTCTTGTTAACGGTTACATGCACGGTTTTTTTTCCTCACGAAAGAACGGTTACAAGACATGCACGTAACACAAGATATTCTACACCGGATGGGTGCTACTGCCAGCCCAGCTGATGTGAGTGAGATCATCGGTTGATGATGTGCCAGCCAGCGGCCACATGTACAAGCTACAGAATTAAGAATAAGTACGAAATATCACCACGAAAATAATTAATGAACTGGGGTATCAGTACGTAATCAGGTTGGGAATAAAAGATCCCCAGCCACCTGTAACGTGGCAGCAGCAGCAGCCAGAGCTAGCTCAGCTGTCCCTCCGTGCCCGTCTGCCCTACCGCGGGGAGACAGCAAGATCGAGCCACTCAACACCAAATGACGACATGTATGTATTAACCAGATAATTAATTAACATCTCTTGCGCCGTTGACTATCAATTGTTGATTACTGATGACACCGTGCCAGATCTCCTTCGTTTCTTGGCCTTGCTTCGCAGTTTAAAGAAAAGAATAATAGTGTGGGGCGTCGTTTGAACAGGCAGTAGAGTAACCTCACGTGCTGCAGCCACCGAGAACCGGTTGAGTGAGCAGCGGAGACGACGGAAGATGTGAGGCGCACCGCGTCACCACAAATCATTGCAGGGTGCTCATCCGCGCCGCGCCACGCGTCACCGGCGACCACTCACGCAACCCCGCGCGCGGAGACGGACGGCGAGAATCCTCCGCCTCGACGCAGGCGCAGGCGCAGCCGTCCACCTGTCACCAACCGCCTCGCCGTGGCCGTACAACCGCCACCGGGGCGGCTTATATATACCCGCCAGCAGCGCCCCGTCTCCCCTCTCAGCTGAACAAAATCTTCGAAAATCCAATTCACGAAAATTCGGAAGCAGAACACAAGGCCTCTCTCTGTCTCCCTCGTCTCCTGCGAATTAAACAAGGCTTCGCGTCTCCTCTCCCTTCTCGAGGAGAGCAAGAGCTTCCAGTTCCAGCGGCAGCACGAACGAGCTTCATTTAGCAATCGTCGAGTAATTGGCGCGCGTGCCATGGGGAACCGTAAGAAGCTGCTCCAGTTCCTGCGGCCGGACACGGCGGTGGCCGCGGCCAAGACGCCGTCGACTTCCGACTCCGATTCCGACGACGGCGGGTACTCGCCGAGCACGAGCGCCAGCGCGCTCACCTCGCCATCGCCCTTCGCCATGTCGCCGTGGACGCAGCTCCCGGGGCTCGGTGGCGAGGACCCGGAGCCTACGAAGACGACAGGCCTCCTGGGGTCGCTGGTGAAGGCGGAGGGCGGACACGTGTACTCGCTCGCCGCGTCGGGCGACCTGCTGTACACGGGCACGGACTCGCGCAACGTGCGCGTCTGGCGTGACCGCCGCGAGCTGGGCGGGTTCCGGTCGGGCAGCGGCCTCGTCAAGGCCATCGTGGTGGGCCCCGACGGCCGGATCTTCACGGGCCACCAGGACGGCAAGATCCGCGTATGGCGCTGCAAGCCCGAATCTGCGGACCCGGTCAACGACGAAATCCGGCACCGGCTCGTGGGGTCGCTGCCGCGGGTGCGCGACGTGGTGGCGAGCTCGCTGGTGCCGTCGCGGTACGTGCAGACGCGGCGGAAGCGGTCGGCGCTGTGGCTGCGCCACTTCGACGCGGTGTCCTGCCTGAGCATGGACGCCGCCGCCGGCCTGCTCTACTCGGGCTCCTGGGACCGCACCGTCAAGGTCTGGCGCGTCGCCGACTCGCGCTGCCTCGAGTCCCTCCCCGCCCACGACGACGCCGTCAACGCCCTCGCCGCCGCGGGCTTCGACGCGCTGCTCCTCACGGGATCCGCCGACGGCACCGTCAAGGTCTGGCGCCGTCATGAGTTGGACGGAAAGAACAAGGCCCGGCGCACGAAGCACGCCTTGGAGCGGGTGCTGCGGAACGGCGACGGCGCCGTGACGGCGATCGCGGTGGCGGCGGAGGCGCGCGTGGTGTACGCGGGATGCTCCGACGGCGCCGTCACGCACTGGCAGTTCCCTCGCCGCGCCGGCGCTCTGCCGAGGAACGGCGGCTCGTTGCGCTGGCACGGGAAGATGGCGGTGCTGTGCGTGGCGGTGGCGGGCCGGGTCGTGGTGAGCGGGTCCGCGGACCGGACCGTGTGCGTGTGGCGGCGCGAGGAGGGCGCCGACCACGCGCGCCTCGCCGTGCTCAGAGGGCACGCGGGCCCGGTCAAGTGCGTCGCCATCGACCAGGAGGAGGACGATGAAGATGGTGAACGGCGGTGGGTCGTGTACAGCGGCAGCCTCGACGGGTCCGTCAAGGTCTGGCGCGTCTCGGAAAACGGCGGCTCGCCGGACACGATGATGACGCCGGCACGGACGCCACCTGCGAACCAGTTGTGGAAGAATGGGAGGACGCCGTCGCCGCAAGTGGTGCGCTCGTGGACCCCGTATGCCGCCGCCGCGCCGGATCCCAAGCGCATGGCCGCCGCGTGAACGGGGAATTAACCACCACCACAAGGAGGGGATGCTGACGTCCGAGACAAAGTACATTAATTAGCCTCGGGTGCACTATTGTAATAAAAAGATTAAAAGAACGGTGTACGTAGGAATTGATTTTTTTCTTGGTACGCCGTACGTTTCAGTATTTTCCGTTGCTTCGTCGAGTTTCTGCTTTCCCGGCCGCGGAAAATGGGTACATATGGACCGGTGGCCATGGGTGCGTGGTGATGCGTGCTGCTCCCCGATCGCTTCCACCGGCATGGCAAGAAATTTCGACAGTTCACTTTTTAATTCGAGATGTGAACGTTCGCTTCGTTTTTTGAACTTCTAGCTTGTGTTTTGTTTGTAAGAAGAAAAGTTGTACAGAACTACAGATTCCTTTTGCTTTCGGTGGAAACAAAAGAAGAAGATTGAGAAAAACGAAAAGTAAGGGCTCACTGTCATTTCTTAGTCTCCAGTTAAATGTCCAGGCGGTGCATCGTTAATTTGTACATCTTCGGATCGGAGTTGCTGTATTTTCTGCACCTTTTTCTTTCAGAAAAATGGGTAAATAATTGTATGAGGAAAACAGTTAGGATAACAAATTCACCATCCTTTTTCGAACGAGTGTGAAATTAATAAAATTGTTCAAATAATCTTCTGCCATCGATGTACTAGAATGCGACTAGTACTAGCTAGTTAGGGAGAGCATAGGGCATGCACTTTCAAAGCCCATTAGCCTTCGCCAAAATAATGTTCCTCGTTTTAAAGCCAATTCGCAGACCTCCTGCTTTGTTTCGTCATCTATATCGGTATATTTTTGCTTATGCAAATAAGATTATATATACATGCAACTGATCCTACACACTCCAGGCTTATCATATTATAATGTTTGATTGTAAAAATGGGTGCCACTTGAAGTAAGGGGACACATGTCTCTCGTATTCACCATGAAATAATATAATACTCAGCAAGCAACATATCCGATGTAGGAGTAGCTCAGTACCCATAAATTATTGATGAAGTTTCATACTGTGTCTTGCCTACTGCAGAAGTTGCATACTACGTCTTGCCAAATTGGGACCATCATCATGCCACACTACTGCATGATACCTAGCAGGTTTCGGTGTTATCGTATTTTTGACGAGAACATCTCATCTGTTACCGTAGATTACGGTGTTACCGATTATAATATAACCTTCAAAAATCTGTCTAAAATCCAAACAAAAATATGAACGGATAGACTGTACAAACATGTACCATCATACAAAACTTGAGCTGCAACTAATATTTATTCAGAGAGATTTTGACGGTGCTCGACACAATACAGCGGGGCAGCGGATTTTGACAGAGCCGGAGCAAGCCGCATGTGCCAAACCATGAACGGTAAATATTGGTGTTTTTTTCCTTTTTGAAGCCCATATGTTCGTGTGTGGTTGAGAGGTCCATTAGCCAAGGCCGGGCGGCACTGCGTGGAGACAGTGGCGAAGCTAGGTAGTGTGTGCTGGGTGTAGATGCACCCACGCCAAACTGAAAAATCAGTAATAATCCCCTCGTTTCCACCATGTAAGCGTCCCCCATAAGCCACTTTGATGCATCCACAAGGCCAAAAGCTGTTGAAAAACTAGCTAACAACACTAGCCCGCACCCCCTCAAGATTGCTCTAGCTTCGCCATTGGTGGAGGCACACCTGCCAGGCTCTCGTGTGTGACATTTGCTCGACACGTCCGTTGCTTGTCCTGTTTTAGGTCATGCAGAGAGATACACAGCAAAATATGTAGTGCAAACTCATCTCTAGATGTAATCATACAAACTCTTTGAAAAAACATATTTAGAGGATTCAAAAAATTACAAACGCTTGCATGAGTGTAGATGGGATAGAGAGAGACCTTCATAAAAGAATTTAAGTCCAAATTTGTCTTCATTTAAAAGATACAAAAATGAGAAAATCTGGATGCATAAGAGGTAAAAGACAAAACAGTGTACAGTGTTGTATTTTTTGTCCTTTTGTTCATGTTTTGATATTTTTGTATCTTTTAAATAAGACGAATTTGAACTTAAATTCTTTTGTGAAGGTCTCTCTATCCCATCTACACTCATGCAAGCATTTGTAGTTTTTTTGAAACACCTAAATATGTTTTTTTGAAAAGGTTTGCATGATTGCACCTAGAGATGAGTTTGCACTATATATTTTACCGAGATACACGGTCCATGTAAGAAATGATTTGCTGCGAACTATAATTGTGTGTAGTAGTCGCTGCATGGTGCACGCATACGGCCGGATTGGGACCATGCGCAGGGACTTGAGATCGGTAGATGCGTCGCTCTACTCACTCCGATATTTTTTCGAGCGGAACGGGGGTTTTACCCACCTTATATTGCATCGAAACAGCAAGTGGCACAAGGGCCATACACATTACATTACATGAGGGCGGAAGCCTAGTCCAGCCAATCCCCTTTTATAGGGGGAGAGCAAGCTAACGGAAGAGAGAGTATTTACATGAGGCGAGAGGAGAAATAGGACCGCCAAGCACGAAGGGCGGTAATATGTACATGTTTGCAGCATCTATAGCCCCGGAGGTCGAGGTCGTAGAGAAGAAGCTTGATGTTTGATTCCACGTCGGTGTCGATATGGGCGAAGACCAAGTCGTTGCGGCATTTCCATAGCCGCCAAAGGATCATGAGCACGATGTCCGGCCGGACAGAAGTGAACTCAGGCGATGGGCAACAGAGGGCCCAAGGCGAGAGCGCACGTGCGGTCGTAGATGCGATGCTGAGCCTGTCGAAGAGCTGAAATGATATTATCACTAGTTTTCTTGTATGTAGCATATTCTGTAGCTGTTGTTGGTGATCCGCGTCCAGGGTGCAGATAGCTAGGCACCGAGGGACAGTAGAGGTAGCGGGCTATTGCTCATGCACCAATGAACCCCCTGCTGCTACGTTGCAGGTACCAAGCATTACGTCTTCGTTTTCAACCTGCATGCTCAGCTCACCAGTTAATTGCTTACGGTATGTGCTTTTTTATAGTATTGCAGGGCACCTCATGCAGATGGATTGATCAAACTAGTACCAGATAATAAATGGTTGATTATTTACGTGGCATGTAGGTGCCGCCACATCAAGCCGGGAGTACCACACCCGTCAGGTGGAATATCTCGTGCACACGAGGGTTTGCTGGCGTGCATGCATATGACTCGTCATATGCACAACTACAAAAATGAAACAATGTCATAATAATATACGAAATTTATGGGTTGTGGGTGCCTGCACCCAGGAAAATTCGAATTTCAGTTCTGAACTCTCCAAATTTCTTGCCAGGCCGATGGAATGGAAGCGGCCGAGCAGCAGAGTGCCTGAGCTGACCGCCGTATCCCAGCCCCAAGCATCAGCAGCCACCACACACCCACGCAGCCACCGGTCCATAGGTACCCATTTTCCGCGGTCGGGAAAAGCTACCACACATCCACGACAATGGTACGACGGTCTACTGCTGCTATTTAGCAGGGCATCAGGCTGCACCAGATGTGCTAGGTCGTTTGGCTGGGATCTTTTGGGATCAAAGTGGCATCAAGCTCCGTCGCATACTTAGTTGGGTTTGGCTCCGTCGCATATTATTTTGACAGACGTATCATCGTCAACAATGATTCTACCCATTATAGACTTTTTGCAGCATGTTGTGCCGAACCATTGATGCTTAGATGCCTATACACGAACTGGGAATCCAAGATAGAAAACATGGACCGCAAAAATAAAAATTTGATCAAGTTTTTAAAAAGAAACTGATACAAAAATAGAAATGTTGCCTAGACTAGAAAAGCATTTATGTTTTTAACACATGACGCACATTATTCCAAAACCGAGAAGCTGTTCTTCTGCTTTCAATATACTTCTAATGGAGGACTTCGATCAGATGAGGGCACTTAGATCAGATGAATGAATTGTGATAGTAGGTATAACATCTTCCTGCGCTATTTTTTTTATTTATCATTCTTCGTCCTAAGCTAATTTTTTATTTACCATATAGGATACTATTACTATCTCACGTGTAATCTGTACATATAAGAGCATCAAGGCTATTGTGTTGATCTTTCAATAGATCAAATGAATGGAAACCATCCGCATTCACTTTTTCAATAGGATGGTTCCAGAGGTAAATATCTATTTCACAACATCATTTTCCTTTGGCATGCTATGATTTAAAAGAATATATGTGTGTCGTATGCCTTAATGATATATGGATATTGATCGACATTGGAAACTTCGAGGAAAGGACAATTTGTACAGTGTGTTGTTATGGGCTTTAGTATATTGTTGGCTAGGTCAAGGAATTGAGATATAGAAGTAGAGATGATAATATGACTCGAAGAAGATTCTTTGCTTTCTTTGGGATATTGTTGTGTTTTTATATGTTTGATAGATATTTCATTAATTTGATGCTTATTTTTTTAGCTAGCATTTAAATTAATTAAAATACCTTTTGAAAGATAATTCATTTGTAGGAAACAATCATTAATGACACTCAAAATCATTCATCTGAAAAATTAACAAATTAAAGTTGTCATCACACTAGCCTGCGCAATCGCTCGGGCTAATTTGCTAGTTTAATTGAAAAATGAGAGGGGCATGTGCCCCTTAGTTCTAAGTGACACTCACTTTTACAATCGAACACTAATATGATAAGACGTAGGAGTGAGTGGGATCAGTTGCATGGATATACGATATTATTTGAATACACAAATTTACAAATGTAGATAATATAATAAGCTAGACAAGTATCAGGACCACCACGAAAAGAAAAGAGGAAAATTAATTTAGCGAAGGATAAAGAGCTTTGAAAGTGAAGGCCCTATGCTAGTATTAGTCGCATTCCATGATGATTCCATGATTGAGAAGGCAAGAAAATTACATGATTAGTAGCTCTCGGTCTATATTGTGTGTACCAGCACATTAACGTAGGAGATTATTGAACAATTCTATTAATTTCACACCGTTTGAATAAGACGATAGATTTGTCCATTTTGTCTAAGAGAAAAAGATGTAGAAAATACAGCAACTCCGAAGATGTATAAACTAATAATGCACTACCTGGACATTTAACTCAACTAAGAAATGACAGTGACCACCGACCAGTTTTGTTTTCCCAATTTTCTTCTTTACTTCCACCGAAAGCAAAAGCAATCTGTACAACTTTTCTTCTTCTTACAAACAAGACACAAGCTAGAAGTCCAAAAACGAAGCGAACGTTCACATCTCGAATTAATTAAAGTGTACTCTCAAAATTTCTTGCCAAGCCGGTGGAAGCAGCCACAACGCAACCACGTCCCATAGCCACCGGTCCATATGTACCCATTTTCCACGCCCGGGAAAGCAGAAACTCGACGAAGGAACGCCCGTACGTGCATATACGGCGGACCAAGAAAGAATTCACAATTCTTACATACACGGTTCTTTTACAGTACACCCTAGGCTAAGACTATCTGCACCGGAGACCTATAATTCGTCTTGCAATACCAGTGTAGCGTAAAAACGCTGCACCGAGATAGTCTAACTCATCCGGCACCGTCCCACACCGCCTCCCGCACGCCACATGCCGTGCGCATACGGAAGGACGCTACACGCAGATGTGGCACGGGCCCGCACGCCGGTGCGCCATCCCTAACCGGCGCTGCACCCGACCGTCGGCCCCTCCTCCGCGCCGCCCTGCCACGCCCGACCGCTGGACCCTCCTTCGCGCCGCCCAACCACGTCCGGCTGGTAACCCCTTCCGCCATATCTGCGATGAGACTAGGGGGAGATATGGAGGCGGTCGACACGAGCCCGGAGCGTAGCGTCCGCGGCCTCCGCCTCGCCGAGTCGCGCAAGGGCGGAGGCGTCACCGAAGGGGATGACAGTGCGTGCAGCAGGCCGAGCGCAACAACAGAGGTTGACGCGACGGCCGGATCCACACTCGGTGGAGGCGAGCCCGACGGTGGCGTGCGGCGAAGGAGGATGACGGGCGACGACGCGCAGGGGTGGAGGTGAGCCTGGTTGGCGGCGGCTCGGGGAGGCGGGCAGGGGAGATGGAGGCGAGCCGCGGGAAAGAGACCGTGGGCAGAGAAGAGAGGACTAGGTAGAAGAGAGGAAGTGAGGGAGGAGGAGAAAATAAAGAAAAAAAACTGATATACGGATTCCAGAACTGGTAGTTGGGATAGAGTATAAGATATAGAGGATGACAATTGCGGGAAAACTGAATGTAGAGGAAAAAATTTTGATGATTAGAACAAAATATTCCTTTTAATGATAGATTTAGAGTATGATAGTCTAATTGATCTAGAATCAAACTAAACTCTCGGAATTTCTTGCCAAGTCGGTGAAGGCGGCCAGGCAGCTAGTGGTGACCAATAAAAGGGAAACTAGTGGTCATTCTTAGACCACTAAAAGACAAAATAGAAATCATTTCCTTCTTTCATTTTTCTTCCCTTTTTTCTTTTTTTTCCTTTCTTATTTTTCCTTCCTTTCTTCTTCCTTCCTCCTCCCTTCCTTCCTTCCTCCTCTCCTGCACCCGATCCGCCTCCCTCTTCCGCGCCGTCGCGACCTCACCGGCCTCCGCGCCGCGCCTCGGCCGGAGCCCACCGCGCCACCGTGCCTCCGCCGTCGCCGCACCCCCGCGCCGTAGTGCCGCGCCTCCGCCTCCTCGGCCTCTCGTGTCACGCCGCCGCCGGAGCCCGCGTCCCGACCCGTGCCGCCGTCGCCACGCCGCCGTGCCGCCCCAGCTCGTCGCCCCCGTCCTCCAAGCGGCCGCGGGCCACGAGCCCGTCGCCGCGCCGCAGCCCCCGAGCTCCGCGTCCCGCCGCCGTGGACTCCGCGCGCGGCCGTCGCACCACCACGCCACGCCGCACCCCACGCTCGCCGCCGGAGCTCGCAGAGCTCGCGGAGCTCCGGTTAGGGTTTAGGGTTTAGGGTTAACCCTAGCAGATGCAAAAATAAAAAAAGAGAAAAAAACAAAAATGTTGGATGGACATCTAAAAATGATGGATGAAAAATAAAATGTTTCGTCAACATTTGAAAATGTCTCGTCAACATTTGAAAATGTCGGGTCAAAAAACCTAAATGTCAGGCAAACACGTCGAGATGTTGGGTCAACATCTCGAAATGATGGGTCAACATCTCGGGAAAAGCCGGGGAACAAAAAAATGTCGTGTCAACATTCGAAAGAAGTCGAAAACGAAAAAATGTTGTACCAATATCCGTAGAAATGTTGAATCAACATTTGAAAAAAGTTTATGACGTGGAAGAATGAAAACCAAAAAAAATATTGGGTCAAAATTTCCGAAAATGTTGAGACAACATTCGAAAAAACTGTTTGAAAAAAATGTTGAACGAACAAAAAAACATGTCGTCGGAACGTTGGATCAATAAAAAAACATGCTGTCTGAATTGTTGACTTGACTTTTCCTATTTAGCTATGTCTAAAAACAGAAAGCTTCCGAAAAAAAGAACGACCGCTAGAAGTGAAAAAAGTGGTGATAGCCAATTAGTCTTCCGCCGCATGTGTGTGGTGTTGGTTAATTCCCGATAGTAACTACAATAAATTTTTCCTTACCGAGAACGTATATACTTGGAAAAAGAACTTAATTAATATCAGGACTTGGAGAACGCATGGTCCTGATCTGCTTGCCAGGTCAGCTAATAATGTGATGTTGATGCCGTGCAAATCTTTGCTTTGACCTGTAGCGGCATCCCAAGAACGTCAACTTTGCAACAGGTTTTATTGGCATCGTCCTGCCAGCCAGCGCGCCATGTCACCAGTGGCAGTGTATTGTATTTGTACCTCCATGACACTCCATGATGAGCAGATATTTTCGGCGCCTACTCAGGGGACACACGCGTTGTACTGTAGTGTATGATTGTACACTAATCTTATTACTAAACCAGAGACAATTAATGTATATTCAGCGCGCACGCCAGATCCTAAAATACTAGAACTTCACATATATCACACGCGTGTCCGTCACGAGGCCATTATCTAGGCAGGTTTTCTTGGTGATTTGGCGGCAGGTACACATCATAATAGTAGTTTTGCTGCTGCACGCGCACGCCACCGCGTTTTTCTCATCCGGCGGCTACCTGCAGCGATATACTATCTCAGAAGTGGAACAAAACCGTGTGCATGCGCATGCCCTGTCCTACTACGACCCTGTTGGTTACCGGTCGGGGGTATTGTACGGTAGCTAGGGCGGTGCCGCGATAGTGCTGGCACCACTACTGTAAAAAGAGCTTACAATATCAGGGGTCACTTTTCAGTAATAACGGGCAACCTAAAAACGCTATTACAGTGATAAATTGCTGACGTCATCGGGGACAACGCTATTACAGGGTCATCTGTAATAGCGGGCGCCAATGACGTCATCACGGGTCATCGATACTAAAAATAGAGGTCTTTCAATAGTATCGGGCATTGTTGACATCATCACGGGCTGCTATTAAAGAAAACCCATCAATATCGGGCCAATTATGTCAACAGCCCGATATTAAATATGTGGCTCGTAAATCCCATAAAATCTAAACCCTAAGGCCCATAAAGCAACAACAATATAAAACGGACCTCTCCTCAACCCTAACTCATCCGATCGATCCCTCTCCCTCTCCCTTCCCCGCGCCGCCCTGCCCCCCACCCGCCTGTGCTGCCGCGCCGCCTCGCCCCCGCCCCGGCGTCGCCTCGTGCTGCCGCGCCGCCCCTTGCTCCCCGCGCTGCCGCTTGCACGTTGCGCCGCCGCGCCGTCGCGCGGCCCCCTCTTCCCCGCTCTCGGCGTCGGGTCGCGGCCCCCTGCTCCCTGCTCCCCACGCCGCCGCCCCTGCTACGGATTCGCCCGCGTCCCTCCCCTCTCGCGTCACGCCGGCGGAAGATCCGGCGAGGAAGGGGCCGCATCTCCACCGCTCCTCGCCCGTCCCCTCCTCTCGCGTCGGGCTACGCCCCACCCTCCTCCGAGTCGCGTTGACGGCGGATCCGACGATAAGGCGATCGGATCCGAGCTCTCCCCACCGCACCGTGCCCCTCCCCGGCGGCAATGCTCGCGGCGGTGGCGGATGCGACCAGGTATCCAGGCCTCGCATGGGTTTGGGCTACGGGCCGGGCCTAACCTGGGCCTGGTGCCACGTGGTCTTTTTTTATCATTTTTCTTTATTCGCTTGTAGTATCGGGCAAATCTATCCGATACTATTGTTGTCACATTTGTAATAACGTCTATGTAGTATCGGCCAAAATGACCGATACTACTGGACGTTTTTGCCCGATAGTGTAGGGCTTTATTCTAGTAGTGCACTGCACACAGATACAGTACTTGGCTGGACGCTACTGACCGGCGCGCGCGTACGCCTGTGTATACACGCACGACTTGCAAAGGTCACACGTACGGCTGGCAATCCGTATTTTTATTTCTGTCTTTTGTGCAGCGTGCATGTATATACTAACCTTGTACTGGGACTGAGTACGGAGTGAGTACACGAGACTGCGAGAGCACACACATTCTAGCAGTAGTACGTTGTTCTGGCGGTACAGTACAGAACACTGAGCGCTCGACCAGCTCGTAGAGAAGAAATCACACATCACGAGCAGTAGCACACATCTACCGGCCAGCAAGATTTGAGGTGTGGCGAAATTAGTGATTTGTAGAAACTAGAAAATGATAGCTAAAAAATGTTTAACAAAGCAAGCTAGGCTAACTTTTCTATTGCCTCATCAATCAGTACAAATCTTTAATGGTAAACTACAACATATTTTTCTTTGTTTCTCTTGCTATCTACTGATCCGTAAAATAAATTACATGTTTTCTTGTTGATTTATTACTACAAAATAAAAGTAGCTAACTATGGCAGTCAAATTGAGGTATGGCAAGTGCCATACTTGGCCACCATTGTCCTCCGCCACTGCCGGCCAGTCAATTCGTTAACAAGGAAAAATGAAACCGACTTACGAAGTCCACACATACGTCCGTTATTGTTGACAATCAAACTGCTTTTCTTTTTAATTTTGGACAAGACAATCACACTACTTAAGGATCACATGGACCAGTTTCACCAGCAGTATTTTATCTCTCGCAGATGCATATGCACGCCAAATTCCTTTTCAGTATCTTTTCTATACTGAATGGTCTATAGCCGTGCGTGGATGTCGCAGTACAGGCAGCGCCAATCAATCCTTCTCCACGGATGGATCGATGTCTCATCCTACCTACACGGCAGAGGATTTTTTGCTGCATGCCGTTGCGGCCAAGAGGACTTTGTTTTGTCTCCTTTTCAGCGGTCGCCAAAAGCCACGGTGTCACTCTCACTCGCCTAGCAGATCCATTTGTATGATCTAAATCCCTAGTGTTATGATGTACTCAACCCTCGGAAATTAGGCTGTCAATTGCGGTCGATTAGTCTCTAGTACCAGCACTCGTGTCCACGTTGATGTTATTGGAGATGAAAGGCCATATACATCTGGTACGATACCTGTCCCTATCCGATTTTCTGCTGGCCCCACACGATGAATTCTGCAACCGCTAGCCAGTACTGTACACTTGAAAGCTACGGATGTTGAATGCTTTCATAATTGATTATTAGCTGCTGGAACGAACAAGCAATCGAGCTGCGTCGTCGTCCACACTGTTGGGTGGATGCGAACATGTAACTCAACATCTGTCCGCAGGAGAGCTCTGCGAGCCGATGGAGAAAACGATCCTGCTGGAAATCAATTCTGTTTGTTATATCAAGGCCCTGTCTGCAGCTAGCGCAGCAAAAGCTGATCTTCTCTTGGCCCTTGAGGATCCTGTAGCTGGCTGCATGTGTCAACACATCGCTTTCGACGCTAGCTAGCAATATTGATCGGCGACGGGCAGTCGTTTTCCATGCCGATCCATCGGCCCAATGATGGGTTTGTTCAGGCGTTATTGTTGATTTTGGCACCGGTGTTTTCGTTGTCCTTGCGTTAGCTTAGACGCTAACGTTCAGCTGACGAAGAGGACACCAAGCTAGGAATTGTCCCTCTGGAAGTATCAAAGAATTCGTCCGCTGAGAACTTTGAGCTTTCTGTTTTCACCAACCAAAACCGGTTGCCATTTGAACCGGGACCGGGATACGGCATCTAATTCGCATCTCAATTCAAATTGATGTTATCGGCAGCAGGTGCCACTGCCACCTACCTACATCTGAAAAAAATAAGGTATTTTTGCACGGAATCAAGCGCAGTAACAAAGCCAGTTCACATGTAGCTCGAGCTGTATATATCCTTTTAGTTGACCTTGGTGAAAATTTCCTGGCACTGGCCTGAAAACGAAATGGAAGACCAAACTTCCGAATGCGTCTATTTACCACCTAACCCGTACGTCTGCAAATTGCGATCCACTGAGCAGCTTTACCAATAAATAGTATTTCGGGTTGATTAATCAAGACCCTTTTCAGGGGATCATGTGTGTACCCGGTATATAATGTTGTTTCGTTTGTGGAGTCACTGCTGTTACCAATACCAACAAATCTTTGGCAGCTTGGAGAAGGACTTAACCGGCATCTTCGTCCCTTTCTCCATTACCTTTGCTAGGCACAAAACATCTTATTTGGTAGACTTGTTTTGTTAGTCTTCCACACGGCAGAGTAATTATGGTGGGAATAACTGGTAGCAGAAAGGCCCTTTTTGTAGGAAATGTCGGGTAACATGAGTAGTGCTCTGCTCGTTGCTGTAAACTTTGTATCAATGTTCCGTTCCCTTTTTTGTTATATAGAATTTTACGAACGAGGAAGGATATACCCCTAAAACGTTCGTATGAGCATCGGTTTGATTTTTATAACCACTAGGCTGTATGAAAGTTTCATGCCGTGCGTTTTTTTTAAAAAAAATGTTTCATGCCGTGCCTCCCAGGGAAAGGAAACAGAGCAAACATAGATTAAGAAACGAAACATGAATCCACAATTTTCGGCCAATAGCCCAAAAAACGAAAGCCCACGGGTCGAGTTCCATCACAGGGAAGAAAGCCCGAAAACGCTGGGTCACACGATTACGCGTTCCCAGCTCACTTTGGGCCCACGAGCCAGAAGCCCAGAGTAGCAAGAGCGAAACGGAAAAATCTGGAGACCCCGGGCCCAGTCCAGGTACGCCGTCCATCTACCCAAACCCCCGTGAACACGCAGCAACAGAAGAAAGAGCCGCGGGGCCCAACCAGCGCAACCGGATCGCGCACGTCTAGACGGGCAGGCACGTCGCGGCCCCACGCGTCAGCCAGTCTGTTCCCTCCAGCAACCTCCTGGCACCGGATCCGATCCGATCACCGCGTCCAGTAACCACCAGCCAGCGCGAAAGACACGGACGACTACGCTACGCACACAGATCATACCGTTCGCCATCCCCGGGGGCCCACATGTCACCCGCACGTCGGTCGGGCCGTCGGGTCAGTCCTCGGCCGCGGGGCCCACCGGGCGTAGATTCGTCCCCGCGCGGGGGGCCCACCGGTCAATTCCTTCCGTACCGCGACTGTGGTGTTGAGGCGACCGACCGGGCTCCTCTCCCACGCGCTGCGCTGTGCGCCGTGCTCCGTGTTCTTTCATTTTTTGCTGGGTGGACGCGGTGCACGAGAAGGGCGGAGGGGAGCACGGGATCGTGCCGCGCAGCTGCAGCGCTTTTGTGGGATTTCTTTTTTTAATTTATTTTTAAAAGCGGATGGGGGGCTCCATCTCGAGGCTGAAAAAGGGGGAAAAGTTGCGGCTCTGTTGCTGCTGGGTGGCTGGACCAAAAGCACGGCGGAGAACCGGCAGGTTTTGAGTAACAACGGATTTGAATTTCTATTCGAACGAGTGCAGTTTGGGGCAGCATTCATACAACACCCTGTTTGCTTTGTTTTACGAATCGGCATACGTATAACATACAAACATTGACATTGAGTAGCTCAAGTCTGAGAATGAAGGTATCATGTGAGTCTAAAGTGTGAAGCCTAGTTTTTCTTTTCCGACGAAAAGTTATGTTGCATGTTCAGACTCTGTATGGAATGCTTACTTACGTATACATGTAAGTAAATTGAGAAGTAGAAATTGAATGTAGGACACTAATTACTTGTAACTTATTTTTAGAAATAGAATACAAGATAGTTTCTTGCGTCATACGTAATCTTGCGTGTATGACGAAAACTAGACGAATATAGTAGCAGAAGCATAAATTGAATGTAGGATAGTATTATTAGTAACTGATTTTTTTTAAAAAAAAAGAATGCAAGATAGTTTCTTGCGTCGCACGTAATCTTGACTCTTACGAAAATCATAAGCTATGTTGAAGAATACACCGCATATGTTAACTTATAATCTGTGTAGCAAGTATAACAGATATATTACACTCGGTGTTTAATTAGCAACTTGGTTCTAACTATCGATATGAAATTATATTTTGTAGAAACAATCACATCATACTCAACCAATAGTGTTACAAACTACGGAGACAAAAAGGCATTACAAAGAGTACTAAATTGTACGAAATGGACTATAAGTGGCTCTGATGTCCCATTTGGTACATGCCACACTGTCCCCCACAAAATCCAGGAAGGAAACATAAACAAACCATAAATCCATCGTTGCCACATTCCCTCTGTTCATGTTCAAGTTTCCTAGCCACACGTACCGAGCTTGGTGAAGACGAAACACGACCCGTTTCACACGGCAGCTTTGTCTATTGGTCCATGGACCTGGCGCACACCCAAAAGCACTCGCCTTCTCCATCTACCTCTCTCTCCTCTTCCCAGCTTTCCCTTTCGCCTCGCCTCGCCTCCTCCCTCGCGCATGCTCCAAAAAGCAGCTCCGCCTCCCCTTCCCCGCTTTCCCCACATCGCCTAGGGTTTCCCGCTCCCCATGCCTGTCCCCGAACCCTAGCTTTCCCGGCCGCGCCGTCCTTCTAGCCGCCACCACCGCCGCCGCCGCCGTCGCTTCCGGCCATGGCCGCCGCCGCCGGGGCCGGCGCCGGCGAGTACTCCTTCGCGGCGGAGTACGACGGCCCGCCGCTCCCGTACTCGCTCCCGCGCGCCATCCCGCTCGACCTCTCCCACATCCCGCTGGCCTCACTCTCCTCGCCGCCGGCGTCCCCATCCGCATCCTCGTCCCCGCTCCCCGTCGTCCGACCGCTCACCCCCTCCTCCCTCTGCTCCACTGTCCACCCGCCGCCCCGCTCCGCGGCGCCCGCCCCCGCGGGGGTAGCGGCCGTGGTGGACTCCCCTACCTCCGTCATCGAGAACCACCACGCTGCGGCCCACCACTCCGCCGAGCTCCCGTCCTCCCCCTCCGACGACGAGGGCACCCCTGACGCCGGCCGCCAGGCGCTCCCGCCGAAGCCCCACCAGCCCGTGGTCACCTTCGCGGAGACCAGTGGCTCGCTCCTCCAGACCTCCGACGATGAAGAGCTGTACGAGGATGAGGAGGAGGAGGAAGAGGATGGCGATGTGGCCTCGAGGAATGCCCGGCCCCGCGCTGCTGGCCAGTCGAGCTGCTCCCTCTCCCCGCGCACTTCGAATCGGGGAGCCGTAGGGGGGCAAGTCCCGCGGCTGCTACAAGTGTGGGAAAGGGGGTGGCTTCTTTGGCCGCGGCGACAAGGAATCATGCCTCGTCTGCGGCGCGCGGTACTGCGCGGGCTGCCTGCTCCGGGCGATGGGGTCCATGCCGGAGGGGCGCAAGTGCCTGGAATGCCTCGGCAGGCCAGTGGCCGAGTCCAGGCGAGATGCGCTGGGTCGAGGCTCGCGCGTGCTGCGTCGGCTGCTCAGCGCGGCGGAGGTGGATCTTGTCATGAGGAGCGAGCGGGAGTGTGCCGCGAACCAGCTGCGGGCAGAGGACGTCTACGTCAATGGGGCCAAGCTGTCGCCTGAGGAGCTTGTGATGCTGCAGGGGTGCCCTTGCCCACCTTCGAGGCTCCGGCCGGGGTTCTATTGGTATGACAAGGTGTCTGGCTTCTGGGGAAAGGTATGCGATATGCCACAATTTGAAGTTACCGTCTTCATTTGGAGATTGTAGTGGTTTCATAGACCTAGGAGTAATCTACTTGTGATTTTGATTATATTCCAGTGTCCATTTAGACATGAGACATAGTCTTGATGTTGGAATTAGAGTCGCTGTGTAGTGTCCTGTTACCACTGATCAGAGATCGGGATGTAAGATCGATGAATCAGGTAGATGAACAGAGATGAGAATAGGGATAGGATAGCTTGGAGAAGAAGGTTAGGGATTGAATTCACTTCTATTTCATTGCTTAACTCCATTCGGTTACATCCTGGGTTTGAATACCCACACACTCGGTCCCACTACTCAGAGGCCAACTCACGCCCGCCAACCGCACCCGCCAGTGAAAAGTGAAAACGATCTCCTGGTTTCCCGTCTCGTGATTCTGTGCTTCTTCCCTTAACTGGACACTGGTCTGGTTGCTGCACAGATTTCAAGTGAAAGATTATTCTTTACCTTTTCTGATGTATTATACTTTCTAGGACAATTTATCTTATTTAGAGCTCGAAAGGTGTAAATTCTTATAGGCAATCATGATGTATATGTCTTCATCTCTGGATATGATAGTGCTGTTGATTGAACTTGATCTGTGGAATACATTTAAGTTGACTTTGATTGGGCTTCAGAAAACTTGGGGGCTGTGTCATATTCCAAATGATTTATTATTGAGTTAATTCCACAAACCCACCAATATTTTGGCTTTACAGTCACAAACCCACCAAATGTGGTGTCTATTTCACAAACCCACCAATACTTTGGGGTATATTTTCACAAAACCACCATACTTTGAAATTATACTTATGGTCCCACATGTCAATGACAACTTAGCCGTGCAACCGATACGGTTTATGATTTTCAAGTGTTGTCACTTACATGTGGGACCATATGTATTGGGTACATATAATTTAAAAGTATGGTGGATTTGTGAAACTACACCCCAAAATATTGGTGGGTTTGTGAAATAGACACCGTATTTGGTGTATTTGGTGGGTCTGTGACTATAAAGCCAAAGTATTGGTGGGTTTGTGAAATTAACTCTTTATTATTGTTCTAGGAAGCTGAGTTCAGTGTGTCTAATCAGGAAAAATCTGTAATTTTCATTATGCTATTGTGTCCAGGATAGCATGTCCATGATATTACTTATTGAACCATGATATACAATCTTTTTGGAAATAGTGAGATGACCGCAATGGAATCATCTTTTATAAACGTAGTGCTGGTATCTGTAATTACCATATTTGTAATTTTTCTTGCATTCTTAGTGTTGGTAGTAATTTAGTTACTGCATTATGTTGCTTGTATTTCCTTGTGATCCTAAATGGCATTTCATCATCAGCTAACAATTAGTTTATCCTATAAATATTCCAGGAGGGACATAAACCCCATTGCATAATCAGTCCAAATCTAAATGTTGGAGGCTCCTTAGATCAAAAAGCGAGTAACGGCAATACTGGAATATTGATTAATGGACGAGAGATTACAAAATCAGAACTGCAAATGCTTAAGGTTTGGAATCATATGCTACTACCTAATTTCAATGTGTAGTCTACTTTTTTATAACAAAAAATGGTCTGGTTTATTTCAGTTGGCAGGAGTACAATGTGCTGGAAAGCCTCACTTTTGGGTGAATGCTGATGGCACTTACCAAGAGGAAGGCCAGAAAACTGTTAAAGGGAAGATCTGGGATAAGGTAACTCTGGGATTTGTCTTATGTAGATGCCTTGTAATTTTAGGTAAGGAAACTAACCAGCTTCAATTTATCTGTGTTTCTTACCAGCCTATAGTGAAGCTTCTTAGTCCTGTCCTTTCATTGCCAACACCGAACAAAGCAGCTAATCAATGTGGGGAAGAAGCTGTTCACATGGTAAATCGACCCATGCCTGACTACCTGGAGCAAAGGACAATCCAGAAGCTTTTGTTGGTCGGGTCTGGGGCAAGCACCATTCTAAAGCAGGTAAAAAATTTTGTAAGCATCAAGTCAATTGCATTAATATGCACACATAGATAAGTTGTTTCGATGCACTTAGATCACCATCCAATTATAGTTATTCACATTGGAACATTAGAGGAAGGGGGATATCTTTTGCCCTTATAATTAGTTAATTACCAATAACCTGCAATATTTATAATATTGACGTGATAGTTGTTTTTTAATTCAGGCCAAGTTCTTGTACAAGACTAAGCCCTTTTCAGTGGATGAGCGTGAAGATCTGAAATTAATCATACAAAGTAACATATACAACTACCTTGGTATATTACTTGAAGGCCGTGAAAGATTTGAAGACGAAGCTTCAGCTGATGGAAAAACCAGTCAGTCTGACCCTTCTAGCTCTGGTAATGGTAATACCCGAAGCCAACTTCTAGAGTCTTAGGAGAAGTTTCTTTGTTTGATTTTTGTGAAGCAATGTAACAGATGGGAACTTGTAGTCTTAAGTATTTATTGGGCCTGTTTATTTGTTCTCCAGGCCGTGTTGAATCAGGGTCCTGTGATGGAGCTACTCAATACTCTCTTATCCCACGCTTGAAAGCATTCTCTGAGTGGATTCTTAAAGCAATGGCTTTGGGTAATCTTGAAGACATATTTCCTGCAGCTAGTCGAGAATATGCACCACTTGTTGAGGAATTATGGAAAGATCCTGCTATTCAAGCTACATATAAACGAAGAAATGAATTGCCTTTTCTTCCACCTGCAGCCAATTATTTTCTGGACAAGGTATTGCTGATAATCCTTTTTTCCTTTTTTTGTTGGTTGGATGAGACTGTTTAATTAACATATTAGATTTTGTTTGCAATTGCCAGGCTGTTGACATATCTCGACCAGAATATGAGCTTTCTGATATGGATATACTGTATGCTGATGGGATAACATCCTCAGATGGTCTAGCATCTACAGAATTCTCATTTCCCCAGATGTCTTTGGATGCGAACGGTGTGGAAGAGCCTGATCCACAAGACTCCTTGTTAAGGTCAGTTCTTTTATGTCAAGAGGCAATGATAGTAAGCTTCAAAAAGAAAAGGCAATGATAGTCTGCTATCTATTACACTTGCTACTAGTCTTTATACATTTATACAACTTCATTGTTATAGACTTACAATTTACAGAGCATTGTTGTCTACTCCTCTATTCTGAAATTGATGACGTTTCAGACAGCAAAATTAGCTTGATGCTAGTTCATTTGTGCTGTCCTAAACATCAACATTTGTAGAATGGAGGGAGTAATTATTTAATGAAGATTAGATGCCTTTGTAAATGTGAAAAGGTCATAATTTTTCCCCTTTTTGATTCATGGGCATGAAGATTTTTTCGTATAGATGAAAACTTGGATGCATGTTTAGTATTGGTTGTTCTGCAAACCTTATTTGTATATTCTAGGTCTGATTGTTAATTTACCAGTAACTGTAATAATGGTAATCACAATGGGATATTTTAATTTGTCTTCAGGTACCAGCTGATCAGAATAAACAATAGAGGTTTGCATGAAAACTGCAAATGGCTGCAGATGTTCGATGATGTGCGGCTTGTTATCTTCTGTGTTGCTACTAGTGACTATGATGAGTACTATGAGGATGCAAATGGTACTATCGTCAACAAGATGATAGAGAGCAGGCAGCTCTTTGAGAGCATCGTCCTTCATCCAACATTTGAACAAATGGATTTCCTTCTGCTCCTCACCAAGTTTGATCTCCTAGATCAGAAGATTGACAAATCTCCATTAACTTCGTGTGATTGGTTTGATGACTTCACTCCCCTGATCAGTCGTAATTTGATGAGCAATAGCAGCAGAAGCACGCGCAGTCACACAGGTGCAACGCTGGCACAGATGGCTGCACACTACATGGCAGTTAAGTTCAAGAGGCTGTTCCACTCTCTCACAAAGCGCAAACTATACGTGTCATACGTGAACGCCCTGGACCAGGAGTCTGTCCGTATGGCAATCCGGTATGGTCGGGAGATTGTCAAGTGGGAGGACGAGAAGCCTGTTTTTGGTGCCAGTGAGACCATCTACAGCGAGGAGCCAAGCTCCTACTCTCACTGATGTAGCCCTTTGTTGTGTGCAGATGTGGTGTAAATACTAGTTGTGCATTTCCTCTCCCCAGGTTCTCTTAGTAGAGTATCCCCATTCCTTTTATTCCTAGCTGATCATCGGCTTTTATGCTTGTTAGTTATTCACAAGAGTAGAATGAGAGATGCGAGAGTTCCTGTGCATTCTGATTCTTGTAAATTATAGTTCAAAGTTGCCTGTATTCTATGCATCTGGCCACCCGACTTCTAGAGGGATGGTTGATTTATTGTCAGCGTTACAGGTTGGAGTTCAGTCGTAGTGATACAATTATTTGAATTTTTATGATTTGTCAAATTTTGATTTAAAATGAAAAATATTAAAATTCCTTTTTCCAATAAATAAAATGCTTTATTAGAACTAATTTATATTATCATAATACCCTGACTCAGCACGTTCACGAGCCACCAGATCCTGAATGCAATCAGGTACAGAAGGTTGGAACTCGGCTATGCCTAGATTGACAAGCTACCTGTGCTTATTTTCGCGCCATTATCCTAAACTCGGACACCTTCCCATCGAATGTCATGGATAAGTGCTTCAAATGGACTATGACTCAAGGAATTGCTTTATTAGAATCTCAATTAAATAACTGGCAAAAAAAACAAAAGCATGTTTTTTTGCAATTGGATGAGCACAATATGACCTAAAGGGGTGTGTCACGATTTCTGTCCGTGCTGCTGGGTTGTCTTTCGTCGTTGGCAATGGTGGCACCACGGGATGTTCAGATGACAAAAGGGGAAGATACAAGCAATTGGCAGGAAGAGTATTCACATTTATTTATATACGTGTATGTATGTATGCACAAGTGAAAACATGGCGTTTCTTCCGCCTGTACATATCCGGGATTCTGTATGTTGGTGTATGTATGAACGCACGAGCCCACGGCACAGACAGAAGTCATGGCTCTACAGCGGGTTAGTTGGGCGTGAAGCGGTCAAGCAGCAGGTAGAGGGTGGCGTCGGACATGGTTGCGCCACACGCACCAACATCTTGCTCCTCCGCTGCCGCCGTGGCGCCGCCTTCTTACTCCTCTCGGCAAGAGCAAGACTGGCGACGCCGCACAGCTTTGGCAGCTGGCGCAGTCCCTGCTCCCCGCGCCGCCGGCCACAGTCGCCTGCCACCTCCTCTGCACTCTGCAGCGCCAACGCCAGCTCGCTGAACCAGGAAAGCTAGTACTAGTATCTTACCTAACTCGCCTTCTTATCTCTTATCTTTTTTTCCCCAACGTGAAAGTTCAAAAACATATAAGAATTATGGGGGTTAGGGAGGATAAGTATAGCTTCCGATGACAAATAAGTAATTTACCTTTTTCTTTTCTAATTCGTGCACACATAACAAAATAACAAATCATACAAGACAGATGAAATATACATATGTTATGTGAGAATATATATGTGTGATTCCATCAAAATGTAAGGCCAGATCCATCGAGTTTCTCTTGCGTGATGGCGTCCAATGTCCTGCCCATCTCATCACTGATGTAATTCACCCAACCCCCCACCTTCCCTCTCCTGAAGAACGCTGATTTTTTAACAGCACGGCTTCCCCTCTGGACAACTTCAGTTTGATTACAGTTCAAGCTACTAAGCATCTCAAAGCTACATAACCTCACCACTTCCTCAGGAACCCCACGCTCTTCTTCTGCACTGGTGAATGGGGCACCCAAGAACGATGCAAGCCTCCTCACAAACTTTACTGGCTCTGACATCACTTCCTCATACTTAAGAAAAAGAACAGTATTAGACTTTGCAATACTCTCTTTCCAGTACTCGAGGCAGTGATCCCAGAAAGGCCCGTAGTCACACAAACCCTCACAAAACATGTTGAATGTTGCATGAATATCAATCTTTACTCCAGAGACCTCCTTTGAAAAATGCCATCGTGACACGAAGGCATCCTTGGGATCTCTGCAAATGTACACAATTCGGCAACCATGTATGGCCACAGACTCTGGGAGCAATGAAAGGGGCATGTGGGTGGCGAGAAGCCTCGGAGAAGGTAGTTCATCAATAAATTTGAGGTCTCCACTCGAAGAAATTTCAACTTCAATGGTTGGGATAACTTGTTGGGGATGGAGGGTGAGAAGCGGGTGGTTACCAAATTCATACCGAGACCGATTGGTAATTGCAAATGCGAGAGCCTTCAACCAAGTGGTGCCGCACTTGGGGTTCGTGGCGAGGATGGTATCGTCAGGGCGAGCCTTGAAGCACGATTGGATCAGCATAATCCTTTCTAGGAGACAATGTCGTATCCAATAGTTCTTATATAGATATAGTGGCTCTGTCCATCCATCCCGTGTTGGAAGTTTTGGTAGAAGACCATCAAGGCTTTCTGGAGAGCTTTTTGTGGAGCTTTCTTCAACGTTTGCCATGACTGATGGCTTGAACGTTTTGGCAACGGATTGATCCAGCCAATTGATAAAGGTGAGAAATTGAGCAGGCCTTGGTGGAGAATAAATAATTGAGCACTCATTAGCTTAGGAGTTGTAATCAAGTGGTTATTAGGTCACTCGCAAAAAAGTGGTTATTAGGTCGTAGGTAGTTATAATCAAGTGTTTAAATAGCATTCTTAGTCCTTACGGAAAAGATGTTTGGTGACATGTCCCTTTTCCTTTGGTATCACATTCATTTTACCTATTCCTAGCTTGATAAGAATAAGATACAAGGGAATTTTTTCCCAGGGAATGCCATTGCACTAGCTTTATTCAATCGATAAAACAATTACATCATGCGTAATAACCGCTAAAATATGGCTAGGTGGCTCATCGGCCCCAGTACAAGAAGAAGATGATAAAAATGCATTTCTAGTTCTAGCTAGCTCATGAGAAACCTGACTGGCTTCCATATGGCAATGCTCAATAGATATATTCGTAAAAGCATTCCACATTGTCACACAATCATCGAAGATATGCATAGCTGTTGTTGCTGAAAAACCCCCATCTTTCATTGTATCGACCACCAGCATGCAATTCGGTTGTACAACAATTCGATTAGCACCAATGTGTTGGACAAGCCAACCCTTCCTTCAAAGCATAAGCTTTCGCCATCGGGGCATCGATGACAAATAGCAGTGAACTTTGAGCAGCAGCAATAAATCCACCCAATGTGTCTCTAATGATAGCTCCCGTTCCTCTTGCCCCAATGTCAGCAACTCAGCATCATAGGAGGTGTCAATATTCAGCATAAGTTTACCTTCCGGTGTTTGTTTCCAACCTGATCTTATCTGAGCTGATTTCTTCATTGAGATTGTAATTATTTATGAGTGTTGCAATGGAGACTGCAAAGCGAGAAGGTCTCTGAATTTTCTCACCATGCACAAATTCACCAATGCAGGGAAACCCACATCAATCCAACAGATTCACCCTCCCTCCCGATCGGATTATCTCCTCAATAAATTAATGAACGTGTGAAAGCGTTTGAAGATGCAAAGAATATTTCTACTCTCCAATATCAAGCTTAGAAAACATGAGTATCTTACAATGGTTATCTTTTTCTAAGAATATGGAATTGAATTGGAAAAATTGTTCACATTTGCAAATTTATCTTGTGTTAGTACAAATGGAAAATAATTATAACCACACAGAGCTGCATATGTAATGCTTTTTATTTACCTTTACTTTTATGACTCGATCACACCTCCACTGCAGAATCTCTGATAAATGATGAAAGACGCCACTTTAGTTCTAGTTTGATCAACAATCCATAATTCAAAATCTACAATCAATAATCTATAGAAGCAAAAAAGGCCTAATTACTTTACTAGAATCTCAACTGAATGCTTGACATGAAAAACAAAAAACGGCAACTTCAACGGAAAATGACAAACTTTTATGTTTCGAACTTTCATTACACATTTCCTTTCGTTGTTCCTTAAGATGAACGCTGACTGAGAGCAGGTTTGAGCTTCCCTTGCAATGATGGACCAGCCTGTTCTTGACAATTGGGCTTGGGCCCGCACAATTGCTAGCACCCAACCAAAAGGGATGCCGCGATGTGCCACAATTTCAGTCCGCGCTGCTGGGTTTTGCTTGTCATCATCCTTTTAACGACACCGGGGATGTTCAGAGTTCAGACGAAGAAACGGGAAGATTAGCAATTCGGCAGGAAGATTATTAACAGTTCTTTATATACATGTATGTATGTACAAGTGGGAACATGGCGTTTTCCGCCTGTACACATCCGGATTCCGCGCGCACAAGTCACGGCGCCAGACGGGGTGGGTCAGTGCTCAGTTGGGCGTGAAGCGGTCAAGCAGCAGGTAGAGCGTGGCGTCGGACACGGTTGCGCCGCACGGTCCCACATCCGCCTCCTCCTCCTTCGCCGCCGTCTTGCAGTTGCCGCCGGCGCCGCCGCTCGCTCCTCCCGCCGCCGCCTTCTTCGTACTCCTGTCGGCAACAGCAAGACTGACGCCGCCGCCCAGCTTCTGCTGCTGGCGCGGTCCCTGCTCGCCGCCGGCTGGGACCGCCTGCTGCCACCTCCCCTGCAACGCGGACGCGAGCTCGCCGAACCACGCGCCGGCCAGGCCGGGCGCCGCCGTCGTGGAAGACATCTCGAGAGCCTCGATTTGCCGGACCGCCGGTGAGTTCCTGGATGAACGGACCCAACTAATCTGCCGCGCAAAACTGAGCTGAATTCAGTTAACGCGTGAGCTAACGAAAGGCGGATGAAAAATGCAAGCGACTTGTGATCATGCGTGAGAGTGATGAGGAAGCAGGGGCCCTTGGCGCGGATATTTCCCGGATGGATGAGGATATGGCGCGACTGCTCGCCGGCGACGCGCTCCCCTACCCGCCGCCGGCGGGGCTAGCGCATCTCGCCCTCTCCAGGATGCCTGTGATGCTGCATACCTCCATTGATCTCACCTCAAACTGCCACACCCTTCAAAAGGCCAAATCCTCTGCCACAACATATTCAGGATTATTCAAGGAATTTCTTAGATATCCGGTGCTGATGGCTCAACGCGCCGCGGAATTCGATGTCAACTATGAGAAGCCGAATTAAAAGGAGTAAACGGATTGCTAGCTGCATTCGATCCGAATAATGCGAGCCGGTTTCACTCCTAGATGGAATATACTAACTGCAGTTTCAGGAATGGTCATTGAACTCACTTTTCTGGAGAATTATTAGACAGCTTCTGCATTTTGCATACAAGAAACACGCATATAATAATTATTACAAAAGCTGACCCATTACAGAATATAAAGTTCACATGCCCTTTTATGTCGTTTGTTGCACAAGAGGCAAGAATACCTCATTGACTGGCTGCTTGGACCTGCAAATCGATGATCACCGGTAAGAATTTTCACTTGACTGTAGGAAAGATCTTGAAGTATCTTTAAACCAAAGGGAAGCACAACTGCAACAATTGTATGGATGGATCCTAGGGGGTTGTTACCAGATATTGCGCTGAATCAAGAAGGCGCAGCAGCCCCCGAGACCGAGTGCAGTCGCGCCTGCGGCCGCCACCAGCAGCACAGGGGTGGACGGCGGCACGACTCGCATCACCTTGCAAGCCAGTAGAAGCCCGAGCAACAGCGTCAAGCACCGGATGGCAGCCACCATGAGCCGAAATCTTCCGGGAGACTTGCAGCATCCGTGGCGCCAGGCGACCAGGAGCACGAGGGCCAAGTATGATATCGCGACGGAGGCCATAGATTCCATATCATCACGGGAAAGGTACATCGCCAGGCCGGAGATACCGGTGACCAACGTGAGCGCTAGCCTGACGGCCGGAGCAGGTTGACCTGAGCGCACGGTTGGCGGGTCACTCGGGGAAGGGCAGGAACTAGCCATTCTAGCTATGGCAAGAAGAAGAAGGAAGAAGAGGGATGAGACTGCCGCAGTCGATGTGAAGGAACGAAGGAAACGGGGGGAGCTGGAGACGAAAGATGTGAGCCGCTTGTTACCAACTGGATGGGGTACTAGAAAGAGTGAGGCGCCCCGGAATAAAAATTAGGAGACAGTGGCATAAACGTGATAACGCGTTTAATCAACAAAAAAAAAAAAAAAGAGAGGTGATAACGCGTGGAGGAAGCTTCCGGGAGGGAGGGTGATGTGGGGCCATGGGAATTGCCTGAGGACGAAGAACGTCCCTTCCGAGAGGCGGAGGCATCATGGCAGTTCGTGAGAGTATTACAACGACGGGAGCCCTACTGAACAAATGTAATTTTTGTTTTCTGATGTTAGCACGTCGTCTCGCGGCTCTCGTGCTCACTGTGTCATACTATTATTCACTGTGATACAAATCTAAAAACTCCACAAATTTCTTACGATTTTTTAAAGAGTATTTTCTTCCAATTATTGTTTCTCTCCGCGTGATAACTTGTTTCTCTCTCCCAGTCGACAAAGAGTAGTGCGGTCCTCAAGTGTTGACTCAAGTGTTTGCCGCTTTTGACTCTTAATCATGATGATAACGCGTTGTGATTGTGAAGTTTCCAGGAAAGACAACCGTAGTTGGGTCGGCTCTCTGCTGACTCATGTCGACTGTGACATGATTCTTTTTATGTCCTAGTACTACAGTTCATAGTTGGCTCGCAGAGTCTCTAGTGTTGACTCGTATGCGAGTCCCACCATACTTTCAAGCTAAGATAACGCGTGGGGGAAGTTTCCGGGAAGGGAGGGTTTGGTGTATGGCCTTAATAAACAAACATTGATAAAGATATTTCTATGGGCATTTCCACGAAGGGTGGGTGCGTTGGTGACAGCTACGCCCGCAAAATTCTCTCTCCAACGTTTGTGTATCCTTTCTCATGATGATTTTGATAAACTCACTCTCTCTCTCTCTCTAGATCAGTTTTTGATACAGTACTCATATTACAAATCTCGCTAGAACGGCTCGTTTTTTATCAGAAGCTTGCGATTTAGTTTTTGATGCAGCAAGTCAGGGAAAAAAGCTTCTTAATTGCTAGTACAAAAAAAGAGAGCAGCATATAGATTTAGTAGCATCGGCGGCATTAAGATCTCGTTGTCATTATGTTAGTAAAAAGCGGTTCAGTAATATTTTAACGAATCGGTCGATTGCTAAAACCAGACTTTCTCAATTTAGAGACTTCAGAGCGGAAGAAAAGATGGGAAAATTCCACCATCTCCCAAAAAGAGATGTGGCAATCTTAAAGGAAAAACTATCTACGTTGCAAAGATATATTGGCGGGATTAAATAGTATATAGTGGATTCAAACATAGTCTTCTAAGAATAAAGATATTTCTATGCGTAGTAAAACATAACAGATTCTATGTTATGAAGATTTTCTAAAGTTATGTTCCGCAAACAAAACAAAACAAGTCGAGTTTAAAATATATCCAGAATGCTACTAGCATACAGTAACTAGCGGCCGAGCCAGCAGAAAAGCTGTGTGAATCATTCAATGAAACAGGTGATGATTTTCCGGAATCCCTGTACACCAGTCGAACATTTCAATGTACTCAGCATTTAATTCTGTGTGGCCATGAGCAACGAGCAACAAGAATCCTGTATGGAGCCAAAACATGTAGTATGCGCGAATTGAATCTGACTAATTATTCAACGTACATAAACCAGCACAATGGAACAAACGAAACAAAGGTTTGATCCCAGTGAATTACATAGTATTTACAGTTACGCCTACTGAAGCAAAGCCGTAGAAGATTGCGGCCGATCCGCTCAAGTCTGACCACCGGTGCAGAAGCCGTACAAGATTACGGCCAATCCTCACCGGTGCAAAAGCCGTAAAAGATTCCGAGCAAACCTGCGGCTGTCATGGCCAAGACGCTTGCCGCCATGAGCGGTGGAAAAATGGTCACCACCTTGTAGGAGAAGGCGAGAGTCAGCAACGTGGTCAATAACCACACCGCCGCCTTCAACTTCCTCCGGTCAGGACTGGAGGGGGCGCCGCGCTCGTACCGTCTGAGGCAGCCGAAGAGCAGGAGGAGGTTCAGGTAGGAAAAGGACACGAAGGCGATGGACGCGGGGTCCCCGTCCGACCGGTAGATCGCCAGGCCGGAGTTGAAGGTAAGAAACAATAAGCCCATTACAGTGAGCCACGACGGACCTCCATTACGGCGTTCGCGGTGCGGTGGCGCCGCATGCTCATCTTGACGCCGCACCCTGCCTTCTTCCAGCGCGACCAGTTTCCCGCCACCACCGCTCGTGTTGGCCGCCATGGGGGAGAAGCCGGAGAGTAAGAGACGAAGAGAGCGGGTGGATTCAGGGGTCGATGAAGTGTGAGCTCAGAAAGAGAAGGTGATGAGCTCGCAGAGTTGGACAAGGGTCCATGATTTATCGCCTGTTAATCGGGTAGCTTCCTCGCTTCGGCGAGAGTCCACACTCCCCAATCGCAACCGCGTGCGCGGGGCCCGCCGCCACGCCGCTAACGCGCTCGGGCGTGGTCCCATGTCAATCTGAAAATAGAGTGGCCATGTCCGCTAAGCCTGCTAGGCCCGCTAGATAAAAGGCCTTAGCGGCCCTAGCGACGGCCCGCTGGATGCTTATCTTACCCAGCCTCAAAAACTGGCTCTCTATTCTTACCTTTGTAGACTGATCTATATTTTTAGAGGCTCAAAATTTTGATGTCAACTTCAGCAGAAAAATATAACTAGGAGCCTGTTCGTTTCCTGTCCTCTAAAATTTAAGCATCTGTCACATCAAAGAGAATCTTACTATTTATGAATATTTCGATCAGTTTAATGACAAAACCTATTGACATATTGGTGCTAATTTTCGAGATTGAATCTAATAAACTTAATTAATTTAGGTTTTGCTAAAGTGATGCTATAAGTAACCGTCTTCTAATCATGACTTAATTAACCTCATTAGATTCGTCTCAGTAAATTAGTCTAGGGGCCTATAATTTATTTTATAATTACACTTTATTTAAGACTTCTTAAATAAGTAAGATTCTTTTTGATGTGACAATTATAAAAATTAGACCTCAGAAAACGAACACACCCCTAGGCCTCTATTTGCATGGGTCCCACGTATCACTATCAGCCGAATAGTGAGAAAGCATCGATTTTTCCTGCCGCTCCTATGTTCCTCCCGCAGCACCGCTCGTGCGTCGTCGGTCCCGCGTTGCTGCTTCCTCGGCGTCCGGCGGCCGCACCACGTCGCCTCAGCCCTGCTTGCTCACCCATCCACTACCTTGCGCCGGTCGCGAGCTGCTATCGTCCGCTCCCCGTCCGACCGACCGCACGCCATATCCGTCGGATCCCAGCGAGCAGCCCCGACCGCACGCACACCCAATTTCCGTCTGGTTTGGATCGTTCTGTGTGAGGTCGCTTGAGATGGGACTGAACACTCTGTTCGGGAATTACATCACACCAGTGATGTCCACGCAGCCAGGGGTTGTCTTGGTCAGCGGCTTCTCCAAGAACATGGTGAGGCATAGTTCACATTTGATTGTTTCATCCGCACAAATTAGCGAGAATTACCTTTATTTGGAAATCTGGGAATTCTTGTACTTTGCTGTGAAGATGGGGAATCGCAAGTGCAGCAATCCAACGGGCTGCTACAAGCATCCCACAATGTGCATATCCTAAAACTACATTGTGATCTCTCCTTCACTTATTAAACTTATGTGGTGAAAATAGGGATGGCAATTCGGGGCCGGGTACCGGGTACCCGACCCAATGAGGACGGGGATGGGGAGCATTTTCCACCCGTGGGTGACACCCGTACCCGCCCCGACACAAGTCGGGTATGAGGCGGGGATTGATTCTTACCCATGGAGAACCCGATGGAGACCCGAAAATTGAAGTAAAGTCCAGCCCACATTGCTTGCAGCCTAGCCCACATAAATCTAAACCCTAACCCTACCTTATCCCCTATGCACCTCAACCCCGGTCCCCAAACCGAGAGCCGCCGATCCGCCACTCGCCGGCCGCGGCCAGGCCCTCGCCCTGCTCCCGCGTCGCACGCCGCATGCCGCCTCCTCGGTGGGTCGCCGCAGCCCGAACGCCGCACGTCGGCATGCGTCCTCACACACGCCGCGACGTTCGCCGGCACGCGTCCTCGCGCTCGCGCATGCGGCGACGCCGCTGCCACTCCCGTGCGGTCGCGGGTCGCGCACGCAGCGACGCGGCCCGCGCTCGTCGCCGCCATCGCCGCGCGGTTGTGGTTCGCGCACGCCGCGACGCCGCCCACACTCGCCGCTGCCGGTACTCCCGCCTCGACGTCCACGGTTGATGCTACCGAGCACGGCGCACGTCCGATGGGTACCCGATACCCGCCCCGATACCCGACGGGGACGGGGATGGGGATTGATTTTCACCCATGGGCACGGGGACGGGTGGAGATTTTTACCCGACAGATTTGGCGGGGCGGGCATGGATATGCTCTACCCGCCCCGAACCCGCCCCACTGCCATCCCTAGGTGAAAAGGAACTTCAGCAGCAGTTGCTGCAGTGCAGCAGCTTTAAATTGGACTAGGCACAAGAAGTTCGCAGTCTTTGATTAGTAGCTAGTTTACAAATTGGATGCATTTGAGTGATAATTTTGGATCCCATTATAATACTGCTTATATTTTTATTTAGTGCATTCCAAATATTAGCTTACTGAATTTTAAAAACAAGTCTTGTTTATTCATTTATGTTATTTTGAAATTGAACACTTATTATTTGGCATCCAGGTTCCAAATGATCTTCTATTAGTTAATGAATGTTTTGAGAATTTAGGACTAATTAATGAAAAGACATAGGGGGCATTCAAATCTTATCACGTTTTTGTAAAATTATTAGTCTGAATTAGCATCTCTAGATGGACTACCATGAAAATAATTAGTTTTCTAGTAAACTAACATACAATTTCTCAAATCGTAGAAGAGCTGCATATCTCTCTATTAAGAAAAGAGTAAATTGCATGAATGGCAACTCGTACTTGTTGGCTTGTTTCAATTTGGCCATCGTACTTAGAAAAGTGTAAATTGTGGCCATCAAGATTGCTCAACCGAGTCGATACGGTCATTAGCTCCCTAGGAATACGTATGGGAGCGATGTGGCATATGTTTGGCTAATGAATCATGCTCTAACGTGGACAAAATGCACTCTTGGAAAAATTCAATCTAGACACCCCGTTGTAATATTTTTTCATTTATCCCATTGTCTCATAATTCTCTAATCATTATTAATTAGTTTATAGAAGATGCATTACATGGCTCCTAATATTTAAACTATTTTCCTTATTATGTGGACAAGATAGGAGAAGTCGTGTGCTATTGGTGGCAACAATATAGCCCACTTGAGCTCTAATTGCTTAGAATACCTCAAACCTGCTAATTCATGAAACAATTCCGACTAATTTTGTATGAGTAATTGCACCATGTCTTAGCACAACTATAACTCCTTACAACTTTAGCTAGGCTCACCAACACCGGAGCAATCTCATACTATTGGGTTGGATGGTAGCCGACAAACGATTTCTAATTTAGTCTATGAAGTAGAATGAATTATTTTTTCTTGTTCGGCATCACAAGTTGTCTAAACGGCCTGCAATTCACTTATCCACTACTTTAATTAGAATAACAGTGCATTTTGAAGTGTATATGACTTAAATGTCATTCAAGCCTAAGTTTGATGGAGTAATATTTGCATCTAGAGAGTATAGGTACCTATATGACACCCGAGCCTAAGTTTAGGGAGTTAGAAGTGCAATTTAGAAGTACGATGATGTAAATGACACAACCGGATAAGTTAAGGACCGGCCATGGACTTTACTCTTAAATAAATTAAATGAGATGGACCAATTTATAAGTATACATGTTATGTCACCCGAATACGTGTTTCTGGAAAGCTAATGACCGTATTGACTCAGTTGAACAACCTTGATGACCATGATTTACATTTTTCTTAGTATGATGACCAAATTGAAACAAGCCAACAAATATAGTGGCCATTCATGCATTTTACTCTTAAGAAAAAGAATAGTGGTTCCCTTACAAACTTCACCATCCACCCCGGACCAAGCTGCAGGGGCTGTGTTATATCAAAGTTCAAAGGATAGACTTAATATGAAAACTTAAACAAAAGCAAGACCAATCAAAGCTTATTCGAGCTCGTCAACCCGACGCAAATCTAGTGCTGAAAGCCCTCGCTAGTCCCCACAAGTATTTTTCATCCTTCAATCATCGGGAGAATTGTATTTTTACCACTTAAGGGGCGGCATCCCTATAATGCTACACTTAAAAGTAGCGTCCCAAAAGTAACACACCTGAGTGTATTTGTCTCATTCCACCTGCCGCTACCCCCACCAAACCGGATTTTCTTTTCTTTTTAATTGAAAAACGTAACTGATATGACCATTATGCCCCTGCCTCTCTACAGGAGCCGAAATTGGAGACCATGACGCGCTTGTGTGTTTCGCTTGACATGACCATTATGCCCCTGCTTCATATCTATCTCATTTCGAATTGTTATGGCTAAGGTGTATTTTTTTCATGTGATATATGCTATCTGGAATCACCAAATTATACAAAGGTCATGTCAATTTTTTTGTCACATTTAAAAAACGTTTCTATCCTATCAGATTTTTAAAAAAATTAATTCAAATATTTCGTAATACTGAGAAGAAAAGAAACAAAATTTGTTTTTCTTCAACTAGTCGTGGCTGTTGCAATTTTTGCCGCAAGGCGCGTGAGAAAAAAGAAAAAAATGGTACAAGCGAAACACACAAGCGCGTCGTGGTCTCTAATTTCGGCTCCTCTAGAGAGGCATGCACATAATGATCGTATCAGTTACATTTTTCAATTAAAAAGAAATGAATATCTGGTTTGGTGGGATAGTGGCAGGTGAGATGAGACAAATGCACTCAGATGTATCATTTTTGGGAGGCTACGTTTAAGTGTAGCATTGTAGAGATGCCGCCCCTTAAGTATGGTAAAAATACAATTCTCCCTCAATCATCTAATCACTTGGTCCAAACAGGAGCTAGTTCATTCAAGTACACAACCATTGCGATGCTTCCAAAGTGACCATGCTCCAAGAATGATAAGGGAATTAAAGTCTTTTCTTTTACTTTTATGCACTTTCATGCTTTTCTTCCTCCACCATTCAGCAAAGGAAGTTTCTCGTTGCCACGGAACATGTCGTTCTAGACCGAGCAGAGCTAGTACTCGGTCCCAAAATTGCCGAGCGAACACACAAGTAGAGTGAGAAGATAGTCTCAAAAAAAAAAAGTAGAGTGAGAAGATGCTGAATATCTCCGTTTTCTTCATCTAGTGGACTAAACATTAGTCCCTCCATTGATCCGCAGAGTAATTTTTAGTTAATTAACAATAAGTTCGGTGAATCTAATGGTTTGGATGCACTAATGTTTTCGTACCTAAATCCACTCTCTCAAAGAGTAGAAATTTTATGTGTCATATGTGAACGCCCTGAACCAGAAGTTTGTCCATATGGCAATCCGTTGTGGTGAGGAGATTGTCAAATGAGAGGACGAGAAGCATGTATTTGTGCCAGTAAGACCCTATGTTTATTAAAAAAAGTTAGGATGAGCACATGTCTTTATGTTTACTGAACTATTTTCCAACATTCAAATTTATTGTTCCTGATAAAAAAGGGTTGTATTTGAATTAATTAATATGATTACAACACGTTTGAGAGCCTTGGCTCCGCCGAGATCCACAAGCTAATCTGCTACTTCCTCCGTCCCATTGAAAGTGTCGTTTTAAACTTTTATACATCGTCATTTAATGATTCGTCTTATTCACAAAATTTATGTAAATACTATTTATTTTTTTCTAACTTAATTTATCATTAGTGATACTTTAATAATAATGTATTTATTTTAATATTTTTATAAAATTTTTGAATAAGACAAACGATCAAACGTGAAATCTAAAAAGTCAAAAACGACACTTTTAATGGGACAGAGGTAGTAATTCATACATCACTTTATTCTGAACATCGAAATACCGTTTCTGGCAACCTTCCCATTGAATGCCATGGGCCCGTGCTTCAAATAGTAGAATATAGCATGGATTCAAAAACCGTGATCCGCTCGGTTTTTTCGTACAACAAAAGCCGAGCGATAAACCGGAAAAACCGAGTGAAAACCGTTTTTGCTACAGTAATTAGGTTCGGTTTTGTCGAAAAACCGGTCGGTTCAGAAACCGAGCCGGACCGATAACTTCGGTTTTCGCGGTTTTTGAGCGGTTTTGAACGGTTTTTTAATCCATGGAATATAGTGCAGCCAAGGTCCCTTTACTTTCATGCTTTTCTTCCTCCACCATTCAGCAAAGAAAGTCTCCCGTTACCACAGAATATATCGTTCTAGACCGAAGAGCTAGTACTCAGAAGCGAACACACAAGTAGTGAGAAGATGTTGAATATCTTCATTTTCTTCATCTAGTGGACTAAAAATTAGTCCCTCCATTAATCCACAGAGTAATTTTTAGTTAATTGACAATTAGTTCGGTGAATTTAATAGGTTGGATGCACTAATGTTTGTAATACGTGAATCACTCTTTCAAAGCCAAAACTTTATGTGCCATATGCGAACGCCTGAACCAGAAATTTTTCCCCGTTATGGCCAGGAGATTGTCAAGTGGAAAGATGAGAATCATGTATTTGGTGCCAGTGAGACCCTATGTTAATAAAAAAAGAAGCTAGGATGGACACATGTCTCTATGTTCACTGAAGTATTTTTCAAAATTCTTTGTTCCTAGCAAATAAAGGACTTTATTTGAATCAATTAATATGATTACAACCCGTTCGAGAGCCTTGGCTCTGCCGAGATCCACAAGCTAATTGCTAATTCGTGCGCCACTTTATTTTGAATACCGAAATATCTACTGAGACAACCTTCCCATCTAATGTCATGGGCCGGAGCCTCAAATAGTAGAATATAGTGCAGCTAAGGTCCCTTTTGTTTGTCCAAAAGCTAAAACAAAGAGTCAGATTTTGATTATATTTTTCATAATTTGAGGCTCCAGATTTCGTAATATGGTAATCTGTCAACACTCAACTTTTGCTAGAGTATGGTACGAATATTTACCCAAGCTGGCTAAAAGGTGGATTGTAGAAAGACAAACAATCACCCACCATATTCTGACCCTTAAATTTTTTACGATCTCAGAATTCACAATCCATAATTCAAAATCTACAATCAATAATCTATAGAAGCAAAAAAGGCCTAATTACTTTACTAGAATCTCAACTGAATGCTTGACATGAAAAACAAAAAACGGCAACTTCAACGGAAAATGACAAACTTTTATGTTTCGAACTTTCATTACACATTTCCTTTCGTTGTTCCTTAAGATGAACGCTGACTGAGAGCAGGTTTGAGCTTCCCTTGCAATGATGGACCAGCCTGTTCTTGACAATTGGGCTTGGGCCCGCACAATTGCTAGCACCCAACCAAAAGGGATGCCGCGATGTGCCACAATTTCAGTCCGCGCTGCTGGGTTTTGCTTGTCATCATCCTTTTAACGACACCGGGGATGTTCAGAGTTCAGACGAAGAAACGGGAAGATTAGCAATTCGGCAGGAAGATTATTAACAGTTCTTTATATACATGTATGTATGTACAAGTGGGAACATGGCGTTTTCCGCCTGTACACATCCGGATTCCGCGCGCACAAGTCACGGCGCCAGACGGGGTGGGTCAGTGCTCAGTTGGGCGTGAAGCGGTCAAGCAGCAGGTAGAGCGTGGCGTCGGACACGGTTGCGCCGCACGGTCCGACGTCCGCCTCCTCCTCCTTCGCCACCGCCGCCGTCGTCTTCCGGTTGCCGGCGCCGCCGCTCGCTCCTCCCGCCGCCGCCTTCGTACTCCTCTCGGCAACAGCAAGACTGACGCCGCCGCCCAGCTTCTGCTGCTGGCACGGTCCCTGCTCGCCGCCGGCCGCGACCGCCTGCTGCCACCTCCCCTGCAGCGCGGACGCGAGCTCGCCGAACCACGCGCCGGCCAGGCCGGGCGCCGCCGTCGTGGAAGACATCTCGAGAGCCTCGATTTGCCGGACCGCCGGTGAGTTCCCAAACGAACGGACCCAACTAATCTGCCGCGCAAAACTGAGCTGAGTTCAGTTAACGCGTGAGCTAAGACAGAACCAGATGCAGGTGACTCGTGATCGTGAGTGAGTGAGAGTGATGAGGAAGCAGGGGTCCTTGGCCGCCGGTTATATAGCGCGCCCGGCGTAACGGATCAGGCTTCTAGACGATGGATTAGGCTCGTGGGCCCCACACGGAGCTCCCTTCCCCGCCACGGCAGCAAACCGTTGGCGCGCCTGCCCGTGGTAATCCATCCGTCCGTCTCCATCCGATCACGTGCGCGCGCGGCAGTGACGTGTCGACCCGGGCTTCCCGGTCCGCGCGGCCGGCGACGGCCCCGATACCGCCCGCCTCGTCGGGACGCGCCGGCCGGTCGCCAGCTAGTAGTAGTCGCGTGTGCCGCGAGCGCGACGTCGCGTCAGCCCGGCCCGCGGTTCCGCCCCTGCCTCGTCTTCGTCGCCGACGGAACGGGACGTTCCCCGGCCCGCCGGCCGCCTAGCTGGCGGGCGCGCACGTGCCGTGTCTCCGTCGAGCTTTTTGTCGCGCCCCGTCCGGCGTGGGTACCTTCCCGGATCCGTCCTGCAACCAGCGGCGCACGCGCGCGTGCCGTGCCGTCGCAGTCAAGCAAGACGAACGGAACAGATAGATAGCCGGGCCGGCCCACGGCAAGACGCGACGGAAAAGGCTTGATGGGCCCTGATCACAAGAGACATGCGTGGGCCAACCTACAGCAAATCGCGGAGATCGTTACGCTCTTTACTCCTAATCGCGTTTAGTCCCGTACCGGAGACGGGAGGGTGTTTTGGCGTTCGGCTGGACATAAAACTACACGTCAGGGCTACCGCAAAACTTACTTACCTGGACGGGGTCTCTGAGCGATCATGAAGGCTCATGGCCTAGATCAATGGTCCACATTGCACTTGGTGGATGCGTTGGTCTACCATCTCTTACTTTGAGTAGGAGAGTGGACGTCATAATTTGTGGAAGAGGGTGTACGCGTTCGCGGCCCCTACCAACTTGAATTCGAATTTTTTTTCATTTTCAGTTGTACTTAAATTTTTTATTTTTTACTTTTAATTAAAAAATCTTTTTTACATTGAATTCAACGTTGTTTCAGACTTGTGAAAATGGCTACTGTACAATGTTCCGATCGGGCTGTCCCAGGTCCACTCACGCTCGAGGTTTCACCCCAGTTAGCCAAACTGAAGACGATTGGGCCGACCCAAGTCTAGAAACAAGAAAAAATGTGGTTGGACCATGATCACATGACACGTGTGGGCCTGAGCTGCATCAGGCCGCAATATCCTCACGAGTCTTTGATCAAGGGTGTGTTCGTTTTCTGTATCTAAACTTTAGAACTTGTCATATCAAAAAGAATTTTATTATTTAGAATTATTAAATAAAGTTTAATTATAAAATAAATTACAGTGCCTCTAGACTAATTTACTGAGACGAATCTAATGAGGTTAATTAAATGGTGATTAGAAGACGATTCATCGTAGCACCACTTTAATAAAACATAGATTAATTAAGCTCATTAGATTCATCTCGAAAATTAACACCAATCCGTCAAAGAGTTTTGTCATTAAACTGATCGAAATATTCATAAATAATAAGATTCTCTTTGATGTGACAGTGCTTAAATTTTAAAGGGAAGAAAACGAATAGGACCCAAGTTGGACGTAAAACCACGCGGCAGGGCTAGATGTAAAACACACTTACCTGGACGGGTCTATGGAGGATCATGAAGGTTCGTAGTCTAGATCAATGGTACACATTGCACGTGGTGTATGTATTGATACTAATAGTTCGCGCGGACCCTACCCGTTCTTGAATGAAACTTTGTTATATTTTTAAATATCTTTCACCTGGATTAGATTATATAGATAGATAAAAATCCAAAGTCCCAAGGTTTACCACAATTATTCTCAACCAACGGCCTAATTAAAGCCCAAATTCATTCTGAAATGTTTCTCATCAAGACGCGCTACAAAAGGACAAAGACCCTTCTATATCAATTCCAAACGCTCATCGATATTTGCCAACAATTATTTATTTCTTGATTATTATTGGCCTAATGTCAAGAGTAGGGAAATTGTTTCTCGATCGTCAAGATGAACTACGAAAGGCAAAAATGCTTCTGATTAGAAATTTACACTCTTAACTGTTTAAGAAAACTTGTGGTTATTTGATCTTTCTTGGCTGTTCGTGATTGTCTGCCCCAGGTCACTTTATCACTTCAAAAAAAAAAAGTTGACCGATGCTATATACTAGTATGTCACAACTCACAAGCACTTGGAGCAGGGTCCGCTCGTCGGGACGCGCCGGTTGCCAGCTAGTAGCGTGCCGCGAGCGCGACGTCGCGTCAGCCCGGCCCGTCGTTTCGCCTCTCTTCTTCGCCGCCGACGGAACGGATCTCCCCGGCCGCCTACTAGCGGGCGCGCACGTGCCTTGTCGCCGTCGAGCTTTGTCAGGAGGTTCCCGGACCTGTCCTGCACGGCGCGTTGCTTCGCGGGAGATTTTTGCTATTTTACCCACCAAACCAGCCGGGCTTCGTTAAAATGTCTAAAGAGATTGGATTTCGGTAAAATGCCCGTGAATCCGTTGTGCTTACCGATAAAATGCCCATCTGGACAAATTGCCCTTCAGCTTCTTCCTCCTCGGTCCAGGGAGCTCTTCTTCTACTTGCCAGTTAGCTCTGTGGTCGTGGACGCACGCTCGCTCACTAGCACTCGCGCACACCTGACCTGCAGTCGCGTGGACGCGCCCCCGGCCGCTCCCTCCCATCCCACCCTCGCCCGTCGCCCGGCTAGACGAGACAGTGGCCACGAGCTCGTAGAGGACGCCAATTGTACGACCGTAGCCGGCGCAGCACGGCCTCAGCCCGCGGAGCAGGGAGGCGACGCAGAGCACGGGGGAGCGTGCTTGGCGGCGCCCTTCTTTCCGGTGCCAGAGAATACAGCGCGTGGCGCATGGCTGAGTGGATGGGGTCAGCGGCGGCGAGCTCGTGAGGACCCGTCGCGGGATAGCGTCTGCCTCGCCTGTCCTTGCCCATCGTCCTGGCAGCGAGCACCTACTGCGAGCAAAAGAAGAGCTGCGCGCGGCAGAAGGAAGAAGAAGATGAAGGGCAGTTTCGTCCACATGGGCATTCTACCGGTGAGCAAAACGGATTGATGGGCATTTTACCGAAGGCCATTCTTTCACGGGCATTTTAACGAAGCCCGCCGTTTACGTGGGTAAAATAGCAAAAATCTCGCTTCGCGGTTAGCCGCAGAACGGAAAACGGATAGGTAATCGAGCCGGCCCACGGCAAGACTCGAGGGAAAAGGCCGGATGGGCCTTGATCACAAGAGACAGGTGGGCCTAACCTGCATCAAAACGCGAAGATCGTTGTTTATTCTTTCATAATCGCGTTTATTAGTCCCGTACCGGAGACTGCAGGGTGTTTTGCGTTTCCGCTGGACATAAAACAACGCGACAGGGCTTCCGTGAAACTCACTTACCTGGACGGGGTCTATGGGCGACCAGGAAGGCTCATGGCCTAGATCAATGGTCCACATTGCACTTGGTGGAAGCCTTGATCTACCATCTTCTACTTGACGTAGGAGAGTGGACGTCATAATTTATGGAAGAGGGGTACGCGTTCGCGCGGCCCCTACCAACTCTAGAATTTAAAATCTTTCTTTTGTTTCAATGACTTCTAATTTATTAATATTAAATTCAAATTCGACTCTTTTATCCATTGTCACTGCATGGGCTATTGTAGATGCCAGATCTTGGATTCAAAATATTTCTTGTATAATTTATTATATTATTATTTAGACAGTTGAAGGCCAAATGTAAATTTTGCCAACAATTCCTTCTTGATTAACGGCCTAAAGCCCAGATTCATTCGGAAATCTTTCATCAAGACGATCGAGCTACAAAAGGACAATGACCCTTCTATTCCCTTGAAAAAGAAAGACCCTTCTATCAATTCCAAACGCCCATCAAGATTCGTCAACAATTATTTCTTGATTATTGGCCTAAAGCCCAGAGTAGGAAATTTTATCGTCTCGACCAACTCGCCGGCGCCGCCACACTGCTTCATATGCCACCCCTGCCTTCCCAGGCTCATCTCCAGGCTCGATCGGCGGCGCCTGCGGCTTCGTCGTCCTGCTGATCGCCTCATTGCCGCGCTGCTGCAGTATCCCGGCAGCATTAGCAGGGTTTGCTCCATCCCAGTCGGAGCTCGAGACGACAGCGCCGCTGCCGCTGCTCGTGTTCATGATGACGCGGTCCCGCGACCAGCAGTGCACGCGCACGTTGCTCGGCTTCGCAGGCTCGCAGCTAGCCACCGGAATAGATAGATAGCCGGGCCGGCCCACGGCAAGACGCGCGAGGGAAAAGGCTCGATGGGCCATGATCATGAGAGACATGCGTGGGCCTAACCTGCATCAAATCGCGAAGATCGTTATGTTCGTTACTCCTAATCGCGTTTAGTCCCGTACTGGGGATTGGAGGGTGTTTTGGCGTTCGGCTGGACATAAAACTACGCGGCAGGGCTCACGAGAAACTCACTTACCTGGATGGGGTCTATGGGCGATCATGAAGGCTCATGGCCTAGATCAATGATCCACATTGCACTTGGTGGATGTGTTGGTCTACCATCTCCTACTTCAAGTAGGAGAGTGGACATTGTAATTTGTGGAAGAGGGGGTACGCGTTCGCGCGGCCCCTACCAACTCTAGAATTCAAAAAAAAAAAAATTGTTTTTTACTTTTACTTTCAATTCCCTTCCAGATTCAGATTTTTTTTATTGCTTGTCAAGACTCAAGATGCATGGGTTGCGCAGCTCTTGAATCCAAAATATTTCTTATATTTAAATTTATTATTAGATTTAGATTAGATAGATGGAGGCCTTTGTTTTGCCAACAATTTCTTCTTGATTAACGGCCTAAAGCCCAGATTCATTCAGAAATGTTTCTCATCAAGACGAGCTACAAAAGGACAAAGCACCTTCTATCAATTCAGAACGCTCTTCAAGATTTGCAACCAATTCCTTCTTGATTATTATTGGCCTAAAGCCCAGAGTAGGAAATGTTTCTCGTCAAGACGAACTATATAAAGGGCAAAAACGCTTCTGATTAGAAATGTACAAACCCGGACTAGTTTAAGAAACTGGTAGTTATTTGATCTTTCTCGGCTGTTTTTCATTCAGTGCCCCGGCCCTGATCATTTTATCACTTCGAATAAAAGTTTGACCAAAATGCTACATCATGTCACAAGCACTTGAGCAGGGTCCGCTCTTTGGCCGACGGCGACGGCTCGATGAACTCGCCGGCGCCGCCGCACTGCTCCATCTGCCACCCCTGCCTTCCCAGGCTCATCTCCAGGCTCGGTGGCTTCGTCATCCTGCTGACCGCTCCATTGCCGCTGCTGCAGTATCCTGGCAGCATTAGCAGGGTTTGTTCCATCCAGTCGGAGCTCGAGACGACAGTGTCGCCGCCGCTGCTCGTGTTCGACGACGGCCGCTGGTCATGTTCGTGATGACGCGGCGGTGGCGGTGGTGGTGCAGATAACACTGCAGGACCAGCAGCGGCCTCTGCACGGTCATGGACAACGGCGCCTCCCCCGTGATCTTGTGCCCCCTCCTTCAGTCTCTGCATGTAGGTCCGGAATTTGTCACAATAAATAACCAATTAACAAACCAAACAAAGTTTCTGATGGAAATTTGTGCTAGTTTCTCCTACGAACATTTAAGACATTCCTCTTTGTCTCAAATTCATTAGCGGAATGGATGCGGTACATGTTAGCGGCATGCACTGAGCTAGCTGCTGTTTGCGTCCTTACGATCCAATTGAATGTGCGGCCGTGATCCATATAAATGCTGTAGTACCTGGCGTTGCTCCATGAAGGCGCTATCAGGGTGAAGAGGACTGAGGTAGTGGTGAGGCAGCGGCAGGCGGCATGGCGATGGCAGCTGATGCCGCCTCATCAGCTCGTTGCCGACTAGTGCTTGGATCCAAGCGGCGTTATGGTGCTCCAGCTGCTGCTGCTGCTGCTGCTGCTCGCCTGGAGACTCTGATCTCCTGCGGCACAAATCAATGCACAGACTTTATGGGTTTAGGGTTCTAGGAAAACAACATATAAAGCATCATTTATATTTCCTTACAAAGCACCTACAAATAAAAAAAGATCATTTTTCTCGTTTATACATACCCTAGTATAAAACAACGCTGTAGATATCTAGAATCATTTGGAGGATGCATGGTTATCTAAAATCATTTGGGGGAGAGGAGACTAGCATCCAGCTAGGATTAGACCCTAAAATTAAAGCAACAAGAAGGGCATCTGGAGAAGTGGCTGGACTGCAAGTATGGGCCTGTTCGTTTCCCCTATCTAAATTTTAGAGGGTCAAATCAAAGAGATTTTTATCATTTTGGAGTACTTAAATAAAGTCTAATCTCGAAACTAATTGCAGACTCCCTATCTAATTCACGAGACGAATCCAACGAGGATAATTATAGTGTTATTAGAAGATGTTTACTGTAGCATCACTGTAGCAAAACATAGATTAATTAGGATCATTAGATTCGTCTCGCAAATTAGAGGGGGTCGCGACGTAGGTTTTGTTATTAAATTAATAAAAGATCTACTTAAATAGTAAGATTCTCTTTGATGTGAGAGTATCTAAATTTTAGAGGGTGGAAACGAACGGGGCCTATGTTGGGAGCCACATCGATGGATGGATGGATGGATCTATCAGTCCCAGTGCTGCCAAGTGGCTTGTCCATGCTCGCCACTAGTACTGCTATTCAACAAGCCGAGAGGGACATGCGGATCCAGGCTTTTCCCCCGGTCAAGGCCAATGGAGTCGCCCTTGTCTTGTTCCGGGTGTCTTACCCAAGATTCCACCGGCATTTGCACCGGTGCAACACTGATAGGCCCAGCACCAGCAGAGGGACAATTGATATGGATCTGATCCGGTCAGCCACACAACCATGGCTGTGGGTGGGTTATTGTGAGGGACCATTAAGTTTTTTTTTTTAATTTCGTTAACACCTCCCTCTCTTCTTCTACAGATAAAAGAACAATGCAGGAGGATGGGGAGTCTTCCTGGGCATCATGAGTTCCTTGACCCCGCATGGTACAACCATGTTTGCATGCAATTCAAGGCTTTACTTTTCTTCCATCTTGTATGTCCCCTACCCCCACCTCTGCATGCATGCATAGTTTGTGCTCACTAGCTAGAGAGAGAGAGAGAGAGAGAGAGAGAGAGAGAGAGAGAGAGAGAAGAGAGAGAGAGAGAGTTCAGGTTGAAACTGTTACGGGAAGAGAGTGGTAGATTATTGGCAAGGCAGACGTGTGAAGGAAATGTCACCCTGACGACCAAGGCAAGCATGGACGCTGAAAGAGAAATGGCAGCAGTGGAGAGATGAAGATGCTGACCATGACACGCTAAAATATGATGACAGATTTCATTTCAGCTGAAAAAGAAACTGACGATCGAAAAGGAAGGGAAAAGGCTGCATTGCTAGCACATAGGGATCCAAACATGCATGCACGTACGTCAAATTATGATTGCTTGTCATGATTTCTTATCTACCAGTTGCCAGAGATGGTGGATACAAATAATAATCAGAGCGCTAGAACATCCAAAATGCAACAATTAGCATTAAATTCACGCATGATTATTTAGCAACAACCCAGTTCCTTGAGACGTAGTGAGATCTTTTTATATGATGACATCAATTAGCTTGAAAGTAAAAAAAACATTGAAATTAAACTAACGGCGTCATAACGTTGGAGGTTGGCCCTAATACTATATAAGCTAGTTTATACACACTATTAAGCCTTGCACTAAAGGACACAGCTCGAAACCTGGATCATATACTGTCCAACAAACCCACTGTCATGAACTAAAATAATGCAGTCAAACTCCTCTATAGATCCTGCCATCACGGTGTACTAGTTTCCATACTCAGATCCCGAAGATATACTATACTGTAGTACGCGGGAGTACCACACAAGCTGGCAGGCATCCATAGTGTATAAACTATAATAAGATCACAGTGACGTAAATGCACGCCTACAACACATCCATACCCTCCAAATGCAGCAAAGTAAAGCAGAACGATTAATTAACTGCACACACAGAGACCAAAGGATGGAACAAAACATGCATCGCCACTCTATTAAGACTCACATAGATGCTTCTGTAAGTACCGTACTTTGTAATCTAATAAAAATGCAACTAGCTAGTAACACAAACCTGCTAGGACAGCTGCTGCTGAATGCAGTAGTGTTGACCATGTTGCTATTGAACCCTTCAAAGCCGTCCGTTTCATCATCAGCTCTTCTCAGAAACCCCATGTCTCTGGCCTGGCCAAGGCCTGCAACATATCATACACACATATGTCTCGTCACACATTGCAAAAATATAAACACATACCCATGCCAATAGTTTACTGTAGCACTGTTTGTGACATGACCTATTGAATGTACTACTCAGGCCATGCATGGGCGACACTGCTAGAGCATTGAGATCTAAGGCGATATGTGTTGATTTTTTCTATACCTGCAACACATGCTGATCTGTCTGTGCCCTTCACAGTTCGGTACATCTGCAGGAAATAGAAAAAGATGTGTCATTTGAGATTGGCATGTACCTTTGTATGTGTGTGCCATTTGGCTTAACCAAATCAATTAACTGTGAGTGAGAGAGCCATGTGTTTAGGAGGCAAATGGAGGACGGATTAAAAAGGACAATGGTTACTTGATGTTAATAGATAATCATTGAAAGGGAGTGACAAACATGATATGCCAAATATATGCACATTCATTTGTTATTATAATCTTGTAAGTAAATGCAGGTAAAGGAGGAGATAGAAGCCCTTGCCTGCAGGTGGCTCTTGACATGAGCTAATGTGAGATCCTTCACGTTCATCAGTTCCAAGACTGACTTTGGTGTTGCTCCTAGAAGATGCAATCAAAAAACAAACAAGGACGTTTCAGGACCAAGGACGTGCACATGCATGCATGGAGGAAATAAAATTTAATAAGCATGTACAGAAGCATGCGATTAACCACATTTCAGTAAGGAGATGAGGGTCGAGGAAGATATATAAGGATGAGAACCTTCTTGGAACAGAAAATTAAAGGAATTGAAGAAAGAAAACCAAAAGACTTAATTTATGTTATGAAATTGATGCCAAGATTCCTAACAGAATGCATGAAAATCAAATGAACGAATTTGGGACATCACCCAAAAATTCCTTCACATCCCCAAAATATAAGAAAAGACAGCTCAATGTAATATGATTATTATGCATGCACAGTTACGAATACACATATAATAATTACTTTATAGAATGAAGAACACATCTATTTGTTCGAAAGAACAAACACATCTTGATTCTTGAAACATCACAGAATTAGGGAGGACTCGAAGAAAATTATTTTGCAGCAAGGAGATCAATGATAGTCTTGACATATGTTCTCGGGAAAGGAAAGTTAATTTTAACATGTACCGAACTATATGCAAGATTTCACACGAACAATTCTGCAAACAAAAACACGCATGGGTCGTGTGTTGATTGCGCTCGAGGTACATACTCTCATGGCCGCCAAGCAGCTCGACGGCGTGGACGAAGTGCGCGTGCAGCGCGGTGGTCCACCGCATCCTCGGAGCCCTCGAGCTCCTCTTCCCACCGCCGCCGGAGCTCTTCTTCAAGCCGTGGGCTGTCTGGCTCGGCTGGTGCAGCCGCGGCTGCTGCTGCACCCGGAGGCTCCGCTGCTGCGCCGCATCGACGGTCTTCGCCGCCGTGTCGAGCCCCGGAAGCACCGGCCTCGCCTCCGGTGCCTCGACGCCGCCGGATACCGGCGACGGAGGGCTGATGTGAAGGGAGAGATCAGGAGTCACACTGGTGGTAGTGGTGCTCATCGCAGCGCAGTGGAATCTTGTGTTGCGAGTTTGAGTTGAACTTTCAGCTGGTTTGCAAGAAGGAAAAAAGGAGATGGAGGAGGTTGGTGATTAGGTCATGAGTGGCATATGATTCTTGTATGGGGGTTTGTTTTTGAGAGCGTCTGTGGGAGATAGGTAGCAGATGCTACTGCAGAGGAAGAAGAGGGTTACTTGTAGGAGCTAGAGAGAGAAGACTGATATATGGAAATATCATTATTGGCAGCGTCCCAGCCTTCCAGGTAGTAATAAAATACTGTATGAGAGAGAGAGAGAGAAGGGTATGTGCAGTTAAAGAAATCAGAGGAATAATGCCTAGAGAGAGAAGGAGAATGGAGATAGGGTTCAGCTTTGCATGAAATGGGAACGGGGGACAGAGGGCGGTTGGAGTGTGACACGCGCTAACGGATCTGACTGTCCAAGGCAGCATCTCACTGTGAAGTTATTTAATTCCCGTTTTCGTTGAATTGACCACGGGGCCTGGTACAATCAGCATGCGGGTTTTTCACTTGCAGTACATATATTGATTCTACTGTAGCTGACTAGTTAAGGTTTTTGTGAGTAATTGAAACGGGCATGCCATATACTGTACACAGTGTATGATCAGTAATGCACCATGTATCTTCACCACCACAAAAACAAAAGGTGTGGATTTTGCTGAAGTGCGCAAGTTGCCTATAATTCAAAGTTAGTTTGTCTTTTAGATTCGAATGTAGTGTTTCATATACTTCAGGCTTTGTGAATCGATGCGTGAGGAAAAGCGCTGAAATGTTTGAGCTAAATAAGTACTCCTCTGTCCCTTTTTTTTGTTGTCGCTAGAACAAACATTTTAGTGCAAATTTGCATCCATTTGCCTGTCCTAACGTCAAGGAAAAAGGAACTGAGGAAGTATTTGACAGAAAAAGGTTATATGCTCAAATTAAACGGCATGCATATGAAAAGAAAATAAGTGAAATGTTAGATGATACTCTATACCACTCAAATCTAGGCAACAAATTAAACTATACTAGCCTATCAACCCGTGCAACCGCACAGGGCTAGTGGTTTCATTACATATATACTTTTAGTTGAAATCTAGGTTGTTATTAGTAGAGCGGGAGATTTAATTCGATTCTCTGCTCATATGAAATGGACAAAAGGCATGTGAAAAGTTAAGCTGGAACATGTTGTTTTGACATACAGTCTAAAAAATACATGTGCCTGATAAGAAACCGACAGTTCAGGTTTCTTATACTTCAATCTACAACACGATGTGATTCTTATTAAAGTTTTGAATTTGTGATACTTATTACTCTATAGAAATATTTCAACTTTTTGGTAAAGTTTTTACACATTCAAAATCAAATATCCTGAATTATTTTATTATATGCTACAAAATAATTAAATTACTTCCAGGTCTGATATTCAATCACTACTTGAAAATAAATAGGCTATTGTTTTAATATGTCAAAGGAGGGACATCAATTAAAGCATCTCACTAAGAGGTAGTACTGCATATGATGGCATAGGGAATGTAAATTTTAGTTTCTTGTTCTATTGAAACATTGTAGACACGCCAATGCTATTTGTGGTTGGAAGGCTCCCTGGTAGGAATGTAGAAAAATATTGGTCTTAAATCGGTAGTTACCTTTCTATGAAAATTAATCTTCCAACAATGAACTTGATCACCTTGTCTTGTATTTTGAAATATGTAACTGTTTTCCTTTCAAAATGACGTGCCTGTGACCTGTCCTCTTCATGAAGTGATTTCCTCCTTTAAAATACATACAAAGTAATCCTTTTGAGCTTAGCTGAGAATACCTTCTTTATTCTCTTTCTGCTCCCGGTTATATATTCTTAATACCAAATGGTTCCGACAAATTGTTTGCTACAATTACTCATATCTCTGCTCCTACATGTATGATATGTTCTTGTTTCAGATCTGATGTTATCCAGTTCCCAATTAATTAACAAATCTTAATGCATCTACCTTGGGTGACAGTCCGAGCTCGGTTCTGTCATTTTTTTTCACTCTACATCAGCCACTTCTTTCTTTCTACATCTGCCTGCTCATGAACAACATCTAAGGATTAGCAGAGCAAATTAGGAACATGAAGGCGTAAGACAGAGAGTAACCTATGTATGTGTGTCACCCTGCGGCCAACTGCGTGGACTTCATTTGGACCTAATGGATCCGGCCATGAATAGTGGCCACATCTCTTGATGTTGCATATTGGAGTCATGGGTACGCCACTGATTTTCCACTGCCGATTGAACTCGCCAATCATCTAATCGCGAAGCTAGCACTTTCAAGCTTCCAATAGAGATAAGAGATGTATGGAGAGGAAAGAATAGATTGGAAAAAATAGGGAAGAAGGAGATCATGGGTGATTATAGTCGTCTGGGTCAATGAATAAAATAGAATAGGAAGGCAGAGATCGTGGGTGAGGAGAATTCGCTGGAAAAAAGAATTATTCTTTTTTATATAGAGACTATTTCTGAAAAAAAAGGCATTAAATCGATGGGGACTTCTTCACGGGAGCATATATGGAGTAAATATATTTTTTTATGAAATATGGGAAAATATTATTATCCGTAGATCTTAAAATTTCTAGGATTTTCTTTCGATTAATGTGAAAGCCTCAAAAGGAGCCTCCAATTAGTAAATATAAGATACCATGGGAGCAATATAACAGTTAGATGCGCTTATGTACCCTGAAAACAGTAAGCTTCATGGAGGAACTATATATATATATATATATATATATATATATATATATATATATATATATACACATCCACGCTGAACCTCACGTGCATCATGGAGCTTATGTCTGCGGACACAGTAACATTAGTACTAGTGGTGGAGTTGATGAGTTGCATTCGAGGATCGCCACTGCTGCACAGTATAGCAACTAGCGGCAGCGTGAGCAGAGAGATGGGACTTGCATTGGCCGTGTCAATCGTCTATACAGTACTACAGTGGCAACTACAGTGGTAGCTGTTTGTGAATCATGGCTGGGGGAGTGGAGCGTCGATGTGAGAGGTAAATTACTGATCGAAAAGGGTTAGGGAGCCGAAGGGAGAGGTCGTTCGACGAACATGCGTAAGGACATGCAACAAACAAGAACAAGAAACACATGATGGGGAACTAACTGACAGCGCCTTGGAATTTTCCCAGCCTATCTGAAGTGTGATTAAATCTAACAATCGATCCCTGAACGAGCTTTTTGGTGTGGTAGTTCAGCTTGGAAGAAAATATTCCTGCATGTCATGATGGCAAAGGGGCCGGGTTTGCTTCTCTCTAATTCATTGAGTTGCCCCCTCTGTGATACGGCACAGCTAGCTTGCCCCATAGCTTTCTCTCCCTCACTCATTCCTCTCTGGATAGCTCAGACCCGTTCAGCAACTCAGCTCAATATTTCGGCATCTTTTGATTGAGACCGTGAGTAAAGGGTACTACTATTACTACTCGTCCACACACCACGTTTTCCATTTTAGGTGTGGGAGAACGTCAAAACATGAGGTCTGCACACAAGAATTCATTATTTTTCCTTTTGTGATTATAATTCATCGGCTATACCTTTCTGCAATCCTATCTTTCATGTACCAATTAATCAACTGCATATATGATTTTCTTTAGGCTTGTCCCCTTGAAGTACCCATGAAAAATATTTTTTTTGTTCATGAGATGCCACTCAAAAGAATGCTTTTGTCATGAGATGTCATTTTGCACTAGTTTTTCATTATCCATTGTACTGATGATGTCTCACAATTTTGCACTAGTTGACTGGGACGCCCTTTTATAATAAAAAACTTGAGTTACATCTTTCTATATGTGTAAACATGGAGGGCAAAGCATTGTAGCCCTATCCAAGTCTCTCCATCCTTATTGAAAGGAAGACATATAGATATATAGTACTCCCTCTGTCCCCAAATACTTGTCGTTTTTGACTTTTAGATACCTTATTTGACCATTACGTCTTATTCAAATTTTTTATATAAATATTATTTTACTTTTTATAATATATTTTAGTATTAGAGATCCTTTAATTATGATATATTTGTTTAAAGAGTTGGAAAAAAAATTCAAATAAGACGGAAGGTCAAACATGATGAATAGAAGTCGAAAGGCGACAACTATTTGTGGACGGAGGGAGTATATAGATGGCTGCATATCGATGAACTGAGTTTTCAGTAGCATAAATATCACACTAGAGCTCTCATATTCGAGTGACAGTTGTACTTGTACCATAGGATTATTATAGTATAATCGCTATCTAGGATTTGTATTTTGTGGGGGCAGGAGCATGGAGTGATGTAGAGAGGAATAACCACATGATTGAGATGGAGGGATTTATATATGCTTAGAGCCTAGTTCGCACATGCTTGGATGATATGATCTAGTCAACATCAGTGGCTAGCTACGTTGTCCAGCTGACTAGGAGGACATGGAACAGTTTTTCATATTGATTATTCGTTCACAAGTTCCTTGTTGGAAAAATCATACACAACAAGAGAGCTTATCCGATTTACTCTTTTCTTAACAATCTATATATACATAAAGATACGCAGTTCTCCTTAATAGAAAGATACGCAGTTCTCCTAAGTGTTCGATAAAAAAATATATATACATAAAGATCATTATTAGTTGCAGTAAGTTCGCAATTTATTAGTTCCTAGTATTCATTTATGTTTGCATACTGGTAAATCTTGATTTTCTGTGCAGTATGTTTGTTTGGCTTCTGTTAATTGTTTTTACGAATAATCCTTAATTTCATAGCCACAAAATCCGGCGCTCTGGTTTCTTGTTTCCATTATTAAATTTGATAGCAAAAAGGGCAAACAAATACAACAATTGGAGCGAGCGAGCATAGCTAGGAGACAAGTTGTTGGGATGCACTGTGCAACGGGGAATTCTAAGGTTGGTTTGATTGAAAAGGGCAGTCTATCTTAGCTAGTTCGGGTTTTATTGGTCTCTTGCATAATATACAAGGAATAAAAGAAGAAAGAGACGTGCCAACTCCCGGGTGGGACCAGGAGAGAGAGAGAGAGAGAGAGAGAGAGAGAGAGAGAGAGAGAGAGAGAGAGAGATTTTAAGAAAGAATGATAGAAAGAAAATGTGTATGTGCTTCACCATAGGCTAGCAAATGGAGGCAAGACTGATTACAACTCAAGTAGCTAGCCATAAGAACAAATCCTTGGGAGCAATGCCACCGGACAGGATGCTACATCTTGCTTTGGAAGCATACTTTTGGATTCTTGTTGGTGGCAATGAATTGTCACTTTTGATGTTGCGGATGGATGTGGATCGCCTCACAGGTGCACAATTGGAAGTTTCTGCTGTTATAACATGACTTAGGGGTAGCTTTTCTTGGGTAATTAACACCATACAATGTTTTTGTTGTAAAACGCTTATTGGGCCAGGCCCATCTTCAGAAGAAGGACTCCTGGCTTATGTGAACTCCTTATAGGGTTCCACCCTTATAAATAGTTGATCCGACGCCTCGTTGTAATATGAAAATACAGAGCAATAAAGAATTTCATCCCTCTATTCTGTGTGTGTTTTATTACTTCGTTTTACGTCGTGATCTACATACTTCGATCCGCCGATACTACAACAGTTTTGATTTTTTTTTACAATATAGCGGGCCAGGTGTGATCTTTCTAATCAAGAAGTTCCTTTATTTTTTTCAGTAATAAAATAGTTCATTAGTTTCATTCATGTGAAATTTCGAAATAATTAAAAAACTAAATGAATTATTCAAAAAAAGAAAGTTTAAAGGAATCTTGTAGCAATAAGACAATTTCTTGCATTTGAAATGACATAACATTCCCTGAAGAAGCAAACGCCCTAAATGAGGAATTAATGGCCCAATAGTAACCATGGGCCGTAGTTTTGGATAACCTCAAGTTTATAGGGGAATAATAGCACAAGCCCAGCCCACCATTCCCTTGTCCTGTTCTTAAAACCCTGCATCCATCCGCCGCCGCTGCTGCCATTCCCATCTCCTCCGATCCTCATCCACCTCTCAAACCCTAGCCATGGCGTGGCGCGGCGCTGCCTCGCGCACCGTCCTCGCCGCCGTCCGCCGCCCTGCTCCCGCGCCAGCCGCCGCGCGCCTTCGGGCCCCTCCTCCGTTCGCCGCCCCGCGCCGCCGCGTCCCGCCCGCCTTCGCCACCTCCTCCCCGGTCTCCGCCGCGCGGTAAGCTATGTGTTGGTCGCATGCGTAGAGGCATTCGGGTGGAACCCTGAGGTGGTTATCTGACTTGGTGGCTGAGATCGTTGTGTGGTTTTGTGTGCACAGGCCTCTGGCGGCGATGATGGGGTCGCCAGTGACGGTGGCGGCGGTGATGGCGCGGCTCACGGCGCACCCCGGCGCTAGCGCGCGGGCTTGCTGCGAGCTCTCCCAGGGTACCTCCTTCCGCCACACTTGTCAGGATCGCTAGTGTCATCTGAGTTAGTAGTCGTGCTGCATCATATATCATCTCACTTGGTCGTTACGAATCTCTTTGCATATTTTGTTCGATCGCGCATTGTAGATAGTTGTGTTGAATGTGGTAAATTGGTGTGTGTGTGTATGTGTTTCGAATGCATTGCCTGGTTTCATATAGATTGAAAGTATGCAACGAGTGTGGCTGTATTCTGACTTAGTTTAACTAAATTGTTCATTGCAACTAGAGAATTATCAAATGAGAAATAATGAAAAACAGCATTAGATAAAACATCCTAATCACTATTGCCAAAATGGATTTCAAATTTCGTTGCTTTGCTAATCTTATAACAATGTGAAATGGAACTAATTTAAGGAAATTAAAATTGGGATTTTATAGGGAATGGGAAAGATGGTTGATGTTGGAGGCTACACAGCTTGATGGGGGACCTTCTGTCCTAGAATGATGTAGGTCTCCTTTCCTGTTTCTTTCTACATTTTTCGGAAAAAGAAGTTAAATTAAGAGTACTGTCTTGTCTTAGCAGACAATTTGGATATCCTGCTCTAAGGATTATTTTCTACGTGGATGCATTTGTCCTAGACCACACATAATGTGTCACCGTTTCTGAAAAATGATAAATTTAAGCTGATAATATCTCTGCATTGAAAGTATGCCTGATTTGCATGCTAGATTAGGTAAACTTGAATTGGTGACCCTCACATATAATGCCACATATTTACACTATTGAAACTTCAGTTGATTGAGGATCCGGTTGGGATTTGTTAGGAAACGGGAAAGATGGGTGATGCAAGAGAGGCGAGTTAAAGCATGGCAAAGGTTCTGACCTTGAAGCATGTACTGTCTTTTGGTAATTGTGATTTTTTCATTCATCCTAACCTGGAATAAGAAAAGATCTCAATTTGATTCTTAAAAGTTAATAAACATAGTCACATTCTTGTTGGAATTGCAGCAGTTAGTATGCAAATGTGAGAACATATTTAATTTGGCAAACCACAACCATATACTCATATTGGTGCAACAGACATCTATTTTAAATTTTGAATGACCTTTTTTGAATAAGCCTGTTGTTTTTTTTAAAAAAATAGTGCGGACATTTTCTGTATCTTATAATTTATGTGCCTTTTGATTGCTGCATTACCTTACTTTGGTTGAAGTGTTGTGCAGAAAACATGTTATTTCGTATCATTCACCCTTCCCATAATGTTGTGGTCTACTTTAGTTTCTGTTCTGTATACTTTTCCAATCTCCAAAGCTTTTCCAATTCAAGCCATTTTTGACCATATTATGCCGTTATTTTTGCAGGTACTTGAATTTGCCATGTGGATTCTGTCCTTTCGAAAGGATACAACTCTTATTGGATGCATCTTTTGGAGAAGCTATTCTGGTGATTTAACCTTTTAACTGCAAAGTTAGAAGAACCTCAAAGAATAGCCAGCCTTCAAAGTTTCTTAGACTAGTCTGAAATAATTAGTTAAATGGCATGTAATGTGCCTGTGGATTTAGTATCCCTTTTTCTAGTGTGTCCATGATATCACATCATACTGTTCTTCGTTAAGTTGCTCTGGTGTCACATTTCAGTTGACCTGAGTTATACGATATCTATGTCCTCTTACCTTTGCATGAGAAGTCAAATGTACATTGCCCCTGTTTGGATACAAAGTTTTTTCAAAGTATTGGTTGAATACCACGGTTTTATAAAATACTATGGTTTTGGTAGGTGTTTAGATACATCTATTTTTATGGGTTTTCAAACTAGTATCACCGAAACCTCAGGTTTTTTGGAGTTTTGGAAACTCTATCTCACCTCTTTTTTCTAAACTGAGCCAACGGACGGCACGCTTCTGAATACGCGCGCCAGCTTTTCGGACTGCGCCATAATTTTTTCACGCATACGAGTTGAGTCAGTAGAAACATCGTTCCTCGCATCGAGCAGTTCTCTCCATCTGTTTGAAGCTCCCACGGAAAGAAAAGGAGAGGTATGTCTCCATCGGAAGCCATTGCTTTTGCATCTTGTTCCATTGATTGCAGCTGTACGCTTGCACCTTCTTTTCCCCCAAATTAGAAAGAAGAGATCTTTATTTCCACTTCAATTGGAACCAAAATCTAACTGCGCATAGAGCTGTCCTTCCTATATTGGGGTAGATACAGAGGAGGAGGCAATCAAATTTTGGGTTAATATTTCCAGATTTGTTGTTAATTCGCCTACATGGTTTCATCCTCCCCTAGATCCATTTGAACAACAAATGGAGTGCTGGAAAATATTCCTAATTTCCTATGCCACAGCAAATTTCCTTACATGTAGAAACATCCCCACAACTATTTTTTTAACAAGGAAATGCTTTTAAAAAATACTGTAGTACCCAAACATGTCACAGTTTCTCTCAATACCATATAAATATTTCGTTTTGAAATACTACAGTATTTCTTGGGTTTTGTATCTAAAACCATGGTTTCTCAATACTATTTTTCAAAACTGCAACACCCAAACAGGGTACGGGCCTCTTCAGAGTGACTTGGTCACGTTTCTGTTTATAACTACTGCTGGATTTGGCTTACAGTCTCCTCGTTCCTGATGTATAATGATGAATTAAACATGAGGCGAGTAGGTAGACATTTTTCTGCGAATGCACTAGGAGTGCAGTTTTATGTGGTTCGTACATACTGCATGACACATGGTAAATGACACTTCAATACAGATTTTTGCCCAACTAAAGGAATGTGCCCCATTTTTTTCTTAAAGATGTCTGCATCTTCTGGCATATTGAAGGCTTTCATAACCTTACAACGATGTTATGGTGTTAATTTTATTTTTTTCTAAGGCACCAGCTAGAATTGTGAAGGCCATAATAATCCTTCAGTGTCGTTAGAAGTGCATTCTGTTTGTGGTTCTTTTTACTGTTTAACATTGACAAGCTCCCATTGCTGTGTAGTCCAGGACTCGAGGTCCAACGAGTAGTTGATGAGCTCGTTTGCAAATCTGACCTCGATTTTCTTGAATTTAACCAATATACTAATATACTGTTTACTCCTTTTGTAACACAAGTGCTCAAGTGGTAAAAATCCTATTGTGGTCAATTGCAGCTATTCTTAAGGCATCAAATTGGCATAGCATATGCGTACACATTTAACATGTCATATATCATAGGGCAATTCCCTTCTATGCTATCCTTTTGTAAGTCTAGCATTTATGTTTTTCAAGAGTGTAAAATGAGAATAAAAAAAAGTGTAGAGTGGCAGAGGGGAAGGGAAATCTCAACAAGGGGCAGAGAAGGGAAAACCATTTTTTCAGCAGAAATGTTAGATTTAAGTACAAGAATTTACGTAAAACCTACTGCTGAGGTGTCCGATGATAATCACACCACCCTCCGTGTCCTCTGTGTTTTAAGGGAACCAAAGGTGACATTAAACCAATCTATTGTGGCCCTGTCACCAATATGTATGATTTAAAGCAATGCTCTTCCTTTTTTAAAAAAAAATCTTAATGCCTTAGTGTATTTTCAGGCTTTTAAAATTCAAATAGGAAACAAATTTGAAACTTTGCTAATAACAAAATGTGTTCTTCACGTGTTTCTTTACCAGTATAATAAAAAATTTAATGGTAAATTCCTTATTTGCCATCAAAATTTTCCAACTCCCTTATTTGCTATTGGATTCAAATTTGAATCCTCAAATTGCCACTTTAGTAACTTTGGATGATAAATTTTTTGCTTCTATTGGTATCAGTGGCGGAGCTAGAGAAAAAGTCATAGGGGTGCGAAATTACCTCACTTAGCAGTCTTTGGGTGCTTAATAGCAAAATTAGGGGGTGCTAACATGGTGAAAAGAAGCTAAGTACAAGGGAAATTTTCAATTTCGTGGATGCATTAGCACCCAGGACTTTGACTATAGCTCCGCCCCTGATTGGTATAGTGTTCATACTATAGTAGCAAAATAAGTCTGTCTCATTTTTTTTCAAAAATTTCAGATGAAAATTAAAGATAATTTTGAGGAAAAACAATATTTAGCACTAATATTCGTCCAAAAAATTGATTTTTTTGACATAAAGTATATACTAAGAGAAACCTATTTACTATTGTAGCATAAACATTTTAGCAACAAGAGCAAATATTTCTATTAACTTAAATGACTAGAGTGGCAGATACGAGATACATTTTTTTAATCCGATGGCAAATATGGGAACTGTATAATTTCCAATAGCAAATAAGGAATTTGCCCAAATTTCAAAGTTTTAGTGCTCGTTAAGTAATTTTTTTAACCCATAAAGGAAAGGTAAGTGTTTAAAAATAATTAGACAAGTCTTCCCTTCCTACCTTAAATACTATGCCTTTCTGGACCAAAACAATAACTTATCGAAGACTTCAGCAAAGAATTTTATTTTACGATAAACATATGATAAGTAAATTTGTTATTAGCAAAGTTAGAAATCCATTTTCTATTGAATTTTTAAACTATAAAACATTAAACTTTTTTTGAAGGGCAGATAGTGGCATGGAGGGGAAAGAAAATCTCAACCAGGGGCGTAGAAGGGAAAAGTGGTTGAGAAGGGAAGTCGTTTTTTTGAGTGGCTCAGAAGGAATTCTCTCTGTATCATACCTTTGTCCATTACTATGGTGTAGTGCATTACAGTTATACCCGGGTCTGTGTCGTCGTGCCTCTATGTGAAGTGGGTATGTGTCCTCGTGCCTCTGCATTCAGAGTTTCCATTTTCCAGCTACTGTGGAGTGAATGGGACACCCGACATGTGTGTTTTCTTTTTACTATTGCTATGGTGAGTGGGATTTGACAAGGATGACTTCCGGTTACATGCTGTCCTCTAGGAGCGAGTTTGAAATACAGTTTGCCTGTTTACTGAATGCTGAATTTGGCTTTGAGCATCTCAGAGTCGCTGATGACCGATAAATTAATCATGAGTCTAAGTAGATAGAAAATTGTCAGGGCACCACAAACTGGTTCAGAAAAGTACATTATTCAAACTAACTGGTTCAACTTTCTGTGGTGCATACAGACTGCAGAAGCAGGACACAGTTGCACATTACATGTCACTTCGATACAAAATAAGCAAGGATGATACACGGACCTAGCCCACCAGCACAAACCTTCCATTAACCTTCCTGATGACATGAACGACCATCGTCTTCTTCCTTGCGCCTTTCTTAAGCTCGAAGATGCAGACATAGTCCTTTTGCAGCCTGTTGTCACTCACAAACTTGACCCAGCGCCGGCAGTTGAAGCCTCTTCTGGTGTTCCCGTGGTAGTACTTGACGTACCAATTCTCCTTCCTGTTTGGCCTGAGGAGAAGGATGTCATGGGATCTCATCTCAAGGTGGTCAGCAGCAAAACCACTGTGGAAGATCTGCATTGGAAATGAACTAACTGGTTCAGAACAGTTCATTATTCACAATAAAACTAAGAAAAGTTGAACTGACCAGCAGGTTGTTCTTTTGTCTAACGTGGGTTTTCTGCAGGATAGTCACATATGCCGGATTGCCTGGTTGAATTGATGCCAAACTGAATATTTCCTCTCGTTCATCTTCAGTTAGGATATTGGCAGACCTCGAGTAGTAGTAGTTGGAATCGGCATGCCTGTCATCTTCCTCATGGACCACCTCGCGCCTGACACGGCAGTTGCTACTTTCAGGAGACTCAGGCTCTTTCCCTATAAAAATGATCGTTATGTAATTTAAACTTGGTACTAACTCATAATGGAAAACGAGCTAGTTAGCTATATATAAAACTAACTGAATGCACACAATTTTCACAATCTTGGCAATACCCATCAAACCTCAAATGTACCTTGTGACTTGTGAGCACATATTGCAATCTTATATCTTCTACTTACTTGGTTTAAACTTGCCAGTAATCTTCTTTGAGGCAGTGGCCTTGTGAGCAGACTCAATGAAATGCAACGGTGTGCTCCTGTCGTTGGAGTCGCTTAAAATGCAGTGTTCAGCTTGTTGACCTACCAAGTTGTTGAAATGGTTGTGCATACAAGGACCCCTTTTACCTATGAAGAAGCTAGACACTTTCTCACAGCCATTCACATCAAAGATCATGACATCAAAGGAGTCATTTCCACTGAGTGTGAATATCAGAAGATCATTCTCCTGTAACTCATGTGCCCTGGCAAAATCACCCCATCTTGACACGAAGAACAGCTCATCAGCATGCTTTGTAACACCGATTCTCCATGTCCTGCTGCTTGGTGCCTTCAGATTGAACCATTTGCTAATCTTTCCTTTGAGACTGTTCCCGAACTTATGTGGTATGCTCTACAAAGAAGGACAGACAGACATTTCGTGCAATTAGTTTACTTTCAGTAGGTGGCGATTCAAATATCTTGATTATTTGCCAACACAACGCATCACGGGACCAGCTAACAACTTGAACGACAGCAGTAATATATCTGTGCTTGATAAAAAATAAATAACTGTCATCTAAAAAAAATGCAAGAATTGTATATTACTTTCTTTTTGACTGCTAGTCGTTTTCCTTTCTGTATCACTTATCCAACAACAAAAGCAGCACAAGAATTCAACACAACCACAGGATTTTACAGCTAAAATGTCGGAGAACTTTTAGAAGAACCATCAACTTGGCAGAGTATATACTTACAACCCTACTAGCAAAGTCTCCAGTCATGACCTTGAAGAAACGAGTCCTGCGTACATCCACGTGCTCCTGGGAGTAGTGCTCTTGCCATTTCTGGCAACTCTCACATCCTTGCTGAGCCATCTGGCATGCAAAACTGCAGAAATTATAAACAACAAATGCTGCAAAAAAATATTTCTGCCAAAGAAACTATCGGAAGTATGCACATGGATGTATGTATCGGGAGAAAGGAGTTAGAGGGAGAGAGCTCATGCCTTGTTCTTCTTGCAATCCCTGATAGAGTGATGCTGTTCCCCTCTTGATGTTAACGAGGAAGAGCTTTGATGAGGGTGAAAGGTGTGGCTACTGGTTTCTGTGAGATTTGACATGTCTGCTCTGAGTCTTCAGGGTCACTAGACTAGTTGCTCATGGACCAAGTCACTGACAAGTGGAGTCACGATTGTTGATGCACTAAATTTCCACCTATTTGTTTTTCTAGCGAGGAACACTAGGATTGTGTTCGCTTGCTCTTGGGGGAGATAAAGTTGGCAGTAAGCGGAGTGAATAGTTGACAAGAAACATTATTTTAAAGAAAAGGACAAGAAACATTTTAGTTTCTTTATACTATCTGTAGTTGCTACAAGTACCAGCACAGAGTTGTTTCAAGATACATGCTATATATTCCAGACTCAGGCTTGTATTTGTAAAAGAACACACAAAATATCAGGGTCCAAAACTCAACTAAAACCAGCCTAGCTTTCTGAACATTGTGAGTGAAAATCACCAAAGATGAAAGTAAGGTCTCGACGAATCATGAGAATCATAAAGAAGAATAATAGTTTACATGTTAGATTTCTTCTTTCGGTGTCATTCCTCGTTCCTGATGGTACGCTGGAGTATTCCAATATTTTATATGTAACCCCTAAACTAGATTGCAGTAATGACTGCGATCTAAATATTTAGATATATGCCCCTAGTTTCGTACCTTTCTGTAAATATTGAAGATTGCAGGTCCTCGCGATTGTTTGGAGCCGGCGGCCGACGAGGTCTCGCAGCCGTCGGCGACCTCCGACGCCACGCGTCCTGCGGGAGCCTCCGTCAAGCTCGCGCGCCGGGATGCTGCCTCCGTACTTTATCATGGCCCTAGACTTCCCCAAGAAGCTCCCATTGTCCCCCCTTTCCCTCCCTCATCCTTCTTGACGCAACCCAAGAAAAGAGCCACCTTTCGGCGTTCTCGCCAGCCATGGAGGGCGGCTCTAGTCTGTGGACGCCGGCCGGCGTGGATCGCCTGGGATCTGTGGGGACAAAGGGACGAGGAGGAGATTCGCTGGAGGCTGGGATGATTCGTGTTGCCGCGGTTAGTTCTCTTTGCATCTGTTCTAGCATTGCCTTCGAAACACAGAGGTGTGAAAGGCTCAAATCATCCTAATTTTATCTGTGCTAGATCTTGCATTATTGCTGCAAGATGCTAATTTTGGCCAAAATGTTCACGGTTGTTTGATACAGACTTAGGCGTGGCAACTTAGGCCCCGTTCGTTTTCTGCCCTCTAAAATTTAGCTTTATGAATATTTCGATTAATTTAATGATAAAATCCTTTTGACAGATTGGTGCTAATTTTCGAGATGAATCTAATGAGCTTAATTAATCTATATTTTACTAAAGTGATGCTACAGTAACCATCTTCTAATTATGACTTAATTAATCTTATTAGATTCGTCTTATAAATTAGTCTACGGGCCTGTAATTTATTTTATAATTAAACTTTATTTAGTACTCCAAAATAGTAAATTTTTTTTTGATGTAACAGCTATAAATTTTAAACCCCAGAAAACGAACACACCCTTAGTCAGCAACCAAACATCCCCTGAACTCTGAAGTTTCAAAATCTTATCTGAAACACCACAGTTGATGTCACCATTTAAGAACCTTCCAAGTAGTTAGTAATTCATTGTGACGATACATGAACCGTCACTGCAACTTCTGAACAGACAAGCTTGCACTACAATCTGTAACATCACTGGAACTTTTAGACATGCTAGAAGGGCAAAACAGGGCACAAAAGCAGAAACCAGTAGCTACCATCTTAGTACTCGATGGCATTTGCATAGATACATATTCACATCATGGAGGCCATAGTTCTAGAAGTCACACTGCTGCATCGAGCAGTTACCCCTACAGGTTACAAAAGTGCACTTCCACACAAGCAAGTCATTACCAGTCAGTTCTGGTTTCGACATAGTACATACTGCAGAACCACACCCACACCATGCATATGTGCATTGGATGCCAATTTAATGGTGACACAAACTTAGCCCACAAGAACAAACCGGCCGTCAGACTTCTTCCTGATAACATGGACAGTCATCATCACCCTCCTCACACCTTTCATCAGCTCAAAGATGCAGATGTCACCCTCACGAAGCTTATTTTCACGGATGAAACTGAACAGCCGCGTGTTTCGGAAGCACCGGTAGTACGGCGCGTGGTAATATTTAATATACCACTTCTCTTTTCTGTTTGTCCTACGAAGTATGATATCATGCGATCTTGCCTCAAGATGATTAGCAGCAAATCCACTTGGGATGGTCTGCACAAGAACATCAGTTGTGTCACCTCCTAGTATGAATCTATAATATAATAATATGACAGGATTTCAGTGTAAGCGAAGGTATCACTCCATGTACTGTACAAATGTTCAGTCACTGTTAGTGAATGGCTTTTCCAATTAGGTGTGACTGATAAGTTTGTTCATTTTACACAAGGAGTTAGGATACACAAATAGAAGCGTTTTGGTAGCTGTGGGAGTGCACATTTTGTAGTACTATGCATTATCAGCAGTTTATCAGGACTTTTATACTTAATTGAAGAGAAGTTCTCCTTAATTCCTATGATCAGTCAGATCGACAGCCAACATTCAGCAAATATTCCCCATGAATAAAAAACTTAAGAATAACTGACCAGAGTGTTGTTGCTGCGTCGGCAATGATTTTTCTTTAGAACAGCCACAAAAACAGGATTGCCCCGTCCGATGGGAGCCAAGTTGAGTATTTCCTCCTTCTCTTCTTCTGCTAATAGATTGGCAAACCTCGAGTAATAGTACTTGGAGTCAGCATATATGTCATCACTCTCGTCTTCGTCCATTGCCCCATGCTTAATATGACAGCTCCTGCTGTTTGTGGAATCAGGTTCTCTCCCTATGAATAAAACCATGTATATATAAATTCAGTTAAGTGTTTTTAAGGAAAAATCAGCTTTCGTGTTCAAATGGTCAAGAAAAAACTGTTATTACTGATGCATGATTTCAGGTCTATTACTGTAATAGTTGGCTGTTAAGAAAACTTCAAGAGCTGCATATTAGAGATCTCATAGTGGGTTAAATGCAAACTTGTACTACTTCATAGTGTTGGTTAATTCTTACCACTTGATTTCTTTGAAACAGAGGTGTTAGGAGGGGATCCAACAAGCTGTGATGGCATCTCAGTATCATCAGAATCACTCGGAGAGTAGTGCTCAGCATGTCGACCATCCACATCATTGAAATGCCTGTGCATGTTAGGACCAAAAGAGAAGACACTTTCATGCAACCACTTTCTTCGAAGATCAGGACGTTGAAGGATGAGTGGCCATTGCATGTGAAGATAAGGAGGTCATTCTCCTGCAACTCTTGGGCCTTGATAAAATCCACCCATCCTGACATGAGGTACAGCTTATTGCCATGCTTTTCTAAACCGATGCGCCATGTTTCCCCGCTTGTCACTTTCAGGTCAACTGCCTCTTCAGTTATCTTGAAATTTCTCACAAACTTCTCCGGTATGGCCTAAGATGAAAATGGAAATACAATTATGTGAAGGAAAAAATGGAAATAAATTAATATCACATTACTAATTCACACTGTAGCAACTAGCAACTAAATTTTATAATCAACAAATATAAATTATCACAAGATAAAGTGGTGAAAAAAATTCTTAATCTTATAAGCTACCTAAAACTTGCAAGTGTATGACCAAAACATAATTTTTATGAATTGTAGCACGATACATTGGCATTGCAATGAGTATTCCCACATAGATATCACTAAGGTCTCTCCACTTTCCCATTTCTCCAGTCAGAGAGATGGTACATCGTACAAAATTTTTGAGATTAAGGTGCTTCATTTATTTTATTTTTCAGTTTAGTCATTTTATTAAGCTAGGACACCCCAACTGTTTGTTATATTGGTTAACAAACAAGTCAATAATGTATAATGGCTAAAGAAGCTGGAAGGGAAAAAGAAAATAGGAAAATACACTAGAAGAATGCATATGATATATAACAATTACTCATGTGAAAATTTAAAAGGAATAAAATGAAATCTCAAGTATTTGTTATGAAAAATCTCTGCTGGTATTGCTCCACACATGACAAATCATGTTGGCAAAATATAAACACTTGAGAAAATCAAACGGGTAGTCCTTCATACTTACAATGCCCTTGGAAAAATCTCCACTCATAACCTTGAAGAAGCTGAACTTGCTCGCATCCATGTGCTTCCAGTAGTAGTGCTCTTGCCACTCCCTGCAGCTGTCGCACTCAACCATCTGCGATGCAACCTAACAAAACCGTTACAAAACACAACTGCGCTCCAACACACACACACACACACACACACACACACACAGAGGAGAGAGAGAGAGAGAGAGAGAGAGAGAGAGAGAGAGAGAGAGAGAGGAGAGGAGAGGAGAGAGAGAGAGTTTCCTAGGTGAAGGCGCTCTAGACTCTAGTTTCGTTCATGTTAACGATGGAGTGAAAGGAGATAGTGCGATGACGGTAAGAGGAATGCCTGCAAAAGGCTTTATTGAGGTTTCACCAAACAGCTTGGCACTAACAAGTAGAAGGTGTTCATGGACGGTGTTTGTACAGGTGTTTGGCAGTCAATGAGAAGTGGGCCAATTTGGCAGAGTCTACGGGGACGGTGTTTGTTCGAGCATGTTGCCTTGGGGAGTGCTAACTGGTAGTAGAAGGTTGGCACCTGGCAGTACTAAGTGGAGTGAAGCAGTGAACAAACATTGATTGCCCTCTGCACCTTGCTTGTGAACTGGTTGAGATTGCAGCGCTAATCCGTCCACTTCAAGAAGATGCTTGTATTGTCAAACACATACGATTTTTGTATTATCTTCCAAGAGGCAAATTGTTCCTGAAGTGCCGAGTACTACTGTACATCTGAAATCTCACAATAATTAACATATCGTCGCGCATGCTAACCACACTGCAGCCAGTAACAGAGTACAATTAGTGCTACAAGCACACACCTTGCCAGTGCCAAACCTCTTCGATAGTTTTTCTATGAGAGTGGACCAAGCTGGCCATGATCCACCTTGACACTGTCCCTGAAACACACCATTGGAGTCCTGGACCATCAGGCAGAGCTAAAACAAGCTACACAGCAAAAGCCACGATGATCAGTACACTATTTGCTTACAAACAATCATTACACAGGTCACATTTTGTTACAGTATATCCACACTGCTGTATTCTGCGTCAAGCTTTACAGGACACAGCACAAAATGGCACTTGCATGCTAGCAGGCATCACTAGCCACTTATAGCTTTAGTTCAGTGCTAGACTGCTAGCTCCTGTACTACATGCTAAATAGTGCACAAAACCACACCTGTACATGAGCATTCTCCATTCCAACACTTAGTAGGATACTAGACAAATACACAAGGACTTAGTTAACCAGAACAAACTGGTTGTCGACCTTCTCGATGACATAGACAGTCATCGTTACCCTCTTTGCTCCTTTCATAAGCTCAAAGATGCAAATGTCACCCTCACGAAGCTTGTTGTCGCGAACAAACTTGAAAAACTCCAAGTTCTGGAAGCACCTTAGATAGCTCGAGTAATGGAACCTGACCAACCACTTCTCTTTCCTGTTTGGCCTACGAAGTATGACAGCATGCGTACTTTTCTCAAGGTGGTCGGCAGCAAATCGACTGGGAATGAACTGCATAATACCATAAGCTGTCTCATTAAGCACTAAGACCTTAGCTAATAACAACTCATGCACTCAGACAGGATATGATCGGATAACTGAAAATATAGTTTGCATGTTAGCAGCATGCTAAGATTTTGCAGTAAAGTACTTAGGTTGCTTGACTTGCTTCGAGTTCTAAATATCAGAAAAAAAAACAAAGTACTTCACTTGAAAGAGGAAACCTTCTTCCTCACCATTAATGGAGTACTATTAGTCAAATATCAACTAAGAAATTTGGGAATTTTATGTTAGGTTTACTTTAGATAAACGGATAGACTCACCAGAGAATTGTTCCTGCGCTGACAGTGTTTTTCAGCTGAACAGTCACAAATGCAGGATTGTTCAGTCGAATGGAAGCCAGGCTTAGTATTTCTTCTTTTTCCTGTTCTGCTAGTCGATCGGCAGCCATCGAGTAGTAATATTGTGAGTTAGCATATTCGTTGCCGCTATCCCCTTCTCCAATTGACCCATTCTTGACAGGATAGTTGCTACTGTTTGAATATTCAAGTTGTTTACCTGAGAAGAACAGTGTGTATAATCTTATATGTTTAAAATAGTCAATAACATGACTTATTCTTCTCACTCAATTTCTTTGATGAATATATTTAAGTTATCTCATATCAAAACAAACGATAACGAATCGTGTGCAAACTTGTGCTATTTTTCAACTTACATGACTTATTCTTCTCACTCAATTTATTTGAAACAGAGGCTTGGTCAGGGGACCCAAGCAGCTGCGACGGTGTAGTAGTATCCTCGGAATCACCCGCAGAGTAATGCTCAGCATGTTTACCTTGGTGTGCCACATTATTGGAGCATTTCATGTTTTGACCAATTCTGTTGCCAAAAAGAGAAGACACTTTCTCACAGCCATTGGCTTCGAAGATCAGGACATCAAAGAAAGAGCTGCCACTGCATGTAAAGATAACTAGATCATTCTCCTGCAACCCGTAGGCCTTGACAAATTCCTCCCATCCTGACGCGAGGAACAGATCATCACCTTTCATGTCAAGGAGAACATGCCATGTTTCACCGCCGAGTGTTTTCAGGTCAAACGCTTCTGTGATCTGCCCGTTAAATTTCCTTGTAAACTTCTCCGGTAAGCTCTGCCACAAGAATGCATCAGCACTCCAGTATAAGCTTTGTAACATCCATATTCAGGAGAATAAGATTGAAGTTCACTACGAATATGGCCTTCATTTCCAAAAACTTCTCTCTTCCCAGAACTCACTAACTTCTAATTCGGTAATTAAGCTATCTTCTTTGCCTCAAAATGATAGCACAAATTAGTATTCACATGTCCTATCTAGTAGTTCTAATTGCAAACTTAAGGCACTCCCGTTTCAGACTTTTGACACACAATTTCTACTATTCCATTCTGTCACATGCATGCTAGAAGTTACACATAAGAATTGATAAAATGAGTACCTGTGCTGATAAAATCTACTATACCGATTAACACAGTTTCCACGTGAAATTTTCCAAATATGTTTTAGGTGTACTGGCGTTCAAAGGTTGGCAATGTTAAACTGCAAGCTTTAATTTTGTAAAACCAAGCGGTGCGGAGAGCATAAATGAAGTTATCACTGTTCTGAGCTTACAATGCCCTTGGCGAAATCTCCGGTCATGAACTTGAAGAAGCGGATCTTGCTCACGTCCATGTGCTCCCAGTAGCAGTGCTCCTGCCACTCCTTGCAGTTGGCACACCCCTTCTCAGCCATCTGCCATGCAAATAATGTACTCCCTCTGTCTCATTGAAAGTATCGTTTTTGATTTTTCAGATTTTATGTTTGACCGTTTGTCTTATTTAAAAAATTTATCAAAATAATGAAACAAAAACATTATTATTGAAGTATCACTAATGATGAATTAAGTTAGAAAAAAATTAATAGTATTCACATAAATTTTTTAAATAAGACGAACAGTCAAACGACGATGTCTAAAAGTCTAAAACGACACTTTCAATGGGACGGAGGGAGTAACATTATTACTACACCACTTGTACTATTTCGTTCCGGTGGAGAGTTCTGGACGAGAGAGAGAGAGAGAGAGAGAGAGAGTTCTTGACCATGCTCTTGCATCCAGCTGCGAGTCTGAGGTTCCGAGGTGAAGCAAATCTCCCTCTTGTTGATGTTAACGAGTGTGTGTGTGTGTGTTCTGATGAGGGTGACAGGACTGGTTAGAAAGTTTTATCGAAGATTTCACCTAGGAGTTCAGAAGGGTTAGTGGACCAGGTGTTCTTGGACGTGCGCTAATGACATGTGGGGTCGACGCAACAAGTCCTTGAGATGGGTGATTCTTCCATGCTCCCATCGTCGTGAACGGCACACTAAGGGTCTGTTTGGAACAAAGGAATGTAAACATAGGAATAGGAAAAAACACGTGAACGAGAAAAATACAGGAATGAGAAAAGTAAGAAAACCATAGAAATATAAAACAGAGGAATGGTGAACTTTTGTTGTTTGGAATGCAGGAATAGAAACGAAGGAACACAAAAATCAGTGTAACTATAAATAAAATATTTTGATGCTAATATCATTTTTTTATACGGTCTGGAAGCATTCTTCTCAAAACATACTATGGACTCAATCCAAAGAAACATTTTTTTTCAAATCAACCCGATGTACACCACTAGCTACCATATACCTAGTTCTGTTCTCTCTCCTGACGTTAACTCAGATTCACTTGTGGCAATAGTAATCACCCTCGGTTCTCGAGTTTAATCACACACCGTCTCCGGCTTGAGCAAAGGAAGAGAAACCAGAGCTTACACTGCATTTTTTCATTCCCGTGAAATTGTGAAGAGAGTACAGTATTCCAGAGAAAAGGAACCTCTAAATCCTACATTCCAAACGCTCACTCTGGTTCCATTCCTTTGGAATAAATTCCTTTACCTTTTCCTGTGAAAATCCTTCAAGCCAAACAGGCCCTTAGTATCGGTGTCCGGTGCTCGTGAACTGAAGAACACACCACTGCTCTGTTCCCTGCACAGTGCAGGGCAGCTGGAACGTGCGTAGACCGTAGTACCGGTGTTTGCAATGCTTTTTACTATTTATGATCTTAACATCAACATGCCAATGGCACTTGTTGATCCTTAAAAAAGGATGCACGCCGTTTTTATGCTCACATAGTATTTCTTTCATTCTAATTTACTTGTCATCTAAGATCTAGGCATACGAATTTAGGAGAAGTAAAAAAAGATATTTGTGTAGAAAAATGAGGAGAAAAAAAAAGATAGAGATATGATGTATTGAAAAGAGAGACAGTTACATTGAGATATTTTTTTAGATAATGGGTAAGAACCCAGTTTCTACATTCAAAAAGGATGTACACAGCCAACAGAAACACCACCACAAACAACCACACAATTACTAACAAAGGGAAGAAAAAGAAAAGAAAGAAACGAGTTTTAGGTCTTGATATGGAGAATATTACCGACAATGTTGATGGAACGCTTGATCGAGTTGGTTGAAGTCAGTACTTAGCCCTACTTGAGCTGTCATCACCGATCGATCTTCCCATCAACACAGAAACAAATATTCATGATAGTGCATCTTAAACGAGAGGATGATAAGTTTTTGTAACGGTCAATGGCAGGTGCTCTCTACCTTTTCATTTAAGATAGAAGTAAAGTATACTTACATGTATAGGAATTTGAAAAATAATAAAGGAAGAAAAAAAGTAGAAAATTTTAAGGTTGATGTTGTTTGTATTTACACATTGCTCATACCAGGCAGATAGAGTACATTAATATATGTCAACACACATGCTACAATTTAGGATTCACAGTGATGTGTGCGAGAAGGAAGAAGCTGCAAGAGACACTGCAATGAAACCCGTCAATAGCACAAGGGTCATTCCATTGCACGCAGAATGTGCCGGCATTGACGTTATGATGATGTGATCAGACCTGTGTGCTACCATACTAATCGACCTACTAGGTGCAACAATGCATAAGCGCTGAAGTAGTTCAAACAGACTCTAATCGACCTACTAATTGGGGAATATGAAAGCTCTAGCGTCCAATCAATTGAGGTTGTGTTAAGATCAGCGTACAAGGGGTCGTAACTACAACTAGGAAGAAAGAGGATTTCGATTGTCCATCGCTCGTGTAATGGTGCCCGTGATTTCTGTTGGAAGTTGGCGGTCGAAAGTAGTACGACGTCGTAGTACTAGGATGCATTCACTGTACTGTACCCCCGACCAGCAGCAAGCTAGTAGGTGCAGGACCATCCATCATTTGTGATCGATTCCACATCCATCAGATGAGCCGGACATGCTACGCCACGCAAAGTGCAAGAGCTCCTCTGATCAGTGCAAGCAGTGCTCTACAGCTCTAGTAATAACAAGTGACTAGTGGTCGGAACCACACTGCCCCGCACCAGACTGATATAAGAGCAAGCGAGAAATTACTTGATCGAGCACGCTGGTAGCCACACGCGTACAATGGTACAAGCCATGGCGGAGAGGAAGAAGCAGACCGTGGTGGTACCAAACGGTTATGTTTTGCATTACCACTAAACTACAAGTAAAATTCCAAATTGACTGAAAGCATAAATGGAACTGTTTTACACATCACACACAAAGAACAAAAGTAATTCAGGAAATGAAGTATACAGAAACAATATTTTCTCTGTTTTTTTATTTAGTACGTAGCTTGTGCTTCTTTTCCCTTCTGTAAGAGTGTCAACTGAAATCTTCCTTGCTTGTGCCAGAGGGCAGCACCATAGAGAAGTTGAATTAGACGGAGTATTCCTCCAAGAGAGAAAGAGCAATAGCAAATGGAAATTACAGTGTTCATAAAAATAGATCGAATGATTTGACACAAATGAAAAAATAAACCAATTCTAGTCAGGTCTATTTGAGGCTGAGCTGGGCCAGTTGACTTGAATCTATGTTGGACAATCAGCGGCATGCAAATACATAGAGTTACAAAGGTAATGACCATATCATTGATGTAAAAGAACTAGTTTAGTGACAAATATTTCTAGTTTTTACGATCAAATCGAAATCACGAGACAAGTAGAATAGCCTTCCTTTAGTGCATTTTACTCATATCTTATTCATGATCTTTGCAACAAGCCAACCACACTTTGTCCATCTTTAAAGATGAATAGATGATGCATGCCATTTCTATGTTTGGGGAGTACATTACTACTACATTTATACCACCAGACATGCATGCTAGTACAATTGAATAAGCGCAGCAATGTGTGAGAATGATGAAGCTACAAGGCTCCAACACGTTAGTGTTCGGTCGCACTCGCACCATAACATTGTGGTCTGGTCCATACTATTCCTAGGTGTAACACATGTATGCTACAATTATTAGTGAAGCGCAGCGATGTGTGAGAATTAAGAAGCTGCAAGCTCCAACACGTCAGTGCTCCGTCGCACCATCAACACCGTGATTGGTTTCGAAAGAAAAAAAACACTGATCTGGCCCATACTATTCCTACACGGTTCAATTTACCGTTCGGTAACCGGCTGGTTACCGCAGTTACCGCAGTTACCGAGCCGGTCCGGTAACGGCGGACGATCGGTTACCGGTCATTTAAAATTTGAATTTTTAAATTTTTAAAAAAAATTGATAAAAAGAATCGGAAAAAGACTAGATGTCGTATGATGATTTTTGGTGAAATAGTGTTATAAAAATTCATAAATTTGAGGGGTAAAAAAATGAGAAAGGTAAAAATGGAGAAAATGAATAAAAAATTCAAAAATAACCTTATCCCCCTTCACATGAAGGTCATTTGTTCAATATTTGTTGTACCTATTTTTTATCACTAACAATTATACTCTAATTACATGTGAACATTGACACTCGTGGGATTGCGCTAGTATCAATGCATGAATACGCCAATTGGATGCAGATAACCATGGTCTCTTGTGTAATGCATACTATATTTATTGTAATATGCATAATATATTCTAGCTCGTATAATTATTTGTTAAAAGACTATTTGATGTAATAGATAATTTATTTGAACCATATATAGTATGGATTATATGTCTTGCTAGTTTACATGATGTTATCTAGATTATATGTGCTTAATATCTGTGTTCCATTGGTGTAAAAATTATGCAAAGCTCATGTTAATTTTTTTGCCTTTTATTTTATATTTCCCCTTCTTTCTCATTTTATATCGGTTTTCCGGTACGCATTGCGATAAACCGCACTTACCGAGCGGTAAACCGCACTTACCGCTCGGTAGCCGCCCGAAAAACCGTTTTCGGTTCAAAAGAGTTTGAATTCTCCATTTGTGCGGTTTTTCGAACGGTTACCGCGGTAACCGCGGTCTCGTAGTCGGGCGGTAGCAGCGTATAATCGGTAAGTTAAACCATGATTCCTAGTAGCCTAGCAGGTGTAATAATATGATGGGGCAATTGCATCAGAAGACCTGTTTTCGATTCTAATGTCGAAAATGGACATTTTTGGTATTCTTTGTAAGAATGGACCTGTTTTATGGGAAAAGAGGTCCATTCTTACAAAGATTACAAAAAGAGGTCAATTCTTACAAAGATTACAAAAAGAGGTCCATTTTTTGACATTAAGGTTGAAAACAGGTATGCAATTGTTCCTAATAAGATGTACTAGTGCTTGAAGCTATGTAAAACAAGCACTCCCATACACCTCTTGATTGGAGAAGACCAAAAATCTGCCGTCCACTAAGGATGCGTTTATTTTGAGGGCAAGGTTGGATTGGATGTGGCCATCCATATTTTTCTGGATAGTATGATCCAAGTTAGTGTTTGATTGGGTGGATAGGATGATCTAGTTTTATGTTTGTTTGGATGGATAGGGATGTACAAACAAGAGTAATTAACAAAATTATAAATCTTATTTATAAATAATAATAATAATAATAATATACTATAAATTAATCAATATATTCTAACATTTGTTAATCCTAATGTTACTATAATATTTTAATCATCAATAAAAACACTAATTATTTTTTAATACTATTATGATTAAGCCATATTTTATTTAGACACTAATCAACTTCTTAAGGCTTATCAATCAAAATCCTATAGTAATAAATACAACAAAATATTAAAAAATGCGAATAATGCTTAATATTTTACTAACTACTGTCATTAGTAACATGGACAACTTCGTCCGACCATTTTTATTGGATTGCCTCATCCAGGATCTAGGAGTACTTCCTATATTGGATATAGCTCTATCCACCTTGACGACGAATCAAACACTGGATCTGGATGGTCCTGTCCAAGTCTATCCAATCCAGGGAAACAAACCCACCCTAAGGGTGCATTTGGTTGGACTTGAACGTTGGATGGGAGCATCTTATCCTTATTTTCTGGATTGGATTATCCAAGTCATTGTTTGACTAGATACATTTATCCATTGTTTGTAACGATGAGAGGGATGGAAAATATTGAATGAGAGTAATTAAATTTTATTTGCAAATAATAGTAGTTAATCATACACTAATTAGTCTACTTTAATTTTTATAAATAATAATCTTGTTGCAACAATTCATAATTAAGACTAAAAATGCTAATTATCAATAGTTATATTCTAATCCACACAATTTTTCACATTAATTAATATATTAATGTCCATTTATCTTAATCTCGTAATAAAATATACTAATTAATATCATACTATATTAATTATTTTTAATTATTTACTAATATCGATAATGCTTAAACAAGTTGGATAGCCTTGTCCAGCCAAATTTCACTGATATGCTTATCCAACATCTTTGAAGCATATTCTCTATTCCTGTCCATCCTATTCAAGCCGACGGTGAAACAAACACTTCTGTCCAAGCCAATTCAGTGAAACAAACACGCCCTAAGGATATCTAGAGAAATGTACACCGCGTAGCAGAAGAAAAAACGTTCCTAGCAGAGCATTATGTAGTTCCATAATATTTCGACTCTGGCAGTGTCACGACCTCTCTTAATCTGCCAATCAAACCGTTGAAGTTTCAATAATCTTGAGGCAGCAACAACACCAGTAAAGTTGAGCCGATGAAATCGCATCGTACGTGAGACGCAACTGTGACTCTGAGCTTGGACCGTTGAGGACTGCGCGTGTCCCTGATTTCTATTGCTGGTTGGCCGTTGAAAGCAGTTACTGTACAGTGCTAAGCCGCAAGTACAAGGATGGATTCACTGTACCCCGGCCCGGCTCACCAGCAGGATCATCCATCCATGTGATGTAAACCAGCAGTCCATGCAAGAGCGCTCACTCTCTGTCACCATCAAGGTTGAGATAACCGAACGAACCGTCAGAACCGCTCCGGCCCGGCCCACCGGTTAACCGGAAAACCGGAAAAACCGGCCGGTTAGCCGGACAAAATTCGATTTGTGCCCTCGTCGGTCGCCGTCCGGTTAACCGGCCGGTTTGTCCGGTTAACCGGCCGGTCTGACCGGTTATCCGGCCGGTTGCGTAGAGTGTGAAACTGGAATAAAATTTAGAAAAATAGCACAAAACGTAGCGAAAAAAATTACATTCAGTTTCCTAGAATATTAAAGACAATATTAGGCATAAATACAAGTCCAAATAGAAGTCCAAATTAGCTAGTAAAATCAACTAAATTACCTACAAAAATCTACTGCATTTACTACTTAAATTAGAAACTACATTGAAAATATTATTCAATCTGAAAAAAAATAAAAAAAAACCTGCTCCGGCCGCGGCTAACCGTGCGGCCCGTCCGGTTAGCCGGCCGGCCCCTCCGGCTAGCCGGACCAGCCGCGCCCCGGACCGGCCGCGCCCCTGCCTGGGCGGGCGGCCTACGCCGCAGCGGCTAGCCGCTCCAACCGCCGGCTAGCCGGTCGGCCACCGCGAGTACTCGTCCGCCGGACCGGCGGCCGACTCGGGACCGGCGGAGCTCGGAGGCGGCGGCCTTGCGGGACGGGCGGAGGACCGGGCAGCGCTGCGGGAGATGGTGGCGAGATGCGGAGGACCGGGCAGCGCTCACGGGTGATGTGGTCCGAGAGGAGGAGATAAGGTTGTATTCTTTTTTTTTTCTTTATTCACTTCGGTTCTTTGATTTCTTTCTTGCTCAAAACAACACATTTTTCATTCATTTTTTCGCCAAAACTACTAATTCCGCCTCTAGTTTTTTTACAAATTTTGTTTACAAATTTTTCCAAATTTTCAAGAAATTCAAATTCCGGCCGGGGGTTAACCGGCCGACCGGGAGAACCGGCCGCGCCCGGTTCACCGGTTAACCCCGGTTATTTTAACCTTGGTCACCATTGCGAGCAGGACAACGAAAACGGGAGCCGAAAAAGACTGATGTGGTATAAGAAGAGCAGCTAAGCTGAACTCGATCCATCCAGTCAAGTCAGACTTGCAACTGCAGCTCTGCAAGTTATTACAGAACCCAGTCCATCGAGCACGCTAGCCACACACGCGCAAGCCATGGACGAGAGCAGCAAGACCGTGGTGCTGTACCCGGGCGTCGGCGTCGGCCACCTGGCGCCGATGCTCCAGCTGGCCAGCGCGCTGCTCCGCCGCGGCGGCGGCGCGTTCGACGTCGCCGTCGCGCTCGTCGAGCCGCCGCTCACGGACCCGACCTTCCCCTCCGCCGTGGCGCGCGCCAGGACCACCCACCCGTCGGTCACCTTCCACGTCCTGCCCGCTCCCTCGCCGCCGGCCGCCGACGCCGGGGACGAGGGGCGCGAGTTCCACCCCATGGCCAGGCTCTTCCGGTTCCTCCGCGCCATGAACGCGCCGCTCCGCGACTTCCTCGGCTCGTCGCCGCGCGTCGCGGCGCTGGTGCTCGACATGTTCTGCGGCGACGCGCTCGACGTCGCGGCGGAGCTCGGCGTCCCCGCATACTTCCTCTTCCCCTCCGGCGGGACCGGCCTCGCCGTCCTGCTCCGCCTCCCCGGCTTCCACGCCACCCTCACGAACGGCCTCACCGACCCCGACGCCGTCCTCACGTTCCCTGGCGCGCCGCCGTTCAGAGTCTCGGACCTGCCCGCCGAGATGACCCGCGGCGGCGAGGCGGCCGCGGCCATGTTCCGCATGGGCGCGCGCATGCCCGAGGCGCGCGGCATCCTCGTCAACACCTTCGCGTCGCTGGAGCCCCGCGCCGTGCACGCTCTCCGCGACGGGCTCTGCGCGCCGCGCACGCCGCCGGTGTACTGCGTCGGGCCGCTCGTCTCGCCGGGCGGCGGCGGTGGCAAGGAGGAGTGCCTGCGGTGGATGGACGCCCAGCCCGACCGCAGCGTCGTGTTCCTCTGCTTCGGGAGCATGGGATTGTTTCCCCAGAAGCAGCTCGAGCAGATCGCCATGGGCCTGGAGAACTCCGGCCAAAAGTTCCTCTGGGTGGTCCGCAGCCCGTACGCCGCCGGCAACCTTTCCGGTGGCGCGCAGTCACCGCCGGAGCAGAAGGACGGCCTCGACGCGCTGCTCCCCGCGGGGTTCCGGGAGCGGACCAGGGACAGGGGCCTGGTCGTCAGCGCGTGGGCCCCGCAGGAGGACGTGCTGCGCCACCGCGCGGCCGGCGCGTTCGTCACGCACTGCGGGTGGAACTCGGTGCTGGAGGCCGTCGCGGCGGGGATGCCGATGCTGTGCTGGCCGCTCTACGCGGAGCAGAGGCTCAACAAGGTGTGGGTCGTGGACGAGATGAGGCTCGGCGTCGAGGTCACGAAGAAGAAGAGCAGCTGCATTGGTGACGAGGAGGACGACACGGTGGACGCTGCGGAGGTGGAGGCGAAGGTGAGGTGGGTCATGGAGTGCCAGGACGGTGATGCCGTGGCGCTCCGCCAACGCGTGGTGGCGGCGAGGGATGCGGCGGCCGGTGCGCTCGCGGAGGGAGGATCGTCTCATGCTGACCTCGTCGAGTTCATCAGGGACTTCGGAGAATTCCAAATTATGACGCTTTGATTAAATAATGTAGAACTTTTCTGCTAATAAAGTGGGAAAATTGCAAGCCACTATATTTTCTCTTTCGGCAGCTGCAAATAACCGATTCATTTTAATAAAAAGTGTTGTTGCAAAATTGATTCTTTTTTCGAATGCTTCATTTCAATGAGTGTTGTAACAAAAACTATTATGCATTAAAATCAAGTGTCATGATCGATCTCCGCTGAGGATGTTCATGTTGTGATTACATGGTTTCAAGCTGAGTTCATGCATATATAGCTTCCTAATGCATCGCCGTCCTATTCTGAACTTCCAACTGACAACAAAAAATTATTAAACACATGCATTTCGGTCATATTAACATTAGGATTTTTATAAGGTACTCCCAATTATGGAGCTTGGGAATAGCATTACAAGATTTAAGTTGATAAAATTATACAACAAAACTTGAAATTGAATGAGATCTTGGACTCAAAACTTGAACCTTAATCCTCAACAAATTTTCTGTTACAAAACTCAAATCCTAATCCTCTATATAACTATAATAAGAACTTGGACTCAAGTCGCATTGCCTTCGAAATCCTATAAATCACCGCGATAACATATTTATCTCGTGTTTGGAGAACCGGGGTTTAACGATCGTGATAGTTAGCTGAAGATGGAGTCTATAACATGCATCGTCGCTCCAACACTGTTCCGGTGGCGTGCAACATGGAGTGAGTAAAAAATTTGTACAGTGTAGATTTGATAGTGTAACAAAAGAAGTTTTTATTTTTGATATAAAATGACAAATGTGCACTACTATGACACTATATCACCTCATTTTATAATCTAAAACTTATTCGATAGTGTACTCTAATTATATATCTCTAAAATGTGGCCCAAATATGTTGCGTTAAGTGCGAAGAAAGAAATTACATTGATAGCATATTGTGAAAAAAAATCCATGTCAAAAATATTTTAATCTATACGTGCATATTCTACATTGCACATAGTTATTACTTGTACTAAGTAACAAGCACTTTAAGTATTGAGTGGCACAATAAAGACCATTTGTAATTCATATAAGAGACAATCTATTACAATTAAAATATATGACACCACTTTTTTTCTCTCTAAATGTATGCATCACTAAACATGTGTCCATTGCGTGTTGGTTGCAAACTATGCTAAATAAAATTTTATTCACGCATGTGCACATATGCCAAGAATGAATCATTTTAGCCATTCAGGAGTGGGTGAGTGTTCCGGAAAGAAAAATCTTGAGGAAGAATCCACAAATTCTTCTGCTTGGTTTGTAGTATCATTTGACACGGCACGGCAGATGGTTAATAAGGAAACTCAACTTTTTTTGATGGTTGATAAGGAATTTCCCCAAGAAAAATCTTGAGGAACAATCCACACAAATCTGTTGCTTGGTCTATAATCCCATTTAACACAGATCCTCCACACTCTTTTTGGCTTCACCATCTTTTGGCTTTTCTTGACAAAAAATGACATTTCGCAGAAAAATTGAAAGTTCTGTTTTTTGGCAGACATAGCTAGTATGATCAAAGTTTTCTAAACTGACAATTAAATTGACCATTTCACAACTTTAGTGTCTAGATATATTTCGTAGGTTGTGAGTATATATGCCCTGAGAATTCTGCTGAAGAGAAAAAAGAAGAAGTGCTTACAAAATAAGTAGCGCGTACGCCACCGATGGCCGGCGACGAGCTTGACGCAATTCTCCCGAACGGGTTCCTGGAGCGGATGGCTGGAAGACATCATCGGCAGTAACTGCAACTGCTGAGATCAGAGTCTCCGCAAATGACACCGGACGTCCTGACGAGTGACGACGTTCAACAACCTCCGAGCTCTGCAGCTCAGCCCGGGTCTTTTGTTCAGCAAAAACGTTCGTGGCGCACTGCGGATGCGTTCGTGCTGCGTCACCGTGCAGTGGGCTACGGGTGGAACTCGGTGCTGGAGACCGTCGCGGCGGGGCTACCGATCGATGCTGTGCTGGACACTCTACGCGGAGCAGAGGCTTAACAAGGTGTTCGACGTGGACGAGATGAAGCTCGGTGTGGATGATGGAGGTCATGAAGAAGAGCAGCTGCATAGGTGAGGAGGAGGAGGAGGAGGAGGAGGTGGTGAGCGCTGCTGAAGTGGAGGAGAAGGTTTGGTGCGCGATGGAGTGTCAGGACAGTGCTGCAGTGGCGTTCGGGGCAAGGGATGCAGTGGCGGCGCGCTCGCGGAAGGAGAGGATCGTCTTGTTCTGACCTCCTCGAGTTCATCAGGGACTTTGGAGGATTCCAATCCGAAGGACCTGCGTAGCTGATGATGCTTGGTTCAACAATGTTTAGCTTCTGCTAAAGTGGAGGGTAAAATTAATGCAGGCTACATTTTCTCATTTGTCAACTGTAAAATAATTACCAATATATACTCACAAGTTTTGCAGGCCTTGCTGCTGCAGTCTGAAAGAAAAATATGAGGAAGAACAAATCCACAAATCTGTTACTCTGCGGCCTCAAGGACGTCGCGCCCTCCCCTCGCATGGCATGCCTGCCTGTCCGCCGTCGGCATGCTCAGAGCCGGATGCGGCCTCGAGGACACCGCGCCTTCGATCCCGCCTGTCTCCCACCGCACGACATCTGCTGGGATGGTGAGAGCTTGAATCGTTGAAGCCAGGGGCCCTTTCCCCTTTCATTGACAGCCGGGGAGATGGCGAGCCAACGCGAGTCCATCGAGGACCTGCATGCTCGTCTCTACCGTAATCTATAGCTAGCACATGATTTTATTTCTTTTCTCTAAATAGGAATTCTTATCAATGCAAATCAGATTAGCAACATGAGCATTTGGTTGGAGGATAATGCGAAAAGATGCAAATCAAATCAATTAGCACATGATTGGAGGATAATGTAAATCAGATCAGCACACGCCTACTTCGTCGAGCTCCGGGGACACGCAGCGGTGAGGAAAGGCACTGGCTACAGTTCCAACTTTCTGATCAGGCCTAGAGGTCAAAGAGATAAGGAAAGGGATAAAATTGGACATACGAAAGTATCCCTACAGGTAGGTCAAAAGCACTCCAAAACATACAAAATGGCATATTTTTAATTTTGAACAAAGTTTAATGACACCAATACGATTTCCAATGGTATATTTCCAACTCATAAAAATTATAATAGCGTGGATCCAATAATTTAGATCAATATTTTGGGGGTGTAGTGACGATCAAAGTTCCAAACATAAAACTTGCAAAGCTTTGTAAAACGGCGTGGAGGCTTGATCGGGTTATCTATCGAGCCACCCAGTACCCAAGAAACAGGCCATCGAGTTTACTATTTTTTGTTCATATTTGGAAATATTTTTTTGTTAATTTCGTGCAATTGGTCGTAACTTCTATTGTGATCGATCAATGCACGAACGGACCATCGACTTCGGCTCTCCGTACGTGGAGCTTCTCCAAGGAGCTGCTCGGCGGCGCGACCTCTGCACCTCTGTGCATGCTCGCTCTCCGATATGGAGCAAGCTAGGCAGAGTTATATCCCAAGTGAAAAAAAGGAAATCCCACAGCACATCAGAATGCACCGTCTGACGAAATTAATCCATACTAATTCATCCTGGTCTTTTATTCGCTCATCCAAACTGGACGGGAATATAGCTGATAGTCATTGCTAATACAAAAATATTACCATGAACAACATTGGATGATTCCTACTAACCCCGAATAATGTGAACAGACATGGTAAGTTTCTTCCTGTCTTTCATCAGCTGAAACAGGCAGATGTCTCCTAGTTTCAATCTGTTGTCTTCCACAAATTTCCTCCAGCCACCAAGGGTACACCTTCTGTCATAGAAACGGAGCTCAGCTTTCCACTTTTTATCCTTGCTGGGACTCCAAAGCCTCATGACCTGATTCTCATGTGGGAGATGTTCTCTTGCATAATTCGAACCAAAGTGCTGATTGCAGATGGAAAAAAATGAAAAGTGAAATGACTGGTGGAAGAAACAGATTGTATTGAATTGATCAAAGAGAAGTTTGCTTCTTTCTATATTTCATTAACAGAAACCACATGTTATTAGTAGTATCTCAACAGGGAAGAAGGTCAAAAAGAAAAATGAAATCTGTCTCTGAAATTGATCCAAATAAATGATAACTCACCAGCATGCATATTTTTTGTGAAATGTTGCTATGCTGCATGACGACCACATAAATTGGGATGTCTGACTTCATTTTTTTAACTTTCTTGATTACTTCACTCTTTTGGTCTTCATTTAGAGTGGTGAATCGTGATACCATGTATAAAGGCTTGGAAACTCCATGCCTCGGACTCTTGGTGGAAGCGACATATCCTGCAGAGAAGCCACAATCACAAAATTGGCCATAAATATATGGCATGTGTACCACAGAGCTAAATCAAAAGGATGTTCCATATGCTACCCATATAACCTGGTGGCGGTGGTCCACAACTTTCTTCAAGAGGATGGAATATCAATGTCATGTTATTATTACCCTTTGAAGGTTGAAACATGCAGATATCACCTTCTTTCAATCTGTTGTCGTGTATGAAATTCAACCAGCCACTAGAAAGAGCATATTGACCAACAGTTTTGATCTCCAAATTGATGGCCCATGTCTTGCTACTCTCAGGCAGAGAAAGTGTGATAGTCCCATTGTCGTCTAAAAGGTATTTGAGAACATAATCCTTAGCCATGGCCTAGTACAAAAGATTTAGGTGAACTATATTATTTTCAATCTCATTAGTCTAAAAGGTTAAGATTCAAGCTAGTCAAGTAGATCCTTAACGGATACCAATATCAATGTTTCAGCAAGATAACAGCAAAGGGAAAAAGGAATGCTACGCCTTAGTGACTGCATAAAAGAAACTAGATACATATAGAACGCACCAGAAATCCACCAGCCACAGTTGTTTTGTCCATGGCTGTGACATACAATGGAATTTGGGGTCGAATTTTAGACACAAGGGCATCAACTTGAGTGTTTTGCTCATTTGTCATATTGTAACCTGCTGGTAAGAAAAAGCAACACTCGGTTGATTTCTTGAAACCACCTGCATTCAAGGGTTCCTGAATGCGTTCAGAAGATGGGTCATCTTCAGCTGCACAATATCAGACAAGAAAAATTAGCATACAAAGCTGAAATGGTAAATTAAAACACTTCAAATTATTTACATGAGTTTTGCAAATGGAAGTCTGTTGGGCTTGTTTTTGAAGACTTCTTATCTTGGCTAGAGCTACCAATGCAATGCTTTGCTAGCCTTTCCACTTTACGTGATTGCATATGATTACCCTGTGAATCACCCCTTTGTTGCACACGAGGAATGTCATCTGTCAAAACACAGGAGACCTCTTTCTCACAACAACTTGTGTCAAAGATTCGAACTTTGAAATGGGAGTGCTCGGTATAAGCAAACACCAAGAAGTCTCCACATGTGAGATCATAAGCTCTGGCAAAAGTTTCCCATCCAGATCCAAAGACCAAATCATTCTGATCCTTGCCAATCTTAACATAATATGTTTTACCATTTGGCACTTCTAGTTTGACTTCTTCAGCAATATGCCCACTGATATTGGTCGCAAACTTTTTTGGTATGCCCTGCATGATTATAAAATTAGATTTGGTTTTACATAACTGACTATGTTGTCATGGCATTAACGCATATTAACTTAATAAGTGCAAAAATAAGGCCAGGAAACACCACATGGACCTTCAATAATGATTAATTCATTTCATGGAACAATTTTCAAACATCAATGCATCTAATTTTACTCGAAACTCAGTGTAAATGTTCTTTTGTCAGTATGAAATGCACTTTCCTAACATTATTCCACTGGTCGACACCATTGATCTCGTGAGAGTTGGGAGCACAAATGGTAAAGAGGATAGTGTATTCCCCTTATCCCATTAGTCTATTACTTCCCTTTAGGCCTACTATAGTATACTCGCTGGATTTATAATGAAAGCTGCCCTATTCATTTCAAAAATAAAAACGAGCCTTAGCTCCAGTATTGAGACTAACTTATTATCCTTTCGATATTCGAGCTGTCCATTCACTAGTAGACCATAAAGGAAAAAACGATGTACTATAAAAGATATGTAATTGTGCACAGATAACAAGAAAGTGTATAGATCTTACCACTCTTTTGCTGAAATCACCCGTCATAATCTTGAAGAAACACTTCTGATCATTCTTTTGGTGCCAATAATGTTGTGCAACGCACTGCTTGCATACTGCATGAGTGTCCATCCTATGACCTCTTCAACAATGTTAGGTAAGAAAGTTGTTAGTGAAATCTAAATCTAGCTCAAAACACTCCACTGCACATATAACCTGACTAGGCAAGTATGAGGGAAAATAATCCAAGATTTTAGCCATTTTGCCAAATAATAATGGTAGGCTAGCAAAGTCTGTTGCAAATGTGATACGAGGATTCCACAAGTACATAGGCCATAAAAATATTTAAGGATCCAGAGACATTGAGCCTGGGAATGGTGCTGCTCCTTTCTCCCAAAAGTAAAAGGTCGAAAAGAAATGAAAACAAAAATGAAATTACTGAACAGGAGTCGAACAAATTTAGTTTGTAGAGGAATGCGGAGCTATCCCCAAAAGGAAAAGAGCTTTTCAGCCCCATGTGAGCCTCACCAAAATCTTATAGCGCTAAATGCTTATCAGGCCAAATAAGTCATAGATGGGAACACGAAGCGAATTGTGAACTTGAGAATGCATACATGCAGGAGGACAATCTGCTTTATCAGTATCTTAAAAAGATTAATGCCACTAACCTTGTTCAAGAAGCTCTACAAGTTGAAGGTTGAAGCTTCTGCATAGCCCCAACAGCTAACACAAGATGGCGAGGCTCCAGGCATAGATATATAAAGGACTAAGCACTACTGAATGTGAACAAAATACCATATTGCCTACACGTGTGCAGGAAATCTGTACTTTCTGTCCTGTTCATCAAGATCACATTGGTCAACAATGGTAATCATATCATTTACTGAAAATAGATGCAAATAAAAGCACGGCATGATTACCTGGACTGGGAATCTTTTTCTTTTTACGATAACTGGGAATATATACTTTTGAGAACCAAAAGCTGCAGGGAATCTGCAGACATGCTAGAGCCAGTTCTTTTGAGTTATTAACACAGAAACGCAGCACATCAGTATCCAAATAATTTGTAGAGAATTTTGTTTATAGTTAGGATCATCAAATAATGAATTGCTGAAACAATGAAATAGGCTTTTTCTTTCCTATAATACTGCATCAAAATGAAAGAGGCTTTTTTCCAAGGTATCACTTATCAGAATTCTCAACTCAAGACTCTAGCTTCAACAATGGCAGTGCAAAGGTCCCATAACCCAAGACTCCAAACCACTACTAGGCAGAAAAGAGTACTTCTGTAAACTTAATGACAGGTAGGAGAGGAATAGATCAGAACATGTAGATTTTTGCAGCATCTTGCAGTGAAACTGACTGAACAGAAGTACTACTGCAGAACAAGCTTACAAACATTACCAGTCACTCATCAGGTCAAATCAGTAAAGCTGAATCAGATAGAATAATTCAGGACTTTTGGCCACATACCTTGAAAATAAAACGGCATTTCTCTGCTTTAAACAAACTGATCAATTACAGATTTGACATATTATATGGAATTATGGAGTTATCCCTGGGAAGATTCTTCAGCATCTCCGGATGTCAAATTGACTGAGCAGTGTAAGGCATGACAACTCAATGGTCAGTAAGAATCAGCCAGGGCATCTGCCAACTTTAATAGCTGTGATTCTTGTGTTTTCTTTCAAAAAAAAAATTAAGCAATTATATAGTTAGGTATTGAATAATTTGGAATCGGTAAAATTCCTTCAACATTATTTAACTCGGTTTTCAAATTAAGCTATCGTTGTTATCCATCAAGCTGTCATAAGCATAAAAGCACCATGATAGCTTCTACTACATCAAAGACAGTTTCCAATATCTGAAAGCGTCAACCACTCTCTCCTTATGTGAGAGTAACTATATGTCAACTTCCTGAACAAAATTCCATGAGACTGCCAGATTCTTTCATCACAAATGGTTACAACTTACAAGTACAACCCAACATTGATAAGTATATGTCATGAGTTTTCGATTTTACTACATTACTAGTACAAAGGGAAAACAAGCACTTGCATCAGTCGATATATCACAGAATGAATCGCTGATGAAAATCCAAAAGTATAAACAAACTAAATTTTAACAGTTCAAACTGGACTTGCTTGTGTGAAAAGTCATGCAGAGTAAATCTGTAATCCTTTACCAGACTTTGGTTTATTAGCATAAAAGGAATATTGATAGTTATATAGGACCTTCTCCATGAACTCATCTCTATTTCAGACATGATCCAGTGTGTAAAAGAAAGCTATAGGACATGTAAAGACTATTGCCTCAAAATACAGAACAAGTATTGACACCAGTATTGCATAGAACAAATATGCTAGTAGGCAACTGAAACAACAGCATATACCAAAAAAAGTGGAGCTTAAACTAACCTTCATTTTACGAACAAAAAAGCACTATTCAGTAGCTTACATGCATTAGACAGGGTCTAAATTTTGAAATGTTAACTCACAATATAAAACATGAATGGTGAACACATAACTGAATCGAACTTTCACAAAGCACTCAAACCATTTCATTTCCAGTGACCTGCTTTACATACATTGTTCAGTGGAAAAGAGCTCTACTAATGAGCTGCTGGTACATATTTGAGCAAACTCTACATGACCAAAACAAGTCATTTATCGAGGAACTAGGTAAAGAATAAACAAATCTGCTACACCCACTACCAATTACCCCTCGAAATCTTAAAACAATATGCTTCAACAAAAGGAGAAATCACCTTCCTCTCTTTTGTTGTTCCTAAGTTATATGTTATGCTCAAGTTTGTGCTTCTGAGTAGTCAGCAGGAATTGTAAGGCGCTCACTTTCCAGAAACGAAGGATCTAGAAACTTGGCAACAAAAGCCCACATCTTGTAAACATCTTCAAAGTTTGTAAGGAAGCCAAGTGAAGCAGTCACAACTTCAACTCTTACAGTGACCTTTTTATTGTCTCTCCGACCATTCTTGTAAAAAGATGCCTCAGGTATATCTGGTGCCCCATTTAACAATTTCTGGTTCATATCTACTTTTATATGACTGAGAAAACCAATGCCAACTGATATGCCATTTTTCTCAGCAATCTTCTGAACAACTTCAGCATTAATAAATGTTCCATCACTTTGTTTCACATTGAAAGCAACAGCTGCCCCCCTTTCATACTTAATCTTTGGACCATAAATGTGGACAAGAGAGATGTCATCACCACCTTTTGAGTCTCGCAACTTCAGCTGCAACAGTGAAGTGACTAGCCAATTGATCAGGTATCTTAACCGAAGAGTAGTTCTGTTGAGCCCCATGATATCAACATGATCAATGTGTCTGCAAATGATTTCTGGCTCCCTTCTGCTCCAGTCCTGAGCATCATCATACCCATCGCTTGCACAGCCATCATCATCACGAAATGTATATCCGGAAGCTTCAGCAGCATCTGAGACCCGAGTTAGCCTGTCAGCAATAATATTAGCCTCAGTACTGAATGAAACTCTGCGCCCCATGCTTAAGGCCCCATCGATCTCTTCAACACCAAAGAGGCGGCCCCCAGTAAACCTGCTATTGCCATCCCTACCACCTAGTAGGCGGAATTCCCCTTCAGTCTCCCTCCTTATCGCACTTTCTTTTTGATCCACAACACCATTCATACCATGCTGGCATACCACTTCTTCAACTTCTGGCTCCTCTTGTATTTCACTAACTTGTCTGAAATGATTTCTCCGCCCATTCTCGAATATTTCTTCTTCAGGATCTTCCTTGAGGCAGTCTGTATCTTGTGAAACTGATAACACAGCCGCATCAAAAGAAATCACATGGCCATCATAAAGTGGGCTTCTCGATATCCTGGAATTTAAGTTTGGGGACATCCTTTTGTTATTCTTTCTTCCATTGAACCAAGAAGATGGTAACGGTGATCCTAATTTCCCTTTCTTGAATTGACCTGACTTCTCTGAACCCAATGGGCTTTGGCCAACATCAACCCAGAAAGAATTCTCTGATGAGCAATCCTCGCTAAATGCCGGGCTTCTCATGACCTCACCCATAGATATGCTCTCAGTTTCTTCAAAGATGGTGCTTGCCCCGTCCCTATCTGAGCTGCTGTCACGACCAGGATCACTCTCAAACGTCTCCCTAACCTGAGCAGACGTGTATACACCTGAAAATGCTGGCAGCTGTGAACCATTCTGTCCATTTGATGCTGGTTTCTCATCTTTGTTAATGCTGGAATCATCTTCAAGCCCATCAAATGCATCAAATCCATCAACCGAGTCACTCAGATACTGTGGAAACACAGGAACAATCCTCACCATCCCGGAAGCATTGCACCCATTCCTCCCCTGCAAGCTCCCAATAACAGATTTCTTGATCAGAAGGCAACCAAAGCCAGTTGGATCTGCACCAAATACCCTGTAGAATGAAGTTATAATGAAGTCCGGCCGGAACAGCGAGAGCCCCAGTGAATCCATGTCTTTGGGACCAAGTGCACCGGCATCAAGCATCACATGCCACCCATTCTGTTGCGCAAGAGCCATCCACTGGTAAGAGTACTTAGCACCAGTCACCCGAGATTGTGCAGGGAACACAAACAACCCAACCGCAGCGTCTCGCCGTCGCCCTTTCCTCTTACCCACAATCTCCTTCCGAAGCTCTGTTGAGCAGAGTTTCAATGTTGGCCATCTGAACCATGCAGTCCGTGTTTTGGCACCCTTTGCTCGTGCACTCTGTGCCATCCAGTTCACTGACTGGCTCTCATGGTCGAACATGGTCAGCAGCCTCCGGTTGGTCTCAAATGGGTAGCACTCAGCGAGCAGCCGGAATGCTGACCCTCTGCTCACGGTGAACACCAGTGCATACTCGCTCGCTGGCACATTCAGGTACTCCAAGATGCGCTCCTTGATGTCGTTCTCAACGGTGCCGGGCTCGGCACCACCATAGAGTGCATGGTTGCTCAAATTAGCATTGAGCTCGTGCAATGTGAAGGATGCCGAGGAGGAATCCCAGCTGGAGTCGAAGAGGCCGAAGCCGCAGTAGTCTAGGCAGACCCTGCCAGCTCCAGGGGCATCGAGGTGGGAGTAATGGTCCACGCGGAGACGGTCCACATCTGAAGTGGATGCGTAGTCCGGGTACATGGAGAGGAATGTGGCGATGGCGTGGGGGAGGAGTGGGAGGTCGGAGAGCGACCGGAACGGGCCGGCAGCGGCGGCCAGGGCAGTGGCGCGGAGGAAGTCCCGCTGAGCGCGCAGGCGCGCCAGGGAGCGGGACCGAGACACGGCGGCGTCCGCATCGGCGCCGGCGTTGTCCAGCGGCGGGCAGAGGGAGCCGTCCTCCGACGCCGCGTCAAGAGCGTCGCGCAGCTGCCGCAGGAAGGAAGACGGGTCGTCACGGTGGCCGTTGCTGCCATGACCACCGCGACCGCCGCCGCCGCCGCCTCCGCGCCGCCGGTTGTTCTTGGCGAGCAGCACGGCGGCGCAGTGGGAGAGCGGCTTCCATAGCGAGAGATGCATGGGCCTTCCCCGACTTCTCGGATCGAGAAACCGCCACTCGCCGGCGGAAAAATCGCAGCTTCTCGGTGGCGGCTCGGATCAATGAGCGTAGACAGGCATGGAGTCGGGAATATCCCAAGATTTCCGTGGGAAATGGGGAGATTTTGGTGGGTTCCTGGATCAACAAGTGCAGAAAAACTGCAGCTTTGGGAGAAAAAACGGGATCTTTGGAGAACTTGGCGAATCAATAACTCCAGCTGCGGAGCTCAGGGCATGGAAATCTTAGATTTTTTGTGGAGGTAAAATGGATTTGGAGGTGGAGAAACGGCAGATTCGGGTTGAAAATTGGAGGGCTTTGGATGGGGAGGGATTGGTGGGGGGTTTGAAATGCAAGGACGCCCTTCACCTTTGCCTTTTGGACTCTCTCCTCTACTCCTAACAAAAAAGCTGAGGCTTTTGCTTTTGGCAGGATCAAGAACTCAAATTAAAGAACAGAGACCAGCAAAGAAGGGGCTAAAAAAGGCAGCAAAAACAAAAGATTTGACTATTTTTTTTCTCAGCCGCACAGAAGCAAGAACAATGCTCCAACAACTCTAAACAGAAATGGAATAGTCCCAGAAAAGCAAATCTACAGCTGCTAGCAGCAAGACCAAACACAGCTCGATTGCAAGATGGGGACGAAGCTCAGCTCAGCTCAGATGCAGAAATCACACATTCCAGCCTCTCACCAAACCCTTGCAAGTGCTTTCAATGCCACTGAATGCATTTGCATCATGAGGAGGGGGATGCATTCATTTCCAAGAACTACTAGCAGCACCACCAACTTGTTTATTTGTTCCCGTGTTGTTGCTACCTCACTCCAGAGTAAAGTACTGACAGTATTTTAGTGGCAGCTGTGAGAGTACTATCCACCGAGTAAAAACAAAGTGTTTGGTTTGGCAGCAATATTTTGCCCTTCATGCTGGGGCTCACAGACAGAGTGGGCTGTAAAGCAGCAGTGTCAAACAAGTGCTTGTGCATTGACTTTACCCAATTTAAAATGCAGCGTTATTGGGTGCTTTTTCTCATGGTTTTCTTCCGTGGGGGGGGGGGTTGGGTTTAAAGCGAAAGTTTTGTCATAATGATCGTCGTCTTGACTGATTTGTGGAGCTGTCTCTGGCTTTTTCACTTAATGTTTGTGTCACTTTTGTTCTTAGCATGATAATCTTTTTTTATTGTAAAATAAATTCATCAGTTGTACCTTCTTATCTTTGCCGAGGGCCCACAAAAAATCAGATAGGCGTAAAGCAAATGAGTTCTTTGAGTCTTAATTTTGAGAACTACTCATACTTGCTGACATTGACTTTAATTATTGAGTACTATATGACATTTAAGTTTCTCAACAGTGTTTTTGGTACTGAGCTCTTATCAAATAAGCAGGGTTCCATTAGTTTCATGCCGGGAAACAAGGAAATTCGACCCAGGCTTGCGGCACGAATTGCAGCTGCACTGTTTCATCGTGTCAAGCCATGCACCCATCTTTATCAAGCACTTATATGGTGGTTAGCCATTGTCAACTTGGCCTGGCTCGTGATGGGTCAGGTCACAGGTATGCATCTCGCGTCTGCACAGAGGATCCAGCGTGTCAGTAGAAAGGACAAAGTCAAATGGCCACATAGGCCTTGTGAAACTGTGAGCTGTCGCCAAAAGGTTCTCTTTTCGTCGCCCCATCCATGCTGATGCTGCGCTGCCACTCAGATTGAATGATGGCAACAGCTTCTGCTCGGCCTCATCTCAACCTAATTTTATTTGTCCTGATGGTGAAAGTCAATTGCCTGATAAATATTGCAAATTCTCACCGTACAGTTTTCCATATAAATCGTATACTATATGATGTAGGAAATTTACTTGAATGTTTTGTTTGCACAGAATTTACATAATGCTGAAGCAAGAACATTTTTAATTTTGCCTCGAGATACTGTGCTGCTCTAGTCCATTCCCCTAAACAAGAATAGTAAAATCTCACTGCTCTTGCTTCATAGTACAAGCGGCCAAATTTTACCCATTTTTGTCCATTTATTATGGTGACAAGCATAGGACCACATGCTGCAAATATGGGGTAAGGACAAGGGGCAAATATAATTAAACTCTAGGACATGTTGCTGGACCTTCCAAATATTCATGGCTTCATAGACCTAATATCGATTTGTACTGTGACAAGAAATTAAAATCTTCAGATCAGGAATCCAGGGGTAGATAATGATCTTGGTCACTTGATGCTGAGCAGACAAGACTTCCTAGGTCGGGTCAGCTCATGCAAAGCCATGGGCGCAGATCTCATTTCCTGATACCCATAAATAAAGAACTGACCCCCTACCATTTCAGATTGAGATTCCATCTCCTCCCTAGTACTGGATTAGCGGCAAATTGCATTGCCAGTTGCTGCTGCACTCACTAACCCAAGCTAATCATTGACACTCTGATCAGAGATGAAACGAGACACCAATAATTTTGTACTCCCTCTGTTTCAAATTATAAGACGTTTTTGACTTTTAGACTTCACGTTTGATCGTTCAGTCTTATTCAAAAAATTTGTGCAAATGTTATTAATTTGATTATGATTTATTTTATCATTAAAGATATTTTGTAAATGACTTATTTATTTGTATATTTACACAAAAATTTTGAATAAGACGAGCGGTCAAACATAATCTCGAGAAAGTCAAAAAACGTCTTATAATTTGAAACGGAGGGAGTATACACGATCTTAAGTCTGAGCTATCTCAACCGATCTTGCAGGCCTGCAAACTTGTGCAGGACCAGGTTTTGTATAGGCTGGAATATAAAGGTCCAAGAAAAACCTAATCATTTTTAATGGAAGGTAGCCGAGCATCAGGACGACTAGTTTTTGGTTCTCCGTGCCCACTAAGGGGTGAAGACATGGGCAAGGCCACACGGCATGTCAAAACAAGGCGAGAGCCCTAACTTTGGGCGCCTACTCCCTTGTCCCTTCTCATGTTCTCACAGCTCAGGCTCAGCTCACAAGGTCGGTGAGTGAGCCGCCTCCGAACACCGATGCATTTGTACTGGTTGTTTGAGCTGGAGCATGTTCGGAGAAGAGGCTGCGTCTAGGTTGTTGTTTGCTTCTCCTCCGTGCTGCTAGCTCTTTAATGCAGCGAGTTCTTGGACTTCTGAATGTTTTCAAAGTTCTGCTTGCTTGCTCACATTGGGGAGTGGGGTGTTTGACTCACCAGGGAATCTGCACATTTCGATCCACTAGACCACGGTCTCTCTTTCCTAACCTCTAATGCGATGCTAATCGCCACCGTCAACTCCGGACAGTACACTAATCACCATGCAGTGACTGACAGTATACTACACACAACAGCAGGCCTCTGTTTGACCTGTGACTTGTGTAAGGTGCTCCACGTTTTTTGTTGCCTTGTGCTCACTCTCAAGCCCGTGTCGTGTCCCCATGGAAGTCCTTTCTCTAATCGCCCGGCTCGTTACCTGTCGTCTCGGAACGGCGGCAGATTCTTCAGACTGCCGCGCGCACCGAGGCCTGGAGAAGCGGGGGTGGCGTGAGCGTCCGGTTGCGAGCGTTGAAGAAACTGAAACAGCAAAGGGGTTTGAAACCTGTTTGTTTATACTGACAAAGCCATGCGCATGTGGCGCAACACGCCGTGGTAATTCGGTAGTTTTACTGCCCCGATGAGCTTCGTAAGGATCAGATACCCTTCGTGACAGCGTATTTTTAACGGTAGCGGTGAAAGTTAGCAAGATGCCTTTTTCCGTGGTCAATGAGGCTGGTTATATAAATCGAAGTTGTGGTTGTGCGTACAGTGTTAACATGTTTAGCATGAGCAACAGCAGTAGCATGTTTTTGGCCAGCTTTTTTGCAATTGGATTTGGATATGCTGCAGGTTAATTACCTTTTGTTGGGTCATTATTGTCAGTGATGATGTATGGCCAGATCTCTACTGTATTCTGACTTCTGTTACTTCAACAGACTGGATGCATGATCTAGTACGTACTACTAAAAAAAAACCGAAATGTCAAGAGCAGGAGATCCTTAGCTCTGAACTTCTGAATTAATAACATTGCACCGATAAGTACAATCAGCTGCCAGTTCATGTTAGATGGTGTCAGCATTCAAGGATGATACTTAATCATGATCCCCACGCTGCTTGCACTATCTTCAGTGAAGACAAGAGAGTGAAAAAGAATTCCGTTGTCCAAAGTCGCGACGTGCCTGCGTTTAACAGTCGTTGCGTAACACATTGGCACCTTCAAAGAGTTCACAAACCTATTTCATTTCACGTCCAGAAAGAGAAGTTTCTAAAATGATTTACTTTAGGATTAGAAACACCTCTGATAGACAGAGAACACCGGTTGAGCAGTGAGTAAAACAAAAAGGTACTCCTCCATCCCAAAATAAGTGTCGTTCTCGCTTCAGAGAGTCAACTACTTTCAACTTTGACCAAATATTTGCAAAAAAATATTAATACTTATAATACATAACTAGTATCATTAGATAGAGCATTGAATATATTTTCATAATAAACTTATGTGGAGATATAACTATTTCTCGTATTTTCTACGAATGTAGTCAAAGTTAAGAAAGTTTGATCGGCACGGATCCCATAGCGACACTTATTTTGGGATAGAGGGAGTAGATCCTAATTTTCAAATGATTGAAAACCCATCCTTTCAGTCAACGATCTCAGTCGTCGGATCAAGATTAGACCATCCTCTCTATCTTCTACCTCAAGTTTTTCATAGCAACTACTTCTCTCTCTCTCTCTTTGTGATGGACCAACCATGCGTCCCAGCTCCGACAGCGTTCATGCCGCCTCCGTCGCCACCCTAAATTCTCCGACATGATTCTAAATTCTTCAACTGGTCTGTCGCACTAAATTCTCCGGGCCGTCGACGTGTCGCTATGGTTAGAAGTGGTGGTGGTTGATTCTTGTGTACAAACCCATACAACTAAAATGCTAAATTCTCCGACAATACTTGTGGCTTAAGCGATTTTAGTCGATCCAAAACAAGCGCTTTCGAAAAAAAAGACATGAAAAAGTGGACCGGATAAACTAGAACTGGCATTTCTTGTATAAGGCCCGATAGCATTACTTGACCTTATTCTTTATAATATTTACTAGGGCTTATTCTTTTTTTGATGGAACTATTGGGCCTTATCCGGAAAGCACCACACCAACTAGCAAGCCATAAAGAGTGAATGAGGACGTGTGATTTTGCTTTGATTTTCTTGAATCGCAAAAGCTGCAAGGTAAAGCGTTTAAAGTTACCGGCGTAATCGGAGGCATGTAGATCTAGTGAGAACGTGAAAAGTAAAAGTGAACGAGAAAAATAGAGAAGACAGATTCTTTATTTAATAGAATTGACGAATTACATGGGATGTCTCTTCAGTTATTTATATGGGGAAACCTTACTTCAAGTTGGCACTGATTCGATAAGAAGTCCACATGGATCCCAATTCGAAATATCAAAGGTGATGGTACCCACGAGGGCGGATCCAACGGTGGAGCTGAGGGGTCTAAAGCCCCCCCCCCCTCTAAACTTCTAGAAGAGAAGAGAAGAGAAGAAAGACAAGTAAGAAGATGAAGATTAGGTGAAGAAAGAAAGAAGCGATTCCTTTGTTCCTTGTGCTGGATCCGCCGTTGGTTACCCAATCAGGAGTCGGGATCGAGTTCATGCCATTACATGTAGCGTGTCAAAAAAATTTGTTGCAGCATAATTATTTGTTGTAGATCTTAGCATCGCATACAACACGTAGATGGTAGCTTTTTTAGAACATCATATGGATTGGATTTTTTAGAACATCATATGAATTAGTTCAAAACTGGATTTATTTTCATGGTGACGATGATGACTTGACGAGTCGGGTCGGGCCGTTTCAGCCGAAGCGAATTTGGAGGTGAGAGTGGTCCGAAAGAGAGCCTAGCCCAAGCAAAATCGCAGAAGCCTTTTATGGGCCACGAAAGGGAACACGGAAGCGGTCTGATAAGGCCCAACGGTGTTGCTGGGCTACACCCTGGATCGTTGGCTGTTGGAATTCCTTGGGCAGGAATGCTGGATTGGATGTCTCGAGTCTCAACGGCCCGTATATAAAAAAAAGTCTCAACGCCCGGAGGCCGGAGCCGGCGGGACCGGGATGAGCTCATGCGGTCCGGCCGCGAGGCGAGCGCGTGCGCCGTCTTGCTTTCACGGGCGAGGCGTTCATCGGCGCGTGGGTCCTTTGCCTGAGCCAGAAGAAGATCTTCAGGCCAGCAAAGTCCACGCGCACGCACGCGTACCTCGACGTTCGTCTTGAACGGAGGCAAGGTCAGTATGCTCTACGCGTAAATCACTTGCGTTTATGGTTGTACGTGCACAAGAGTTTGTCTGTAGTTACCTGGGACATGCGATGCAACGAGTAGGCCTTTTGCCATGGCGTGGAACGCGTGAGCGTGAACATAACGTGTTCGTGAAAATGTCTTCAAGAGGCTCTAGGAGCGGCCGTCCTCGCAACTACTGGTACTAGTATTTATTGTGATCCCAAATAGGGGGTTCTGTGTAAAACTGTGGGATCACGGACTCACGGTGAATAATCGCGAGCCGGACCAGGGGGTTTGTGCGAAACTGTCGGACAAGGAACCGTTGCTGTGCGCACCGGCCTGGATTGCAGATCACCAGGCGTCCAGGCACCAGTTTCACCTCCCTCTGTTTCATCAAAAACAAAAAAAGTTCACCTCCCTCCTGTTTTTTTTTAAGCTCCAGCGAGCCCCCGGTGCCGCTGCCGATGCTCCTGAAACACAACCTATCGACCTGGAAAAGAGTAAGCCCTCCTGACGGAGCAAGGCAGGTGTCCGCGTCCGCGACGCACTCCCGCGGGTGCCGCCGCCGCCCGGCCCTGAGAAGTAGCTGGATATGGCATGCGGACTTCCGGGCACCGGAGAGCCATGTCTACGGAGACGACTCGTTCAATCAGCCACAGGCCTGGCCAAGCGCCCAAGCCAACACGCGGCCGGGGCTTGTTCACTCGTGTGCGGCTCTGGTTTCCGTTCGCCGCCTCGTAAAGCAAGGTGAGTGACACCGATTCTTCTATAATGACAGCACAGAAAGTGCTTGGGATTGCCAATATGTTCTTACCGGTGCAAACGCAGTTCAAGGCTTCAAGCAACCGGCGTGCCAGGGCATGGCATTGGCATGGAGCGCGTGCTCGCAACCTGTTCCTGAAAACGTGGGCTTAGGAGAGGACGGGCGAGGTGTTCAAAGTCGAGTTGGTGTGGCTCTAGGAACCAGCCTGAATCTTTCACCTTAGCTCCAAGGGAATTCCTGGGTGGTCACTTAATTCCGATCAGCACTAACCCTGCAAATCCTGCTCCCCTTCGTCCCCGGCCGGTTCCTCATTTTCCGTCTAATCACCGACCATGACCCGAGATTTTGTCTTGTTTTTAACACGAGGACTGAAGATGTTTTAACTTCAAAACCATTATTCTGGGAATTTCTGTTAGATGCTGGTGAAATTCGACAGTCCAGTTTTGTCTTTATTAGTAGACTTGGACGCTTCTAAGTCGCCGCTCATCTCTTTCAATAGGTGACAATATCTCCTCTTGCGGATGATAATCCAACGCTTATTTGCACTACAGCCACAGAATCACTAGAAACACGGAAGCTTTAGCAGTCTAGCTATGGTATGCCAAAAAGTTTCTTCAGCACAAAACTAAACCCTTGCATTACTCTGATTTGCTTGTGAGGCAATCTTTTGGGATTGCATGGGAAGAAGCGGTTGATGAGATCTTAAGGTATGTTTTTTTTTACCGGGATCTTAAGGTATGTGCTTCCATTTCTACCAGAGTATCCTCTTCGTTTTTTTTTTCTCTTGTTACACTCCTCAGTTTCTTGTTTGGCATCAACTATGTTATACTACTCGGTGATTAAATTTTCTTTCATTCTACCTATTCTCAGGGAGGACTCTATTCTGATGGCTGAATATCAATCAGGACGACATAGTTTTCTTATTCTTCTCTACTAGACGCTTTGGTATATTAATCTCCCTGTCTTTAAATAGCTCACTTTCATATTATAGCCTGTGTTTCCTTATTCATATTTTTTGCTGTTAATGCAAGATCACTAATCAGAGAAGAGTTTCATTTCAAAAATACAGTTTGAGGAAGGCAGAGTGTAAAGGCAAAGCTGGTATTTTCCAGGTCAGACATCATCAATACAACACCCACTGGCCGCCGATTTGTGCATACAGATTTTGTGTGGTCAGATCATTGTATGCACATATCATTCATGATAGCGAGTTGGTACACAAAGGATAAATTCAAGAAATACTCACAAACAAGCATACAGTATATAAAAGAAGTTTTTCGTTGTTATTCTTATTATATATGCAACTCAATGGTTTTAGTTTGGATCATTTTGCAAATAATCTTGAGAGGTAGCAGCTCATTTCAAAATTATTTTACAGTCTCAGCAAAAGACACACTTCCAAAATATGTCTGTGATGGAAGCTGCTTTAGTGTCCGGGATATTGAAGATCGTGGGAATGAAGTTAGCTCCATTGGTGACCAACGAGTTCAGTTCTATAGTTGGTGTGACCAAAGATCTTGAGGGTCCCTTTGGTTGGGCTTTTGGCTTTAAAAAAAGCTGCTTTTTCCTAGTATAAAACTCAAAGCACCTCACCTCCTACTTTCACCTGCTTTTGGCGGTAGAAACTTTGTAAAAATTACCCACTGTCACTTGGTTATGGGATACCATTTCATTTCTTTTTCCCTGTCCGCTGCCCACCACCGCACGAGCTCCCCTGGCTCCACACGACCTCCCCGTACGTCTCCTCATCACCGCTGTGCAAGCTCCTGGCGGTCCGGCTCACAGCCGCACGAGCTCCATGCTCCCTCCACGCGAGATCCCCGCCGTCTCCAGCTGGTAGGCACGGTGCGGCGACGAGGCTCGGGCGCGCCGGCGGCGAGGAGCCTGCAAGCTTGTGTGCGGCGGCAGCAGAGGCACGACGGCTGGCTCGCGCGCGTGGCAGGCGCAGCGGTAGACTTGGCAGCAGGCTCGCGTGCTGTAGAGGGCGTGGCGGCAGGCCCGACGGTAGGCGCGGCGGCGGCCAGCTCGCACGCGTGGCATGCTTGACGGTAGGTGTGGCGGTAGGCTCACGCGCGGCAACGAGAGGTGCACGGTGGGCCCGACGGCAGGCCCGACGATAGGTGGGGTCCATTTGTCTATAGGGAGCTCTCCATGAAGCTCTCCAATGGAAGATCGGGAGGAAGAGGAAAGAGGATGAGCAGTGGGGTCCACTCATCAATGAAAGAAATTGCCCCCTGTGCCTCTCTTCACCGACGACGAAGGAATGGTGGCGAGGCGTCGCACGACGGCGATGATGGCTTGAAGCCGACGGGCTCATGTTGTGTTGCCATAGGGTTTCTCGCCGACGCGCGCTCGCTCGAGGGTGAGCGCGTCGCCGTCGAGAAATCTTCCAGCGGTGATTCATTGCCGACGCCCACGAGCAGCGACGACTACATCGGCGGTGGCGGACTCCACGTAAGCCCGGCTACGGACCGCGCCTTTCAATTTCTTTGCCTTTTCGAACTAGGGTTAGGGTTTCAACTTTGACCGATTTCTATTCCGATCTCGATCTACTTTCTATTGCTTCTAGTCGATGCGCAACCATGGCTACGATACCATTGTTAGACTTAAAGATCTAGACATCGCACTAGCAACGGTAGATACTAATGTTCATGGGTTTGAAAACTAACACCGGAGAAAGCGAGTGAGCTAGAGAGAGGGAGTGAGATGTTACCGACCAAACGAGGAACTGGAGAGGTGATGACGCACGATGGCAATCTATGTGGCAGCTGATCCGGTGGCCACGAAGTCGTCATTGGAGCCCGTCATCTTGTCGGTGAAGTAGTCGATGAAGGCGTTCCCGCGGGCGATGAAGTCGAGGGTTGCGTGGTCGAGCGACGTCCGGCGGATGCGTCTATGCCAACCTTCGGCCTCCACCGACAACGGCCCAAGGTGCTAGAGCGAAACAACGACGCCGATGACATGGCCGACGGCGGTGTCGAACTTCCCGTCACCGGTTGTGCCCCCTCTCGATTGGATTAGGGTTTGTGGGTGTGAGGTTATGGCAGCAACGAATCTCATGTGTTGTGCCCCAGCCCTAACCCCCTTTTTATGCGGCGTAGTATGACGAGGGCACACTAGCCGGAGAACGGTCGTGCACCCCCAATCGGGGTGTGGTCAAAGGTGGTTGGGCCCAATCCGACTGGAGATCAACTAACATGTATGGCCTAGCGTGTGACTACATTCGGTAAACCATTGAATTAATCTTTGTCATCCTGTGTTGAATCGGTGAAGAAGTCCTACATCGGTTACCCACTCAAACGAATGGGAGGAAGAACTCGATGGGCGGAGGCGAACCGACGCATGATAGACATGGAAGGGTGAACCCCACCACGAGCGGACGTCCCACTACAAGGACGGGCATCATCCACCCGGCAAGATCGGTGGCTGGGTTCGAACTACATTGGGGTCGCAACGTGCTTGTAGGGCGCCGACGGCGATCCGGAGCTAGAGCCGGTGTATGATTACGGAAGAGGATGCCGCTACAAAAATTTGGTTGATAGAGAGTGCAGGAGCCAACATATTCGTGGATTTCGGCCGATGGCGAGCGACACGAGCTCACAATTCTTGGCGAGTGGATTTCACGAGATGCCAAGCACTCTAATTCGGAGCTCCGGTTAAGGCATGACATCTCGTTGAAGATGGATTTTGTGACATAATAGCTATATTTAGAGAAAAAAATCGATTATAAAGAGTATGTTGGAGTTGCTCTAACATATCATATCTTCGTAACAGAAACAAAAACTTCTCTCTTTTTTTGTGGCCTTCATTGTATTATCAAATCTCGAGTGCGTGATATTATCGGACTAAATATGTTAAAGAAAAGTATAGAATATCATAATCTCAATTTCTTAATTGGGAGAAGAATAAATTTTCAATTGCATATGCAATAGTTGGTCCATAGACATATGAGGACGGTTCCAATGGTGGATCCAATGGGGTAGTAAGAAGTTTGCTTAGTTCATTGATAGGCGTAATGGTTATCCAAGGTTAGGTTGTATACAACATTAGAACTACTGATGAAACTTCATCATAGCTATACAGCATGCAGTTTTAGCTCATGCTTGCTTCTCACACTTGCATGATATATTGATCTTTTTCACCGCAGTGATCCCGAACGCATTTTCCTGACTGATGACACCAGCAAAGGAGTCATGCAAATGTTGAATGCCATCGTCAAAAATGGGAGGAATGGGGTAGTATTACTCCGGAACTACAAAGGAAGTTGTTGAGTTGATTGAGAGGTGTGACCATTATCAATGGTTGGACTGTGTAGAACATTACGTTGTCGACGAAGTTTCATAACCTTTAAACCATGCATTTTCAGCTGATGCTTGATATGTTGTAACCCATCAAACTTTATGGTCCACCAAATGATTATGGAAGGCTAGTAATTGCGGGACAATGTGACGTGTTGAGATACGTCAAACTTTGTAGTCCACCAAATGATTTTGGAAGAACGAGTAACTCCGAAACACCACGACATGTTGAGATCCGTTAAACTATGTAGTTTACTAAATGATTCCGGAAGGCCGGTAATTCTGAAACAATGTGTCATGTTGAGATCCCTCAAACTTTGTAGTCCACCAAATGATTCGGAAGGCTAGTGAGTCTCGAACAATGTGACATGTTGAGATCCGTCAAACTTCGTAGTCCACCAAATTTAGTCCACCAAATGATTACGGAAGACCAGTAATTCCGAAACACAATGTCATATCGAGACTCATCAAACTTTTTAGTCCACCAAATGATTTTGGAAGAACAGTAATTCTAAAACACCACGACATGTGGAGATGCATCAAACTTTGTAGTTCACCAAAGGATTACTGGAAGACCAGTAATTCTTGAACAATCCGACATGTTGAGATACCGCAAACTTTGTAGTCCACCAAATGATTACGGAAGACCAGTAATATTGAAACACCATGACATGTCGAGACTTGCCAAACTTTCGAAGCGAGACCAAATGATTTTGGAAGATCAGTAATTCGGCACACCCTACCATGTTGATACTAGACAAACTTTGGAGTCCACCAAATGATTCTGGAAGACAAATAATTTTGGAACACCCGGACATGTTGAGATCCATCAAACTTTGTAGTCCACCAAATGATTCTGTAAGACCAGTAATTCCGAAACAATGTGAGATGTTGAGATCCATCAAGCTTCTTAGTCGTCCAAATGATTCTGGAAGATGAGTAATTCTGTAACACCTTGACATGTTAAGATATGTCAAGCTTCGTAGTCCACCAAATGATTACTGGAAGACCAGTAATATTGAAACACCATAACATGTCGAGACTTGTCAAATTTTGGAGTCCACCAAATGATTCCGGAAGACCGAGTAATATTGTAACACAATGACATGTCGAGACTCGGTCAAACTTTGGAGTCCACCAAATGATTTTGGAAGATCGGTAATCCCCGAACAACATGACATGTCGATACTCGTCAAACTTTTGAGTCCACCAAATGATTACGGAAGAACAGTAATTCCGAAACACCATGACATATCAAGACACGTCAAACTTTGTAGTCCCCCAAATGATTTTGGAATATCGGTAATCCCGGAACAATGTGACATGTCGATACTCGTCAAACTTTTGAGTCCACCAAATGATTCTGAAAGAACAGATAATTCTGAAACACCACGACATGTTGAGATGCATCAAACTTTGTAGTCGACCAAATGATTCTGGAAGATCAGTAATTCGAAACACTCGACATGTTGAGATACCTCAAACTTCGTAGTCCACCAAATGATTACGGAAGACTAGTAATTTTGGAACAACCTAGCATGTCGAGATCCATTAAACTTTGTAGTCCATCAAATGATTCCGGAAGACCAGCAATTCTAGAACACCATGACATGTCAAGAACAGTCAAACTTTGTAGTCCACCAAATGATTTTGGAAGACAAGTAATTCCTTCACGAGTAGAACATGACCAGACGCATCAAACTTTGTAGTTCGCCAAATGATTCTGGAAGGCCGGTAATGCTGGAACAATTTGACATATTGAGATCCCGCAAACTTTGCAGTCCACCAAATGATTACGGAAGGCCGAGTAATTTTGGAACAATATGGCATATTGAGATCCCGCAAACTTCGTAGTCCACCAAATGATTCCGGAAGACCAGTAATTCCTTCACACCGTGACATGTTGACACTCGTCAAACTTTGCAATCCACCAAATGATTCTGGAAGATCAGTAATTCCGGAACACCCTACCATGTTGATACTCGTCAAACTTTGAAGTCCACCAAATGATGTTGGAAGAGAAGTAATTTTTAAACACCTGGACATGTTGAGATCCATCAAATTTTGGAGTCCACCAAATGATTGTGGAAGACAAGTAATTTTGGAACACCCGGACATGTTGAGATCCATCAAATTTTGGAGTCCACCAAATGATTCTGGAAGACAAGTAATTTTGGAACACCCGGACATGTTGAGATCCATCAAATTTTGGAGTCCACCAAATGATTCTGGAAGACAAGTAATTTCGGAACACTCGGACATGTTGAGATCCATCAAACTTTGTAGTCCACCAAATGATTCTGGAAGACTAGTAATTCCGAAACAATGTGACATGTTGAGATCCGTCAAACTTCGCAGTCCTCCAAATGATTCCGGAAGACAAGAAATTCCAAAAACCAATGTCATGTCGAGATTCGTCAAATTTTGTAGTCCACCAATTGATTCTGGAAGAACGGTAATTCCGGAACACCATGACATATCGAGATGCACCAAATTTTTCAGTCCAACAAATGATTCTTCTGGTAATATTAATATGCTAGAACAATCCGACAAACAAAGGTATACCAGAGCACCGAGTTTGCCGATTGATTCAGGTAGTGTAGACATTCGAGAAGATCCTCGCAGGTTTAGGTATTGCAGTTTTGAGAGTTGAGCTATAGACTTTGGGAGCATCTCATTTTGCACTTGTGGAGCGATAAGGCACCTCAGTTGGTTTAATTGGCCAATAGGGGATGCCAGGGTTATTCCGGAGCATTCACTGAAATCTAGAACACGCAAGCACTTTCCGAAAGAAAATGAAACATCATGGGGTACCAAGCACTTTGAGAATGAAAATGAACCATCATGGTGGACCAGTTTGCTGCTACTAGAAAAATGAAGTGCCCGAACTTTCTTGGGTAAAATATTTGACAACTTGAGCTGACCATCATAATTTGTGAGCACTGCATACTGACAGTATTTCTGCTTGCTTGCATTATTGCTCTTCTTTGTAGCATCAACCACAGGTAGCTCGTCACCAATGACTGATGTAGCCAGGTCGTGCACTAAGTCATGCATGGTGTACCGCAGCTCTCGAAATCTCTGAAATAATATCATGATCAAGTCGTTAGAGATGCAGGTAGTGTGTCCTGTTTTAGATAACGAAGTAATGCGTCTTAAAAAAAATCATGTCTTACCGTTGTAGGCTTGTAATAATTGTTCCTTGTCTAAGTATAATGAAAAAAAAGCATAATTCAAAGCTAAGCCGTTCACCAAGCGTAGTACAAAATGAACAGCGCGGGTGGCTTGTCCCGACGGACTGCTCTCCCTGAAATCTTTTCGAACTGCCGGCACTGCACATCAAAGGCCTACCACCGCCAACGCATCCGGGACCACCGCCACCTGATCTGCGTGTGTTTTCCGCGGCACGACCACGTACGGACATAGTTTTGTTATTATGGTCAGGATGCAACCGTCCCGCATCAGCCGCAACATTGGAATATGCAAGCAATGCAGGCGTCAGAGAGGAGGTCGAGGGCATCAGGCGAGGTGGCGGAAGGCTCGCCGAAGACGCATCCCTCCCTGATGTCATGACGGCTGGTGGGAGAGCAGCTTGGTTCCCACGACATCGGGCAGCAGCTAGGGTACGCATCATCGCGGGCGTTGCGGCGCCGCAGGTCAGGACGACTGCTTCGTCTTGTTCATGCGGGCAGCTAAACAGGTAGTCCTGCGCCGCTTGCATCCTTAGCTTAGCTACTGTCTCTATCCATTTTTATTAGGATTCTAGCCATTCTCATTTGCCACAATTGTTAGCACTTCTAGCCTTTGTTGTAAAACCCAGGTGACATTTATTTCCTCTTCTCATCCAAGTTCCTCCCGAGATTCTTCTGTTGGGGTGGAGCGCTGCTACTGGAGACAGCAAGCGGAGAGAGCTTGGGACGGCGTGACAGATGAGGAAAGAAGATCCTTGATTCGGATATTCTTGACTTTTGACCTCTACCATGTTCTCACCTCACCAATCTAGAAAGAGGTTTGTTATGGTGCTTGAAACTAATATTAACTGTTCATTTAATCAAATATAACGGTTTATAATATGGACGTACCTACTGAAAGGTATTTTAAGTTGTGGACCACTATAAAAATGGTGAGACCAGTATAAGTTTTTGTGCCTGACCACGGGCCAGCAAGGTCCTCCTACTTCCTCTGCCTCTCCTCGCACTGGCGAGTCTTCCGACTTCCCGCCTCTTCTCGCACTAGCGAGCCATCTGACCTACCTTGATGTGAACAAGGGTTCCCGATCTTTCGAAAGGTTCTGATAACTCTAGATTGGGATATTCTGAAGTTTTGACCTCTACCATGTTCTCACCTCACCAATCAAAATGTTAACATTGTGGACAGAGGGAGTATAACAGTTTTGTTTGGAGCGATGTGATGTCGCTTTGATTTTTAGACATCATGTTTTATCATTTGTCTCAATCAAATATTTTGTGCAAATATTATTTATTTTTTGTGACTAGTTTTATCATTAGAGATACTTTAATCGTGACACACAAGTTTCAAATATTTACACAAAAAATTTGAATAAGACACCTATTCTAGGGCATGTGTCTAGAAGTCAAAAACCGTAATCTAGGACAGAGGGAGTAGGCATTATCAGGGCCCTATACTATATATGTTTTACATGAAAATTTATGTTGTGTCATATATATGGAATGCACATGTGTGTTTCCTTTAATAACAATTGCTGGGCCTTGGGCTATATATCTTACAGTCCAAAATACATGACATATTTGACCATATAGAAATATTGTTTGCCTTAATTTGTCAAATGTAATATTATTTTTGCCAAGCTAAATTATTTCTATTTCAGCATACTTTAATATATATATCCACAACACACAAGAAATGAAAAACAAACAAAATATTTGACATCCATTATCATGTTGTACACTCGTACATCTATCCAAGAACCCACAAATTTTTTATGTGATAAAAATGAAGTTTGTGGACATACTCCCTTGTTTATACAGTAAATGCGATATATCGTAAGGTGTAAAACAATAACACTTCCACTGAATTTTTTTTATGGTTATCACTTTGATAAATCTTATTTTAGGTATGTGTACATATTCAGAATAATAAATAGGTATGTACACATATCCAAGGTGATTTTTTGAATGTGGGAGTAGCTACACTTGAGAGTAGATTGGATTATATAATACCTATTCTACACCCAAGGTGTATTTATAGAAGTTAGTGTGCAAAAAATTTGGAGAATTTAGGGCGCATAGGATTTGTAGAATTTAATATTTATTACCATATGGTTTAGGCCCCTAGAATCCAACACCGTCTTCTCCGGATATAAAATTTGGCAGCACACCATAGAATTTAGTGTGCAATGGATTTGTAGAATTTAGTGTGCAAAACATTTGTAGAATTTACTGTGCAAAGGAGTTCTAGAATTTATTGTGCAAAGGATTTGTCGAATTTAGTGTGTAAATGATTTGTAGAATTTAGTGTGCTCTCGTGGCTCCTAGGTGGTGCCGGTTAGGTGTGGGTGTAGAATAGCTGTGTAGTATGGAAGCCTTTTTGTACTCCTAGGGGTAGTTACTCCCATGTGTATCTCACAAACTAGAGGGTATCTTTTCATACTTGGAATTTCTAAAAAACATACATACACATACTTGATTTTTAAAAGTGCTATGTGCACATACTTCTTTATTTATCATGAGGATATATAAAGTATGTGGACATACTCCTTTTTCTACATAGGAAATGTGATATATCACAATGTGAAGAAAATATGAGTTCCACTCAAAAGATTTCATGGTTATCATTTAAAAAATATTATTTTAGATATGAATAAATTCCCAAAATAATAAATGGATTTGTGCACATACACAAGATGGCTTTTTGAACGTGAGAAAATTGAATCTACTTCCAGGGGTGTAGTTATTCCCAAATTCAAAAAAATTACCTTGGGTATGTGTACATACCCATTTATAATTTGGAGTATGTACACATATCTAAAATAAGATTTATTAAAGTGATAACCATGAATAAAATTCAATGAAACCCATATTTTTTGTAGATATATCACATTTACTGCATATAAAAAGGTTTATATCCACATACCTCAGTTTTCCTCATATAAAAAAAGGATGTACCACTTTTAACAATCAGGTATGTGTACAATTTTTTGTTAGAAACCCCAAGTATGAAGATATACCCTCTAATTTATAAGATACACAAATGGGAGTAACTACTCCTAGGAGTAGAAAAAAGTTCTATATATACACACATGCATAATATTTTTTAACATCTAAATATCCAATATTATAATATTAATTGAGTTTCCTGAAATGTAGTTATTTTTATTTTATTCAGAAATATTTGCCACCTTGCCACTTTCTAAAAATTCAAACAATTAGTTAAAGGGATCTCACAGAGAAGAAGTTCCTCCCTGTTTCTTTTACGCAACTAGAACAATCACTACAGAACTGTATTGTTTTTAATACGCATAATTAAATACATAGCCGGAGAACTAGTAATCAGAGTGTGGAAAAATGTAGTAACTTACATATGGAAAATTTGAATTTTGGAGGAAGGACATTCCCAAAAGTTGCTTAATATATTCCTTGCCTTCTGAGGACTTCTTAATGAAATCAAGAGCAATCCATTGGTGAACCAAATCATCTTCAAAGATATCATGGCCTTTTGGAAATATGGCACAATAGGAAAAGCATAACCGCAATATTTGCGGCATCCGTTCGTAACTTAACATCAAAGAGGGAAGCACTTTCATATCTTGTGAATTATCAACTCTACAAGATTCATTCCATATACCACTGTCGTTGATTTCTTTCCAATCATTCAGATCTTTGGATCTTAGCATGTATCCAAGTGCTTGAGCTGCTAATGCTACACCTCCACATTTCTCTGCTATTTGCAATCCTATCCACTCTAGTTGTCCTTTGTTGCTTTTACCTTCAAACCCACTGCATCTCTTTATTATATCCCAGCATATATTATCCTTTAAAGGTTTTAGCTCATATGACTCATTATTATTGGTGCAAATTTTGTCTGCTATGTCTTTGTTGCGTGTTGTTACAATGACATCTATCATGCTGCTTTTCCTGTCAAGCATATCCTTCAAGCTCTTCAACTTGAAGTCATCTTCCTCCCATATGTCATCTAAAACAATCAAAATCTTCTTGCCTGGAAGCAAATCATTGAGGCACAGATGTATCAATTGCAATGTGTCCTGTTGACCTCCTGCTGCTGGTAGCTGTGAGATTATTGATTTTCCTATTTTCACCAAATCAAATTCCTGAGAAACATAAACCCATATCCGATGATCATAGTACGCTACGAATTGAGTGTCATTGTAAACTAGTTGTGCCAAGGTAGTCTTCCCTATGCCTCCAAGTCCATATATAGAGAGGACCATGAGTCCATCTTTATTGTGACTTGAAGACAAAAGTTCTGCAATGACCTTCTTTTCTTCACCTCTCCCCAAGATTTCTTCTTCTTTCACATTTGACGCGGTTTGACGCTCATCACAAAGTTGCTGGTCCTGACTAGCAGCATTGCCCTCAATGAAGTTAAAATCCTTGCCCTGCTTATTGATTTTCCTCAATTTTTCTCTCATACTCTTCATCTTGTTTGCCAGGATAATTTTCTTGTGTGCAGCTGGGAGACAAGAGAATATTCCTGGCATCTACAACAATGTCACAGTGAATAAAATTAGAACTGTTTCATAGTTCTGCTAACTTGTATCAGCTTAAACTGACCGATCCAGATTAACGATTCTTTAAAACATGCAAATGGAATGGAATGATAAATGCTTATTACTTCTGGGAAACAATATTTACACTATGATGTAGGGATGTTCCACGCCAACCAAATGATATCTCATATTTTTACAACGGCAGCCAACAAATAGTAACTGGCTTAGCCTCTAGTAGATAATATACTTCTATATGGCGCTCTTAATGATCCATTGAAGAAGCTCAGTAGAAGAAACTCTAAAGTCACTGGTCTGGAAGCTGGAGCTGTATTAGTAAGATCTATAATATTAGAGAGAGTACGATTGTGCGACAGCTCAAATTAAAACTGATAGGGGCAATTGCATGGGAGGTTAATCCAATTACAACACTGGACCTGTTTTTAGAACTTTGCAAGAATGGACTCGTTTTGTTTTTTTAATGGAACCAGCCGTCATCCCCTATTTTACCTCTCCGTCAGTTTAGTTTCTGTTTTGAATTAAAAAAATAAAAACAAAAGTGTCATGACCGGACTACCCCCACGTTTCTGTAATTCCCACGAAGCAGTCGAGTGACGCACGCACCCGAGACGAAAAACGCACGCAGGCACGACCTAACCCTGGGCGGCCGGCTGGTGGCGGCGCAGAGCGGCTCGGCGCGCGGAGGCAGGCGCCTGGGCGCGGGGCTGTCGGTGGGCGGCCGGCCCAGGAGCTCGATGCGCAAGATCTGGGGCCGCTCCCGTCGCTGCAGCTACCGAAGCTCTCGTCCACGACCGTCGGCTGGAGATGACTGGCGCAAGGATAAGGTTCCTCACGGTTGTGGCTGGGTCGCCAGCCTTCTATTGCTGGCGGAGGGTTATATTCTGAATAAAACTTTAAACGCTCCAAGTCATAACATTTCAGACAGGAGGAAGTACAAAATAGGTTTCAATCTTGCAAGTTATAATGTTTCAAAAAACGGGTCCAATCTTACAAAGTTCTGAAAACAGGTTCTCCCATACAATTGCCCTAAACTGATATATATGCATGTAATTAATCAGTGAGCAGAAGTGCGTTCCACATTGTTACTAAAAGCAGTTTCTTCTCCCGATGTATGAATATTACCGTTGCCTTGCATGGTAAACGGAAGATGGTTTGATCTAAAAGTTGTACACGAATCTTGTTAAGCTGGCCAAGTATTTATACGAGAGCTGGATCTACAAAAATAATACTATGTGTAATATTTGAAATAAGCATATGAGAGGTTACACACTTTTGCAGTCGCTTGTGTATAGGCAGTATCCTGGTACTCGTCCATCATGTGGGAGATGTCCAGGGATGCGTGCTTGAGCCGCTTCAGCCACAGCCGTACCGACTCCTTCTTAATCGACTGCTTCTCAGCGTCGTGGAGCACCGCCGCCATGGATTCCATCGTATCCTTCATGTCCTCAAGGTCGTCACTAAAGTTGCAGACCAGATTGGCCTGCTCCGCGAGGACGGAGCTTAGCTTATCCTCCGCTATTTTGACAACCGCGGACGTGAGCAATCCCGCTGCTACTTCCGCCATGGCTTCGAGGAACGAGGTGCTCTTGATCTCTCTTCACACACTTGAATGGTGCCGTGAGGGATCTCTCTGGGAGCTCTGGATTATATTTCTTCTGGAGCTCTGGAGGCAATGGCACACGCGGAAGCCATCGCAGTTGGATAACGAAGGCACAGACCTAGCCCCGACGCAAAGGCACAGGGAGATTCCCCAGCAAAATATTAATCATGGAAAAGAACTTGCACGAAAGGAAACCCCAAGTAGGCCAGCATGATGAAGGAAAGAATCGCACAGCAGGAAACTCCTGGCGGCCTGATGATGGAAGGAATCGCACAGAAGGGCTCCACGACGGCGGAGCAGATGAGGCATCTCGCACGTCTAGTCAATCAGGTTCCGATGATTTCACGCGATCCTAACCTCGCCTTTGGTTGTGCGATTCCTTCCTTCATCAGGCCACTTGGGGTTTCTTTCATCTGTGCGATTCAGGCAAAACTGGCAAATAAGATAAACGCCAAGTGAGCCAGTGTCACGTGCGACCAACGCATGAATTGTACTATATAGTATGTTGAATACTGATCGTGCTTTTAACCTCGAACCAAACACTGATAGTGCTTTTAACCTCGAATTGAGTACTTAATTCGAAATGGGAGCTGGGGCTCTTTCGACGGTGTAGTACCTCTCATGGTCATCCTGATGCTTTTTATGTGGGATGGTTATGTCGAGGCAGAGAAACGATGACTGTCTGGTAATATTTCCAAGCGTGTTTATGTGCAGCAGCAACCCTGTTGCCCGTGATTAATTAGTGCATACGTTTGAATCGTCACAAATGACCAGTTTTGTAATTGCAGATGCCAAGTTCCAAATTACTTATTCAAAAGTACTCCCTCCAGTTCCATATCCCGATTTTACGAAGGATTGCGTTCTGGTTAAAATTGTAATCTTTGGACCTTCTACCCCTCGCACTAATTAAACGACACCGCGTGAAGGGGCTAATCAGCAGACGAGAGTCCAGCGCACACGCTCCCGAGGCCAACGGTCAGCTCGCTAGCTCCTCGCGTTGCCGCCATGTTGAAATTTGTTTGTCGATTATGTAGTTTGTTGGGAGCAAAGCAAAGGCCCATGCTGCCTGCTCCGTTTTTATAGCCATACGTATGACAAACTGGCCCGCTGAAAACTGGCCTGCGGTGGTGCGAGGTAAAAAAATCTGCCGTGAGCAGGGCAAAAAATGACAGCCACGCTAAAACGTGCTTGTCCCCCGCTGGCGCCATGCAAAAATCCCCCAATAACTGACTCCAACAAGCCATTGCAATTTTGAGAGCCAAAATAATTTTTGCATGGCGTGTACAGTACTAAGAAGGGACTGCAAAAGGTGCCATCTCCAATAGATAATGCTTTTTCCCCTGCTCCCAGCATCAGGTAGCCTGCAGCTCGCGCCCGTCGACCGTCGCTCCGCGCACAGTTCATCCCGTGCGTCTTCTGCCCGCCTGCTCCTCTCCTGTTGCCGGCCATGCCGGCTTGCTGCCCGTGCTTGCCTGCGAAATTTTTTTTTAAATAATCCAAAAAAATCTAAAATTTTAAAAAAAGACCGACACAAACTAAATTTTCAGAATCTAGACGTTTTTATCACGCCGGATCATATGGCGTGATTGAAGAAGGAATCACGCCATATGATCCGGCGTGATTGGCTGACTACGTCGGCGTGGACCGCCACGTCGGCTCGCGACGGGGACCGAGTGTTGACCCAATCACGCCGTATCATGTGGCGTGATTGGCACCCTATCACGCCAATCTACTTGGCGTGATTCACCTGTTATACCCGACCAAGCCCTTCCTTCTTCTTCCTCCTCCTCACTTCTCTACACTCTCACTCCATTGGTCTCTCTCCGGCGAAAAAAGGAATTCTTCATCCCCCTCCAATCTTTGATGCTCATTTGGGTTGATTTTTCAGAAGGTTATTCTTGGAAGGTATGGCTATAGATTTGTCCATCGATTTGTAGTGTTTATTGATTATTTTGATGGGAGGGTGATAATTAGGGTTTAGCTTTAGGTTTAAGGTCATGAGAGTAATTTAGTTAACTAACGAGTTGCATTTGCTGTGTTCTATGTTGGTGAAGCTGGAAATAGGTGGTGGGAGATGTATCCCAACGTAAGCTCGGTGGATGCACCGGTTCCACATTTGCTACCTATTCCTACATGTGAATGTAACACTCTTGCACACGTGAAGCAATCTCGACATCCGTTGACAGCCGCCCGATCTTACTATTGTTGTTCAAATGATGGGGTATGTATACTCATCCGTGATCTATTTTATTAGTGGTTCCTTATTGAAGTGACTTGCAATATAAAACTTGCTATAGGTAGGGCAATGCAGCTTCTTTCGGTGGATTGAGGGTTCGGAGGCGTATGATGAGAGGATATTGTATTTTCCTTGGGACCAAGAGGGCAAGCCTTATTATTTGTTCGAGAAATGGGTTCCACCGCCGCCTAATCCTCCTTTGATGTCTAATCAAGAGAAAATCGATGCTTCATATAGGCGTGTGCATGATCCTCCATTTTGCAAGTGTGGTGTTCGGGCAGAGTTGCATCGGCCTCCTCGGGGTTGGCATACACCCCGTTCTTCCGTTGTCCATTCACAAGCACGGTTGGTAGTTTGCTTTTAACAAAAAATATTACGGTTGTTTATAAAAAAATTACGTGATAAGATAATATTTTGGTATGTATAGGAGAACAAGAGAGGATGCGATTTTCGGGAGTGGATATATGGTCCAAAGGCGTTATATCCATATCCTGAAGAATTGTCGGAGGATGTGCCATATGGGAAGTCATTACCATGTGAGGAGAGGCCAACAATACTTTGTCAATGTGGTGTCCCAGCCAGGGCGAGGTGTGGTGCCATCGGAGTTAGGGTACGGATACTATTGTGGCGATACGGTTGGTGATGTTGACGAATGGGTGAGTAAGTGAATTGAAGAATTTACCGACGTGGTATGAAGTCGGTGCTAATTATTTGAATTCTCTGTGTGTACTCGAGGCTAACCGGAAGTGCAATTGGGAGACATTTCCTGGAAGAGAAAAATTCCTGCAAGAGGCGAGTACATATGGACCGCAGGACTACGCAAAGGTGTTACAACGAAGAAGGAAGGAAATAAGGGAGAAGTATGTCGAAGAGCCTCCAGATTTTATCATTCGGACAATATGCAACGAGTACAAAATAGATATGGTAAATGGTGGATATTCGGCTTATGAGAAGGCCTTAGACATTTGGAGACAGAATCGACATAGATTTCCTGCAAAGTCCGTATGGTCCCACTTGGATGTACCCCGTGGTTGGAAATTTGAAACAACGAAGGAGTGTGTGGCGTGGTGCAAAGGGAAAATGAGAATGATACTTGAAAAAAGCCATGATGATACAAAGAATTGGGCAAAGAAATTTGATGTAGCCGAGAGTAGTTCCATTGTGAACTTAATTGAGAACTTACCATCCGTTGACAATACGGAGTCGGGCGTGGTACTACCGGCATGGCACGAACGACCTTACTTGTCGTTGCGGATACCGTGCAAAGGTATCCACATCGGATGGTAGGAGATACTTCCATTGTCCAACTTTGTCTCGTAACAAGAATTGTTCTTTCTCCGAGTGGTTGGATGGCACCAGCTCCACTTGTCATGGTACATCGGAGGTGGAAACAAGGGAAGAGTACATGAAGCGTAAGGAAGAAGGAAAGAGGACGGACAATCCGATAATTAAAACCCGGTTAGGCCTGGCACGTGCGAGAAGTTCTAGGAGTACAAGGTCTAGTTGATTACTTGAAATGTAATTTCTTCGTGACCTATGTAGTGTGTCTCAAATTGTGACTTGAATTATGACTTGTTTTAATTATTAGTTATGAATTATGACTTTTTTTAATTATTAGTTATGTATTATGACTTTTTTTTCTGATGACGGTAGATACATATGAATTTAATTTTATGAGACATGAATTATTGTCATGAGTTAGACTTGGTACTTGGTTGTTACACTTCAATCACGCCATTCCATCCGGCGTGATTATAGTGTAAATCACGCCATTCCATATGGCGTGATTCAACACTTAGGCGTTTGGGCGCCCGGCGCCGCCCGGGAAGTCCCTGGTTTCGAGGAGTTGTGGCGTGATTGCCACTCCAATCACGCCGGATGGAATGGCGTGATTGAAGTGGCAATCACGCCACAACTCCTCGAAACCGGGGACTTCCCAGGCGGCGCCGGGCGTCCAAACGCTAAGTGTTGAATCACGCCATATGGAATGGCGTGATTCATGCCTCTATCACGCCATTCCATATGGCGTGATTGCTGTGTGTATGGCCGGGAAAATATTTTCCTGGCTAGCCACGAATTCATATGATCAACATAGTTCACACATGCTTCACACAATATAGTTTCGACATAAATTCATATAGTTCTCACAAGATAGTTTCGACATAAATTCACACAATCAACATAGTTCGGACATCGACATCGACATAGTTCACACAAACATCCACATAGTTGACACATAGTTCATCGACAAGCATTCACGTAGTTCACACATCAATTGCCGGGGTGTAGCGATCGGGCGCTTCTTCTTCCTGCCAGGCTGCGAAGGAAGGGTGGTGCACTGGTGTTGCATTTTTGCGGCGACGTGGTGGTGTAGCTTGAGAGGGCTCCTCTGCCGGTGCATCGGGCAACCGAGAGGACCCGATGATGTCCTATGCAGATGAACACGTGTTGTTAGGTATCATTAGACATTGAAAAATGAAAAGAGGCATGGAATGACGAGTTACTGTGCAGCATCGTCATCGCTAGACGAGTCGTGCTCTTCCGACGTATCATCCGCCGGACCCTTCCCCGTAGCAAGAACACCTCCTCGAGAGGCCGACGAAGCACCTCCTCGAGAGCCCGACGAAGCACCTCCTCGAGAAGGTGTGGGTGCTGCCGGTGCGTACACGTCTTGACGTGCACTCACGCAGTTCATCTTACGTGCAAGGCGTCGGCAGGTTTTACGCATTTTCTACAATGGAACAGAACAAGTTAACAAATTGGTATAGAACTGTATCATCAAACAAAGATCAAAGAGGCATACCTGCGCGAAAGCACGTAGGGCTCCAACCTCTTCCTGTGAGCCCTGCCGGTGCCCTAAAGCATCTCCGGCATCATTCGCCATTCTCGGTAGCTGTGTTGCCTGTTTTAAAAGTGCGGTTAGACACATCCAAGAAACTTACAATATTATGAGGAAGGTTGGCGATACTAACCGCATAGGTCTCCAATGGCGCTCTCTCCGGCTGCGTGCCCGTGCTAGTGATCTCGTCATAGACATCAACATTTTCTTCTTCACTCCCGGAGTCCGGCTGGTCAGCAAGGTACTGTTCTTCCGGAGCCGGCCTCGGCCTCAATCGGCTGTTTTGGTGCAGCCAGTACAAGTAGTCTCTGTAAGGTCCGGCGCGGTGGGCTGCGCCGCTGAAGGGGTAGATGGACCGCTGCCGACGTGCATTCCAAATGATCGGGTACGGAGCGTGCTTACGTGCCCGATCAACGACGCCTTTGTCCGATCTCCTGTCCACCCTACAAGCAATTTAAATTGTCGGTTATAGTTAGTACTCGAACATAAAAAAGATTAAATTGTGCGGCTATTAAAAGAAAACTTACTTGTGCAGATTTTGATTTGTGTTCGTATGGGGGACATTAACTTCCTGTAGACGTCCAAATTGTCGCATGACCCGTTGAGGCAAGTGCCACTCCACCGCGTAGAAGAATATGAGAGGCAATTCTGCTCTCCACGAGGTTCATGTCACGGGTGCACATCGGACTTAGCCCCACCTCTAGCACCTCCTGTCGCTCATACGGTGTCCAAGTAACCTAAGACATTGATGATCATATTGAGTGAATCCATTTTTCCATGCAAATGAGTATTGAACTATGAAAGTAATTTACCCGATTAGGGGTGATCACATCAAGGGTGTTGGTGTAATCCCTATACCTCCTGTCAAGGTTGCCGACCACGTTGACACGGTTGTGGTAGAGGTACGCAACTGTGGGTCGAGAGCCCTCATCCTCGTGTGGCCACGGCTGCAACAATACATGTTAGAACACATGTAACAACATATATCAAAAAAATTGAAAATACAAGGTATATAATGTACCTCGGCCCAACCACGCTCCGGTCTAGCAAGGGGAAACCTCTCCCACATCCACACCTGCAGCAGGTAGGCACATCCACCTAGGTTGGCACTAGCTCCAACCCTGCGACAAGCTCGACGGAGCCGACGATACAAGTACGCCAACACTGCCGATCCCCAAGCTGAATCCACCGATCTCGTCCCATGGCTTCATAAGATAGGGCAAGACGATCCATGAGATAGTGTTGCCACCGGCATCTGGAAACAGGTACCCACCCACCAAGTGCCACGGCCGGGCCTTGCAAGCGACCTCCACAACCTCCTCGGGGTACTCTGTGTCATTGTCGATGGTAAAGTTGTCCATCAACCAAGGCTGAGCTCACACCGGTAGTCTTGGTGTCACGGGTGTCGGGGCTGGCTCCGGTGGCCTCGGTCCAAGCCACTCCTCAACGGTGTCACGCCACCCACGAGGCTGCGTCCGATCACACAAAGGCGGTCCATCTATGGGCGGTGCCGGAATCATGGACACATCCTGCAGAGTCGGCGTCACTTCACCACAAGGTAGGTGAAATGTGTGTGTCTCCGGTCTCCACCTATCAACAAGTGCCGTCGGAGCTGGACTGTCGAAGGACGGCAAGTTGAAGCCGACCAAGCGTGCCAAGGGCAAGAAACCGGCACGCGCAAGAAACGGCGCAAAACGCTCGTCCCACTCGCATAGGAGAGTGCGTGCGAATCCTCGGAGGAGTAAGAACCTGCAAAAACACATTAACATCAAATCCATCACATATAGGACAATATTTCAAAATATTGCAAGTATAAAGAATCATTGCTCACCCGCCCATCGTCAACCATCAAGTGGGCCCGGTGCTTGTTGTCGTAGTTCGTATCAAGGAGCGGGAAGCGCGCGTGGGGGGCCATCTCCCTAGAATAAGAATCACATTTATTAGAACAAAGATTAATATCATTATAATGTATAAAAACATAATAATAAAATAGCATTTAATAAACATAATAATTACATCATGTCACAACATTATTTCTATTACCTGGCTACTACTAGATGCTTGTCCCCGTCCCCGTCTACTCTTACGTCTTGATTTTGGTTTGTTCTTTGGCCCTAACATGTGTCGCTCCATTCTATGTCCTTCTTCCCCGCATATAGAACAACGATGTTTTATTGGGTCTTCATTAAAGTCACCCGTTCCATACATATCGGTGCCATATCCCTTGTTCATATCATCTAGCTCGTTTCTCAAACGTTTGGTCTTGCGTCTCCCCCTTTTGTCTTTCAAAAGACCAACATCGGGAATATAATGTTCTCCGGTATATTCAGAGCCATTGCGTAGAGTCCAAACATGGTTCAAATGTGGACTCCCAACAACTGTAGTGCAGATTGCTTTGAATAGAACGGGCTCAAGTAACTTGGAGTCACATAACTCAAACCTCGGATACGACATGCGGTCATTACATGCGAACATGGTACATGAAGCAGGTGAGGGTCATGCATGTGCACGAGATATTGTCTCCAACCTCCACCCTATAGACTCGTCCACCGGACCTCTCACCCCCAATTCCCGTGTGACTAACTGATCTAACTTCATAAACTAACTCTCGTGCATTGCAAAGACGCGCATCTTGACTCTCCGAAATTACTCCATCATCATGTAAGTGTTTTGCCACGGGAGTTCCCCACAAGTCTCCGTCCTCTAACCCTTTCTTCGCTTTCAACCACCGATTAACAAAGTAATAATTGCACTTATGAAATGTGAACATTATGATGGCTGCAATAGGCATCCCTCGAATCCCCTTAAGGACGTAATTGAAAACCTCCGAAATGTTTGTAGTCATTGTACCCCACCTCCATCCTCCCTCGTCAAAAGCCAATGCCCACTTACTCACCTCCTCCATGTGCTCTTCCAACCACTCCTTAGCTCCCGCATTCATAATCTTCTTTAAATCATCGATTCGAGTAAAGAATATTTTTTCTTCCATAGCTTTGCATGCATGTTTAAGACCATTAATGACCTCCTTGCTTTTTGTCTCCTCCAAACATTCGCGGCAAAGTGGCGCATGCACCACCGATGCACAAGAGGAGGATATCCATCAAGTTCCTCTCTACCGGCATTTATAAGACCACTGGTGCCGATCCGATATCATACATATTTGCCTCCCTGGACCAATCACCTGTCGGCGAACATGCGTGATAAACCATGACCAACTCGAGTTGTTCTCCCCTCTCGTGATTGCAAATGCCGGGGGAATCAACCGATCCTCCGCATCAATGCCTACAGCAACCATTAAAGTTCCCTTGTATTTTCCGAGTCAAAAAAGTTCCATCAACACTTATAACAGGCCTACAATGCTTAAAGGCCTCTACACATTGCGAAAAACACCAAAACACCCGGCTAAGACAAGGGCCCTCGGCCCGGTTTTTCCACAAGTATCAATGAAATACTTAGTGCCGGGATTGTAATGGGAAATAGCATTAAGCAACTTTGGCACTTTGCTATAAGACTCCTTCCAGTCTCCCCACGGTTGGGCCATTGCATATTGCTTTGCCCTCCATGCCTTGCCATATTTCACACGGTAACCGGTGAAACCATGGATAGCCTCAATTAGAGCTGCAATCGTGACACGCGAGTCGACCCATAGCATTGGAGCAACACGGAGACCAAGATATCTTGCGGTGCATTGTGAATGCACATGTGATACATCTACCATTCCACATGTGTGAGGTTGCCTAACATTTGTCACCTTCCAACGTCCCCGCTATTCTTCACTACTCGGCCCATACTCCCCAAGGACATCCGGCACGCTGACACTTGATATGATACCTCTCACACCGATTGGAATTAATCACGTAGTAAGGCCTATGGTGCCGGACCGCATAATCCTCAAAGAAGTGTTTTAAATCTGCCATACTATCAAATATCCGACCCTTTCTAATCATAGGTTGCCGACTATTTGCCGGTCTATCTCTCGACGCAAAACCGTTGTCACATTTAGCAAACTCGGTATGACGGAGATCATGGTGATTAGGCACCGTAGGCAATTCAACATTCATATCCCTCAATGCACGCAACTCTTCCTCACTATAATATTTTCTCCAATCTACCTCCACTTCACCGTTAAAACTAACGGGTTCACTACCCACTCTTGCATCATTATCCACCGGCACTTCAACATGGTCACCGGAACCGTCTGCTCCAAAACCACCAAAATCACTACTTGCTCGGCCATCATCGTTCGTTGCGTGCCTCTCGGGTTCCTCATCTTCACCATCTGAATCGGGCAATGAGCGAACCTCTTGTTCCACATTCCTTTCCTCCTCCAACTCACGTTCCTCTTCTTCGAACGTGTCATTAGAAAAATCATTTGTAACCACGGCCAAATCAAACGTAGCCACATCTCCACCACGGCTATTATTTTCCACATTGACTCTTACTTCTTGAGTCAATGTCTCAACAACTTCATCCACTTGCGAATTCACGTTCGGTTCAACGGGTGGGCTACGGCCGTCGGTTTCATCCACATTCCCTACCACATCAACTATCACCTCAGCACATTTAACACTGGGCATCCTTCAAACATTCCTTGTATAAGTCCCAATCATGCTCACTACCCAAATTCATAACCACCCAATGTGCTCGTCCACCTCCACCGGCATCAAAACGACCACGTAAACTAACGAGACACACATCCATCCTTGATTGACCGAGCACGATCAAACAACTCTATAAAACTTGGTGGCTTCTCAAATGTGCTAACTTCTTGCAACATACCAGCCATCTCACCGTTTCCATCAATAGTCCCACCATGAAACAAACGAACTATCCTATTCATCTACAATAAATATAACACATTAATACTATTTCTACCCAAACCACTAATGAAAATCAATATTCATATCTAACCTAAAACAACTAAATGAAACGAGACATGCAACCAAACCTACACGTCAATAAAACATTACAATCTATCCATCTATCGATGCCGACCATGCCATTCCTCTCTACTCGTCCAAAAACATCTACACCTACAAACCCTAGCTACTCTAAACCTAAGCAAAATGACCATTAAAACAAAATGTACGCGGTGGAGATGGTTGAGATACCTTGCGGGGGGTCCCCCCAAGAAATCCGGCGAAATGGGCGGCGGGGAGGGCCGAAAACCGGCCGGCGGCGCGCGGGCGGCGGCGGAGTCGCCTCGGTTCGCGGGCTGGAGAAGAATAGAATGGAGGAGAGGGAGGAAGAAGAGGCTTCCGCGCGGTTAAGACGCGACCCAATCACGCCAATCTACTTGGCGTGATTGAGGAGGTATCACGCCGGATAGATTGGCGTGATTCGGTCAACCCGGGTCCGCTGCGGAAACCGACGTGGCGGTCCACGCCGACGTGTCACCCAATCACGCCGGATCATATGGCGTGATTGCTTCATCAATCACGCCATATGATATGGCGTGATAAAAACGTCTAGATCCTGAAAATTTAGTTTGGGTCGGTCTTTTTTAAAATTTTAGATTTTTTTGGATTATTTTAAAAAAAAATTCCTTGCCTGCTCGTCGCACTGTCTGGGCAAGGGATCAACCAAAATAATCAAGAGAACCACTCGGCTCACCTTGTCTCTTCGTCCTCCGATTGATCGAAGATTGATTATCCCTTCTTCTCCTTCCTATCCCCGAACGGACCACGAATCGGACGAATGGAAGAGATTGGTTTGTTTATTTTGGGAGGAAACCTCGAAGGAGGAAGAGCGGAGAAGATGGGAGGAACAGAGGCTCGTCCTCGACTTCACGGAGTTGACCTCCCACCGCCGTTCTCGTCGCCGTTGCTCGTGTCGCGTGCCATCGCTCCCCCGCGTGCCGCTTGGACTACTCGCTGCCGCGGCTCGCACCTGGCACCGTCGTTCCTTCGCGTGCAGCTTGGCCCACCTGCCGCCGTGGCTCGCGCCGTGCACCGCCACTCCCTCGTGCAATGCTCGGCCCGCCTGCCGCTGCGGCTCGTCCCGCGCGCCGCTCGCTCAGCCCATGCGGCGGGAGACGACAAAGGTCCCGATGAACCAGGCCACGGATGGGTGCTCGTCTCCGGCGCCACTGCTCGCAAGCCGGCGTTCTTCCCACCTTGCTTGCCCGCGCTGCTCCGCTTCGTCGGCTCGCACTGCCTCGGCCTCCTTTCCGCCCCGCTCCACAACGCGTTGGCAAATGCATTAGAGGAGAGAGGGAATGTATTTCCGGCTCTTCTCTCTCCTCTTATGCAAATTGTATGCTATGTATGCCTCCTCTGTTGGAGACGAATTTCATGATGCACAGTGGGTTTGGAGAGGCATAAATACCTTTGCTTCTCATTGTTGAAGTCAGCCTAAATAATCCAACCCAGGTGCTGAAGCATTAAAACTAGCTATCCTGGCCACTCGGAGGAAAGAGCACTTTTGTCAAGGAGAGGGACCGCTAAATGATGTCCTAAACAAATTCCTTTTTAGAACTGGTGAGAGTACTACATGGAGGTGAGCATTGAATGGAACATTCCACTGACGCCCACCAGGCTGTCCATGGGGCAGTGCGACCTATGCGCCGGCATAGGGCCCCTAAAATACTACAGCACATGTATATATACTACTAGTACTCCTCAACGGAAAGAGGTCTAATATAGTTGTAGTTTGAGGTGGAAGTGGTGGACCCCTCTTCGGTGGTGTTTGTAAACTTCGATCAGTATTCTCTGCATTAGGTCGGTATTGGCGTTATAAATGCAGAGGAGTCTTTTGATGCATTAGCTAACGTCCGGGGCGTTCGAGTAGGGATCAAGGGCCGTGAATAGCTCTGCTGTCGCAGCTTCTTTCTTTTTGGAACAGAGAAATATCTTGACTTATATTGAAAGTCAAATACAAGGTTATACTGGGAATGCCAGTTTACAATATCGAGCTATCACCAATTCATTAAACAGATCGCACTAGATCTCCATAATCTCAGATGTCTCTGTATTTGAGTTGGCGACCTTCAGCTGGTTGATAATTGCCTCTGTGAACTCATTGACTTTGCTTGCCTCCTCTTCCTTCAGCAGTACTTTTCATTTCTGCAAGAACGAGATCCTAGAGAACAACACATCAGTTGAGTTTGGAAACACCTTTTCAATTGCCATCTTGTTTTTGCACTTCCAAATTGCCTAGGAGAGCCCTGCAAAAAGAAAATAGCAAGTTTCCGTGAAAGCTGAAATCTTTTTGGTAGCCAGACTTCCCATAAATTTGCTACAATATTAGGGTGTCCATCCCATCCAAAAGTGTCTCTAATTTTGCACCATGCGAAGTTAGCCAAAGAGCATTTGAAAAATGTGATCTACAATTTCAAATTTACCACATAGCACACATTTCGTCTTTCCTTTCCATCCTCTCTATTTTAGGCACTCATCAGATTGTAGTCTGTTATGACCCATTTGCCATAGAAAGAGTTTGATCTTAAGTGGAACTTTTGCTTTCCAAACCTCACAAAGTGAGCTGTTATGTGCCCCTCTATAAGTGAGGAATATGTATAGAGATTTGGTAGTATAAGTTCCACTCTTCTCTAGGGCCCAGGACACCGTATCCTCTTTGTCATCTAGATCCACTTCCCTAATTAGCTCCTATAGCTGGCTCCATTCCATCTCTTCATCGGGCCCAAAATTCCTTCCGAAGTTAATTGAAGATTCCTTCTCCTGTATACATTGCCACACCATCGCCTCAGGATTATCACGGATCCTAAATAGGCGAGGGAATTTAATCCTCGAGAGGGTTGAACCTTTCCAAACATCGTTCCAAAATCTGGTCCTCTCACCATTATGCACCTTAAAGACTGCTCCCCATTGGAAAAGGTGCTTAACCTTATGCAAACCCTGCCAGAACCGAGCTGTTCCCCTACTTGTTTGAGTTAAAGAAGTCATTTGTCGGCATGTATTTGGCTCGCAAGAATTTGCACCAAGTTTCCTCTCCATCCTCAAACATCTTCCATATCCATTTGGTAAGTAGGCATTCATTCATCACTCTGCCCGGACCACCAAAGTCCTTCGGTCTTGTCACAGCTTCCCATTTCATTATGTGGTACTTAGATTTGTCTCCAGCTCCTTGCCGGAAGAAATTTGAACTGATAGAGTCCATTCCTCTATGGGTTTCCTCATGTAAAAGATAGAAGCTCATTATGTATGTAGGTAGACTGCTTAGACAAGTGTTGGTGAGGATTAGCTTCCCTCTAGAGGAGTTGAATTTACCCTTCCATGGGTCAAGTCTATTCCTCATCTTCAACACCATAATGTCAAACAGAAAAATTCCTAGCACATGGTCTGGTATCCCAAGGTAGTTCATAGGCAGGACTCCCATATTACAGTTCAACATGTTAGCCCATTCTTCCCTTTCTTCTCTTGATCCTCCAAATCCAAAAACTTCATTCTTCAACCCTGACATATATTCAAAGTAGTATAAGATGATCTTCAAATTCCTAATGTTTACTTCTGAAGTTTCAATCATCTCCACTGTATCATCAGCATATTGGATATGAGATAGACCTTCAGGGAGCAGATGTGTCATTACTCCCCTTTATTAACCCTTTTTGTCTAGCTTTGGCCATTAGCTCACCAAAGGCATCAGCAACCAAGTTGAAAACGAATGGTGAGAGGGGGTCACCTGTCTGAGTCCTTGATATGTCCTGAAAAATCCTCCTCTCTCTCCCCATTGACATTGATACAAACTCTACCTCCCTGTACTGTCTGCATCACCCACTTGATCCACTACTGAGAAACCCCCTTTTAACCATGATCTCTTCTAGGAAACTCCATTTTACCTTATCATAGGCTTTCTCAAAGTCAATCTTCATGATGAGCCCTGTTTGTTTTTTCCTTTTGAGTTCATGCATCACCTCATGCAGAATCACAATTCCTTCAAGAATATTCCTGCCTTTGGTAAATGCAGTTTGATTTGGCCCAATGATCTCCTTTACCAACGGGGCCACTCTAGTATTCTGAGTTTTAGTAAAGATCTTATAATCCACATTCACTAGGCAAAATAGGCATGTATTGTCTAATATTGTTGGCCTCTCTGACTTTTGGCACTAACGTAATAACCCCATAGTTCAGTCTTTGTAGGTCAAGCTGACCAGCATACCACTCCCTGAACATCTCCATGAGTTCAGGTTTAATGAGTTCCCATAAGGTTTTAAAAAAATCATCGCCAAAACCATTAGGACGAGTGGAGTCTGATTTCATATCCCCTACAGTACCTTTAATCTCTTCTTCAGTAAAGGGTTTAGTCAGCTCCTCATTAATCCACTGAGGAATTTGTTAGTGCTGGATCCAAACAACCCTTTGTAGAACTCAGTGCAGTAGCTCATCAATTCCTTCTGTTCCGATGTCACACCCTGCTCAGATTCTAGGGATTTAATGGAACTTATCCTTCTCCTTCCATTGGCCAACAGTTGAAAAAATTTTGTATTTGAATCACCCTTCAGTATCCAGGTCACCCCACTCCTTCTCTGCCAATATATTTCCTCCATCTGTAAAATGTGTTCCAGTCTCTCCTCAATCTTATACCTTTGCCTCCATTCTTATATCTGTCGCAGCTTCGTTTCCTCCCGGGGTCGATTTGCCCTCTTTCTCTGCGATGGGATGGCTGGAGCTTTTCAACTCACCGAGGCCATGGACCAGAGTGCACCGACCAACCTTAGGAAAACGTTGGAAATCGTTTGCCAAGTGCCAAGCGAAAGCAAGCGAGCTTTGTAATCTACGGTTGCTTGGCTGCTCCTAGAAGCTCCTGGTGATCTACAATTCTGCACAACCTAGTTGGTTGCCAACAGCCCGACACCATCCTGTTACTTCCAACTCAAATTAAAGCAATGGAATCAACAACCTGCACAACCTTTTGCGACTACCATCCCTTAATTAAATTAAAGCAAGACAAGACTCCACTGATACGTTTGGTTGCTTTGCATCTCGCTTCATGTTCTTCTGACGTTTTTGAATTAAAATCTAGCCCGTGCGTATGCACGGGTTGATGGACTAGTCTAATTAAAATACTAGACTAAGAGATTGAAGAGGAGGGGACGCGGCTAGTATTGACCATTCTTTATTCTCTCATTTTTTTTCCAAAACAATGAGAATGCAGAACGAAACTACTATGGGTGAGATACTAACAGTTTTGTTAAATCTCACTTATAAAATTTTATTTCTTCATTCATAGTGGCATGCCTGCATTTTCTAAGAAGAAAATTAAAGATTAATCAGTTGATAAAATCAATTAAAATCATATTGGTTAGTTAAGCAATATTCTTCTTCTGAAAATCAATTAGTGAGGCAAAGTAGTTTGGGAAAATTTCTTCTCCCCATCAAAGATAGCACCCCCCCCCCCCTGTGCTCCATTATTTTGAATGCCCGATCCCTTATGTGTCACTACCATCACATTTGTTAGATAGTAACAAACACATGTGCATGTCCATGTCCATGTCCATTTTCATTATACCTGTGGTTATTGGAAAGTAAAACATATGATGCTCTTTTTGCATCTCACTGGCCATATCCTTAGCTTGAAACTATCATTAGTCAAGTAAAAAATGTAAAATGGAAGGAAAGGGGATGGTAAAAAGAAATTCTACATTACTTTCATGTTTGTGGGTAAATTAATTCAGTTTTTACATGATCCCTTAGCAACCATTTAACAGGTAAATAAAGATATAGTGGCATTGAACTATAGAAGGTTTCCGAAAATTAAAAAGACAGCGCATAACGGAAGTTATATTTTTTAAAAAGCGGAGGGAAGAGTGTAAGTTTGGATGGCAAAGAAGGAATTTGCTAGCCATATACATAAGATAAGAGTTTTAATATAGCCTGATTTGAGTAGTTCACTATATTGGTCAATGTTATCAACTTTTTTTTTGGCAAGAACGAACGTTGACGTTGCCTGCAGTACAGTACAATGTACTGGTGGATTGTCTCAGTCGACACGCCGTCACCGGTTACACCCAATACTTGAGCGAGCTATCAGTCTTGAGTGCTGTTCCTCGATCGATCGCGTGACTGACCATGAGCCACCACCGACGACTCTTGCTTGCTCTTGTAGCAGCTTCGTCTTTGGTGCTTGGAGCCTCGGCGGGCAGCGGGAGCAGGCTGACGCAGTCGACGAGCATCACCGGCGACCAGAGGCTTGTCTCGCCCAGCGACATCTTCCAGCTGGGCCTCTTCGCCCCCGGCAACCGCTCGAATTGGTTCCTCGGCATCTGGTTCACCGAGTCCCCGGACACCGTCGTGTGGGTCGCCAACCGGGACCGCCCGCTCAACGACAGCGCGTCCGGGGTCGTCGCGGTCAACGGCCAAGGATCGCTGGTCCTCCTCGACGGCGGCTTGGCCAACGAGACCGTCTGGTCGTCGTCGCCGTCCAACTCCTCCGCCGCCGCCGCGGAGCTCCTCGACACCGGCAACCTCGTTGTCACGGACACCGGCAGCGGCGCCGTGCTGTGGCAGAGCTTCGAGCACCCGACCAACACGTTCCTCCCGGAGATGCGGGTGGGCCGGAACCTCCGCACCGGCGCGGAGTGGTCCCTCTCGTCGTGGCGCGGCGCCGACGACCCGTCGCCCGGCGAGTTCCGGTACGCGATGGACGCGCGCGGGATGGAGCTCCACGTGTGGAAGCGCGGCCGGAAGACGTACCGCACCGGGCCCTGGAACGGCGCCCGGTTCGGCGGCATCCCGGAGATGACCACGTTCGAGGACATGTTCGAGTTCCGGTTCACGTCCTCGCCGGAGGAGGCGTCCTACATGTTCCGCGACCGCGACGGCTCGCCCATGTCGCGGGTGCTGCTGGCCGAGTCCGGCGTGATGAACCGGATGGTGTGGGACCGCGGCGCGCGGGTGTGGACCAGCTTCTGGGCCGGGCCCAAGGACCAGTGCGACGAGTACGCGCGGTGCGGCGCGTTCGGCGTGTGCAACGTGGTGGACGCCACGCCGTGCGGCTGCGCCCGGGGTTCGCGCCGCGGTCGCCGCCGGAGTGGCACATGCGGAACACCTCCGGCGGGTGCGCGCGGAGGACGCCGCTCCGGTGCGGCGGCGGCGGCGACGGGGACGGGTTCTACGCGCTACGCGGCGTGAAGCTGCCGGACACGCACGACGCCGCGCTGGACGCCGGAGCCACGCTCCAGGAGTGTGCGGGGAGGTGCTTGGCCAACTGCTCCTGCACGGCGTACGCGGCGGCGGACATTCGTGGGGGCGGGACCGGGTGCATACAGTGGTTCGGCGACCTGGTGGACACGCGGTTCGTCGTCGGCGGCCAGGATCTCTTCGTCAGGGTTGCCAAGTCTGAACTAGGTACCAGTCACTGACTAGACTACTCTCCCCCTGCTTCTTTTTGGTTCAAATAATCGGTCAAAATCAATTGCAACAAGTAAAATCAACCGTCTCGCTTTCCATTTTGTTCGCATTCGGTTCTCTCTCGTGTTTTTATTGTTTGCCAAAAAGTCCTTGAACTTGCATTTCAACAGTCTGTAACTCCACGTACCGACGACACGGTTCTGGAATTTCAAAATTTCCTCCAATTCAATAAGGTACTAGTACATGCTAATGTCGTTAGCTCAAATTATTATTGCAATTATAACTACCGATTTAGTAGATGCCACGAGGAATGTAACTACTCAGTCGTCATTATGGACGGTGGTGGAGTGGAGAGTGTGGTTGGAGGTGGCTGTGAGTTTTCCTACATTAAACCACTTCTTTGACTTCTGTTACTACATGACAGTGCAAAACCTAATCAATAAATTATTTTGTAATATAAATTTTAATACTACGGTGTTGACGTCAAGTTTACCGTTCAAACTGGCTTGCATACTTTCTAGATCAAGGCCCCGTTCGTTTCCTCGTTCTCTAAAATTTAGCACTGTTACATCAAAGAGAATCTTATTATTTATGAATATTTCGATCAATTTAATGACAAAACCCTTTTGACAGATTGATGCTAATTTTCGAGATGAATTTAATGAGCTTAATTAATCTATGTTTTGCTAAAGTGGTGCTACAGTAACCGTCTTCTAATCATAATTTAATTAACCTTATTAGATTCGTCTCGTGAATTAGACTAGGGGCCTGTAATTTATTTTATAATTAAACTTTATTTAGTACTCCTAAATAATAAGATTCTTTTTAACGTGACAGCTATAAATTTTAGACCCTAGAAAACGAACACACTCCAAGTAATGTACAGGACCTGCCGTACGTTATGCAACTTGCTCTTAGAACATTCTTCGCTGTCAGAATTAATTTTCCGCTGAAGTCAAGAACTGAATTTCCTCTCCATATGCATGCATGGGTGATGGGCCTACACCATGACTTGGAATAAGTGTTGAAGTCCAAAACGCTGATTGATTATTTTATCGAATGTCTCCGAAGAGACACTGATTCATTATTTTGGTTTCAGTCCATATCTGGTCTCATGTCATTGTCTCATTAATGTAGCCTAAATATTTATTCCCTGCAAATTTTGCTACGGTACTATTACCTGGGCTCTAGAATTTTGCTAAGTTCAACTAACCACATATTCTCTGCATCTTCATCCTCAGACGTCGTAGCCAAGCGAACTAAGAAGTTTGTGGTAGTCATCGCACTTGTGATTACAGTGTTCGCATTGCTTCTGCTCGTATCTGGCTTTCTGACATGGAGAAAGTTGCAGCGCAACAAGAAAGGTCACTCCTTATCACATTTACATTATATGTCTTCTGACGTTATATATAACATAATGCTAGCGTCGTGCCCTGTTGCTCATGTGGCTTCCCATTCCATTTGCAGTCACCTTTTGGGAGGACACTCAGCTTATGAGCAGTGAATGCCAGACGTACCCTTTGGAGAGCATTAGAGTAGCCACCAATGGCTTCTCTGCGGAGAACGAAATTGGACGAGGCGGGTTCGGCATTGTTTACAAGGTGGAAAAGTACTGACAAATATATACTATATTTATGTAGCTGAGAAATGAATTAACTAAATTACTTGCTGCCGTTCAAAAACTTTTCAAAATTAATGGCCATAGAAGTTTCAAACAGAGAAGAATAACGGCCATATGTATGTGCACCAAAGTATTAGGATTGTGTAGGAAGTCGTGAATTTTTTACTAGTACTATTAAAAATGAAAAGAAAAATGGTAACTGAAACTTTCGTGTACCTTATTGAGCTTTAACTTATGAATCTACAGTCATTAGTACGCCTTTTCAGATAGACAACAAATTTTATTGCAGCATGACAACTTACTTTTCTAACAAATTTAACTGGTATTTACAGGGCCAGTTATCAGATGGACAACAAGTTGCTGTCAAGAAACTCGCAGCAGAAGACACAGTGCAAGGCCTGAATGAGTTTATAAATGAGGTTGTCCTGATCGCGAAACTTCAGCACCGCAACCTTGTTCGTCTCCTCGGCTGCTGCATTCATAGTTCAGAGAGGATACTTATTTATGAGTACATGAGCAACAAAAGCTTGGATTACTTCATTTTTGGTATGTAGGGTGCATAACCATATCTGCATGCAGATGCAATTCAGTTGAACATGTGCTTACTTCAGTAAAATGCAAACAGACGAGACGCGCCGCAAGACTTTGAGTTGGAACACGAGGCTGGATATCATCCTCGGGATTGCTAGAGGGGTTCTCTACCTTCACCAGGACTCGAGGCTCAACATCATTCATCGAGATCTGAAGGCAGCAAACGTTCTCCTTGACAGCGATATGGTTGCCAAGATATCTGATTTCGGCATTGCACGGCTCTTCACCAGTAGTGCTGATCGTCAAGATACTGTCACTAAAACAATTATTGGCACATAGTAAGAATCTGTCTGAAAAATACAATTAGCAAATATATGCCACCATATTTGTTCCCATCATTTATAGGAATCTACTGACGACCGTTTCATTGGAACTCTGGTAGTGGCTACATGGCACCTGAATACGCTATGGATGGCATGCTATCATTCATGCAAGATGTGTACAGTTTTGGTGTGCTACTGCTAGAGATCATCAGTGGCAGAAGAAACCGCAGAAGTTTCAACCTCATAGCTCATGTAAGCAATTTTCCTCCTACCTTCACCATCGGATTGATACATATAGCATTTTTTTCGAGAAAAATAATATGTGCATTTGTTCGAGTATAATTAGGTTACCATATCCATATGTATCTAGGAGGCGTCTTCTTGTCTCCCAACTCACTGTACTCTATATATATCAGCCGATAGCCTGCAAAAAAAATCAAATATTCCACCAATCCTATTATACTATATGGTATAGAGCTAAATTTTATCCCTTTTATTTTCTGCTGGCTACCCACCCCAAACCCTAGCGTCACTGCCACATCTCATCTTGCACCGCCACCACCAGCCTTGTACCTCATGGCGCCCCTCAGAGCACGCCACCTCCATGACTCTCTAGCACGCCCCGGGAGAGAACCATGTCGATCTCTGTCATGTGGGCCGCGCCCTCCAAGGTCTCTTACGACACTGCCACGATGTCCACCACCGCCCCTGAGCTTGCTCCCCAATGGGTGTCGTCTCATTTGTGATTATATTTCAGGCTATCTGTTGGTATATATGGAGTACAATAATTTGGGAGATAAAACGCCTTCCGGATACCTAATTATACTATAACAACGTTTTATATAACATTTAAGAAAAATATCAAACTGGATCTGAAATGCGGAATGCCAGATTCTCCATTGACCCACGTCAACCTGACCACACGAGAAAAAACGCTTTCGAAATTCCGTAACGATGGACCTGTTCCACAGACGAATACCTGGTTGTCTTTTTTTTTTGTCAGACATGGGTGCTATGGGAAGAAGGCAGGAGTTACGAGATCATCGACCCAACAATTCGCAACAGCTGCACTGTTGCTGAGCTTAAACAGGCTGCGACGTGCATCCAGGTCGGTCTCCTCTGCGTGCAGGAGAGCCCAAGCCAGCGGCCACCGATGGCAGACGTGATCCCGATGCTGTCGCTGCAAAAAGCACCGTCAGAGCCGCGGCGGCCTGTTGTCTGTACGCCGATAAGCCACCCGACTGCCGTTCTTGGTGTTGAGGAGATAACATGTGGCAACGGAAATCTAACCATCACAAACCTTGAAGCCCGATAACGTTGACACCTGCAAAGCGGACTCAAATGAGTATAGATGAGGTTCTTGACAAAAATTATATGACATTTCTACTGAATGTAATCTCGTGATGTCTTCGTCCCCTTGTTATCCCTATTTCTCAAATCATGTACTTATGCTACTAACCTTGCATACGCAACTGCACAAAGAGTGTTTAGTGGTGGCTCATAAGGGCCCCTAAGCTTCCTGTCACTCGTGTACTAACATTTTCAACCTTGAGGTAAGTTCTTGATAACCTTCTATGTTTTGCAATTTTTCTGTTTATATACTAGATAACGGTTTATGAAACCTCTAGCTACGTGCCGTCAGCTATATGTGTGTATTCAGCTTTTGGTACCGGACTTGTTTCAACTTTGAAATCTATTTCTACTCCTTTGATGGAGGCTCTAATTAAAATTAAGAGGGTTATTAAAAAAAATTAAAATTAAAAGGAGTTTTTCGGTCCACAATACTTGCCAGTAGTTTTTCAAAACTACTGGCAGTAGTTTAATCCAACGGTAGAGATTTGAGATCGAAAATACACAACTACTAGCAAGTATTTTACCATGTTGAGGGTATTATCGTCAAAGTGATAGATTTATTATGATTAATTTTTATTTTAGTGATAATATAAATGTAAATCAGTAATGTAATTAATCTTTGATGTTAATAATGTGTTCAACATTATTCTTATAATAAAGTTGTGGTTCATATATCTAAATTATATTTTATAAAAAAACATAAATCCATTTATTATTAGTAAAATTACAAAAATACCCTTAAACAATTTGCAAATATTTTTTCAAAACTACTTACAAGTATTGTGGACCGAAAAACTTCTCATAATTAATTCCATTGGGGAATAAAGTACTGCACAAACAGACAAGCAAATTAAGCGAGGACAAGAATCATCAACCAGCCGGGCTCGCTTATCGAGGACGACTAGTAGGAGCAATAGTGCGTGAGCCGTCCTTGCCATTGGCCCTGTTTGGAGACTCTAACTCGGTTAGAGGTTAGAGTTGGTTTCTACCCAACTCTAACCCTTGAACTAACTCTAACTCTTTATGTGTTTGGATGCTAGGGTTAGATTGACTCAAAAGCTACTTTTGACTCATTTACAACCGGATTTTGTGTGGCCAACTCTTGTGTGGCCTCTTCACGAATGAGTAAAACAAATCAACTTTGGATCCAAACAGTTAAAATACGATAAATTTAATTTATCCATATAATATTTTACGTAAACAGACACCATAAAAATATTTTAGTGTTGGTCTCACTTTAGTGCGCCGGATCGAGTGTGGCTGGTCCTGTGGTCTCCACAGAACTAACCCCAATAATCACCCTTTAGAGGGGTTAGTTTTTTGGATGGGTTAGATGCATCTAACCCAATCTAACCCACTCTGTTTGGAGGATTGAGGGTTAAAGTTGACAAAACTAACACAATCTAACTCTAACCCATGGATCCAAACAGGACCATTGCCGTGTTGCTCTCCATCCTCCTTCACTGCACTGCACCACAATGGCTGCTACCGGTGCATTGCAGAGAGAGGGGCATGAACAACCAGAAGCCTCGCCCGCATCGGCCACGCGGGCGCCGATGCCGATGCCTGACCGATCAATCGGGCAGTCCTTGTCCGACGCGCTGTGCCTGATGCGCGGCCTTCCCCGACCGGGCGGGGCGTCACCATTCGCCTGCTGCACTGACATCGGCTTGTTGCGCTTGGAACTGCATTGCGCCCCTGAAAATGCCTGTTGCTCCCCCAATGGCGCCTCCTTTCTCTCCGCCTCTGTCCCCCTCCTTGGATTATTTCCCAGGCACGCGGCACAAGAGATTTTCCACACCGCGTCCATGGCATGTGTCTGCTTGTGCATGCCGCGACTGCACGGCATTCCTCACATGCATGGACGTATATATGTGATGCTGTGCTTCACGCGTCATTATCGCTGCGGCTGTGCAGTAGTCTCTACCGCTACGTACTATATATACGCTGTGCTATTATTAACCTGACGACGACCAATCAGGCTCTGTTCGTTTTCAGGTATATAATTTTTAGAGAGTCAAATCAAAGAGAATTTTATTATTTTAGAGTACTAAATAAAGTCTAATCTCGAAACTAATTGCAGACCCCTATCTAATTTACGAGACGAATCCAACGAGGGTAATTATGGTGTTATTAGAAGATGTTGACTGTAGCATCACTGTAGCAAAACATAGATTAATTAGGATCATTAGATTCGTCTCGTAAATTAGAGGGAGTCGTGACATAGGTTTTGTTATTAAATTAATAAAAGTACTACTAAATAGTAAAATTCTCTTTGATTTGATGTGACAGTGCTTAAATTTTAGAGGGCAGGAAACGAACAGGGCCTCAGTTAAATGGGGACTGATCCGGCCGATTCGTGCTCGACGCATCGCTTTCGAGCTCCAAGAGGAAGCAAAACACAGCGGACTCAGCTACTAGATGCTACGTATAGGAGGTAGCTGGGGCTATCTAAGATAGCGCTAGGAGCATGCAGTTAGCAGCTGGTGCCGGCCGGTGACCACACAACAGTGAGTCCTGTCTTTCCTGGTGTCCCACCGGCGACAGGCGGCCCCCTTGTTGCCCCGAACGAATCTGACCGGCCGTCTGCGTTCGTCCGGTCAAGAGAAGAAGAAGAAGTCGATTCAACAAGAAGGCACGCATTGATCGCTGGATTATGATCGTCCGCGTTTGTACAAATCTATATGCATAATCACTCACAAATCACAATTCTCTCAAATTAAGCTGCAAGGTAACCAGATCTGGAGCAAACACGCGAGAGCGAAAATCCTTCATCGTCACGCGTTCGTACATGCTGACGTGCGTGCCAAGGATCTCGCCTGCTCAATCTGTAGTACAAGAAAGTGACGTAACCTTCGTAGCCACCAAGCCTGGGATCCCTACGCCGCCCCTGTCCCTCTCCCTGCGCTCTGCCGACTCCGTACAGGGCGCCGTGCCGTGCAGTCCCTCTCTCGACAAGCAGCGCTGTGCACCATCACCGCTAGAGCCAAGCAGCAAAGCCAGCAGCTCGGCTCGCCGGGGCGTGAGCTCTAGCAGTATAAATTTGCACCCTCCGGAGCCAGAGCCCCGACCACCAACCAACACTGGCAAGCACGAGCATCGTCGGTCACAGAGAGCAACCTCTGATACGACGACGAGCTCGGCCATGGAGGCGCCGCTGCACCACTCCCCGTGCCACTGCCACTGCCCGTACCGGCGGCGCCACCGCGGCATCACGACGCCGCGGTGCTGCAGCACGCCGCGATGATGATGATGACGGCGCAGAACCCTCCTCCTCCGCCACCGCCGGTTCCGGCGATGCCAGGTCGTGAGCAGTGCCCGCGGTGCGCGTCACGGGACACAAAGTTCTGCTACTACAACAACTACAACACGGCACAGCCGCGCCACTTCTGCCGCGCCTGCCGCCGATACTGGACGCTCGGCGGCTCCCTCCGCAACGTCCCCATCGGCGGGTCCGCGCGCAAGCGGCCGCGGCCCTCGTCGGCAAGGTGGAGGGGCCCGCACGCGCCGCCGCACTCACCGCGTCATCCTCCTCCTCGGCAGCACCGCCGGCCACCACCACCACTGGGCCCTGCTTTGCAGCTGCCTCCCCTGCGGTTGCTCCTGCGATGGCCCAGAACGGCGGCGGCGGCCTGCTCAGCTCGCTGCTGCTGGGCTCGGTCCCATTGCTCGAAGGCCGGTTAGGCTCCGACCTCGGCCTCGGGCAGCCGGCTGCCGGGTCCACAGCAGGCGACTCGGCCTTGACCCATAAGCTGGGCTTCGGCGCGGGGCCGCCGCTGTGGCCCGCCACATTCTTGGACGGTAACTACGCGACGAACACGGCGCCGAAATCCGGTGGCATGTTTCCACCGGCCGCTGAGATGTGGCAGGAGCTCGCGGCAGCAATGACGGCGGAGGCCGGCGCGCTGCTGTGACACCGGCGACCACGAATGCATGGTGACGATACGTCTGTCGTCTCCACAGTCAATCGATCATGTACGCGATCTCGAAATGTTTCAACAAACGTCAAGATTATTTACTCTGTGGGTGAAACAACGAAGGAAACTTGATTTGTTTTTGTTGTAAATGGAAGCCAAGATGGAAGCGGAAAAAAATACCCTTAATGGTATATACCATGCAACATGCATCCGTTAGATGTGCACGAATCTCAAAATATCTCCTCTCCGCATCTTGTATTCAACGAAGTATTCTGTTTCGCTTCCTTTTCTGCGCTCAAGTATATCAGGATAGTACCACGTGCGGTCTCGGCGCCGGGTGTCCGGGTCACGGGCTGGCTCGTCTCCCCGCTGCGCCTCTTTAGTCTCAATCTCAATCATTCATCTTCTTTCTCCTGCCATTCTTCACCACGATTTCCCGATTGAAGCTTCCGTTTGCCGCCGCCACTGCTGCCGTTATAGTTCTGGATGCTCAATTTCGTCCTCTTCTGTTCGATTTGCAATTCCTTTAACTGAAGCCTAACCTGTAACTTGTTTCTCTTGGTTGATTTGTTCTGACAATAATTTCTTCAAGATGCCCGGCAATGGAGCTGCACGGTATCAAGCTGTTGATGTGAGTATCGACGACTTCATGCTCTGTCCGAGGATGCTGCAGCGGAGGGATCCAGTAGGGATCCCATCGAGCAGATTTGTGTCTGGGAAGAAGGGAAGCCCGTCGAATATTCAGGATGCCCAACAATCGATCTTTGTCGCATCAAGTAGTTTATGCGAGTATTTTTTTCAAAATCGTGATTTATGCGAGTATTGACTACTTCGTGCTCTGCCCGGAGGATGCTGGAGCGGAGGGATCCAGGACCGAATGCCGTCGAGCAGATTTTGTTTGGGAAGAAGGAAGAAAAGCTTGACGATTAAGGCAGCAGAGTAGTAGAAAAGAGAATCAGACTCCTGAAGCTCGTAATGCAACCTGTCTACTTAGACTAAATGCTTTGAGAGATGATTGTACCTTTTTTTATTTGACAACGCGTCCTTGTAAAAGAGAATTCCAAGACAGAAAATGCTGCAGGATATTGCAGAGTGAGTATAGTCGGGAAGTATAAGGATATGTTGGTAACTTTAACATTTCGTTTTTTGTGATTCTTACTGTTCAATTCATTTTAGCAGTTTCCCTTGTAACTTATAGTTTACTGTACATCTTGCTGGAGACATTCAGAAAACACAACATTTTACATGCCTTGTTTCATTATCTTTTATATGATTTTCTCTTGTTGGGGACCATACTTGGTAAAAGGACAAGACCATTGGGGGAGCAGCTTGCACCGCCACGCATCCTTCATATGGAAAAGTCCACTATTTACTTCACAATTGGATAGAACAATCCACTATTTAGCTTCAAAATTGGTTGGCCTGATTGGATAGAACAATCCACAAATGATTAATTACCTTAGATTGTGAACTGGCAGGGCAAACTAGAGCTTTTCCATGATGACCATTACTAAAAATAATATGTTTTGGAGGAATGTGTTGTTTGCCAAACCAGAATATATAATAATGCACTATGTGGAGCCATGGACTGACACACATGTGATGTACAGATGTCAGCGTTGCCTGTTCACCATACTATATTTTCACTATTTTGCACAACTGCACATAAGTAACCCCATTTCACTATAATGCTTAGTAATTGTCAGATAAGTATAAAAGTTATACGTAGGTGAATATTTGCATATTGTCAACGATCCCTATAAAAGTAATACCTTATTTTGATATGTTTTTTTGGTTATCAAAGCTTTACAAGATCCTTGAATCGACAAGGGAAACCAGTATAATGTTGATTTATACAGTGAATAGTGATCCTTGAGTCCACGAAGGACCACAACTTGACTAGCATTGATACCGGAATAACACATGTAACTTTTAGACCTTGTCAGGTTTCAATGAACTGGATGACCATTTCCCAAAAAGGAATGGGGCTGTGCTCTAGCATACCCATGTGGTGCACATGTACTCCATAAGGTTAAAAATTAGCATCAGAGTCTTTTGGAACAATCTACTTGATGTTACTTTATATTAAGATGTTCCTTCTTTTGAAATCTACTTGATGTAAAGAAGTGGTGAAAAACCATTCATTGAACTAATATGGTAAAATCAATCTTTTTCATGTCCATCAGATGGAAAAGAGGCTACCATGCCTACTTAACATGTGACTTTGTGAGTCCAACATGTTAACAATGGCTGCTGGCACCATGTGTGTACCTTGGGTAGGAAGAACAATAGGAGTACTTCAATGCAAATGAGTCACCACTGTTTAATTTTCCACTTTTGCTCTTATATATGTTTTTATTTTGTTTCCAATCAAATGTCAAAATATTTAATATCTGCTAAAATAGTTTGAAATAAATTCACTTCAATGCAAATGAGTCAGCCAAGAATTCGGATTATATAACCAAGACACTACTATACCAAAATGTTTAAAGGAGGTGTCTCTAAAAATATGTTTAGGTCAAGACTACTGAATTAGGTAAAAGACAAGTATAATAGTGAAATCACATAAACAATAGTGCAAAATACACAAGTCATAGGAAGCAGGTTGCATCGAAATGAAATAAACAATGATTTAATAAGTAAGTTCGTTGGATGACACAATACTCCAACTAATGACTATAATGTGAGTAATAGTTTCACTACAAAGATATAAGAAACAATGATATAGACTTTCACAGTTTCACTACAAAGATAAAATCTGATTTGCATGAAAAAATGGTGCTAAACTGATATGTCTTTCCAAGTTACAGGATATTATAGCTCCAACAACAGGTAGTGCTAAACTGCTTTCTTCATTGGCAGGAAATGGAGTCTTGAGTCATCTTCTCCAGTTGTCCTACATTTTGCAAGAAAGGTAGTGTGAGACAAAATGTACCCCAATCTGAACATGGCTATGCAGATCAGAACATTATTCAAACTATGCTTCAAAGCTGCAAAAGAAAAAAAAAATCCTCAATTTTTTAAGATCAAAATTTTCCTAACATTTTTTAGTGCTGATAACTACATGAAGTTTTTGTTCTCCTTTTAACAGAGGGACATGGTTTTACTACACGGTGTGTCTCTATTTGCTTCATCAAGTTTTGACAACACTACACTAGGAAAGCGCTAGAAGTCAATCATCATGTTAACACAACATTGAACGATTGAAGGTCTGAAGAAATCAGTGCCCATGCAGATATTATCTATAGAGTTGAAAAAGATTAAAACACAAACAAACATTTGAAAACAAAATGCAAGAATACAGTTAGATAATTTTGAAATAGAAAAAGTAAGATTGTTCACACTAGTCGCCAACTTATCAAAATAGACAAACCCAAAAATAATGAGCTGCCTTGATACAACCATAGATCCATATCTAATTTTCTGCAAGATATTTGGTTGTCCAACTCTGCGATTGAGTACCAACTCCAACAAGGACTGTTCACACTAGTCGCCAACTCAATCCGGGTAAAAACATAATGAGGTAAAGGCGATAACATGAGTAAAACCAACACTTCACTAGCTCTGAAGACATACATGCGCACTAGTCTAATATAGTAAATTGTGCCTTATTTTTAAAATTGTGTTCAAATTCGATTCAACATATGATGCAGATTGTTATCCGACATTCAGTTCATATTAAGCATTCATTTTGTTTTGCAAATGCTTCATGTTACTGGTATTCAACAGTACACTGCAGTATAACCGCAAGATTGAATAATAAATAAAGATTGACTAGTCTGAAGACATACATGCCCACAAAATTTTTGAAATGTCAACCTGGTAACAATGTGGCATAGCAGTACTTATGCAAGTTTTTGCTTAAACACTTAGGAAAATGTTTTTAAGTGTGTGGAACTATAGGTGGAGTGCAAAATATCTATCAAATGAACATAATCCAAAAAAAATGAACAGTTTGGTAAAGTAGTTTTTCATTTGATGTCTGTAGTAAGTATACAAAAAAAAACTATGTGAGCCATTCATTTGGTCATAGTATATTTCAATGTAAACCAAATTCTAGGTTGTGCCAGAGAATGGGTAAATCATTATGTTTCCTTTATGCATCAAAACTTTTCTGGATGAAAAGTGCAAGTATATAATTGTTACTTTAGGAGAATCAGGTCCCTTGTTAAGTTGTTATACTTGCGAGATTAGTTTAGTCGTGCTACCCAGTGCTATAATAAAGCAATAAATCGAAATCAATACCCATGACAAACAGACTAAACCCCAAATAAAAATTTAAAAATTAACAGCTAGAGCAAATTGATGATTGTAATGCAAAAGGGGAAGAATGTTCACACTCGCCACCTTCTTCCTGTAAAATAAGAACATGAAGAAGATTAAAAAAAAAAGAAGACAAAACCCAAAACATTGACGTAGCTTCCTGGAATCATAGATCACTTCTTGAGATTTTGCAAGGCATCTTATTCAAGTTGGATCCAAATCTGCTAGAGTTTGGACATACTTTAGGTGTGCTCAGAAAGTAATGGGGAAGGAGGCCAAACCTTGAACAACCCCAAAACGTTTTCGGGCATCTTCGGATCTTTGGATTTTCCGGTCACGGCCGCTGGTGAGAGCAGGAGCATCATCGGGGAGAAGGGGAATGGAATCGGATGAGAACAAAGAGGGAAGCGTAGATTGGAAACCGGTCAAGGAGGGTGGCGGTGGAGAATGGAGAAGACCTGTGGCCTAGGAGTCTCTACCATGGTGGCGACAGGTGCTTCTCGCATGGTGGTGCCTATTCCTGGTCTCATGGTGACGGCGGCGGCTGCAAGAGAGAGGGAGGACGAGGAGCTGCCGTGCTGGAGTAGTTGGTAGCCAGCGCCACGCCAAGCAAAGAATCTTTTCCTCGTATACGTGGGCCGCCGAAACGTATTCCTTCCATACTGGTTGGTATTCAGTCCGTAAATGTTTCCTGGTGGGCTGCGCGGATCCCAAACAAAACCAAATCTAACGGATGCATGTAACATGGTATATACCCTTAAGGGTACATTTTACTTTCCGAAGCCAAGATGGCTTCGATTCCTTCTCTATCAAGACCCCCTCCCCTCGACGCAGCTCGCCCTCACCTAGTAAGTGCGTGCGTGCGTCAATGGTTGTTCGGACCAAGAGTTCGAAACAAAGGTAGACCCCCTTTCCTTCCCAAAAACTTGCAAAGTGTCAGCAGCAGACCCGGCCTAGTCTAGACGACGCTGTCCAAAGTCCGGCTGACCTAAAAACCAGTCCAAGTCGAGGTTACCGTCCTAATTAACGGGGTCGAGCGAGCTCGGAACCAAACTTAGGGCCTGTTTGGCAGGGCTCCTAGAGCAGCTTTTGGACCGGATTCTGCTCCTAGGTCAAGAATCTGTCCAAACACTTTCATTCAAAACGGATTCTGCTCCTAAAATTAAGAAACACTTTTCCAAAATGAACTAGGAGCCAAAAGCTTCAGAAACATAGCTCCTACAGCTCCTCAATCATTTCTAGAATCTATTTTGGTTCCCAAATGCTTGAGAATCTGTTTTGCCAAACACACCAAGAATCCGTTTTGATAGAGAATCCGTTTTGATAGAGGAGCCGTTTTCTAGAGGAGCCGTTTTGGTGGAGGAGCTGTTTTAGAGGAGCCATGCCAAAGGGGCCCCGATTCCGATCCAACCCAAACCCATCCTAGTCCGTCTAGAGCCGTCCAATTCGGAAGTAGTGAAAACATACACTGTGTTGTTGCGAGACAAGGACTAGTCCCGATCCCCTAGCCATAATATGCTACAAACATCACGAGAAATGCAAATGTAAGTCAATATATTGGGCACTAAGTAAATTACACACCGTGTCCCTCTTGATGGTACAAGGTACCTACTACTCAAAAGGATAAACAAAAAATTTGATGTTGTAGATAGTTTTTTTTTCATTTTCTTTTTTAGGGACATAATTGATATGAAATAGTTTTGCCTTGCTAAGACATGAAGAGTCTCTCTTTCTTTTTCTCCTTTTGTTTTCTTAAATTTATCCGTACAAGCTCATCCATATAATCATTCTGTTAAATATTCTGTTAATAATCACCGAAACCCCATTAGAGAGTCTAGATGCATATTTAAAAAGCAATGTTAAAGAAAACCGTGAAGGATAACAACACTCCCTTTTAAAATTTGCACGGAGTATGTGAGTCATGAGGGGCATGTGCCCCACATATGAAATGGTATCTACTTGTTACCAAATGGTATAATTTTGTTTCAAACTCTTAAACGTACTATATAACTTCATATTTTTTATTCAATACTAATTTGGACCATTTCGTACTTAAGCACATGTGTTTATACAGTTATTGTCAAAAGCAGACCTAATATAGTACATCAATATTTTTGCTTCATATATACATGTTGTACAATCCAATAAATGCCTCCTGGTAGAGTGGAGAAACATCAAAATCTTGCCCACTCCCACAAATGACTAAAATCATAACTATTAGGTCAAAATATGAAAATATTGAATCAACATTTGAAAAAGATAGTTCTCAACAAATCAAATTGTTGGATCAAGAATTGGAAAATGTCATCAACAAGTGAACATATTGAGTTTTTTTCAACAAAATTGATGAATCAACATTTGAAAAAAATGTCGTCAACAAATTAAAATGTTTAGTCAACAGTCGGAAGATATTGTCAACAAATGAAAATGTTGAATAAACAATTGGAAAATTTGATCAATGAATAAAAAGTTGAGTCAAAAACTGAAAAATATTATCAACAAATAGAAATATTGAGAAGTTTGGGTGAACAAATGAAATTGTTGAATCAAAAATAGAAACAAAAAAACTATTGAGAATTTTGGCTTAACAAATAAAATTGTTGAATCAACAATGGAAAAAAAATCTCATTAACACATTGAAATTTTAAGAATTTTGGGTGAACAAATGATGCTTGCCATCAGTCTTGCACTGTTTTCGTCATCTTTGAAATTTGTCTCTATTATTTCGATCTGGACACTCCAGTGACGTGTTGCTCTCCGTGCACCTGCGCCGACGGCCCAGACCGCGCGCGACGGAACAGTCAGAAGGACATCGACCTCACCTCGCCCGCATCTGCCACGCCGGTGCCATTGCCGATGCCTGACCGATCAATCGGCAGTCCTTGTCCCCGACCGGGTGTGGCTGCATCCATCACCATTCGCCTGCTGCAAGGCGTTGGCCTGTTGTGCTTGGAACTGCCTTGCACCCCTGCATATGCCTTGCTCCCCCACTGGCAATGGCATATATATCCCTGCGCTGCCTGCTGTCCCCCTCCTTGGCCTGCAGACGCCACAAGAGATTTTGCACATAAACGTCGATCAATTCTGTCAGTTTGTGCATGCCACAGCTGCACCACGTTCCTCGCTGCTGTGCAGTAGGCTCTACCTCTACGTACGTAATAAGCTTATTACCAATCAGTTAAATGAATTAGCGGGGCCTGATCCGGGCGATTCGTGCTTGACGCATCGCTTTCGAGGAAGCGAAGGCCGACTCAGCAAGTAGATGCTAGGAGGTGGCTTCCGTCAGATAGATAGCGCTAGGAGCAAGTAGATGCTAGGAGGTGGCTTCCGTCAGATAGATAGCGCTAGGAGCAAGTAGATGCTAGGAGGTGGCTTCCGTCAGATAGATAGCGCTAGGAGCATGCAGATAGCAGCTGCTGCCCGTGACCACATTCTTTCCTGCTCGTATAGCTTCATGGAAATTTTGTCCGTCCGCCCCTGACGGCGCAGCTAAACGCGTCTGCTTGTTTTGCCAACGTCCCGGTCACGAAAAAGAACTCGATTCGAGAAGGCACAGTGCACGCCAGGTCGTCGGATTATGATCGTCCACATCGTTCCCAATTCACTCAAGTTAATTAACATTCAAGACAACCAATTCTCTGATGGAAACAACAATAATCTTCTCGAACTCACTGACACAAGAGAGTGAGAATCCCCGCTCCGATCCGGAATCAACAATCTCAGCAAAATGTCTCACTAAAATACCACACTCTTTGTTCGTTTCCCACAGGGTTCATTCAAACCCAAAACTCACGTTCGTATTATGCTGGTATGCTCGAATTGATGACGTGCAGGGTAACCGCCAGGATTTCGTCTGGTCGACCTGTGCAAGAAAGCAACGTAACCCTTGCAGCCACCAAGCTGGGTGGGGACCCTACGTCCCTCTCCCTTGCAGCCACCAGACTGCCAGCCTATCAATGGACTGCACCGGCATGGCATCATCATCCGCTAGAGAGAGCCTAGAGCCAACCAGCAAAGTCAGCATCTCGCCGCCGGGGCCTTGAGCTTTTGGTACTAGTATAAATTTGCAGCCTCTGGAATAGGCAAGCACAAGCATCGGTCACAGAGCAACCGCTGGTCCTCCAAGAAGCTCTAGGCTCTAGATACTCCGATCCACCAGGAACGACGATGAGCTCTGCCATGGAGGCGCCGCTGCACCGCACCACTCCCACGTGCCACTGCCCGTACCGGCGGCGCCACCGCGGCATCACGACGCTGCAGTGCTGCAGCAGGCGGCGATGATGATGATGGCGCAGAATTCTCCTCCTCCGCCACCGCCGCCGCCGGTTCCGTGATGATAGGCCGTGAGCAGTGCCCGCGGTGCGCGTCCCGGAACACAAAGTTCTGCTACTACAACAACTACGGGTCTGTTTGGTTGCTATCCGCACTTTGCCACGCTTAACTTTAGTCAATGTGTAGCTGCCATAAAAGGTTTGCCGAAGAAATTTGACGCCACACTTGTGGTAAAACTTGGCAAGAAATTGAGTCTATGACATGTGTGATAGAAGGTTAGAAAAATATGACAAGCCACAGTTATTATATTGAACCAAACAGTCGTCTAAGAATGTATGGCATGACTAAGTTGTGGCGTGACAAAATTTGGCTATGAACCAAACAGACCTACAACACGGCACAGCCGCGACACTTCTGCCGCGCCTGCCGCCGCTACTGGACGCTCGGCGGCTCCTCCGCAACGTGCCCGTTGGTGGGTCCGCGCGCAAGTGCCCGCGGCCCTCGTCGGCAAGGTGGAGGGGACCCACACGTGTCGCCGCAATGACCGCCGCATCCTGCTCGTCGGCAGCAATGACGACCACCACAGCCACATCATCGTGCCGTGGGGTCCTGCTAGTGATGGCCAAATGGGCCGGGCCAAATGGGCGGGCATGAAGCACGCAAATTTTGGTCCGGCCCGAGCACGGCACGGCCCGATGAATTTCAGGCCTGGGCCGGCACGGCACGGACGACCGGGCCGTGCTTGGGCCGAGGGGTCGGCATGACGGGCGGCACGGCCCGGCCCGATTATGTTTTATTAAATATATTTTTTGTTTTTATATATACAATTAAGTAGTTCTAGTTTAGTGGTAAGTGAATCCCTTCTTATGCATGAGGTCTCAAGTTCAATTCTTGTTACTAGCATCTATTTTTGCACCATTTAACACTAAATTTCTTCAAAAATAATTAAATGGGCTAAAATTTAAAACGGGCTGCCGGGCTAAACAGGCCGGCCCGGCACGATTTAACAATTTCGTGCCGTGCCGCGGGCCGAGGGGTCAGCCCGTGGGCTGGCACGGCACGACCCGTAAGTCATTTCGTGTCGTGCCGGCCCGTAATTTAAATGGACCGGGTCTTTTCGTGTTCGGACCGTGCCGTGCCGTGCCGGGCGGACTGTTTGGCCATCACTAGGTCCTGCCTTGTACCCGCCTCCCCTGTGGTGGCGCAGCGCGCCGGCCTACTCAGCTCACTACTGCTGGGCTCGGTGCCGTTGCTCCAAGGCAGGTTGGGCTGCGACCCGGGACTCGGGCAGCCAGCCGGGTCCACGGCAGGCGACCTGGCCCAGCTAGAATTTGGCCCGGAGCCGCTTCTCTGGCCCGCCACGTTCTTGGCCGGCAACGACGCCGCTGAGACGAGGTCGAAAGGCACCGGCGTGCTTCCGCCGGTTGCCGCGATGTGGCAGGAGCTCGCGACGGCAATGCCTACGCTGCGGGGGCGTCGCGTCGCAGCTGCTGACACGGGCGACCACGGACGCGTGGCCATATATATGATACGTCGTCTGTCGTCTCCACGATCAATCAATCACGTATGGCGATCTAGTCATCTAGAAATGTTTCAGCTAACATCAAGATTTACTGTGTGGATGAAAGAACGAAGGAAACTTGATTTCTTTTTGCTTTAACTGTCGGTAAATTGGTGGGCCGACCTGGAGCCGATTGCCTCAGTGCCGTGACCTCCGGATAGGTGGCCACTCTATCTCTATCAAGACCCGTGCATGAATCTCTTCCGCGCCCCATTACACATACAAAGAATATACAAAGAATATTTTTCGCACACAAAAAAGTAATTTTAAAAACTAATGATACTTATCATTGATGACTTAATCATTGCTAAAATGCCAATTTATTATCTAATCTAGTCATCGACTTTCTAAGAGCATCTCTAACAGTTCCCTAAATTAAGTTGCTAAACTAAAATTTAGGATGTCATTAGCAAAAACCATCATCCAACCGTTTGCTAAATCAGCTCCCTAAATTTACTAACTCCCAATACAGGCCCTTCAGGTGACTATATTTGGAGACCTCAGATACAGCTCCCGAAATAATTTTGGCGCCACCTACCCCAGAAAAATAAACATTTCCCGCTCCGGATGCCTCCAATTTCTTCCCTCCGCGCGGGCCTTGAACACGCCGCCGCCTGAACAACCTCATCCGCTGCTCCTCCGGTCGTTCCCCTCAGGTCGCTGCCACTCGATGCGCTCGCCGCCGCTTGAACTTGCTGCTCACCCCCGCCTCGGCTCGCCACGGCCGGAGCTCGCCGGTAGACGCCGCCCGTAGAGGTCGCCACCGCACGTTGGGCTCGACGCGGCCCGAGGGCAGCGGTCGCCAAAGCCCACAAAGCTCACGACGACCTGAGCTCGTCGTCGCTTGAACAGCTCGTCACCGCCACCTCCGGTCGCCCACCCCTCGGGTCACCGCCTTCTCCGCTTGCCGCCGCCACCGTTCCCTGTGCGCCCTCTGCTCCCCGTGCCTCCTCTGCTCATCGACGGCACTGCTCGCTGCCGCAGATCAACTCGATTGGCTTGGATTTGGTCATTCAAGGTAAGTTATGCATTGGATTGGAATTCTACCATTGCTCTGTCGATTCATGTTTCCTGTAGAACCATGTATTCAGCCAAACCTGCTGCTCCGCCTATCGCCGCCGATGTGTTTCGAGTTCTCCGTCCGTAATACTTAATCAATGGGATTAGATCAATCTGCAACACTTTTCTAATGGAAGAGAAAAAGCCCACAGGCCCACCACAAGAAAGGCCACGTGGCCTGATTTTTTTAAAAAATAGGAAACAAATTTAGGGAACTGTTGGATGACATGTTATTTTTTTACTCCCTATAGACATACAAACTCCCTAAATCCTGTATTTTGGGAGTAAAAATTTAGAGATCTGTTGGAGATGCTCTAAGTCCCGCAATCATATACTCCATTCATTGTCAAATTAATAATATTGGTCCACAAAGTGCACAGTTTCAGTTATTGTCATTATTCGCTAGTCTGTTGCTAGGTTTCTGCTAGATCTTGGTCCAATGGTGTGTCAAATATTTGTAAGACTTGCATTCTGAAAGGTGTATGGAAAAGTTCTCTGCTTGAATCCCTGAAAGGTAGTATATGGAAGAGATTCATGCATCTGCTCAACTCATGTTGCTTCCTCCTACCTCGGCTGCCATCCCTTTACATTGTTGTTGAGAAAAAGAGAGTTGGAGCAGCCTAAAACATGGATTTATTTTTTGTAAAATACTGGTGCAAAATTGGAAGATGTTGCTTCTATATGCATGTATAGATAACTTATTATTGCGTTGTTCTCAAAGACAATCTTTGTTATGTGTCTGCTCATTTGAATTCCCGGGTTACACACAGGGAGACTGACTTGATGTAAGCCTTGCTGTAAAAAGAAAGAAATCAGTAAAAGTAATGTTGGCATGTGCAAAAGATATAAAAGAAAACGACGAAGAAAAACTTGGCGGGAGTATGTAATGACATCGGAGGGGGCATATGTCCATGTGTCCCGCATAATGCTATTATTTTATTTCTAACTCTACAGTTCTGTGTTGCACAACACCATGAACGCCACGAAGAGGCAATGAAGAGTAACTAGCTTGTAACCACAGCAGTTAACACACTTTATTTCCACCTAAATCTAAACGGTCAAAAATCGCCTATTGCAGATAAAGACTCCTCTGCATTGACTGAACCAATGCAATGGACGAGTTGTGTATTTGTTTTCCATTGTGTTGAATGCTTGGTTATTCTTAATTATCACTATAACAAAACTAAACTATAGCCACACCACCCAATATCAAGTAGCCACGGCAAGAAAAATTGACCGTGGCTACGGTAGGTGGCGGGCTACGTTGCTTTGGGCCGTGGCCATAGAAGGCCACTATAGCCACGGTTGGCTTTGTGAACCGTGGCTATAGTGGCCTCCACCAATAGCCACGGTCCATGTCATCAACCGTGGCTATAGTGGCCTCTATTGCCATGATCGAAGAAGTGGACCGTGACTATTGTTTTCTACGAGTATAAAAGTCGCGTTCGGTCGGAACAAGAGCTCACTCGAAGTGTGACGGCCTGAAAATTGGGCAAAATTATGAAAACCGAGGGGAGAAGTTTTGAGCTCGTTTTTTTACAGTATTTTTTCTCCATGGTAAGGGAAACTCATCCCATGTATCTTTGTTGCTATAATGTTGTAATCAAGGAGAATTTTGGGTTACCATTTGACCTAGGTTTTGATTTCGATTTGTCAAATTTCTCCATGTTTATAGATTTGTTGTTGGTTTGAGTAGTGTATAATAGTCTCATACATCATGTATATGTGTTGCATACAAAAAAAAAATCATGTCCTACAAGCGTTTTTCATGTCAATCAATTCAAGATCTAAGAGACCCGGAGCGCAATTTAATTATTTTAAAAAAAAGATTCGAGTGAATTAATAATAATTTGTATATTTTATTTTTATGTATTTTAGCACATTGTCTTATGCCCTATATTAGTCCCTTATATTTCTATAAATATATAATATTCATACTGGTAATTAGATTATTTTATATACCCTATATTAGACTTTTGATTTTCATGTCGAAGAAGAACAATGTACTGATTTTGATGAGGAATTGCTATGTCATGTTGAACCGCAAGTTTTACTCAATCCAGGAACAACAAGAGGGCTTGATAACTTTGCAACGATAGAGAAGGCATCAAAAGATTTATTGTATGAGGAGTCTACGGGATGTTCTAAAGAGAATATTGTGTTACGTACGGTTCTCGAGCTCATAAAATTGAAGGCCATCTATGGGTAGTCGGATGCTAGTTTCACTCGAATTGTTGGATCTCCTTTCGGATACACTGCTGAAGCCCAACTTGTTACCAAAAAGCACCTACTATGTTAAGAGACCGATATCCCCATTATCGCTGGGTGTGCAAAAATCCACGTATGCCTAAATCATTGTATATTATACCGGGGATAAGTACAAGGACATCGTGAGATGCCCAAAGTGCAAACGAAGTCGTTACAAGATGAGGACTATGATGTAGACACAACTAATAAGAGGGAAGAATGACAGGAAGAGGAAGAGAAGCGAGATCGTCAATCATAGCAAAGATGATAGTAAGGTTCCATCTTGCTCATGTGGTACCTATCGGTGGTCGATCGCATAAGACGTATATTTGCGAATCCAAGAGATGCTCGACTCGATGACATGGCATACACGTAAAAGGAACCCTAATAAACCGAGTCATTCATCCGATGTAACCCAGTGGAAAAACTTTGATAGTAACCACCGTGACGACTTCTCTCACGAGCCAAAAAATATACGGTTTGCATTGAGTACGGATGGGATGAACCCTTTTGGTCTAACGAGGAACGTTCACAACATTTGGCCTCGTGCTGCTAATAATGTTCAACCTCCCGTCATGGTTGTGCCACAAGAGGAAGTACATATTGTTGTCCATTCTTATTTACGGGCCGAAAGAACCTAGTAACGACATAAATGTCTTCCTGGAACCATTGTTTGAAGATATGCAAAAACTATGGTTAGAAGGTGTCCGTATGTGGGATGAGCACCGAAGAGAGTACTTTACGTTGATCTCGTGATGAGCGGTAACAATTGAGTATGGCAAAGTTTGCCATAGAAAGAGAGAAGGAGAGGATACGGATCCCACGAGCGCACCGCGACGGAGGTGTCCGTCCCGAGTCCGAGTTCATGAGATGCGGAGAGCGTGATTGAAGGGAAGGTGATGGTCAACCTCAATGAATACTTACGCAAGCTGGAGTATGAGCAATGAGAGTGGTCGATGCGCCGGTCGAGGTGGCTTCACGATTGATGCACATGGGGCAGCAGCTCGGAGAAGCCATGGATTCACCGGAATGGGGAGAGAAGTCCAAGGGCAATCCTGGTATTTAGAAAAATAATATATGCCCAAATCATACACATATCATCAAAATGGTACGAGGGGGACTAAAATTTGAGATGAATGGCATAAAAGGGATATACGTTTTTGTGGTGGTGAATAAGAGATTAGAGTTTAAGCCAATGGCGCGAAGGAATTTTCCCTTTGATAAATTTCAGAAATTTGATGGCCATGACACCGGCCATTGCTTCACTCGCAGCACCTTGTAGTGTTCGGCTTCGTCCTCACGCTTGGCCCTCGGCTTCACGGATGGGGTTCCACCGACTTAAGTCACTCCGCCTCGACGGGTGGGCCGGTGGCTACGTGTGGCCCACGTACAATGACTCACTGTCCGGTGACGACTCTCGGCTTCACAATCGATGACCGCTTCGCCGCCCACCTATCTAGACGTTGTTGTCACATCGACCTAGCTTTGGTCATAGACGTTGTTGTCACATTGACCTTTCCGAATTGGGCATTTGTCTTTCTTTTTACCCGATTCTGCAATAAAACACTCATACAACATACTCTAACAAAATAGGATTAAAATTAGGCCTCAAGTCTCTATGCCCTAAAATGATAGTAAAATGATAGATAAAAAGATAGTCAAAACAAGCACCAACAGAGGATAATTTTCTGTTGACGTTCTACTGAAATGAGATTGATATCAATTTCGCGTCGTAGTGTATAAAGTGTTTTGCTAGAAATCGTGTTGAAATCGGTTTGTTTGGCAAACTTTGCCGCTTAATTCCAATAGAAATTACCCATAATTTATTCCAAATGTAGCCTTATGTCCTATTCGGATCCAACTCCTAAAATTTAGCTAGTTAAACTATAGCTATTTTTGCTCCTAAACCTTAGACTACTCCGTCATCTCCACCCTCTAAAAATCTCCTAAACTTGGAAAAATGCAACTAAATTCAAAAGTACCCCTCCCATATGTTAGGAATAGAAAAAGAGTAGAGGAGAAACTTGTTAATTAGCCAAAGACTTTAGCCACGATCCAAATATGTACTCCCTTCGTCTCAAGATATTTGTTATTTTAGCTCTCAACTAGGTTCATCAAATATGTTATCAATCTGAACATATATAACAGTTATCCAGATTCATGGAAGATACTATAAATTTGGACGCACAGAAATCAAAGGAGTGGGACAAACACACATGATAAGTCTGTTTTACCAAATAGTTTGACTAAATAAGCTACATAACTCAAAATAAGATGAAAGATTATTTTAAATGATAATCTAGAGCTAAAGCTGTTTTCTAGACGGCTGAATCTTTTTTTTCTTTATAACGACGGCTGAATCTCTACAAAACATATCCGTAGCCAACCGCAGGATCCAAATGTTTAGCCAAAATGACAGTCGAGCCTAGTGCCTACCCAAACGAGACCGCCCACCGGTTCCTGAACCCATCAACGGGCAACACAGAGCCGAAAGCACGAGCCCCCTTCCAGCACGGTCGGTCGGTGGCTTCTCGCTGCAAACCACAGGACCCGCCCGCCCGCAGATTCCGACTCGTGCCCGTGCCGGCGTGCGCTTGCTCGAACCCGCTCGCCGCCGCCTCGATTAAAGAGAGAACCGTGGAATCCTCGGACTCTCAAATCCCCCCAACAGTACTCAGCAGCGTAGCACGGCGGCGAGAAGAGAGGGGGATTTGGCACGCGGAGAAGAGCCCCATCGGAGATGGTGATTCTGGTGGTCGCGACGACGTCAGACCCGGCGTCCATCGGCCCCGCCGCCGCCTTCCTCGCCATGCCCGGATGGTCCCCCGGCCCGTCAATCGCCGTAAGCAGTCGTGCTATCCCCTTCAATCTGATCCGCATAAGTCTCGATTCCATCCATGCTGTTGCGCGTTGCTCCAAGCTCGTCATTAACTGTGCTTCACTGGGCATCTGACTGTGGTGCTCTCCTCAGACCTCAGTGCTGAGGTTTGAGGTCATGCCGTGTTTATGGTTGGGATGCAGGATATGTTCTTCATGTGGGTTCAGGCAACTGTATGTTTATAATTAATTCTGGATGCATGTATGAATACGTACTGTACCAATAGTGATTTTCAAGGAGAGCCGGTGTCTAATAGGTTTGGTAAAATTGACCTACTCCTAACTGCTGACTACATGACCTAGTAGTTCACAGCCATGTCATGTCCTTAGCAGGCTGAGGTATTGAGGCAATTACGGGCTATACATCAGTTGACGAGACTTGTTGACCTCAATGGACATGTTTCCAGTATTTTGTGTGGGATCAAACACATTGTTTAAAGATTACCGTGACAAGTATATCCGAAATAAGAAATCACATTTCATTGCCCGATCTTGTATCAGACACAGATGCATCACGATTAAATTAAGTGCATCTAAATGTTGTTCGTTTGTGAAGTTGAAATTAATTAAATTGGCTGACCAGCTATCTTTATATTCCCTAAAAGTACCTGTTGATTTCCTTTTTGTTTTGTAGGAGGGGATGGAAAGCTTTACTAATGGTGATGTTCGGTTGCTGAAGCATGAACACAGCATTATTGCCGAGGATCATCTTGACCACAGGTGGCAGGAAGCCACTGGAGAGATCGTTTCGGAGGTCATATTCCTGAGCAAACACACTGCTGTCTCTAACCGTCCTGCACTCACTGTCCATCCCATTGGTATGTTTACGACTCATATGCTCATATGCTTCGTTCTCCAACTTTTGGCCCAGTGCAATTCTCTGACACAGTCAAATTCTTGATGTGGTTTTTTTTTATGAATTTCATTTGCTGCACGATGTATCAAATGTGTATGTGTGCTCAATAAACTTGAAGTATATTACTTGTGCTTATGGTGTAAAGGCAGCTAGCAAGATATTCATATTTTTAATGACATGAATATAGATCTGCTGATTTATTGAAATTGATGGCTTTTATTTCCACGACCATTAATTTGCTTGCCAATGGACATGGAGCACTTATTGTTAATTGCTTAACTTAAGGTGTTCCACATCTGAGAGAGGATGAGACTCCACCTCAAGGAGGGATTCCTGGATGGGCAGCAATGCCAAACCCTCGAATTGGCCCATGGCTGCGGTTGATGCAGAAGGTCGCAAAGGACCAAGGCCTTGTTCCAGAGTTTGAGGTACCTTTCTCTCCACTAGTGATGCATATTGTATTGTTGTTTCTTCGACAATGGTTATGACTATGATTGTTTTTTTTTCTTTTGAAGATTACACTCGAGGCTACTCACCATGGGCCTGTTACCAACACACCCACCATGTTTGTTGAGATAGGTACACACTTATATCAGTTCTTCCATTTTTCTTATTTCTGGCATGTCATCATCCATAATTGGAAAAAAGTTTGAAAAGCACCCTTCAAATTACCTTTTTTTATGTGGCGGTCTCTCTTCTTTTCAGTAGTCACTCGCCCTGTTCGGCTGATCAAGAAGCCAGCTTATGCTGGTTGCTTAAAGCACACAACCACTGTTGCTGCTTGGAATAAGCAGCCAGCATAAGCTGGCTTCTTGACCTGCCGAACAGGGCAACTTACTCTTGGAAGCCTTCTTTGGATTTGTGTAAACAATTCTTTCTTTGTGTCCTACATCATATTCAACTCCTATGCACATTCTTGGGTTTACAGGATATTCCATTCCTTCATAGTTGCAAAGTGGAGTTATGGATATCATAATAAACCAAGGATCTTTAAAACATGTTTTTTTTACAACACAACTAACATAAGCATTTACTGTCAGATTCATGTGCAAGCTTCACATGTTGGTGGGATTTTTTTATTGTACATTCCCTTTTGAATGTTATTAATAGAAACTATGCATACCTTAGGCCCTATTTGTTTCAGCTTATAATCTAGTTAGATTATATAATCTCGATGAAATAATCCACTAGGCAAACAAACAGGTCAGATTATTTACCCAGATTATATAATCTAGGGGTTCAGATTATTATAATCCATAATCTCCTCAAGAGATGCTTATTTCAGATTATTTTTGACAATAGACCCTCTACCCATAGTAACTTCATACAAAATTACTCGCAATTGCTATTGGTTACATAGAGAAAACATTTCCTTCTGTTTTGATTCACCAACAAGGTTATTGCCTCGTCTATATCAGAATACATGTTGTAAAATCTGCTAAGTAAAGAGCAACAAAAAAAAATCAACGATAAGGTTATTCCCTTGTCTAACAATTTTTGCTGCAATCTGTCAAATATATTGTTGTCTTTTTACATATAAAATCAATAATTTGAGTGTCAATAATCTAGGTTGCCAAACAGCTCCATCTAGATTATATAATCTGCATATATAATCTAGTACCTATAATCCAGATTATATAATCTATAAGCTGAAACAACAGGCCTTTAATGTTGGTGAGATTTATTTGTTTTACATTCACAGTGCAGACAGGACATCTGTTAAGAAATCTACATTTAAACTGAGGATTCTAAATGTGAGGACCCGAATTTCACCAACGTGAAACCCGGACCCTTTGTACCTCTATGCCACTCCCGGGAGTGTGGCACGTACATCCAACACATGTTAGTACGAGAAAACCATAAATATAAAGAGTAATCAAGGCAAGATAATAGAATCTCCAAGTACATTATTAAAATGCATAAGTCTCAATCTCAAGAGTACAAGAGCGTGGCACGCGGGCCATCGCGAAATCATGGTAGAAGTCTAGCGAAGCGGAAGCAAAGCGGAAGCATCTCTCGGTGAAGAACCGTAGTGAAGTCCATACCCACAAGCAACTCGAGTGTAGGCGAGACCGTCTGTCGGGTACCTAGATTAGGGAACCCTAATCATGGTACTTAATAGCGGGCTAACGGCTCCGTCTTGTACGCATAAAGGATACGAGAGGTGGGGCCCGAAACCTCGCCTCGCCCGACCCCGGTCGGGCGAGGTCCACGACTTCCGCCCCGCCCGACCCCGAGGCGGATGGTTCCATGAATCTCCGCCTCGCCCGACCCGGGTCGGGCGGGCCCACGATCTCCGCCTCGCCCGACTCGGCGTCGGGTGGGACCGCAATCCCTGCCGCGTTTGCCTTTGCTTCGCGGAGAAGCGACCTCACCCACCGGATGGGGGAGGAGTTACGGCGGGCCGGTAGGCGCAATTGCGGCGCTCGGGAACTCGTCTCACCAACAAGACGTGATGTGACCGGCGCGAGTACCCTCCTGTCCCGTTCCGCGGCGCCGCACGCTAGCGCTAGCTTAGGCTGCAGAGCGGCGTGATCATTACCGAGCCCACCGATGGTCCGTGGACCGGACGGAGGCCAAGCGATTGACAAGACAATAGCACATGATCCGCCCTGGCTGACCAACGGTGTCCGCCCGGGTCCGAGAGGGCTACCCGCGGCCTCCGCCTCGCCCGACTCCGGGTCGGGCAGGTGCACCACTTCCGCCTCGCCCAGGCTCGGGATTCGAGGCGGGCCCGGCGGTCCTCGCCTCTCCCGTCCGGGACTCGGACGGGCTCGGCGGTCCCCGCCTCGCCGACTCGGGGGCAAATGGCTTCCTCATGAAGCCTCACGAGTGAACAGGATCGCCATAACTCCGCTCGGGAACTCACCAATCCACGGGGATCGGGTGAGATCGGCGCGGCTCCTCTTGTCTCATCTTCATGCGTCGCTCGACACCCCGGCTCGACGACAAGACGGAGGCGCCAACCCCATTTCTGCCGGAGCCATGATGAACGGGAGTGACGGATGGAGACCGCCATGCGACGAGACCGGCCGCCACGGTGACGAGCGCGGCATTGACTCCGGCGCTACCAATCAAGACCGACCGTACGCCGCACGACCGGAGCGCCCAAAGCGGCCCGCATGCGAGCGAGGTAATGCACGGCGGCCCCGACCCCCTTGGGACGACATGTGGTAACTCGACCCCACCCGTAAGTGGCCCGGCCCTTGGACTATAAAAGGGACCCCACGCACACGCAAGAAGGGAGACACACCACGGATCGGGTTAATCGAACTCATCGTACACACATCCTAGAGCGCATTGCACGCAGAGGCTTGGAGCAACCCTCCTCCCTCGCATCCTTTGTAGCTCTTTTCACAAGACGAAACACGAACAATCCTCGAATCGGACGTAGGGCTTCGATTGCCCGAACCAAGTATAAACCACGCCCTCCTAAATCATCCAAGGCCCATCCGAGTAGTAGCGTCGATCCCTTCAAAACACAAATTTACTTGTCGGCCGGTTTCACAACACCGACGGTTGGCGCGCCGAGAAGGGGGCCCCGACGCGTTCGACGATCTTGAAGATGGCGAGCCACACCGTCGGCCGGACTCCGGGCGCCCTCGTGACCTTCGGGAGCCCGGAGTTCATCGTGGCCGGAGCCGGGAGCCCGTCGCGCGTTCTCCCGCCGACCTCCCGGTCTCTACACCACTTTCCCGCCGTGTCCGCCGGCGCGGAGCTCGCGGGCATGGCGGACTCGGCGGTGGGTCCGATACCGCCGACCACCACCCTCGCGGGAGTGCATGATGGTGGAAGACGGGGACACCGGCGACACCGACGGCATCAACGACATGGGCCGTGCGGCCCGGCAGCCGCCGGGCTCCGGCCGAGCGGCGCCGCCGTCCGCGGCGGTAACGCCGGCGGTGCCGGAACGCACGGCCGCACGCCGCGGTGCCACGACGACAAACCCCCGGAAGCCCCGAGCCCGGGAGGAGGACGACCTAGAGCGGCTGCTCCGACGCCGACGCGAGGTCGCGGAGACCGAGCGGCGATTGAAGGAGGAGCGCGAACGCCTCGAGTGCGAGGTAACGCGGCGCCGAGCGCAGCGCGAACTCGCTCGCCGGCGTGGGCGCGAAGCCCAAAGAAGGATCCTGGACGAGGCAAACCACCTCGTTCCCGTGTACGAGAGGCCCGACCGAACGTGGGCTGCGGCCGCGACACCGATGCGCGCGCTTCCGCAACCGGTCAATGAGGACCGGCGGAGGATCCAAGAGGAGGTCGGAGGCCTCCCGGACTTGGCGGCCGTCCAACGAGCCGAGCGTGAGCAGAGCTCCGCCGCGCGGCGGAAAGAGGCCGGTGCCTCCTACCACACGCCAAGCCGGCCCGGGACCGAAGGATTCGGCCCACCCAACCGCCGAGCAAAGCGGAGCAGGAACTCGCCGTCGGTTCGGCGGCGGATGGGCGAGTCGCGCGACGCACGCGATACCCCGGCCGCCGGCGCCGGGAACAAAACCGCGCTCCAAGGCGCGGCCGAGGACCACGGGTACGCCCCGGCGCGGAGGGCGATTCGATCCGGAGGAGGATAAACCTCCGGTTATGACGGGGCCCAAGGCCTTTGGGCTCGCCATTCGGCGGGTTCCGGTGCCCCGGCGATTCCGGCCCCCGACGAGCATCACCAAATACAACGGGAGACGAACCCCGCATTATGGCCGGAGGATTACCGCCCGGCATGCCAAGCCGGCGGCGCCACCGACGAGCGGTTCATCATCCGCAACTTACCACTCTTCTTGGCCGATTCGGCCGGGATGTGGCTCGAGCACCTCCCGAGGGCTCGATCCACGATTGGTGGGACTCGGAGGAGGCCTTCATCGGCAACTTCCAGGGCACGTACACGCGCCCGGGAACCCGTGGGACCTCGGGACTCGCCGCCGGCGGCGGACGAGTCCTTGAGGGACTACGTCAAACGCTTCTCCCGCAAGTGCAACACGCTCCCCAACCTCGCCGACGCAGAGGTGATCTCGGCGTTCATCGCCGGCACCAACAACGAGGGCCGGTGCACGAACTCGGCCGCAACAACCCGCGCACCGTCAAGGAGCTACTCGACGTGGCAACCGGCCACGCCTCCGGAGAAGACGCCGTGGATGCCCTCCTTCATCGAGTCAAGGGCAAGGCAAAGCGGAACGAGAGTTCCGGTGCGGGCCCGTCCGCCCGCACGACAAGAAGCGAAGCGAGAAAGAACGGCGACCGGTGCCGCCGTGACACAAACCTCGTCGCCGCCGCCGAGCGCAAGCCGAAGAAGCCGACCGGCGACGACGGCAACAAGGGCCGGCACTTCGAGAAGATGCTTGGAGGCGCCGTGTCCCAACCACGGCCGACCCGTCAACCACGCCCTCAAGGATCGCGGGCCGATGCTCAAGTTCCCGGGTACGAAGGCGAGGAAGTTCGACCCCAAGAACCCCGGCCCCAAGAACGACGACGGCGACGACAAGGACGCGGATGGCGGTTTCCCGCAAACCACCGGCCGCCTCATGATCTTCGGGGCGGCGGGACCGGCTCCTCCGGGCGGCACCGAAGCGGGAGCGGCGCGAGGTCTACGCCGCCGAACCTGCGACCCCGACCTACCTCAAGTGGTCCGAGGCGGCAATCACGTTCGACCGCGGCCGACCACCCCGAGCGCGTTCCCAGACCCGGACGTTACCCGCTCGTCGTCGACCCCATCGTCTCCAACAAACGACCGACTAAGGTAGCGATGGATGGGGGTAGTGGTCCGAATGTTTTGTATGCGAGAGACTCTTGATGCCATGGGGGTCGGCCGCTCTCGGATCCGGCCATCGGGCGAGCCCTTCCACGGGGTTGTACCGGAAAGACGGCCGTGCCGCTTGGACAAATCGACTTGCCCGTCACCTTCGGCACGCCGATCAACTACCGCACCGAGACTCTCACCTTCAACGTGGTGGACTTCCCGGCGCGTACCACGCCATCCTCGGGCGACCATGTTACGCGAAGTTCATGGCCGTTCCCAACTACATCTACCTCAAGCTCAAGATGCCGGGTCCGAAGGGGATCATCACCGTGAACACGTCGGTTCGGCGTGCTTACGAGTGCGAGGTGGAGTGTCGCGACTCGGCGGCGGCGCTCATCAACAAGTCCGACTTCCCACGGTCGCAACTGCGGAGTCGGAGGACACGTCGACCCCAAAGAAGGCGGTCGGCTCTTTCGAGCCGGCCAAAGACACCAAGATGGTGCCCCTCGACCCCGCCGACCCCGAGGGGAAGAAGGTCATCATCGGATCCGCGCTCTCCGACAAATAGGAAAGCGCGCTCGTCGAGTTCCTACACGCCAACAAGGACATCTTTGCGTGGAAGCCCTCGGATATGCCGGGAATCCCAAGGAACATCGCCGAGCACTCCCTCAACATCAAGCCGGGATCGAAACCGGTCAAGCAACGACTCCGCCGCTTCGACGAGGAGAAACGCCGGGCAATTGGTGAGGAGTTAGCAAAGCTCCTTGCCGCCGGCTTCATCAAAGAGGTGTACCATCCCGAATGGGTTGCCAACCCTGTACTTGTAAGGAAGAAAAGCGGGAAATGGAGAATGTGTGTTGACTACACGAGTCTCAACAAGGCGTGCCCGAAGGATCCGTTTCCCTTGCCACGCATAGACCGGATAGTTGGATCGGACCGCGGGGTGCGAAACCCCGTGTTTCCTAGATGCCTATTCGGGTTATCATCAAATTCCGCTAAGGATTGGTGATCAAGAGGCCACCGCGTTCATCACACCCTTCGGCACGTCATCGTTACATCACTATGCCGTTCGGGTTAAAAAATGCGGGAGCCACATACCAACGCTGCATGACCAAATGCTTCGGTGACCTCATCGGACGCATTGTGCGGGCATATGTGGACGACATCGTAGTCAAGTCCACTCGAACCGACGATCTAGTCGCCAACCTCGAAGCCGTGTTCCAGCGGCCGAGAGTCAACGAGTCAAGCTCAACCCCGAGAAATGTGTCTTTGGGGTCCCGAGGGGATGCTCTTGGGATACGGCGTCTCGCAACGTGGCATCGAAGCCAATCCCGAGAAAATCGAAGCCATCGCGAAGATGGGGCCGATAAAAACGTAAAGGGCGTGCAAAAACTCATCGGCTGCCTCGCGGCGCTAAGCCGTTTCATCTCCCGACTCGGAGAAAAGGGGCTGCCACTTTATCGTCCGCTCAAGAAGTCGGACAACTTTGTCCGGACAGCCGAGGCGCAAGAGGCCCTCGACCACCTCAAAGTCAAACTTTCAAGCGCGCCGATCTTGACTTCGCCGGTCGAGAAGGAGCCTTTGCTCGCTCTACGTAGCGGCAACAAATCGGGTGGTGAGTACGGCGTTGGTGGTGGAGCGTGACGAGCCGGAAAGGCGCTCAAGGTGCAACGGCCGGTCTACTACGTCGGCGAAGTCCTCTCCGACCGCAAGACGAGGTGGCCGAAAATCCGAGAAGGTGTTGTACGCGGCGATCATCACTCGGCGCAAGCTTCGGCACTATTTCGACTCTCATCCGTGCGATCGTCTCCTCCTTCCCGCTTGCTGAAATTTTGGGTAATCCGGAGGTAGCGATAAAAATCTCGAAGTGGGCGCTAGAATTAATGGACCAGGGTATAGAATACACGCACCCATCCGCCATAAAATCACACACTCGGTAGATTTCATAGCCGAGTGGACGGAGACCCGATTACTGTGGTTCCGGGCGAAACGGATCATTGGCGGGCTGTACTTTGACGGCTCCCTCACGAAGAGGGGTCGTCGGGAGCGGATGGCAGCTCATCTCGCCGAAAGGTGCATGCATGCAATACGTCATCCGACTCAACTTTCCGGCCTCTCACAACGTGGCCGAATACGAAGCCTTGCTCAACGGCATGAAGGCAGCGATTGATCCGGGGATCCGTAGGCTCGAAGCCTTCGGCGATTCCCGGCTCGTCGTGGATCGGGTGATGAACGAGTCGACTTGCACCAACCCGAAGATGGCGGCTTATTGCGGTGAGATCCGCCGTCTTGAAGAAAAGTTCGATGGATTCCAAGTCAAACATGTCCTTCGGCGGGACAATGAAACGGCCGACTCATTGGCCAAGATGGGATCCAATCGGCTGCCAACACCGGTAGGCGTTTTTGCTTGCGACCGGGATGAGCCGTCTATCAAGGAGCCAACGGCGGCCGACCCCGCAAAGGGAGAACAAGAGCCGGCTCCGATCGAGACCGCGGAGGTCCTGGTCGCCGAGCTTGGCGCCAACGACGACACGACGGGTCCGGTCGACTCGACTCCCGACCACTGAAGGGGACTCGGGGCTGCGCCCAAGTCGGCGGATGATCGGCGGCAGCCCTACCTCGACTATCTGTTGCAACAAAAATTGCCTCCCGACGTCATGGAAGCGCGCCGACTCGCCGCGACGCGCCAAAACCTTTGTCGTGATCGGCGAGGAGTTATACAAAAAGGGGCACACCGGCGTCCTCCAACGCCGCATCCCTCTCGATGAGGGTAAGCGGCCGCTCAGGACATCCATGGTGGAACGTGCGGACATCACGCCGCACCACGAAGTCTCGTTGGCAACGCTTTCCGACATGGCTTCTATTGGCCGACCGCGATCGCCGACGCCGAGCAAGTCGTGCGCACTGCGAAGGGTGTCGACATTACGCACGTAAAACACACCGGCCGGCCCGGGCCCCGCAAACCATCCCCATAACATGGCCGTTTGCCGTGTGGGGCCTAGACCTGGTCGGCCCGTTCAAAAAGGCACCGGGAGGCTACACCCACTTGCTTGTCGCCGTGGACAAGTTCTCCAAGTGGATTGAGGCGAGGCCGATAGGCAAAATCGACTCGGACCAGTGCCGTAAAATTCTTCACCGACATAGTGCATCGGTTTGGAGTCCCAAACACAATCATCACCGACAACGGTGCGCAGTTTACGGGAAAAAGTTCCTAAACTTTTGCGACCAGCAGGGCATCCGAGTTGATCGGTCCGCCGTCTCACACCCCCAAACGAACGGGCGGTGTGAGCGCGCAAATGGCATGGTCCTCCAAGGATCGAAACCCGGATATTCAGCAAACTCGGAACATTTGCCGGGAAATGGGCGAAAGAGCTCGGTGCGGTGTTGTGGAGCCCGAGGACGACGCCGAGTCGAGCCACGGGTCACACTCCCTTCTTCATGGTGTACGGGGCCGAGGCCGTGCTACCCACGGATCTGGATTATGGAGCTCCGCGCATACAAGTTTTCGATCCGGAACTCAATAAGCGTTATCTCGAAGATGCGGCTGGACCAAATCGACGAAACAAGGGAAGCCGCACCTGCTGCACTCGACCGGATACCGACAAGCACTCCGCCGTTACCACGACCGCAAGATCAAGAAGCGCGCCTTCGAGCCCGGCGACCTCGTCCTTCGACTTCTCCAGGGGAATCAAGGCCGGCACAAGCTAACTCCGCCATGGGAAGGGCCCTACACGGTAGCCGAGGTGCTCCGACCCGGCACGTACAAGCTCAAGGACGCCAACGGAAACGTGCTCACCAACGCATGGAACATCGAGCGGCTACGTCGCTTTTACCCTTAGCTTGTTGTTTCGTTATTTATGCAAATGAAATAGAGAGACAACCTTTCTCTCTTTCGTGTTGTTTTCGACAAATGACGAGTAAAGTCCAAATTTGCCGGCCGCCGAACACCGGCGGGTGTGCAAAGGAGGCCGTGTGTGGGTCCCGGTTGTGCCCACGAGCTGCGGAACTCACACGAAAATCCCTCGGTGCGGGCCCGGCTCGGACGGAACCTAAGCGCCGACGATGGCTCGGCGGTCCGATCGGTCGGCTCGGGACTCGACGCCTCTACGGCTAGGAGCGGCCCGAGTTGTCGATCAACCGAATGAAAAATCTAAAGCAACTAGGCGGTCCGAAAGAGAAAGGAGTCACGAAAGGGCAAGAGTTTAAAATTTCGAACGAAGTTTAATCCCGTAGTGCAAGTCCAACTCGGACAGGACCCGAACGCCAACGACCACTCGGCCGATCCGATTAGCCGACTCGGGACTCGACGCCCCGGCGGATAAGAGCGGCCTAAGTCACCGATCAATCGAATGAGGAATCCTAGGCTACTAGACGGTCCGAATGAGAAGGAAGCCACAAAAGGGGAACATGTGAGAAATTTTGAACGAAATTAAAACGGATAACTTGTTCACAAAATAAGCGAGTTCTTCTTCACATCTTGGCCACCGGCCGACTCGACTACCGGCCACTCGGCCGACTCAACTAACACATTACATTATCTACTCGTCATGCGGCGACGGCGGCGGCGGGAAGGCGTGCGAGGCGAGGAGCTCGGCAAGCTTGGCGGCGATCGGCGCGGCTTTCCTCTTCATGTCCTCGATCTCCTGCTCGGAGAAGCCGGGCACCATGCCCGACCGTGCAAGCGTGTCGAGGTCGAGGTTGTCCTCGAAGTGTGTCCGCTCCAGTACCGGAGTCCACGGGACCCGGCTTCAAAACTCTCACGCCGCAGAGCACCAAAACGATTGGTGATGGAGAGAAGGCGCGGCTCCAAATTGGTGGTCCCGGGCGGTCGTGGCACCTCCAGCTCATTGCGAGAGGAGCTCGGCACCGATGCGGATTCGGTCGAGCCGAACTTCTTCCCGCCGCAGCCCGTCCGAGTCCATCTTGAGCTCCGAAAATGAAAAGGGAGAAGAAATCATGAGACATGACACCAAAAAAAAAAAAAAAAAAAAAAAGAAACTTACGATTAACCTCACTCTCCAACGTCGAGAGTTGGGAAGTGAGCTTGGAGACCGATTGGGAGGCGGCCTCCTTGAGCTTGCGCTCGGTGTCCGTCGCCTCGCGCGCGCTCGCCGCGTCCTCCTCGGCCTTCAACGCCCTCACCACTCGCCGCTCGGACCTCGGCCGGCCGGGACTCGGCCACCGGCGGGCGTTCGCGGCATCGGACTCGGCCTTCTTGGCCCTTTCTTCCGCCGCCTCGGCCCTCTTGGTGGCTTCGGCCGAGCGGGACTCGGCCGCCCTGCGCGCATCATTGGCCTCGGCCGCCACCCCGGCCGCCTCGGCCCTCTCCTTCTTCGCGTCCTCGGCCTCTCGGACGGCTCCGAGGGCTCGCTCCGTGGCGCTCTGCGCCTCCCGGTCAAGGCGGGCCCGTTCCCTTTCTTGGAAGCGGATGCGGGCATGCTTGGCCCGGTTCATCATATCCGGGTCCGAAAAGGAGGAGAAAATCATGAGCGAAGCAAAAAGAGACCGATATTGCGCGAAGGAATGAACACGCGCTCACCTCGGCCGGCTCCGCCGGCGACTCGACGAGATGGAGCGCCGCGTCCAAGACGTTGGCGGCTCGACCGCGATCGTGGCGGAACGCGCCCCAAATTGTTCGCTCCGCCGGCTCGTCAAAAGTGTGCGTCGGCCCTTGGGGTCCCACAACGTGCACGACCCCCGGCTCCGCGGCCGGGCGCGGTGCGGCGTGGCGGAGGAGCTCGGCGGAGGACCCTGCGGCGGAAACGGCGCGGAGTTGGTAGCCGCCGTCACCATGGCCATCGTTGGCGCCGCCGTCTCTGGCCGACCCCCGCCTTAGTGCTCGGCCGGCCGAGGGCCGCCGGGGATGGCGCAGCGAGGGCCTCCGACCCCGGGCCGCCGCTTCCGAGCCCCGACCAACGGACCCCTGCGGGATGCGCGAATCAACAAACCGAAAGACGAGAAAGAAGAAGGAAAGACGAAGGAAGCAACACTTACCGGTACGGGCTGTCGTTTGGGTGGCGGTCGACCGCCGACCCGAGATCCTCACGCGCCTCTTGCCAAGTGCCGCCCGCGGGCACTCGCGCTGCACGGCTGTCGCGGGGCCGACGTTACCGAAAGACTTCGGCGCCGTCGCCGGCTTCGGCGCCACGGATAAAGAGGTCATGGAGGCCGGCGTGGCCGTACTCGGACCCGACAGGGTCGCGGCCACCGCCGGAGCAGAGCCGCCGGCGGCGCGATCACGGCGCTCGAACGGACGCCGACGGGGCCGCGGAGGCCATCGCCGCCATCGTCGTCGAGGCGAGCCCTCCCGCCACCGGCTGGCGCACGCTGCGGTCACCACGGTCGACGTCACCGCGGCGGCCGAGGCCATCATTGCCCCCGCCATGGTCGTCGCCGCGGGGACCCGGTGTGCGGGCGGCGAGGGCGGCGTGGTGACGACCGCGGAGATCGGGGCCGCGACCCGGGCACGGCGGCCGGGGTGGTCGGCGTTGTGGTGGTGGAGGGCGCCAAAGTCGGCGGCTGCGGCGCCGGCATGCGCCTCGGCTCGCGGGGAGCCCGGCGCTCCTTCCCGGCTCGGGCCGGCGAGCGACGCGCCGACGTCGTCCGGCGGGATCCACTTCCGGAGGGGCCGGCCGAGTCGGGCCCTCGCTCGATGTCCTCCTCCTCGGCGAGCTCGTCGATGGGGGGGACATGTCGACGAGCTCCTCGTCGTCACCCCGATCGTCGTCGTCGGAGTCGGTGCTGCTGCTCTCGGAGAGGACGATCCGGCCCGAACGGCGCCGGTGCTCCTTCTCCGCCTTCCGTCGTTGCCGCGCCGCCTTCGGGCCTTCTTGGCGTCCTTTCGAGCTTTTTGCTCCTCGGCGCGCGCTCGATTGATGGCCCGGACGTCGGCATCCTCGGGCAATGGGGCGGGGAAGGAATGAATCGCAAACCTCTCCGCAACACGGAAACAAGTGGGGGCGACAGCGCAAAAGTAGAAAAGTAAGAGAGGTCGGAACTTAAAACCGACTCAACCGAAGGCAGAATTAAAAACTTACAAACACAATCGCCCCCGTTGCGGGAGCATTGGTGGGTGATTGGGGACCGGCCAATCAAGCCGATCCCACGCGGCGGCCGTCTTCGGCATCGCCTCCGCGAGTCGGGCCTTCAACTCCCGGAGCGAAATCCGAGGGTCCGCCCGGGGGTTCACCATGCGGGTTCCCTCCCGCTTGAAGTCACTTCCCATCTCCGACATCATCCGATGCCGGCCTGCGCAGCGGTGCGAGCCGGCGCAGGTGGTAGGAGCCAATGACCCCAACGCCGGTCACGCCGGCTCGGTCGAGCGCCTCCACCGCGTCCAACGGCGCGGCGATCCCCTCTTCTCGTCGCGGGCACCCTGAAGTGCCACTTCTCCGCGCGGCATTGATGAGGTTGCCGGTGAACTCGGGGAGGGGTGAGGCGGCGGTGTTCCTAAGGTAGAACCACCTGCTCGTGCCGGCCCTTGTTGGAGTCGGTGAGGGCGATGGAGATGTACTTCTCGGACCGGCCGCCCCGCGAGTCGGAAGGCGGCGCCGCCGATGGGGACGGCGCGAGGGTTCCCGGCCGCGTCCTTCTTCGTCACCAACCGGCAATCGAAGAAGTGCTTGAATAGCTCGAAGTGGGGGCGATCCCCGGAAGCCCTCGCACAGCCGCCACGAAGGCGGCGAGGTGTCGGATGGAGTTGGGGTTGAGGTGCTTGCAGTTCCAACCCGTAATGGTGGAGGATGCCGCGGAAGAAAGGGTGAGGCGGCATTCCCAAGCCGCGCTCGTGGAAGTGGCGGAAGGAGACGACGTAGCCGTCCGGCGGTGCCGGCAGGGCCTCATTCCCGGCACCGGCCACTCCATGGCGTCGGTGCGCGGCATCGGGAGTCCGCGCGCGACAAGGGCCTCAAGGGACCCGACGGTGCGGCGGGACGGAATCCAATCCGCCATGGCGAGGATCGGATCGGATGCGCGACGGTGGATTGGGGAGAAGTGAGGAGGGCGGCGAGCGGCGGACGCGGCAAGGCGAGTCGACGGAGCACGCGAGAACAAAGGAAGGGGATGGGTTTTTGCGAGCGCGAGGCGAGAGAGAGGTAAGCGGATGCGTCCCCCCTTTTTTCCCTTTAAATAGCGGTCATGTCAACCGCCCCGCGGCACTTCGACTCCCGCACCTCTACTCGTTCCGCGATTTAACCGGGTGCGGGGACCGAAGAGGCCGCCGCACGCGCCCGACGCGCAGCCATAATGCGAACGCAAGTTCCGCATCTACGGCGAACCGCCGCGAGATGCGCGCCATCATGGGAGGCGAACCGTTGCGCTTCGATGGCGCCCGATGACGGGCCGATTGGGCTTGGAATCCCATGAGGCTCGCAGGTATATAAGGCTAGGGGATGAAAACGCCACGACGCCCGGCTTCCGACCCGGGGGTTCGAAGGGCGGCCTCGCGAAAGGGTTCGGACGCCCGCCCCTGGACAAAATTAAGTGAGGGGTTGTTAGAGAGGGATCCTTAGCGATCAACACCCGTGCACCGTAGCACAATGGGCATCTATCGACGGCGTCCGAGTCCGAGTTGAAAAAGCCGTGGTCTTGAATCCCGCGAAGGGAGGGCGACGAGCCCGCCGACCCCGATCGAAAGGGGTCGGAGATCACAAAAGACGAGCACTCGGATATGAATGAGGCCGACTCCCGCTAGTCTCCATCGGATCCCCGCTAAGGGCACGCCGAGGCCATCACTTGGACATTCCCGTTTGGAGCTTAAACGAGCACCACGCATCGAACCATCGAGGAATGACGTGGCCGCTCACTACACGCCTCGTCTTACCGTAAAGACGCGTGGGTGTGAACGAAATAAAAAGACGAAGCAGCCCTCGGGCGGATCCGAGCAACGAGCGAAGACTCGGGGCTCGCTTTCGCAAATAAATGATAAAACGCTCAAAATTGTTAACCCTCGGCGCAAGTATTCTACTTGCCCCGAGGCTCGAAGCTACACCGGCGGGTGCGCTCGCGCGCACCCACCGGAAAACAAATACACGGGAAAACCCGAGGGTTGGTCGGAAAAAGCCTCGACGGCGACCCTTTGCCCTCGGCCACCGCCAAGGCTCGGGGCTACTCGTCGGGTACCTAGATTAGGGAACCCTAATCATGGTACTTAATAGCGGGCTAACGGCTCCGTCTTGTACGCATAAAGGATACGGAGGTGGGGCCCGAAACCTCCGCCTCGCCCGACCCCGGGTCGGGTCCACGACTTCCGCCCCGCCCGACCCCGGGTCGGGCGGCCCACGATCTCCGCCTCGCCCGACTCGGCGTCGGGTGGGACCGCAATCCTCGCCGCGTTTGCCTTTGCTTCGCGGAGAAGCGACCTCACCCACCGGATGGGGGAGGAGTTACGGCGGGCCGTAGGCGCAATTGCGGCGCACGGGAACTCGTCTCACCAACAAGACGTGATGTGACCGGCGCAGTACCCTCTCGTCCCGTTCCGCGGCGCCGCACGCTAGCGCTAGCTTAGGCTGCAGAGCGGCGTGATCATTACCGGGCCCACCGATGGTCCGCGGACCGGGACGGAGGCCAAGCGATTGACAAGACAATAGCCCGTAATCTGCCCTGGTCGACCAACGGTGTCCGCACTGGGTCCGAGAGGGCTACCCGCGGCCTCCGCCTCGCCCGACTCCGGGTCGGGCGGGTGCACCACTTCCGCCTCGCCCGACTCGGGATTCGAGGCGGGCCCGGCGGTCCTCGCCTCTCCCGTCCGGGACTCGGACGGGCTCGGCGGTCCCCGCCTCGCCCGACTCGGGGGCAAATGGCTTCCTCATGAAGCCTCACGGGTGAACAGGATCGCCATAACTCCGCTCGGGAACTCACCAATCCACGGGGATCGGGTGAGATCGGCGCAGCCTCCTCTTGTCTCATCTTCACGCGTCGCCCGACACCCCGGCTCGACGACAAGACGGAGGCGCCAACCCCATTTCTGCCGGAGCCATGATGAACGGGAGTGACGGATGGAGACCGCCATGCGACGGACCGGCTGCCACGGTGACGAGCGCGGCATTGACTCCGGCGCTACCAATCAAGACCGACCGTACGCCGCACGACCGGAGCGCCCAAAGCGGCCCGCATGCGAGCGAGGGTAATGCACGGCGGCCCCGACCCCCTTGGGACGACATGTGGTAACTCCGACCCCACCCGTAAGTGGCCCGGCCCTTGGACTATAAAAGGGACCCCACGCACACGCAAGAAGGGAGACACACCACGGATCGGGTTAATCGAACTCATCGTACACACATCCTAGAGCGCATTGCACGCGGAGGCTTGGAGCAACCCTCCTCCCTCGCATCCTTTGTAGCTCTTTTCACAAGACGAAACACGAACAATCCTCGAACCGGACGTAGGGCTTCGATTGCCCGAACCGAGTATAAACCACGCCCTCCTAAATCATCCAAGGCCCATCCGAGTAGTAGCGTCGATCCCTTCAAAACACAAATTTACTTGTCGGCCGGTTTCACAACACCGACACCGTCACTCCTCCTCGTCGGCTCTCTCAATCGGCTCGGCCGGCTCCTCGGCAACGGCGTCGAAAAACAAAGTGATAAAGCCGTGAGTACATAACGTACTCGAGCAAGCCGCAAACTACCTAGCAACAATGTATGCATGTTGGGATAGTTCAAGGAAAGGCAAGGGCTAGCATCTAAAGCATTATTCCTCAAGTCTATGTGACTCATATTTTATTATTAGTCAAATTTTATAAGTGGCCTTGCAGGAAACAACACAATCCCGCAAGGGTCAAGTTTTATGTCCCGCACACCTCCACGGGACCACAGCTCGAAGTCGGAAGTAAAACACCTATCGAGGGGAGAAGTAGTAAATGCTAATCAAGAGTGTCGCTCAAAGGTGGTGCCCAATACCTTGGGCTAGGCTATACGTATAAATTTATATATATCTCTCGCAGAGAGTAAGCAACTGTACCCACGTGAAGAGGTACTCAAACAAAAGACCACCGTCGTGGCCCAAGCAAAGCAACACTCACAAGATCACTCCTCAAAGCATCGAATGGGTGGCGCCCGTCCCTCAGTGTCCGGGATCCTCTAACCACAACATAGGAAAAGAAGGGCCCGAAGGGTGTGACAAGGCGTACCACGGGCCAGGTGGGATATCCTCTCGCTCGCGGGTCGAGACAAACGCTCCAACACCCGCTACCACTAATCTCTACACCACGGCGGGCCACCCATTCCTCCGCTAAGTATCATGATCCAGCCCCCCATACAAGTCACGTGGTAAGCTTAGTAAACCAAAGAGCGACCAACTAAGAACCGGTCCTCAAGCCGCCGGGCGAGTCACCATCCCTCTCCTCAAAAACAACGAGTCTCAACAACAAGAGTCATCACAACAGGGGCCCCAAAACCCAAGGCCCCTACACAACCGTACCCGCAACAGTACTCTCCAAATAGAGACTCCCCGAAGTCTCCCAAGCACCTAACCACCTACACACTCGTCCCCGCAAAAGCCCTACATGGTATCTAGTACGTAAACTCGACACCTAAGAAACACTTACAATTTATTTTACACAAAAACATGTATAGTCATCATGGGGTTCCATTAAGCAACTAAGCGAGTACTAAGCATGCGAGTAACGATGAGAACAACCTATGGCAAACAGTGGCAAGGATGGCAAAGTATGGCATAGGTAAACTACAAGTGCAAGTAACCATTAATCATGCATGGTCCAATTTAATGCAAGTACTAAATAGGATCAAGAGTGGTCAAGGGTTGCGGCTTGCCCGGATAGGGCTGCTCCCAGTGCCGGGTCGGGGTACTCGTCATCGTCGTGTCTGGCGGGAACTCCTCAAACCGCGGCTCGGACGGAAACTCCTCGGCACCGTCCGACGTACGGATCGTGAAACGAGGGTTAGGCACGCAAAACGAGACAATAGGAAAAAGGTACGAAACGGACGACGGGAATTACGATACTAGAACATGACCAAAAGTTACACTAACGCGTAGAGAACGTCGCTACGAGTCTAACGCAATCGACCGCGTATTTTTCTCGAGTCTCCAGGAGAAAGATATGAATTTCCAAAGATAAATGAATTTTGGAAATTCAGGAAAACCCAATAAAAGAAATGGAATATTCTCCGGGATATTCTTTGCCACGTAGGCGCTACGTCGGCACCACGTTGATGCCACGTCGATGCCACGTAGATCAATTCATCTACAAATCAGCACCACGTGGCAATTCTTCCGCCACGTGGTTGCCACGCACTGCCACGCGGGACGACACTTCGGCGCCACATCCGCGGACATCTATGCTACGTGGCGCCACATCGCCAGAAAATCACGACATGTCGGCGACCACGCCAAGCATCACCGGAGGTGGCGGCGCCGCCCGAGCTCCTCCGCGGGCCTCGCCGGAAGTTCCCCTTCTCGGCGCTACGGCTCGCCGCCCGCTCAACGGAGCACACCGGGGCCTTCACCGCGACGCCGCGCACCTGTCCGCACCAAGCTCGAGCTCCGGCTCCGATTGACGACGGCGAGCGATCTCGCCGGAGATGGCGCGGCGGCAGGGCGAAAGGGGAAAACCCCACGGGTCCCCAAAAGCCCCAACGGACAATACCAAAAACGAAGCCCTTGCTTGCGCGAACCTGCTAGTCTTAACCCCGGACCTCCGGACCCACCGGAGCTTCGTCGGCGGCGAGAATCCGCGGCGGCGGCTCAACGGTGTTCGGGGAAACCTAGCAAAGCTCCGAGCTTTCCCCCAATTAACGCGCGCGCAAGATGCTACGGACCACGACGAAGACGAAGGAATAGAGAGAAGAGCATGAGCTTGGTCCTAGGCTCGAGCTCACCGGCGTCCATGGTGACGCGGTGGCGGAAATCGACGGAGCTCGTCAATTCGCGACGAATTAAAGGGGGCGGGAGGGGAAACGATGCGGCTACTCACCGGGACACTCACGCGCGGCTCGGAAGAGATGGGGGCGGCTTGACGGTGGTCGGCGACGACGAGCACGGCGGCGGACGACCACGACGGCGTGCGAAGGGAGACGGTGACCACGCTCCTCCGTGTTCCGGGCTACAAGACGGAGTCAAGGTCGCGCTTAGGACCAAGCGAAGCGGTAAACGACGAAGCGCAAGGAACGGAGCACAAGCTCACCGGGGAGGCACGGACGACGATGATCGACGGCAAAGGAGTCGGCACCCGAAATCTTCTCGTGTCCCACGCTTCAACTCCCGAGCTCCGCTCGCGAAGCCACGAGCACTAGCGTGCTCCGCGACTCACGCCGTGCGCGAAAGCAACACGAGCACCGCCGGCTCGCCACTTCATCCATGGCGGGGAGAATACCGCAGCGGCGGCGGTGGCTAGGGTTTGGCGATAGGGGAAAGAATGGGGAGGCGGCGGCGGCTCGAGGGTTTTGTAGACGGCAAAAGTTGAGGGAGCAGGTAGGGTTGTCGGGCGTGCCGGACGGCAACCGCTCGACGCGCCGCGTGGGAAGGGCGCCGCTCCGAGCGCCGGTTTGAACGTGTGGAGGAGAGGCGCCGGGGAAGAAAACCGTAGTGCGTGGGCCGGGCCGGATCGGGCTGGACTAGGTTTGCGGCTGAGTCGGGCGCGAGAGAAAGAGAAAGGATTCGGCCCACGGTGCGGAATTTAAACCAAAATCCTTTGCGAATTAATTTGATTTATTCCCTCTTTTTTGAGCAATCGAACCTCTTTCAAATTCGGAGATTTATTACATAAGAATTTTGTTTACAAACTAGGTCTGTTGCGGACTCCCCCTTACAAGAATCTCGTCCTCGAGATTTCACTCCTCATCCTCGAACAAGTGAGGGAAGTCCTTCCTCAAGTTATCCTCCATCTCCCAAGTGGCCTCTCGCTCGGTGTGGTTACTCCACAACACCTTGCAGAACTTGATCTTGCGGCTTCTTGTTTCCTTGAAAGCCACATCCAAGATCTTGACAGGATACTCCAAGTACTCAAGGCTGTCCCGTAGATCCAACACCTCTCGGTGCAACCTGCTCCTCCGGCACACGAAGACACTTCTTGAGCTGCGAAACATGGAACACATCATGCACTCCGGCAAGGTGTCCCGGCAACTCAAGCCGATAGGCGAGATCTCCAATCCTCCTCACCACACGAAAAGGTCCAACAAACCTTGGTGCCAACTTGCCACGCACGTGGAATCTGCGAGTCCCACGAAGTGGAGAGACCTTGAGATAGACATAGTCCTCAACAAAGAACTCCAAAGGTCTCCTCCTCTTATCTCGCATAGCTCTTCTCGCTCGCTCTCCGAGCAACTCGGATATGCTCTCTCACTTGCTCAACCTTCTCTTCAGCCTCTCTCACAAGATCCGGTCCATAGAAAGACCTCTCTCCAACCTCTCGCCCACATGAGAGGTGTCCCGCACTTCCTCCCATACAAGAGCTCATTGGGTGACATCTTGATGCTCGCTCGGTAGAAGACAAGGAATCATAAGGAAAAGAGAGTGAAGGAAGTTAAAAGACAAAGAGAAGAAGACATCGAGATACTTGCCCGGTAGCCGTTGTTGTAAGAGAACTCAGCAAACGACAGTGCTCTCCTCCCAATTCTTGCCGTAGGTGAGCACACAAGCTCTCAACATATCCTCCAAGGTCCGATTCAGCCGCTCCGTCCGACCATCCGTCCGAGGGTGATAAGCCGTGCTAAAGTCCAAGCGAGTACCCATAGCTGCATGTAAACTCCTCCGTAACTTAGCCACAAACCGAGGACCACGATCGGATACTATAGTGAGGGGTGCTCCATGTAACCTCGTAATGTGGTCAATGTAGAGACTGGCGAGCTGCTCCACATTGAGTTTAGTGCCGACGGCAATGAAGTGAGCGGCCTTGGAGAAACGATCCACAATCACCCAAATGGAGTCACGGCCCTTAGGCGTGCGAGGTAGTCCAACAATGAAATCCATGCCGATGTTCTCCCATTTCCACATAGGAATCTCAAGAGGCTTGAGCAAACCGGCCGGCTTCCGATGCTCGCCTTGACCCTCCCGCAAATGTCACACATCCCCACAAACCGAGCAATGTCCCTCTTCATGCCTTCCCACCAGAACTCAAGCACGGAGATCCTCATACATCTTTGTGTTCCCCGGGTGGATCGAGTAGCGAGAACAAGTGAGCCTCTCGCAAGATCTCATCTCGAATCCCCGCACCTCCAGGAACCACAATCCGATCCTTGTACCAAAGTACACCATCACCATCCACTCGAACCCAGGTGCCTTATCCTCCTTTATCTTTCCCTTGATCGACTCCACAAGACTGTCAACCTTTTGCTTTTCCTTGATCCGATCTCCAAGAAGACTCGTGATCCTCAACTCATAGAGATAGCCCTCAGGAATGAGCTCCACTCCATCCCTCATCATCTCCTCAAACACCTCCGACCGACTCGTCATGAGAGAAGTGCAATAGGCCTTGCGACTCAGCCGCATCCGCAACAACATTGGCCTTGCCAGGATGGTAGTTGATGCTCAAATCATAATCCTTGATCAACTCAAGCCATCTCCTCTCGCCTCATGTTCAGCTCCGATCGCGTGAAGATATACTTGAGGCTCTTATGATCCGTGAAAATCTCACATCCGCCACTAATGAGATAGTGCCTCCAAATCTTCAAAGCATGAACAACTCGCCGCAAGCTCAAGATCATGAGTGGGATAGTGCTTCTCATGTGTCTTCAACCGCCTCGAAGCATAAGCCACAACCTTCCCGTTCTCGCATGAGCACACAACCAATCCCATGAGTGGAAGCATCACAAGACACCCGGAAGTCCCGACTAAGATCCGGCAAGGTGAGCACGGGTGCGGTGGTCAATCTAGTCTTGAGCTCCCGAAAGCTCCTCTCTCGCTCCGGGGTCCACTCAAAGGTGACATTATCCTCGCAAGAGCTCCGTCATGGGACGAGCTATCCGAGAGAAATCCTCAACAAAGCGACGGTAGTAACCAGCCATCCCCAAGAATTTCCTCACATCCTTGACACACTCGCGGTGACGGCCAACTCACAACCGTCCGAACCTTCCCAGATCCACACACACTCCCTTGGCATTGATGACATGCCCTAGGAAAGCCACCTCCTCAAGCCGTAACCTGCACTTGCCGAACTTGGCATACAACCGATGCTCCTTCAACCTCTCCAAGACAACCCTCAAGTGATGTGCATGCTCTTCGGCGGACTTTGAGTACACAAGAATGTCATCAATGAAAACCACCACAAACTTATCCAACTCGCCATGAAGACCTTGTTCATCATGTTCATGAAGTAGGGAGGGGCATTGGTCAAGCCAAAGGAAGCAACAATGAACTCGAACCGCCCATACCTGTCCAGAAATAGATAAGAAGCAAAATTCAAGGAAGGGCGATCATGCAAGAAAGATAACAACGGAATTGACAAAGCGGTAACAAAGATCCATACCTACTCACGAAGGCAGTCTTAGGAATGTCACACTCGCGGATTTTCATTTGATGATAGCCGGATCTCAAATCAATGGAGGAGAAATACTTTGCACCCTTCACCTGATCAAACAAATCATCAATCCGCGGCAAGGGGTACTTATTCTTGATGGTGACCTCGTTCAAAGAACGATAATCAACACACATCCCGTCGCACCATCCTTCTTCTTCACAAACAGAACAGGGATCCCCAAGGTGAGGCACTTGGGCGAATGAACCCCTTACTCAACAAATCATCAATCTCCCGCTTAAGCAACACCAACTCATCTGAAGACATGCGATACGGCCTCTTAGCAATAGGGGCCGTGCCGGAAGAAGATCAATCACAAACTCAACATCCCTATCTGGTGGATGCCCCGGCAAATCATCGGAAAGACCTCGGGATACTCACAAACCACGGGTATCCGCTCAAGTGACAACCCCCGCAAGTGACAAAGTCGTGGCCGGCAACTTAGGAGCAACCGGTGTGAAACACACAGCCACTCCTCGTGGTTCACCAAGGTCACAATCCTCTCATCACAATAAATCACCCCTTGTTCCTTGTCAACCAATCCATCCCAAGAATCACCTCAATCCCGAAGACGGCAAGAGAGCCAAATCAGCCAAGAACCGAACACCCTCAATCAAGATCCGAACTCGACGGCAACCCGTCACACACTTTGAAGCACCAAGTGGAGAAATAGCGAGCACAGGAAAATCGAGCAAGACGACAGAATCTTAAGCTTCGCAACGAACGCAGAAGACACGAACGATCTAGTCGCACCAGCATCGAAAAGAACGAAGCTAAACAGAGTTAACCGTAAACTCACCAAGGACGACGTCCGGCGCTCGTCGTGCATCCTCAACAGTGAGGTGGTGAAGTCTAGCACGAGAGGCACTCGCCGCGGCCGCTGTCTAGCCGCCGACCGCACAGACGGGGAGCACCGCGGAACCGCCGCCGCTGCGGTGGCCGCGCCGCCGGCCCGGGTGTGGTGAAGGTGGTAGGAGCTCTCCGACCCACGTTGGGACACGAGTAGTACTTGTGCCCCGCCCGACCGCACCGGAAGCACCCGTTGGCGAAGGGCATCCCACCGCTCGGGGCCTCCACCCGGACCGCCGTGGTGCCGGAGCACGCCGGTACCGCTGACCTCGCGGTGCGAATCGCTCGCCTCGAGCTGCCAAACTGCGCAGAACCGCCAAACCGCCCTCGTGGTGGGCGAGTGAACTCGCCGCCGCTGCCCAAGAAACCTCTCGCTCTCGCTGTCCTCCGTATCGGTCCAGCTGCCCTCCCGACCTCTTGTGTGCCTCAATCCTCTTGACCTTCTCAATGCTATCCTCAACCTCAATGGACTTATCCACTAGCTCCTTCAGGGTAGAGCACCTCGCCACGTGGGGTCCAATCTCAGCCTTGAGACCCCGCTTGAAGTAATAGATCTTGTCCTGTTCAATGGGAAATAGAAATTCACGAAGAGAAATGAGATGAAGAGAAAACAACATAGAACGTGTTGAGCAAAACATCGAGAAGTGTAGATAGTGATTATTTGAGACGAAAAACCGAAAGAGAGATTTTTGACCTGCTCGATGGAAACGTCACGAGGTGAGTAGCGTGACAGCCTCACCCACCCGTGGTAGTACTCGTGCACACCCATCGATCCCATCTTCGAGTTCCGGAACTCATCCGCCTTCCCGTCCATCACTCCCTTGGGGATGTGCCGAGCTCCGAACTCCTCGCTCAAACTCATCCCAAGAGATACTGTCTCGGGTCCCGGTGGTTGGCCACGTAAGTGTCCCACCACGCGCTAGTTGCGCCTCCGAGCAAGTACGAAGCAAGTGACACACACTCGCGTCGCTGCACTCCATCATCACTAGCTGCTTGGACACCGTCCCGAGCCAGCTCGTCGGCGTCCAAGGGATCGGTGCAGTGAGAGAACGTCTCTCGGCTGCAGCCTCGCGGAAGGCCTCCTTCCTCAAGTCGACCGGCCGCGGCCTCGCGTGCCGTGCCGCTGCCGCTGCCGCCGCAAGATCCGCTCGTGGTGCTGCTGCTCGCTGCCGCCGTCGTAGCATCCGCATCGACCTCCAAGGATGTGGGTCCGGTTCGCCATCACGTCGGCGAGAGTCCGAGCAGGGGGAGGCGGTGGTGGTATCTCCCGCCGCTCGGCCTCCTCCCGCCGGGCCGGCGCCTCCCGCCGTGCCGGTGCCTCCCGCCGTCCGAAGCAACCTCCGGCTCTCCAGCCGCGAGACCCGGTGGTGCCTCTCCACCGCGGCCACGCCCACGGCCACGAGCGCCCACGGCTCCTCCTCCACGACCACGGCCTCTCGCACCGCGGCCTCGCGCAGCCGCTGCGGGAGCTGCACGACCTCCGCCACGGCCACGGCCTCGACCACGTCCTCCGGGGCCCCGCTCGTCAACCTCCATAGCTGCTCGGTCAAACCGCACGTGTAGACCCCTTCCTCTCGGCATCTCGTTAACAAAGGCACAAATCCAACGGTTAGTACGGGTTATCCAATACTTTCTTCAAGTCTTGAAAGAATCTTCATGAGTAAAAGAATAGCATGCGTATCATTCATCCAAGCAAACATAGTAAGGCATATCCATTCGATCACATCTTACGTTGAGAACTTTAAACGTTAAGACAGATTTCAAAGTTTGATGAAAGGAGCTTAGCAGATTAAAGATCTAGATCATGTCCTTATGGTTACGTCCAGCTTCTACGGGTCTCGTTCCTACAATCAAGTATGGCTCGATACCAATCGTGAGGACCCGAATTTCACCAACGTGAAACCCGGACCCTTTGTACCTCTATGCCACTCCCAGGAGTGTGGCACGTACATCCAACACATGTTAGTACAGTAAAACCATAAATATAAAGAGTAATCAAGGCAAGATAATAGAATCTCCAAGTACATTATTAAAATGCATAAGTCTCAATCTCAAGAGTACAAGAGCGTGGCACGCAGGCCATCGCGAAATCATGGTAGAAGTCTAGCGAAGCGGAAGCAAAGCGGAAGCATCTCTCGGTGAAGAACCGTAGTGAAGTCCATACCCACAAGCAACTCGAGTGTAGGCGAGACCGTCACTCCTCCTCGTCGCCTCTCTCAACCGGCTCGGCCGGCTCCTCGGCAACGGCGTCTCGAAAAACAAAGTGATAAAGCCGTGAGTACATAACGTACTCAAGCAAGCCGCAAACTACCTAGCAACAATGTATGCATGTTGGGATAGTTCAAGGAAAGGCAAGGGCTAGCACCTAAAGCATTATTCCTCAAGTCTATGTGAATCATATTTTATTATTAGTCAAATTTTATAAGTGGCCTTGCAGAAACAACACAATCCCGCAAGGGTCAAGTTTTATGTCCCGCACACCTCCACGGGACCACAGCTCGAAGCCGGAAGTAAAACACCTATCGTAGGGGAGAAGTAGTAAATGCTAATCAAGAGTGTCGCTCAAAGGTGGTGCCCAATACCTTGGGCTAGGCTATACGTATAGATTTATATATATCTCTCGCAGAGAGTAAGCAACCGTACCCACGTGAAGAGGTACTCAAACAAAAGACCACCGTCGTGGCCCAAGCAAAGCAACACTCACAAGATCACTCCTCAAAGCATCGAATGGGTGGCGCCCGTCCCTCGTGTCCGGGATCCTCTAACCACAACATAGGAAAAGAAGGGCCTCGAAGGGTGTGACAAGGCGTACCACGGGCCAGGTGGGATATCCTCTCGCTCGCGGGTCGAGACAAACGCTCCAACACCCGCTACCACTAATCTCTACACCACGGCGGGCCACCCATTCCTCCGCTAAGTATCATTGATCCAGCTCGCCCATACAAGTCACGTGGTAAGCTAGTAAACCAAAGAGCGACCAACTAAGAACCGGTCCTCAAGCTGCCGGGGCGAGTCACCATCCCTCTCCTCAAAAACAACAGCCTCAACAACAAGAGTCATCACAACAGGGCCCCAAAACCCAAGGCTCCCTACACAACCGTACCCGCAACAGTACTCTCCAAATAGAGACTCCCGTAAGTCTCCCAAAGACCCAACCACCTACACACTCGCCCCGCAAAAGCCCTACATGGTATCTAGTACGTAAACTCGACACCTAAGAAACACTTACAATTTATTTTACACAAAAACATGTATAGTCATCATGGGGTTCCATTAAGCAACTAAGCAAGTACTAAGCATGCGAGTAACAAGTAGAACAACCTATGGCAAACAATGGCAAGGATGGCAAAGTATGGCATAGGTAAACTACAAGTGCAAGTAACCATTAATCATGCATGGTCCAATTTAATGCAAGTACTAAATAGGATCAAGAGTGGTCAAGGGTTGCGGCTTGCCCGGATAGGGCTGCTCCCAGTGCCGGGTCGGGGTACTCGTATCGCCGTGCTCGGCGGGAACTCCTCAAACCGCGGCTCGACGGAAACTCCTCGGCACCGTCCGACGTACGTATCGTGAAACAGGGGTTAGGCACGCAAAACGAGACAATAGGAAAAAGGTACGAAACGGACGACGGGAATTACGATACTAGAACATGACCAAAAGTTACACTAACGCGTAGAGAACGTCGCTACGAGTCTAATGCAACCGACCGCGTATTTTTCTCGAGTCTCCAGGAGAAAGATATGAATTTTGGAAATTCAGGAAAACCCAATAAAAGAAATGGAATATTCTCTCGGATATTCTTTGCCACGTAGGCGCTACGTCGGCACCACGTTGATGCCACGTCGCTGCCACGTAGATCAATTCATCTACAAATCAGCACCACGTGGCAATTCTTCCGCCACGTGGTTGCCACGCAGCCGCCACGCGGGACGACACTTCGCCGCCACATCCGCAGACATCTATGCTACGTGGCGCCACATCGCAGAAAATCACGACATGTCGCCGACCACGCCAAAGCATCACCGGAGGTGGCGGCGCCGCCCGAGCTCCTTCGCGGGCCTCGCCGGAAGTTCCCCTTCTCGGCGCTACGGCTCGCCGCCCGCTCAACGGAGCACACCAGGGCCTTCATCGCGACGCCGCGCACCTGTCCGCACCAAGCTCGAGCTCCGGCTCCGATTGACGACGGCGAGCGAGCTCGCCGGAGATGGCGCGGCGGCAGGGCGAAAGGGGAAACCCTACGGGTCCCCAAAAGCCCCAACGGACAATACCAAAAACGAAGCCCTTGCTTGCGCGAACCTCGCTAGTCTTAACCCCGGACCTCCCGACCCACCGGAGCTTCGTCGGCGGCGGAATCCGCGGCGGCGGCTCAACGGTGTTCGGGGAAACCTAGCAAAGCTCCGAGCTTTCCCCAAATTAACGCGCGCGCAAGATGCTACGGACCACGACGAAGACGAAGGAATAGAGAGAAGAGCATAAGCTTGGTCCTAGGCTCGAGCTCACCGGCGTCCATGGTGACGCGGTGGCGGAAACCGAAAGGGGCGGGAGGGGAAACGATGCGGCTACTCACCGGGACACTCACGCGCGGCTCGGAAGAGATGGGGGCGGCTTGACGGTGGATCGGCGACGACGAGCACGGCGGCGGACGACCACGACGGCGTGCGAAGGGAGACGGTGACCACGCTCCTCCGTGTTTCGGGGCTACAAGACGGAGTCAAGGTCGCGCTTAGGACCAACCGAAGCGGTAAACGACGAAGCGCAAGGAACGGAGCACAAGCTCACCGGGGAGGCACGGACGACGATGATCGACGGCAAAGGAGTCGGCACCCGAAATCTTCTCGCGTCCCGCGCTTCAACTCCCGAGCTCCGCTCGCGAAGCCACGAGCACTAGCGTGCTCCGCGACTCACGCCGTGCGCGAAAGCAACACGAGCACCGCCGGCTCGCCACTTCATCCATGGCGGGGGAGAATACCGCAGCGGCGGCGGTGGCTAGGGTTTGGCGATAGGGGAAAGAATGGGGAGGCGGCGGCGGCTCGAGGGTTTTGTAGACGGCAAAAGTTGAGGGAGCAGGTAGGGTTGTCGGGCGTGCTTCGGACGGCAACCGCTCGACGCGCCGCGTGGAAAGGGCGCCGCTCCGAGCGCCGGTTTGAACGTGTGGAGGAGAGGCGCCGGGGAAGAAAACTGTAGTGCGTGGGCTGGGCCGGATCGGGCTGGACTAGGTTTGCAGCTGGGCTGGCGCGAGAGAGAGAAAGGATTCGGCCCACGGTGCGGAATTCAAACCAAAATCCTTTGCGAATTAATTTGATTTATTCCCTCTTTTTTGAGCAATCGAACCTCTTTCAAATTTGAAGATTTATTACATAAGAATTTTGTTTACAAACTAGGCTGTTACACTAAACGTTTAACTACTAAAAAATTCTGCTTAAAACATGGACAGGTTGAACAAGATGTGAGCAAGCAGACATCTATTGCGCAAGTTTCTCCATGTAGCCTGTATTTTGCATTAGCAGAAGGCCATTCGAATTTATTAGTTACATGATGTAGCCCATGAATCCACTCTCGCAGCTGAACTAATAGGGATGCAAAATGTCAGGGAGTACGGAAGAATACTGGGGTAGACAAGATGCTGCGCAGGCAGTTGCTCTAGTGAGTCCTCTCTGCCTCTCTCTCTCTCTCTCTCTCTCTCTCTCTGATTTCTTTTACTTCAAAATGTATAGAGTTGGATATCATGTAAATATTATTGATTTTTTTCATTAGAAGCATGTTTGTGTAAGGAAACTAGATCTGAACTTTCCAATTTTTGCAGGTTCTATGGAAAGGTCTTGGTCTTGAGGATGGGCAGACTGTTGGAACTTGGCAGAGGTATGTCTGAACAAGTTGCTTCCCTTTGTAAAATACTGGATACAACAGTGGCGTTGATGATGTTTAAAAACTTGATGTTCCCTTTTCTCTCTGTCCTTTTTGGAGGCCAGCAACAGCGTTTTAGAGGCCCTGTTCAAATTGAAAATCCCCTTGATTAGCATATCTGTCATGCTGAATGTGAACAGTACTGGAGTGTGAAACATAGATGCATGGAGGGCTGTTTACTATGTACATGCCGTCACATCTTGAATTGTTAAAACAATATACTGCACATCTCCAAACTGTTCTGGTGCATTTCTGAGATGGTTTCTGGTTATAAATTCAATATTTTTTAACCTCCAAAGTACTTAATATGACTCCTACCTTACCATCTTGGCGTTTTATTTCTTCAAAATGACTGGTTACCTTGCTAGCCCCCTTTCCATTTATTTATTAAGCACACATGTCTCATTTGTTATGCAGGAGTGGTGAAAAAGTTCTACTAGGTATAGGCGGTGGGCACTACGCTCCTCGTCATATGGACATTGTCGTGTAAGTGTAGAGGTGGTGTTATTGTTGAAGGCAATCTATAGTGATTCTCTTGTATTGTTTCCTTTGCATGTTTTAGTGCTTTGAAGGTATCAACATACTTCTCTGGTTACATCTGGTGCTCTTTCAATAAAACTGGTATTTATATGACATCGATGTGTGTCGTGTGCACATATATATAATGGGTAAATATCTCAAGAAGAAAAGACTTATTATTAGTTTATCAGGCACGGGTTGCGACTGCTAGTATTATCTCAATCTTCCTTTCTCAATATACTTGCTTTATTAAAGGTCATAAGAATATGGCATTTCATATTCTCGAAATATTTCAGGAAAGATGGCGTATGGGTGGGTCATTTGCTCTCGGGTTACTCTTTGCCAATGGAAACACCAGCCCAAGTAAATGGAAAGACTTCTGGGGAGGTTGGTGGAATGTGGAAACATTCCATTAAAGCTTCATATGAAGCCACAAAGGCTGCATTTCCAGAGGGTGAGATTATAGCTCACCTGGATCACAAGTAAGTATTTCAACCAACTTCTGCAGACTGCTGATGTCCCTAATTCTGTAAAAATCCACAAGTTTATTGCATTTCTTTTCAGATAATTGGTACAGTAGATTTGAATTGGAAAACAGATTCAATTTTTTTTTTTTATACCTCAAGCATAAACAGCTAACTTACTAATGTTTCCTGAAGGTTGAAAACCCTACAGTTCTTTTCTCTTTTCCAGAGAAATTTTCATTGGCACGTTAGGATGCCTGTATAAAATGTTGTGAAAAGAATAATTATGTTTTCTCTCAAATATGCAGGAGAGTTGAGCATCTTTTTATTTTCAGAAAATAAGATCTGACTTCCAGCAATTAGCTAAACCTTGGAAGACGGTGTTTTATCATACACATAGAAATAAACCAATTACAACAACAAAGACATGATCTGACTTCCAGCAATTAACTAAACCAATTACAACAACAAAGACATGATCAAATACCATGACTGGTGCTCATCCTTGAGGGACCTCGTGACCTCATGGGCACTCACCAAGGCACCATCAAACACACATGAGCTATAACGTTTTCAAATACCACATGCTCCCAAAATGTTTATCAAGTTAGAAATCACGTTGCAGCATATGGGGCTAAAACCGAAATGTGAAAGAAGCCCATGAAACTGAATAGGTAACTTTGACCTTGTTGCATTTTGATAGCTTGCTACACCGATATGAAAGCCTTACCTACCCAACGTTCAATAGATGCAGTTGAAACATCCAGTTGATAGTTACTTTAGATTTTTTGAATAGTGACATAATGTCACACTATCTTATTTCAGTATTATATGTAATTTTTTTATCATGTTCTATTTTTGTCCGTTTCCTGTCTTAAAAATAATATTGAACTGTTTTGGTTCTGATGGTAAGAACATTTTTTTTCTGATGATAAGAACATTTTCTGATGGTTTCTCTCATCTTACAATGAGTATAATCTTGATTTTTTCTAGCATCACAATCTTATTTTCTCGCTTTGCTTTGCAGGAGCTTTAAGGGCTGGCAGAAAAATGCCATCACGAGCTATCTGCAGGAACAGAATATTAGGATTGGAAAGCCAAATGATTTTCTCTAATATGATCCAACAGAGCTCAGCATTTTTTTTCTTTTTGCACGCATCATATTGGGCTGCGCATTCTCCTCGCTGGTTATTTTCCCCTAGTTCGGCTGAAGAATCTTGTAAATGTTGAGCACACTCTACTTAGAAGTTAGAACACAGTTCAACTGCAATACAATTTGAGCTGTTCGACCTGCATGGCTGCATGCCCTAATTTCTTTGGGCTCTGTTTTTTTTTATTGATATAGCGGTACGACCTGCCAGAGTCACGGAGTAACAATACGTTTGTAACAAACCAGGCAGATGAACATTCAAGTATTCAACATTGAGCACTGAAATGGATACTCAGTAAATTTGAGTGTGTTTAATTGTACTTCCTCAGTTTCCAAATATAAGCACTTTTAGGTTTGAATTAAAATACATTTCCAACTTTGGCTAACAAATTAGTAAAAGAAATCACAAAGATTGACAATATAAATGATGTTGCTAGATCTAATGTGAAACCAATTATTTATGTAACATAAAATTTGTTCTATTTGAAATAATTTATCTATACATATGTGTATTTGGGTTAAATGTAGAATTGTCTATTTTTTTTATTAAGCAAGGAAACGTTTATATTTTAAGACAGGGATAACTTTTTTTAACATGTCCATACATGCCTCATGCTTCATGCTTCATAAAAATGTGGGGAAAACTGATGGATGAGAATTTATGCTGTGGTGTACTGGTTGCATAATTATAGAAATTTTTGTAAGGATCCACCCCACAGGAGTGGCAGGCCCTGCATCTGCATCTACAAATAGTGTTACAATGAATCTCGACATATGACGTGTCAAGGTTTAGAGAATGTTTATTTAATCTCGTAGAAAAGCTAGAATGACAAATAATTTGAAACAATGGGAGTAATTAGTTATGTGCGGGTACAAACACCTCTGCTTATTTAGCATTGATTGTCCTACAAGCTGCAGATGTTAGTTGTAACTACAATATTAAGCATTCAGGGGGTCCATATGGACTAGGACAGGTGATAGTTTCGGGGTCCATATATACGGACTAGGACAGGTGATAGTTTCGGGGGCGACGGAGTCCACCGGCAAAATAAAGCGCGGGAAACAACAATTTCTTGTGATGGGGTATGTGAAACCACTGTACAAAGTGTTCGAGGCATTCAAGGGGACCCCATATACAACAGCAAGGAAGAAGGTTTTGTGTTGGTAGGGCTCCATTTCCCAATGTAATTATTGATGCCCGGCCCGTGTGTTGTACCCTCAAGCGCGACGCATGGTCAGACCTCTTCCGTCCCCAGTTCCGTCTTTCGCTTGCGGGCGTCGAGCAGGAAGAAGTGCGAGCCACCGGGATCGAGACGAGGAACCTTACGCTGCCAATCCACCCGGAGGTTGCGGGCGGAAAAAATTCTATGCCACCGGTGCCATAAAATTAAGAGTAAATTTCACAAAACTCCAGGTTTTATGGTTGTTTTGTCACAAAATCTCGGATATTATAGATCGTGCCACATAACCACAGGTTAAAAAAAACTCGACCCGCGGGGGTATGGCGGTCCCCGGGTATTTTGCTAAGAAGAAGACCTTCTCACGCAGGTCGAGAAAATTCCCGAACCCCCTCCCCAACCATACACGAGGACTCAGCTGGCCGTGTGAGCTATGGCGCGAGTCTTTACCTAGTGCTTTGATTGGGAAAGGCGAGGGAATTTTTTCGCAGCCGGTGCGAGATCCGGGGATCGAACCCTAGACCGGTGAGCTGCCACTCGGGCGCCTTCACCACCAGGCCGGAGGCCTGTTCGCAACCACAGGTTTTATGGTCATATTGTTTCACAAAATCCCACCTCTATCAAGAATTGACTGTCAATATGTTTTATGGATTCTAACTTTTGCTTGGATGATATATGTGTTCTGGTCGAATTAATAAACAAAATCATCAAGTTGAATATCCGACAAATTTTATCTTCTCACATGAAAGTTAGATACACATCTAATATTCATACTACTTTGATAGTGATGGGGTTATATAAAACAATATGACAAAAAACCTGGGGTTATGTGACACCGAAATACCTGCGGTTTTGTGACACAAAGACCAAAAAATCTGAGATTTTATGAAATTTACTCTAAAATTAATATGACAGCCCTGTTGGTGGCAAGGTTGGTGGTTGCCATGTAGATAGGAGAAATCTCTCCGCATGTAACCTCTCTTTCAGGCCACTGTATTTGTTTTCTCTAATATGTTTCCATTGCTCTCGTATGCATCAATCTAATCATCGTTCTTGGTATTTTTGCGGCAGTTGTAGGGAAATTGGCCAGGAACACTTGCAGTTGGTGGATAATCATACTAAAAAGACATATAAATGATGAAGAACAGACAGATATCAGTGTCTTTGGATCCAGTAAACAGCAACCATAATGTTCAAGATAAGAACTTCCTCGCAGGAAAAAATTGTTCAAGATAAGAACTAGCAAATGTGGTTGGAAGAAATATGGTGCCGCCGGTCACCGTTTCTAGGCCATGTCAATTACGCTGTCAGGTTGGCAAACAGGTTCTCGCTATGCCTCATGGTCGTCACAATTCACAAAAAATTTACATGCTCAAAGCAGATCGTAGAAAAAGAGAAACGTACTAGACCGCCATGGGAGGAAAGCATGTGTGAAAGGAAAAACAAGCTGATGGCGTGTTCGTTTTCTAGAGTGAAACGTACTAGACCGCCACGGGAGGGCAGCATGTGTGAAAGGAAAAACAAACTGAGGGTGTGTTCGGTTTCTAGGGTCCAAATCGTGATGACTTGCTCCGACAAGGATTGTCTTAAGCTTGCGAATGATTGAGAGCCAATTTGGCTACATTGGTCTGGCAAGCATTTTTATGTCCCTTTTGTTTTGCGGCAAACTTTGCCTCTCCTTGCTTGTCTGGTCTATTCTTACCTTGTCAACATCGGAGAGCCAAATTTGCTAGCTTGGGTTAGTAAGGATGTGTTTCTTTCACTCGATTGGATTGGACAGACGACTTGGAGAGGACTATCGAGTCTAGAGTTTGATTCGTCGTCACAGGGGACAGAGCTATCAGTATAGGGAATGTTCCTTCCAGATCTTGATGAGGCAGTCCAACAAAAATGGCCGAATGAAGCTATCCATGTTACTAACGATAGTAGTTAGGGAACATATTAAGCATTATTAGCATTGTGTAATATTTTATTGTATTTATTACTATAAGATTATGATTGATAAGCCTTAACAAGTTGATTAGTGTCTAAAGATGGCTCAACCATAATAGGATTATAAAAATAATTAGTGTTTTTATTGTTGATTAACAAATGTAATTGTGACATTAGGATTAAGAAATGTTAGAATATATTAATTAATGTATAATAAATTGTTATTATTTTAAAATAATATTTATAATTTTGTTAATTACTCTTGTTTGTATATCCTCCATCCGTCCAACCAAACATAAAACTGGATCATCCCATATACCCAATCAAACACTAACTTGGATCATCCTATCCAAAAAAAAGATGAATGACCCTATCCAATCCAACCTTGCCCTCGAAACAAACACATCCTAAGAAAAAAAAGCTTTCTAGCATGACATATGAGAAAAACTTGCTAGGTATCCGAACACACAATTTCTTGCTCATCTAGGCATAGGCAAGCCTTGCCAAAGGATTAAAATGTGCCCTTCTTGATAGCACAGACATCGAGGTTAGCATCAAAGCAACAAACACCCTATCTCTTGCTCCACTAGACAAAGCAAGATGTCACAAGAAAACTAAATGGCCCCATTGTTGCCTGGGCCCAGGCAGAACTGAAACCAAACATGCTAGGCCAGGGTTTCAATAATCGAAAGAAACAACGATAGCACCTGTCAGCGAAAAGGTGATAACCGTGAAACTGCTCGAAAAACCGCACAAACGACAAAATTGAATTCATTTGAATCGAAAACAATTTTTTGGCTCGGTAACTGAGTGGTTTGGGCAGTAAACCCCACGGTTTTTGCGGTTTACCGACCCAAGGCAATGGAAAACCGGTTTCAATTGAAAAAATAGAAAAGAAAAAGTCAAAAAACGTTGGCATGATCTTGCATATTTTTTTACACAATTGCAACTCACATATTAAGCACGTATAATCCGTATAACATTCATGAAAAGAATGCATATAGAATCCATACTGCATGAGTTGAAACAAATTGTGCATTACAACATACAATTTTACAATATATCAAATGGAGTAAAGAAAGATGGAGATTAAAAGGGAAAAATAGAAACATAAAAAAAAGAAAAGGTTTGAATTTTTGGCATGAAGAATGCATATTATTTGCAACAATATAGTAACTCACATATGCAGAACATATAGTCCATACAACATCAATGAAAACTCACAATGCATACATAATCCATATAACATAAGTTCTAGCCTTGAAAAAAATAAATTATTCATTACAACACTTAGTTTGAAATAAATAATTGTATAAGATTGAAGATAAAGTCAATTTTTCCTTTTTTATATATACTTTTTCTTTGATTTTATATTACTCAATTTTTTTCACCACTCAAACTCATGAATTTTCTTCAAATTCTTTCACCAAAATTCATCATGTATCATCTAGTTTTTTTTTGCAATTTGTGTATTATATTATTTAAAAATTTTAAAAATTCAACTTTAAACCGATCGAAAACCAACCGACCGAGGAAACTATCTTGTAATTTGATGTTTGGTTTTTAAAAGGGACACTTATGTTTCTAACCCTGATTCCAATCTCAATTGTGATTTTACCCTTTGTTTTTCAACTTTATAATTTTACCCCTTCGATTTTAAAATGAACACGAAATTTACCCATACTAGGGGTAAATTCACAATATTTTTATTATTACCCCTAGTAGTATGGGTAATTTTTCTTTCGTTTTGAAATTACAGGGATAAAATCATAAAGTTAAAAAACGGAAGGTAAAATCATAATTGATCATCGGATCGAGGGTAAAAACACACCCTTTTTTAAACCATGCTACAGGCAGCTCACAAGCAAGCTCTACCCCAGGCGATTTCTCTCTCTCTCTCTCTCTCTCTCTCTCTCGGGGACTCTCTCCATCCAAACAAATGCGTCTGCAGCACTCATTCCAGGAATTTGATGCATCCAGGCCCCATTCGTTTCCTTTCCTCTAAAATTTAGCACTGTCACATCAAAGGGAATCTTACTTTTTTATGAATATTTCAATCAATTTAATGACAAAACCTTTTTGACAGATTGATGCTAATTTTCGAGATGAATCTAAAGAGCTTAATTAATCTATGTTTTGCTAAAGTGGTGCTACAGTAACCATCTTCTAATCATGACTTAATTAACCTTATTAGTTTCGTCTCGTAAATTAGTCTAGGGACCTGTAATTTATTTTATAATTAAACTTTATTTAGTACTTCTAAATAGTAAGATTCTTTTTGACGTGACAGCTATAAAATTTAGACCCCAGAAAACGAACACACCCCAGCACCGCAAATGCCAAGAGGAAAAATCCACATGCCGACGCCCACAAATTTCACAGCGGACAGCGGATTCGGAGGCTTTGGCCCTGTTCGTTTTCTCGTCCTCTAAAATTTAGCACTGTTACAACAAAGAGAATCTTACTATTTATGAATATTTCAATCAATTTAATGACAAAACCCTATTGACAGATTGGTGCTAATTTTCGAGATGAATCTAATGAGCTTAATTAATTTAGGTTTTGCTAAAGTGATGCTACAGTAACCGTCTTCTAATCATGACTTAATTAACCTCATTAGATTCGTCTCGTAAATTAGTCTAGAGGCCTGTAATTTATTTTATAGTTAAACTTTATTTAATACTCTTAAATAGTAAGATTCTTTTGATGTGACAGCTATAAAATTTAGACCTAGAAAACGAACACACCCTTTATTCACGATCTGCCGCGTGCATGCGGAGCAAGACGCACTGCCACCCGATTCATTGCGATCTCAGACGGGCACATGGTGTGTGTCCCGGTGCGTCCCACACGCAGGTCACGCGACTCCATCTTCACTAGCGTGGAGAAATTTGCTATTTTGCTCTTATGTTTGAGCGGCTTCGACGGAATGCCCATTCTATATTGAGCTTCGGTAAAATACTCACGATTTCGTTGACGTATCGGTGCAATGTCCAGATCAGCTGTAAGAGTTTATTTTCTTTTCTTTTTTGATTTAAAGCCACTGAAAAAGACCAAACTACTCCTGTATGTACATGAATCGGTTTCTCCCTTTTTTAACTTATTTTCCACTGTCAGTTGCTGGTAATTCAAAAAAATCAAAAATTATTTTCCACATCATCACCAATTTACGGATCCACATAAGGTAAAAAGACTTGCAAAAAATCAGTGCGAGCTCAGACGGGCACATGGGGTGTGTCCCGGTGCGTCCCACACGCAGTTGACGCGACTCCATCTTCACTAGCTGAACAGGTGCATAGCTTGCCCAAGGCAAGAAGGTGCCTGCTTGCTTGCTCATTCGCTGCTATCTGCTGCTCAGCTCGTCGGCCACAGCTCGCCCTCCACCGGACCTCGAGCGCTCTCAGCAGTTGCAATCAGCTCTTGTCCTGCCCTTCCCGTGTTGCTTCCCATGTTGCTTGCCTGCTGGAAGAAACAAACTTGGAGGAATCGGGTCTCTGTTTCGTTTTCCTGGGGTGAGTATGGATTGCAAGAAACTTGTAGACTTGTAACAATTACATCCTTTCTTTTCCCATGCATTTCCCCTTCGTTTTCAACAACAGTTTCTGTGTGTCAGTATGAATGAAAAGCTCTGGCAGCCTGCTTGCTCGCTCGCCATCTGCTCAGCTCGTCGACCACACAGCTCGCCCTCCACCGGATCTCAGCAGTTGCTCCAGAAGGCGCCCTCTTGCTCTGCCCTTCCTGTGTAGCTTGCCCGTTGGAAGAAACATAGGATACTTTGGGTAGGCGCCGGAGACAGCAGCAGCGCCATGTACTTATTAATTAGCGCACACCAAACTTCAGGAATCGGGTCTCTGTTTCGTTTTGGGTGAGTATGGATTGCAAGAAACTTTAGCAGCGCTAGTACACTTGTAACAACATCGTTTCTTTTCCCATGAGTTTCCCCGTTTTTTCCTAGAGTTTTCTTGCCCAAAATAATTACCTTTATTTTTTCACAACTAATGATCATTAGTTAGATCCGAGGGTGTAGATTTAATTTCAAAAATTAACAACTAATGGTTACTATTAGGTGTAATATTGCCAAGAATAATATATTTATAATAACTTAAAATTCGTCATTATTAATAACTTAGTAAATTGTTGTACAGATATATTATATTATGTTTATAGTGTATTAATCATCAGTACTAGTAAGTTAATTAATTCATAGTGCAATTAAAGATAATTCATAAATAAAAAGTATTAATTTTCAGTGCAATATTACTGAACTACTCCTTAACTAATGGTCATCAGTTGAGAAAAAATAATGGTCATTATTTTAGACCAGAAAACTCCTTTTTATATATATAATCATGCATTTCCCCTTCGTTTTCAACAGCAGTCTGGATGGCAAGATTTGCTAACGGCTAAATATTGTTTCTGGATGCCGCAATCTCAAATAACTAGGGGGCTTGGGTCTTTGGGGTAGGTTTGCGCCATGCATTGACCTGGACTCATTGAGCACATCGAGTCTTCCTCCCGCGCAATTATAGTAACATGGGATCTTTGGGCTAGCCGCTGGAGTTCGCACCGATTTTGTTCACAAGAAAGACTACTTCGACGGGCAAATAATTCTTCTCGCGTCCCTTCTGTACTGGTGCGTGCACTTGAGATATATTCTCCCTCTGACGATAGCGGCATCTTGTATTATTGGTAGTAACATTTTGCTTACAGTTCCTTCTCTGTACGCAGCAAACTCAGAGATATTCCGGTGGTGCCAACGTGCGGCGAGAGTATGGCTAGCGCCGTGCTCAGTGCAGCCTTTTCGGTGTTGGGCAAGGCGCTAGCACCTCTCACGGACACCGTGTTGGAGGCCTGGGCGGCCAGCAAGGGTCTCGGACAAAATGTTGAGGACGTCAAGACGGAGCTACTGCTTGTGAGGGCCACACTCGAGCCTAACCTCAGCTGGAAAATACAGAACAAGGACCTGAAGTCGCTATTGAAGAAACTGGAAGGCCTCGGCTATGATGCAGAGGACATGCTGGATGAGCTGGAGTACTTCCGCATCCAGGATAACATCCGAGGCATTTGCATGGCTGCAGATGAGCTAGCCAACGGTTGCGCCCGCAACCTTGTCCTTAATGCCGGCCACACTGCCAGATATGTGGGCAAACAACTGCTCTGTTGTTTGCCCGCATCGTCCTCGTCTGCTGCTGCTACAGGTGCCAGGCGGAGGGCACGCAACGCCAACTCCTCAGCACAGCACGTCAACCAATCTAACGGAGAGGCCACCGGATGCGTGCGTAAGCTTGTTTATGGAACTGGCAGCACCATCCGTACTATCGGTAAAAGCCTCCCTTGCTCATCCCAGTTGCCACCTGTTCTTGATGACGATGAGGATCACCCTCAAGTGTTGATTCCGTATTTGGTGTTTGATCGGGTGGATGCCTCAAAGAAAATGAGTGATATTGTAAAGGAAATGAAATCCATGCGTACACAGATTTCAAAGATTCTTAGTTCACTGGGCCCAAGCCTAAGAACTACCCCAGAAATTGGCCATAATCGCACCAGCACCATACCTCGAGAGTACAGAACCAAAGTTGTATGGGAGGGACCTCATCATGAATAGCATCGTAGATGATATCACCAAGGGTAAATATTCCGATAAGGATGATCTGACCGTCCTTCCGATTTTTGGTCAACCGGGCATAGGAAAGACTACTCTTGCACAATACATATATCAGAACCAAGAAGTGCAAAAACGTTTTGAAGTGAAGGTTTGGAAATGTGTGCCTCTCAACTTCAACGTGGATAAACTGCTAGAAGATATTGTAAAATACATACCTACAGTTGAGCATGAGACACTAGGTACTAAACGAGATCTGATTGGACAAAGATTGGAATCTAAAAGGTTTTTGGTCGTATTGGATGATTTGTGGAATTTCAGTGACGAAGAAGAGTGGAAAAAGCTATTGCTGCCGTTCAGAAAATCTCAAGCAAAGGGTAACATCATTATAGTCACAACTCGGTTTCCAGCCCTGGCAGAAATAATTAAAACAACGAATCGGACAATAGAATTGGAAGGCTTGGAACAACAAGAGTTTGAGCAGTTATTCTTAGCATATATGTTTGGTGATCAGCAACCTAGTAAAGATCAGGTTCCCTTACTTAGAACTGGGAAAAGAATAATGGGCAAACTAAAGGGCTCCCCTCTTGCAGCGAAAACAGTTGGTAGATTGCTGAGAAAAAAATTTGAAATATCTCACTGGACTGACGTCCTAGAAAGTAAAGAATGGGAGTCTGCAACGAGTGAGAATGACATTATGCCTGCACTGAAGCTTAGCTATGATTATCTTCCTTTTCATCTGCAACAATGTTTCTTGTATTGTGCTTTGTTCCCTAAAGGTTATATGTTTTACAAAGAAAATTTAATTGACTTTTGGATTGGGCTAGATGTTGTTTTACAGTCTGATCGTTGGGACAAAAGCATTGAAGATATAGGGCTGACCTATTTGGATGATCTGGTTGGCCATGGGTTTCTCAAAAAGAAGAAGAAAACGAACATAGTTATTATCTTATCCATGACCTGCTCCATGATTTAGCATTGAGTGTTGCAGCATCTGAGTGCCTTGTCATAAATGAGGTAAATGAGAGGCCCTTAAAGATTCAGCAGCCATATGTTCGTCACTTGTGTATCCATATGGATGATGTAGATATTGGTGATTCTACAAGTTATAAAAGTGCCATAAGTGAGATACTAAAGGTGTTGAAGATTGAGCGTTTACAAACTTTGATGGTCTTTGGAAGAGTGGATGAACGCCACACTCATGTTTTGGATGATTTGATAAGAAAGGCAATTGGTCTTCGTGTTCTTCACTTGTCAAAAATGAACTCTCCCATGGAGTTTTCAACACTACCCCACCTACGTTACCTAAGCCTAGGGAGCATTGATAGTAGAGAAATTTATTTACCAAGCATGCTTTCTAGGTTTTACCATTTGAGGATTTTGGATTTAGAAAAATGGCGTGGAAGTCACAACTTGCCAAGAGACATGAGCAACCTCAAAAAATTGGGCCATTTTCATACCAGAGATGACGAAGATCACTCCAAAATATGTAATGTGGGAGAGCTACAATTCTTGCAAGAGTTAAAGAGGTTTCAAGTCAACAAAGAAAACAATGGGTTTGAACTAAAACAACTTGGAAGTATGAATGAGTTAAGAGAGCTTGGAATATATAACCTTGAGAAAATACATTCACAAGAAGATGCAATTGGAGCAAATATGATGCGCAAAAAACACTTGCAAAAGTTGACAATAGACTGGAGCATTGAGCTGCCAAAAAACGAGCGTGATGTACAAGGACTAGTTCTTGAAAGACTTGAACCACAAACAAATCTTCAGGAGCTGTGCATTAGAGGGCACGGAAGTCGTTCTTGTCCAACATGGCTATGTAGTAAGCTCTCTCTCGAATGTCTAAAATCTTTGCATCTAGCTGGTGTAGAATGGGAAGATCTTCCCCCATTGGGACATATGGAATTTCTTCATGAATTAAAACTGAAGCGTATGCCCACACTCAAGGAATTTGGTCCACGCCATTTCGGCAATATAACAGAGCAAAGCTTTTGCAGCTTAACAAGCCTTAAACTGATCGCCTTAAAAGGGTTGGAAAATTGGGTTATGGGGGGCTATTGTCATTTGCTCTCTCAACTGAAAGTGCTGATCATTAAACACTGTCCTGATCTCTCGGGCCTGCCTTTTGAGGACAGTACTCTCTACCTATCAAGGAAAGATGAAGAAAGGACAGTACATTTGTTTCCCAACCTACAAGTGTTTGAGATAAACAGCTGCCCAAAAGTAGTGTCGTTACCTCCAATACCTTGGACTCAGACTTTGTCTTTTATCAAGATAAAAGAAGTGGGGTCACGGGTACTCAAGAGTTTGGTATACGAAAAATCACCCTCTCGTGTTACCTTGAAAATTGAGGGAAAAGATGATCTGCACAACCTAGATGAGTTATTGGTATTTAGCAATTTGACACATTTGCAGAGTTTAACCTTGGAGAATTGCCCAGCTCTAGAGTCGAGGCACTTTCAAATGCTAACATCACTCGACTATTTCAAGGTGGACCATTCAGACCACTTGTTTGCGTTGTCAGGAAATGAGGACGAAGTTGAGTGGCAAATTCCAGTTGAGAAGATGGCAGTCTATGATAGCCTTGTCACTGGGAAGGAACTGTCACATTTCCTCCCTCATCTCCCAAAGCTCTCTGAACTAACCATAGGGCGTTGCAAGAAGATAACACAGATGGGTGCGACAGTGGTGCAGCAACAGCCGACAACGCATGTACCACTGCTGTCAGCTTCATCTCACCAGCAGCAAATAGCAGAGGTGGTGCAAGAAATAGACAAGGTAGACGATGGGCTGCTTCTCTTTCCAGCCCATCTGTCTGATTTGCTACGGGAGTTGACCATTTGTTATTGTCTAGAGGTGAGCCTGGTGGTATCTTCTCCTTTTCTTCCTAACAGCTCCAGAGCAGGACGAGGTGGGGAAGGAGGAGGGCTTCAAGCCCTGCGCTCCCTCCAACGATTGGTGGTCAGGAAGTGCCCCGAGTTTCTCACCGCCTACAATAAGGTCACATTATCCTACTCCTGTTTCCCTTTCCCATCCTCCCTGACAGAACTGGAGTTCTGGGAAACAGTGGCTATGGAGACGCTGCAACCCCTTGAAAACCTCACCTCTCTCACTCGATTAACACTACGTTGGTGTGGAAAGGATTGGAGATCGGATGGCCTATGGCCTCTCATTACCCGGGGTCAACTCAAGGAATTAGTGGTCAGAGACTGCCCGAGCTTCTTCGCTGGTTTTGACCCCACACAGGGTCTGAAGGATGAAGATCAAGTGCAACTTCTTCACCGTTCATCCAAACTGCAGAATCTCGAGACAGATGACGCCGCAGGATTCCTCGTCAAGTCCATCTGCAGGATCCTCTCTTACTCCCTCACCGTGTTAGAACTTGGTCCGAACGAGGAGGTGTTGCGCTTCACGGAGGAGCAAGAGGAGGCCCTTCAGCTCCTCACCTCCCTCAAGTCTCTCACTTTTGATGGGTTTCGGAAGCTGCAGTGCCTCCTAGCAGGGCTACATACACTCCCCAAGCTTGAGACGTTATCGATTTGCGGATGTGGACTTGTCGACTCACTTCCAAGAGGCGGTCTCCCCAATTCACTGCGGAACTTAGAGCTCTGGTCCTGCAGCGATGAGCTAATACAGCAGTGCAATAGTTACACCAACGACCATCCCGAAATCAAGCTAGAAGTTGACAAGGTAACAAATGCTGCTCCTACTCATCCCCAACACTCATCACTACATTGCTCTTCCTTAATATCACAAGCGTCAAGTCATGCCTTTGATGTTCGATTTACCTCGTTCTGCATAATCTGAACATTGTTTGTTCTGATCTGCCGGTTTGCAGTTTCCGTGGTGGTGATTTCAGAGACGGCTTTCATTGAGGCGATGCTGTGCATGCTCAGAAAGCACTGGTTCGGGTCATCTTCTACTAATGCATCTGTATTTATGTAGTCAATTAGCCAACAAAAGAGGAGGTAATCTATGTCATCAAAATACGTTTACTCCATATGCATGTTAATTCGTCATGTTGTGTAGTCCAATAAATGCCTCAAGGAGAAGGAGTGAAGAAGCATTATATTACACCAATGTGTGCTTGTTGTTTTCACTAAGTGAATTCCATGCATGTGTAATACATTGAGATTCCATTATTGTTGACGAGAATCTAGACAGCTCCTTTTATTTTGAATTGCTTGGTTATTCATGCTTGTATATCTCTTGATTACTTCAAATGATATAGTTGAAAGCAATTTATATATTGGCGGGAAAATGTCAGAAGTGAAGCGTGCATATGGCCAAGGGCCTATGAACAACATCAATTTATCGACCGCCAGCGTCAGGTATTTGGAAGTTGAAAGTACGTTTTCGGGACCTTTATCCCAACGAGCTTTAGCTGGGAGAACACAACCTTTGGATTGAAACCATATAAGCACAACGACAAATTTTAGGAGTTCACCGCTGGCCCAGTACATATGTTGCGACGGTTGGTCGGAGGATCGACATGTCGGCCATGTGCTGCCGCTACAGCCGAGAGAGACGTGGTATATAGGTACTGTGTGTCGCATGTCACGTAGACAGTCAGATGTTGGAAGTGATCTGTAGGCAACAGAAAAACGTATCAGACTTTTGGAAACAAAAGATAACGAAAGTAATTAAACAATTAACTAATGACGCGTTTTCACTAATTAACTGCAGATCCGGAAATTAAGCGCCACGATCGGAGGCGCAACCAACTAATGGTTGCGGCCCCAGATCGAGCAGCGCCATATAAAAGGGGGTGAGGGCATCACTTGAAACCGACGTTTTTTACTGTGACGAAAATACACCCCCACAACACCGATCATTGACGGCGCTGGATCGACCTGAAGGCCGCCGCCGTCTTCCTCCCTCACCAGGACGTCCGGCCACCGCGACTGCACCAGTGGCAGGGCAGTGCCGGTGGCGCCCTGAAGGCAGGCGGTACCCAGAACGACTACGTCGGTCTACTGCTGCTACCGCTACATCTACGCCCTCGACGATGCAGGATCCGAACCCAGGTCACCACCTAAAGCTTCCGCTGTTTGATGTGTTTATGTTCTGTGTTCTTGATCTAGACCAGTAGATCCTCATGTTGCATGTTCTAACATCAGAGAGGCATGAGCGCCGCCGCCAATGCCGATGCCTGACCGATCGAGCCATGGACCTTGCCTGACGCGCGCGCTGCCTGCTGCCCCGATCGATCACCGGCCGGATCGACTTCCATCTGCTTTGTGTTGGCTTGTTGGGCTTGGAACTGCATTGCGCCTCTGCCTATGCCTTGCTGCCCCCAATGATAGATGCTCCTCGTAGCGCCATCTGAATAGCATCCAGCTGAATACTGCAAGTACTGCCGGTACACGGCGCCGGTGACCACCACATAACAGTGAGTCTTCTTCTCTTTCCTTGTCCTCCCCTGCCGAACGAGCACGGTTGGTTCAATCCAAACATCAAACGCGTATCGTTCGAACTGATGACTTGCAGTCCCTCTCCTCCCTCTCGATCGACAAACAAAACAGCTGCACGCGCGGCACTGGTGACGCAGGCAAGCGATAGCTGTATATATATTTGCAGCCTCTCATGAAGAATCCACCGGTAGCGCATTGGCCACACGCACACTAATCAATCCCCGTGGAGGCGCCGTGGCACCACTCGCCCGTGCCCTTGCCCTTGCCAACGCCGCCACTGCGGAAACAGCATGACGCGATCAGGCTGCAGCGCAAAATCCCCTGCCGCCACCGCTGACTCCGGCACTGACACAAAGTTCTGCTACTACAGATGCGTTCGCTTCCTCGGGTCTAAATTTTATAGCTGTCATATTAGAAAGAATTTTACTATTTAAAAGAACTAAATAAAATTTAATCATAAAATAAATTATAGGCCCCTAGACTAATTTATGTGACGAATCTAATGAGGTTAATTAAGTCGTGATTAGAAGACGGTTACTGTAGCATCACTTTAGCAAAATATAGATTAATTAAGCTCATTAGATTCATCTCAAAAATTAGCACCAATCTGTCAAAAAGATTTTGTCATTAAATTGATCGAAATATTCATAAATACTAAGATCTCTTTGACGTGACAGTGCTTAAATTTTAGAGGCAGGAAACGAACGGGGCCTACAACAACTACAACTATAACATGGCTCCACGCGCAAGCGCCGAGATAGGCCCGGGCGCCCGACCCACTCGCGCCGCTGCCCTCGCTGCCGCCGTCATCATCGACGACGACCAGCAACACAACACCCTCCAACGAGCCTGCGGGTTCCCGGAGCGGCGGTGGGCACCTTTGGGCTCGACGCGTGTCGGTTTTCGAACCACCGGCTAGTAGAATTTAGTCTCGGGAATACGCGTTTTAGGCCGGATGGTACACAAGGGAAGACACGAGAGGGTTTAAGCTGGTTTGGGAAAGCTCCCTACGTCCAGCTGGGGGTGTGGCGACGCTGTGTTCCTTGCGTCAAACAAACGATGGGGTGTACGAGAGGAGGCGGGAGAGGAGCGTGCTCCAATTCCCTTGCTGCGAGAGCGTGTGAGTGAGTGTGTGTGTGTGTGTGTGTGTGCTGTTGCCGGAACGTGCGTATGGGTCTCGATGTGAACTTGTCCTAGAGGGAGAGAGACTCTTCCTCTTTATAGCTGCAGAGGTCGAGCTCGGGTTACACGAGGGAGAGAGAGAGAGAGAGAGAGAGAGAGAGAGAGAGAGAGAGAGAGAGAGACGTGTGCTTATCCATGCGCCCATGCCGTGTCATCGGGTCTTCCACGACGTGTGATTGAGGACCTTGACCGGCCCGTCGCATCGCCACCGTAGCCCGGCGCTTCGGGGAAGCAGAGGTGGAGTGTCCCGCGTTTGGCGGAGTCCGGGACGGCGTCTCGGCGGAGTAGTTGAGGGGAAAAGACAGTCCATATCGGTCCTCCTCCCGTCGGGCGCATTTATGGTGAGGTCGAAGGTCGAGGTCGAGGTGGTAGCTTATTGTGCTCGGGTCACGAGGCGAAGGTCGAGCGAGGCGGAACGCTGCTCGAGTTCCACCCGTCTCCGGATAAAACGGGGAACGAGTACCGCCGTACGTCCGGCGATGATGACCGAGTCTTTGGTCTTCAGCCCACGCTTCCTTCGTCGGGCTACGGGCACGGCGCGTCCCATCGGCGTGCTTGCTGGTACTTGGCGGAGTGTAGGAGCGCAACTTCACGCGCTTCGTCGAGTTGGTCGGCGGCGTCCTCGAGGGCCGTCTAGTTGCCTTGTTCGTCGAAGGCACGGACTCGGGAGCGCCAAAGTCGAGGTCGGTTGGCAAGATCACTTCCGAGCCGTAGACCATGAAGAACGGCGTGTATCCCGTTGCCCGGCTCGGAGTTGTTCGAAGACTCGACAAGCACGGCCGGCAACTCCGCCGCCCATCGACCGCCGAGCGTTTCGAGCGGTCGTATATGCGGGGCTTCAGCCCTGCAGGATCATGCCGTTGGCCCGCTCGACTTGACCATTGGTCTCGGGATCAGCTACAGCCGCCGATCCACTCGAACGTGGTAGTCGTCGCAGAACTTGAGGAATATCTTCCCGGTGAACTACGTGCCGTTGTCCGTGATTATCGAGTTGGGGACCCCGAACCGATGGACGATATCGAGAAAGAACTCGACCGCCTCTTCGGACCGGATTTTGCTGATCGCTCGAGCTTCAATCCACTTGGTGAACTTGTCGACCGCCACGAGCAAGTGGGTGACGCCCCGGTGCTTTCTTTAGTGGCCCGACCAAGTCCGGACCCCGGACCGCAAAGGGCCGGGTGATGGGTATGGTTTGCGTAGCTTGGGCAGGCTGATGCGTATGACGGGCATAGAACCGGCAACCCTTGCAAGTGCGCACGACCCGAGTCGCGTCGCCACTCGCGGTCGGCCGATAGAAGCCTTGTCGAAGGCGTTGCCCACGAGGGTCCATGGCGCTGCGTGATGCCCACGGACTCCTCCGTGTATGTCGTCGAGGAGTTTGACGCCTTCCTCGATCGTGATGCAGCGCTGCAGAATCCTGGAGGCGCTGCGCTTGTAGAGCTCGCCATCAACCAGGACAAATGATTTGGCGCGCCGATGCGGGCGTCTTGCCTCGGTTTGGTCCGTAGGGAGCTTGCCGTGGAGGAGGTACTCGATGTACTTGGGTTCTCCGATCGGCCGGCGGCGCCCATCGGTCGTCGAGGAGTCGATCTCCATGATCTCCGCCTCTAGTGATGGTGGATAGGCCCTCGAGCCCTCGCTCGGGCTCGGGCGAGCCCCGGTCGGTGCTCGGACCCGGGGCAGCCCCCGAGCCTGTCTCGACCGGCCCGCCGTCGACCTTGGGAGGGTCGGGAGGTCGAACAAACGGCTTGAACTGGTTATTGGCAATGATTCCCGGCGGGATCAATTCCCGGCCGGACGCCATCTTGGCCGGCGAATCCGCCGCCTCATTGAGTCGTCGCGGGATGTGCTTGAGCTCGAGGTCGTCGAACTTCTCTTCGAGCTTCCGCACCTCCCGATGATAGAGCATCAATGTGTCGTTTCGAGAGCTCAACTCCTTCATGACTTGGTCGACGACGAGTTGCGAATCCCTCGGACCTCGAGCTGGTTGATTCCGAGCTCGATGGCGATCTTGAGGCCGTTGACGAGAGCTTCCTACTCGGCTACATTGTTTGAGGTGGAAAAATGTAGCCGAATGGAATACCTCATGTGTACCCCATGGGGAGAGACGAACACGAGTCCGACGTCGGCTCCCTTGCGCATCGGCGACTTGTCGAAGTACATGACCTAGTACTCCCGGTCCGCCGGTGCGGGTGACAGCTGGGCTTCGGTCCACTCGACGACGAAGTCGACCGAGCCTTCGACTTGAGCGTCGTCCGCGGCGTGTACATGACGTCGTGTCCCATCGGCTCGAGTGCCCACTTGGCGACCTTGCCTACGTAATCCCTGTTCTCAATGATTTCACGCAAAGGGAACGAGCTTACCACCTTGATCGAGTGCGTGTCGGAGTAGTGGCGCAGCTTGCGACTCGCGACCATCACGGAGTAGAGGATCTTGAGGACCTGCAGGTGTCGCGTCTTCGAGTCGGAGAGCACCTCGCTAACGTAGTAGACGGGATGTTGCACTTTGAGTACATGTCCCTCCTTCTCGCGCTCGACTACGACGGTGGCGTTGACGACCTGGGTCATCGCCACGACATAGAGGAGGAGTGGTGTCGAGTCTTAAACTCGGCACTAGTACTACCCGGTCCCTCACGTGCTTGAAATTCGATGGTGCAACACACGAAACACACAAGAACACACGATTTTAGACGAGGTTCGGGCCTCTCGAAGGAGAGTAATACCCTACGTCCCGTATGTTATGTATTGCCTTTAGCAGATTGCTAATTGCGAGTTGTCGGAGAGTTTTCGGGGGTCCCTGCTCCGCCTTATTCATCCGGGGAAGCTAGGGTTACATGCGAGTCCTAGTCGATTACATGAATTACATATTCGGAAGCCTTCCTTGTTGATTCGGAGTCCTAAAAGACTACAAATTGCTTCTTTACTTGTTGCTCAAGTCGTCACGCATCGGTCTTGACGCCCGCCTTATTTCCATACCGGTGTATAGAATCTTGTGTTATTCCATACCGGTCGGGGACCACTTTGTGGGCCCTCTCCGCTGATCTTATCTTCATTGATTTGTCACCGTATCTCTATTTATCCATTTCTTTATCATTTGTATACCCGTAAGGTAAGTACACGACAATGCAGCCCCGAGTAATTTTTGATTTGACCTTGAATAAGACCGACCAGTCTTCCGCATGTTGGTCCGATTCTATGGTAAAATTAAAAAGAAGTCCAATCTTCCGCAATACTTCCTTTCTGTTCCAGTATGACTTCAAAAAGCCAAAAAATTTAGCATTATTTCTTCCATACTACCCAATTAGGTATGCAAAATTTCCATATATTTCCCGCAATTATTATAAACCGCCCTTAAATATTGAAGTGCACCAATTAGGTGCACCTAATTGGGTATAGTCCCGACTCTTGAATCATTTGAACTCCTTTCAAATAATGCAAGAGTCCATTAGTTGATTCTTTGTTATTTCCTTCAATATGCCTTTTCTACGGACCGCTCCTTTCAATTCTTTTTCACTTCCCGTGATCTCTGTAGACCGCTCTTGAACACGGTGCACCGGTCGGTGCACCCAATTGGGTATAGCCACCGACTCTTATATCATTTGAGGATCGCAAATAATGCAAGAGTCCTTCTTGAGAGATTATGCTTCATTATTTTCCATCAAATTACATTTCTTTCTGTAATTTTCTGCTAAGAACATATTTTTCAGATCGGTCAAACCAATCATAACGTCATATCTTTTAAAGATTCATACCAATATTAACATAACAGCATCGCTTAAATTGGTTTTAGCCCATAATCTGCTTAGTTAATTTTAACTAAGAACCAAAATCCTGGTTGATCGGACCAGTTTTTTCCCTATACTCTCACATCGATTCGAGTCTCCAAGGCCTATAATCAGTCGGATGATTAACACCCATAGCCTAAGGCATCCATTATTAAAATTGAGTTAGGCAAGATCCAAATCATCTTCGACCTAACTCTTTCATACCGCCCAATAATTAAATTCAGCACTATATTAATCCAAGTATCCGAAAATTGCATATTTCGGACCGCTTCTTTATTCAAAAAAGGCCCCCATGATTATAATAATCACGTCGACTTATCCTTATGACTCGTTAGGTCATAATTGCACAATCAAGTCATATAATCATTAATGCTAAATTTATCGGGCTGTCAAAAACGGCCCAATAACTTTCTAGCCCCGAGTCCAGACTTCGGGTACCTATAAAATAAACGAAGGGTCGACCTAGGTCAAACTCATTCTCGAAACTCCACACGCGCCCACCATATCTCCTTGTTCTTCGGACATTGCGATCGTACTCCTTCCTTCCCGTATAAACTAATCTCCAACTAAGCCGGATTCATCCGGTGTAGTTTTTCGGCGAGGATCAGCTTTGAAGTTGAGGGATCCGAAGCGGATCTTGAAGCCGGGCGCGAAGTCGATGTCGAACGAAGAGGCCATCAAACTCGCTTGATATTCGCCGGGATCCCTACCTCGCGCGCCAAATGTCGAGTCTTAAACTCGGCAATAGTACTACCCGGTCCCTCACGAGCGTGGAATTCGATGGTGCAACACACGAAACACGCAAGAACACACGATTTTAGACAGGTTCAGGCCTCTCAAGGGAGAGTAGTACCCTACGTCCCGTATGTTATGTATTGCCTTTAGCAGATTGCTAATTGCGAGTTGTCGAGAGTTTTCGGGAGTCCCCGCTCCGCCTTATATATCCGGGGAGCTAGGGTTACATGCAGAGTCCTAGTCGATTACATGAATTACATATTCGGAAGCTTTTCTTATTGATTCGTAGTCCTAAAAGACTACAAATTGCTCCTTTACTTGTTGCTCAAGTCGTCACGAGTCGGTCTTGACGCCCGTCTTATTTCCATACCGGTATATGGAATCTTGTGTTATTCCATACAGGTCGTGGACCACTTTGTGGGCCTCTCCGCCGATCTTATCTTCATTGATTTGTCACCGTATCTCTATTTATCCATTCCTTTATCATTTGTATACCCGTAAGGTAAGTATACAACAAGTGGCTCACCGAGGCAATGGTGGAGTCAAGACCGGAGGGTTGGTCGGAATGCGCTTGACGTCGTCAAGTGCAGCTTGAGCTTCGTGTGTCCACTCGGAGCGCTCGGACTTCTTGAGGATCTTGTAGAGCGGAAGGGCTCTCTCACCGAGGCACGAGATGAAGCGGCTCGGAGCCGCCAAGCACCCCGTGAGTCGTTGCACCCAATTGATGTTCGGATCGGACCCATACGCTCGATGGCGGAGATCTTTTCCGGATTCGCCTCAATGCCGCGCTCGTAAACGATGAAGCCGAGGAGCATTCCTCTCGGGACCCCGAAGACGCACTTCTCGGGGTTGAGCTTGACGCCGTTCTCACACAGCTTGACGAACACGCGCTCGAGGTCGATGACAAGCTGATCATCCTTTTTGGACTTGACTACGATGTCGTCCACGTAGGCTTCGACTATGTCGCCGATCGGTAGTCGAAACACTTTTGCATACACCTTTGGTAGGTGGCGCCAACGTTTTTGAGGCCGAACGACATCGTAGTATAGCGAGTACGAGCCAAACGACGTGATGGAGGAGGTCGCGAGTTGGTCGAATTCATTGAGCGCGATTTGATGGTACCCGGAGTACGCATCGAGAAAGCCGAGGGTTTCGCACCCGCAGGTCGAGTCAACTATTTGGTCGATGCGTGGTAAAGGAAAGGGATCCTTTGGACATGCCTTGTTTAGGCTAGTATAATCAACACACATTCTCCATTTCCCATTCTTTTTGCGTACAAGAACAAGATTAGCTAACCACTCGGGGTGATACACCTCCTTGATGAGCCCGGCCGCCGGCAGCTTCGGGATCTCCTCCTCGGATTGCCTTGCGCTTCTCCTCATCGAAGCGGCGCAAGCGTTGCTTTACCGACTTGGAGCCCGGCCTAATGTGCAAGGAGTGCTCGGCGACTTCCTCGGTATGCTCGGTATGTCCGAGGGTTTCCACGCGAAGACGTCGGCGTTCGCGCGAAGGAAGTGGATGAGCGCGCTATCCTATTTGGGGGAGAGCGAGGTGCCGATGCGCACCTGTCTTCCCCTCGTCGCCGGCAAGGTCTAGGACGACCTCCTTGGTGCCCTCCGCCGGCTCGAACGAGGCCACCTTGCGGCTTGTCCGCGGGGATCCTCAATGACCTGCTCCTTGATCACCGCCGACTCCGTGGTCAAGGCCAAGGTGGCGGACGCGAGGTCACGGTTGTCGACGTCGCACCGGTAGGCGTGCTGAAAGGACGCACCCACGATGATGACTCCCTTCGGCCCGGGCATCTTGAGCTTCGGGTAGACGTAGTTCGGGATGGCCATGAACTTCGCGTAGCACGGCCGCCCGAGGATGGCGTGGTAGATTCCGGGAATCCGACCACCTCGAACGTGAGGGTCTCCGTTCGGAAGTTTGAAGGAGTCCCGAAGGTGACGGGCAAGTCGATCCGCCCGATGGGGACGGCTTGTGTCCCCGGTACAACGCCATGGAACGGCGATCCGTTGGGACGGATGCGTGAACGCTCGATCCCCATGGCGTCGAGGACGTCGGCGTAGAGGATGTTGAGGCCATCGCCTCCGTCCATGAGCACCTTGGTGAGGCGCGTCTTGGAAACGATGGGGTCGACCACGAGTGGGTACGAAACCGGTCGTGGCACTCGTGCGGGATGGTCGGTGCGGTCGAAAGTAATTGGCAACTCGACCATCGAAGGAAGGCCGGCGTTGCGGGTTCCACGGCGAAGACGTCGCGACGCTCGATCTTGGCGGAGCGTCGGCCGGCGCGAGTGTCGGAGCTCGCGAAGATCATCGGACACCTCTCAGCCTGGGGGTAGCCTTCATCATCGTCCTCACCGGCATCGCCTCCGGCTCCGGCGGTTTCTTCACACTCCGGCGGCGGTTGCCCCTTCCTCCCTTGCCGCGTGACAAATTTCTTCATCAACGAGCAATCCTTCATCGGGTGCTTGACGGGGAACTTGTGGTTGGGGCACGGCCCGTTCCACCTCTTCTCGAAGTGGTTGGGATGCTTGGTGCCCTTCTTCTCGGTCGCCGCCACCATGAGTCCGTCGCTTGATCAAGACTTGTTCTTCTTCTTAGGCTTGGAACCGGAGGGACCTCCCCCGCCGTTGTCGTCGGTCCGCTTGCCCTTCCCTTTCTCGGGGGTGGCGCGATGGAGGAGGGCTCCCTAGCTAATCGAGGGCAGCTACGCCCCGGCTCGTGGATGAGCGCCTCGCAGTTCGTTCCGGAAAGGAACGCGCCCACGACGTCCGCGTCGACGACGTGGGGCAGCTCGTTGCAGCGCCGGGAGAAGCGCCAAATGTAGTCCCGGAGCGGCTTGTTCGGTTTCTGCCAACAGTTCTTTAACTCCCGAGGATTGCCCGGCGAGCGCACGTCGCTCGAAAGTTGCCCACGAAGACCTCTCGCAGGTCGGCCCACAAGTGTATCTTGTTCGCGGGAAGGTGCTCCAGCCATGTCCGCGCCGAGTCGGCGTGGTACAATGGCAAGTTGCGAATGATGGAGAGGTCGTCATTCGTGCCGCCCGCCCGAGGGTCGAACGCGCGTCACGCGCTGCGCCGATGCAAAAGTGCACCGACTACCCGGCCTCGGGCGGTCCGGCCGTGCGGGCTGCTGGCGACGCATGCACGCAGCCTCCTGCCCGATCACGGGAGGCATGGTGGTTGACGCTATCGTGATGGTTCGACAGCCGCCGCACGCTGCTGGGAACTTTCCGCTCGTCTGCTGCGCCGCCATCTCCCTCCGCACTTGCTGCGCTTCGGGAGTTAGTTGGCTGTAGGGGAGCGTTTGAAGTAGCGCCGCCGCAGCGACGACGTTAGTGGGAAATTGCTGGGGCGCGCCGTCGTCGTCGGCGATCTGCTGATTTACGCGACGAGCTCTCTACCGCGCGTGGCACTCGCAAGCCGGCGTTGTTGCTCCAGCTCCCGGTCCACCGCGGCCGCTTCCTCCGTGATGTTGAGGCGCGCTTCCTCCATCTCTAGCTTCCTGGCCCGGAGGCGTGCTTGCACGTCGTCGCCGCCGGGTGTAACACCCCGATTTTTGGCAGAATTAAAAATCACTAAATAAATCATTTTATTTTATTCAGGAAAAATATTTACGAAAACTATCTAGGAATTTAAAACCCAATTACATACATAGGAAAACAACACATAGAATTTTTAAAATAAAAACCTAACTCTTGCAAACTTGGTTGTTTCTACGTTAATTGCTTTACTTTTATTTTTCTTCATTTTACATTTGACTCATTGGAATTTATTTGATTTTATTTATTTAATTATTTAGTTATTTATTATTTTGACTTAAGGAGTGAAGAAAGGAAAATAGAAAAGGAAAACTATTACTATCGGGCCGCCCCTATCCCCTCCCGGCCCAGCTCCCTCTCGTCCCAGCCTCAGCCCCACCAACGCCCCCCTCCTCCTCCTCTTCTTCCTCTCCGCGCCGCGAGAACGACGCGCGTCGTGCGCGCGCACGCCGCCCGACGTCCCCCACCTCCGCTACCGCCGCCCTCCCGCGTCTCCCGCGCTCGCCGCCAACCCGCGCAACGCCAAGGCCCCGCTTCCCCTCCCCTTGGACGGACGTGCCGACCCGACAGCCGTCGCGCGTCACCGGACCCGCCATCCCCGCCGTCTCCGCCTCCGGCCGACGCACCGCTCGGTCGTCATGACGCGCCGACCCGACGACCTCGCGCACCGCACCCCGCCCTCCGCCTCCGCCCGTACCGGGCCCCCTCCTTTTCCCCGCATGCCCCGGACGGGCCACCACGGCCATGGCGCCGTCGTCGCCATCTACCCCTCCTCCCCACTATAAAAGCCGCATCTCACTCCCCTTGCTCACCACCGCCTCCCGGAAAACCCACGAGCAAGCTCCGCCCGTCCTCTCCCCTCGTTCTCCCCCTTCTCCCCGCCCCCGCCACCGGCCGCGAGCCAATCCCACCGTTCCCCTCCGCCGCCCGGCCGCCCCGTCCTCCTCCGCTCGAGCTCTAGCGCCGCCACGACACCGCGCACCTCCCCGACCCCCTTCCCCTCCAAGCAAGGCCCCCGGCCGTTCCCCTTTTCACCGCCGCCGCGGCAAGCTCCGGCGGGGCAGCTCATCCCCGTCCGGCGCCGCCCGCGTCGTCACCCCTTCCCACACCTCCGCCACAACCTCCCGAATCCCGACGTACTCTCCCCTCCCCTCTCGGCCGCCTCCGGCCGCCGGAAGGCCCAATTCCGGCAAGCCTCCCCGCCGCGCCGCCCCGGCCGCCGTCGAGCCTCACCGCCGCACCCCCACCGTCCGATCCCGAGCCAACGGTCAAGATTAGATCGAGGCATACCCCTTCGCCTATTTAAATCTCGGCTCGTTGATCTCGAGATCCACGCCCTGGATTTTCCCGCCCTTTTCCTTTAGAAAAATAAAACCCAAATCCCAGGAAAAGCCACTTTTACATAAAACCCCCGACCTTTCCCCATATTAGTTAAGAGCCCCTAGATTTTTACATAAAGCCCCCTAAACTTTTTAGAAATTACAAGTAGGTCCCCTGGCCGACCGACAATGCATTTTTTCATTTTAGCCCCTCCACTTCTCCAAAATTACCAAAATTTATTTATTCTTTTATATAAACCCTAGCTGATTTTTATAAAAATACCCCCGGACTTTCCACAACCATATCTTTTCAACCGTAGCTCCGTTTTTGACGATTCTAACGCCGTTGGAATCATCATGACGAACCCTAGCCCCCGAAACCTTCCTCTTCACTCCTTTTCATTTGGTTTTTTCTCGTTATTACTTTTTGCTTTCATTATTTTATGTGACGTAGCTTACGTACTCTAACGCCGTCTCGTAGACGAGGAGAACCAGGAGCGGGAGCCCGAAGACCCCGACTACGAGGAAGACTTCGAGGACACGTTAGGAGGCAAGCTCTATCAATTCCTTGATCATAATTGATCCTAATTTCTCTACTTATTCTCGCACCTATATAGGAAGCGACTCTTATATGCATTTAACCTTGCAAATATTTTGCTAGAGCCCAATTGTTATATGATAATGTTCAAATCACTATAGATGCGAACATTATACCCTTGATTGCCATTAGATCACTACAATCAACCTAGATGTATTGTTAACTATGTTAATGATATATTAGTATCATACTTAGGAAGCTGTTACTATTTTCACCATACACCATATTTATGAAAATGTGTGAAAATGAGTTTGGTGGTGTGTGTTGATGGGTGGGTGATTAGACCAACCGTGTTAAGGTGAAGTTGGGTGGGAAATGATACCGGCCGTGGGCGAGACTCCTAGTACTTGGTGTAGAGTATTTGATGTTAGGTGATGTCCATTTGCGATGGAGGAGTGTTTGCCCTGCCATATAAGGACCGGTTCTTCGGACCCCAAATTGGTGATTTAGTGTACAACCACGTAACCTCGTTATGGGCAGGATCGTGCACCAAACCTCGGGTTACGCAGCAAGAAGTTCCACGGAGGTCCAGGGATCGTTTATTTTGTGAAGTCCAAGTACTTGGCACGTATATGGTGGACGGTATGCTTGTGTCATACGCGTCGGATCCCCGGGCATTCGGGGTGGACTTGTGAGCGTGCCTAGTTGCGGTGGCAGCGTTATGTGTTCCGTAGCTAAGAACATATAGCTTGTGGGTAAAGTGTACCAACCTTTACAGAGTGTATATAACTATCCGGATGTCCGTTGTCACGGTATATTGACACACCAAATCTTGAGCTCACGTTGATTAGCCACAAATACTAAACCCTTGATGTGTGAGTAGGCAGCCTTGTGCCCGTGCGTTTTGGAAATGGTGTTGGCCCGGAGTGCCGTAGCTGTTATGACCTTCGGTCGGAAGGCTCATCTAAAAGGAATGGGAACCGTGGGGATTGATGAATATCTCCCCCAGGTCCGACCAACTAAAATTATGAAAATTGCTTTCGTCTTCAAGAACCCCTTTGCTTCCGTAGTGAGCCCTACATCCGCACTTTCTGCTAAAACTCCGACCTTGCCTTGCACACAACCAGATTGCATAAATAATACCCCTTGCTAGTGGTAGAGCTTGTTGAGTACCTTATGTACTCACCCGTTGCTTATTTGTTCGGACGAAGATGGAGAATACCATGAGGATGAGGAGTAGGTCGCGTCCTTCGCTCGATGTTGCTCGTGGAGTTTATGATGCTTTCCAAGTATGTTTTCTTTTATGTGATGCTAGCCTACCCACCTCTTTGAATGTAATCCAGACCATGTATCCCCTAGCTAATATCCGTTTGAGGAATCAATAAAGGTTGTTGTATCGGATTTGTATCATTTTTGTGTGTACCAACTATCTGTTCCGGGGATTGGTACGTATACACGATGTAGTCCCGAGAACGGGGTGCCGCAACGGGTGGAGCGGTGTGCGCACGTGGCGCCGTCGGTGTTTCCGGAGCGTCGGGCTTGGGTGCGGCCGGTCCGTCGTCGCTTCGAGCTCCCGTCGCCATGGCGTGCACCATGTTGCACTCGCGGGTGGGGCAGCGATTCTCATCGCCGCTCCCCGGTCCGAGTCTTCCTCCTCCCCTACGTCAAGGAGGTCAAAGAAGGAGTCGAAAGCATGATCGATCATCCCCACAAACTCACCAACCGTGGGGTTCGCGGGTCCCGGGGCGTGCTCGGCTAGCGCCACGGCTCCCTAGCGACGCAGCTTGGTGGCGCATCCGCGCGCCGTTGGCTGCTGCGAGGTTGCCACCTCGACGGCGACGTCCGTGGCCAATGAAGCCGGTGGCGCCGGTGGCTCGGCGCGCACCGATGACCGCTCATCGGTGGCGATGAAATCTAGGCTCCCAAAGCGCACCGTGGCGCCGGGGGCCCGTAAGGAAAGCGCAGAAATGGCCATCCATGCCATGGGAGTGAAAAGGGCGAAAATGCGCAACGGTCCCCCTACATGGCGCCAACCGTCGGTGTTCGAACCACCGGCTAGTAGAATTTAGTCTCGGGGATACGCGTTTTAGGCGGGATGGTACACAAGGGAAGACACGAGAGGGTTTAAGCTGGTTCGGGAAAGCTCCCTACGTGCCATCGGGTCTTCCCCGACGTGTGCTTGAGGACCTTGATCGGCCCGTCGCATCCCCACCGTAGCCTCGTCGCGTCGGGGAAGCGGAGGTGGAGTGTCCCGCGTTTGGCGGAGTTGGCGATGGCGTCGCAGCGGAGTGGTTGAGGGGAAAAGACAGTCCATACCGGTCCTCCTCCCGTCATGCGCATTTATGGCGAGGTCGAAGGTCGAGGTCGAGGTCAAGGTGGTAGCTTATTGTGCTCGAGGTCACGGACGAAGGTCGTGCGAGACGGAACGCTGCTCGAGCTCGAGCTCGAGCTCCACCTCGTCTCCGAATAAGACGGGGAACGAGTATCGCCGTACGTCCGGTGATGATCGCCGAATCTCCGGTCATCCGCCCACACTTCCTTCGCCACGCTACGGGGACGACGCGTCCTATTGGCGTGCTCGACGGGAGCAGGTGGCCGCGGCGGTGGGAAGGGGCGAAAGTCAAAGACAATCATTGTCGGGGAGCACCGACGCGCGTCGGGCGGGTGGAATTAATGCGGCGGGCGCTCAAGCTCGCTCGGTCGATCCGGGAGGAGGTCTTGCGAGGTGGACCTCCTCGAGCTTCGAGGGCAAGGTCATGCGAGTCGCGATTCCACCTTGCCCCGAGCGGGGAAGGTCGAGCTCGCCCTTGCTTGATTCGCTCCTCCACGGAAGTCGTACGGGAGAGGGTCCGGTCTTGATCGTTGACGTTATTTCGTGTCCTGGGGACTAATCCCTTGCAAGTGGGTCCGGATGGCGCCACATGGCGTCGCTAATCTTTCCCTCGACGGCGCGGTCTCGAGTTTGAGTTTGGGCCCCGGCGTGGGGTTGCTGCACTCGGTCCCGGACCACACCATCAAGGTCCGGCGCGTCGTCGAATCGCGCCGCCACAAGTCCGTCGCGGCACACAAAGACGCTCGTCAACGTCGTCGCCGCCGCGGGCTTTGACGCGCTGCTCCTCACGGGTGTCGAGTCTTAAACTCGGCACTAGTACTACCCGGTCCCTCACGAGTGTAGAATTCGATGGTGCAACACATGAAACACACAAGAACACACGATTTTAGACAGGTTCGGGCCTCTCAAAGGAGAGTAATACCATACGTCCCGTGTGTTATGTATTGCCTTTAGCAGATTGATAATTGCGAGTTGTCGAGCCTTTTCGGGGTCCTCGCTCCGCCTTATATATCCGGGGAGCTAGGGTTACATGCGGAGTCCTAGTCGATTACATGGATTACATATTCGAAAGCTCTATCTCTAAGCTTTCCTTATTGGTTCGTAGTCCTAACAGATTACAAACTGCTCTTTTACTTGTTGCTCGAGTCATTATACGTCGGTCCTAACGCCCGCCTTATTTTCATACCGGTATATGGAATCTTCTGTTATTCCATATCGGTCGGGACCACTCGTGGGCCCTCTTCACCGATCTTATCTTCATTGATTTATCACTCGTATCTCTAATTATCCATTCATTTATCGTCCGTATACCCGTAAGGTAAGTATACGACAACGGGCTCCGTCGACGGAACCATCAATGTCTCGCGCCATCACGAGTTGGATTGCAAGAGCAAGCGCCGGCGCACTAGAAGCAACTCCAGCAATGACTCTCAAACGAAGCCCCTATTTTCTCATCTAGGAGCCCACTCCTATTTTTCAGGGCTCAAAATTTATGCTCAACTACACCGGTAGTCCCGAATCAAATCTCTTAAATCTAATGTGACACTTTAGACCCACACGTCGGTGAGACGAAATACTTACTCCACGACAAGAAGCGCAATAGGAAGCGACGGGTCTCGACGAGCACCGGTCGGAACAGTGGCATCGCCGGAGGCCGCCGCCGGCAGCGGCGAGTCGGATCCCATCCTCGGTGTCGGACAAGCGGCACGAGTGCCCGGCCTCGCAGCGGTGGCGGCTGCGCTCGGCCGGCCAAGACGGAGGCAGCGGCGGCGAGTCGTCCGAGATGCGGAGGCAGCGGCGGCAGCGCTCGACCGGGTCGGGACGGAGGCAGCGGTGGCGGCGCACCATCCGAGATGCGGCGGCGGCAGGGAGAAACGGAGGTGGCAGCGGCGGCGACGTGTCGTCCAGGAGGCCACGGCGCTCGGCCGGCCGGGACGCAGGGACGAGGATTCGAGATAGAATGGAAGAAGAGAAGAAAATAAAAGAAAAAAAGAAAAAAATGTGAGACCCACTAACAGCTGTAGTTTAGGAGGGAGGATGGAAGGATCCCATTTTTCACTCTAAACCTCGGAGTGAACGCGTAGGTCGACCAGCGAAGTGAGGCACCGGAGGCGAAGAAGACGTCCCGAGGGAGGCTCTCGGGCGAAGCGGAGCGGGGCCCGACGAAGGACGCCCCCCCGAGCGAAGTCCATGATCGGCGAAGTAATCACCGAGGCCGAGCAAAGCGACGCCCAGCAGAGGCCGGGCGCTCACGCGAAGCACCACGCCGCGTCGCCTCCCGGCCGGTGGCCAGCTAAGCCGCAAATCACGCATGCTTAGCTGGTTTCTCCGAATTGCCCTCGAGAGTTACCGCCTCTCGGTGGAATCGAGGACAACGGCCGAGGGTAGAACAGTCCTGTAAAGTTGGGGTTCCCTAGTAGGACTATAAAGGGAGCTCAAGAGTTACCTATACACACACATGTAATCAGCAAGTTAACTTCGCTTATACTAGAGTTGTTATTTTGCTAGCTTGTTCTTTACTACCTCGCATACCTTATTTCACTTCTATGTTCGGTGTGCTAGGTATGCATTGCCCTCGCCGCTTAGTACACCAACACCGATATACTCCCTACATACTACTATTAAAATTCATTTTGGACATGATTTAGCATACCAAGAAGCAATCAGTTAGAGAAATTTTTCCATGTTTGTCCATATTAAATACGGCGGTGCCCCCTTCCTACCATCAATACAAGTGCGTCCTTACTGGGTAGCACCACTGCTCCCTATTGTCAAGCATGCAGGTTTGAATCCTGGCAGAAGCAGTAGCATCATTTTTGCGTTAAGCATGGCCCTGTTGTTTTGCATGGCATTGTGGGCGCGCGTGAGAGGCCGTGTTTCGCATCAGCATTGGCGCGGGCATTATTTTGCATGGCGCCGTTTGATCGCGCGTGGTGCGCCGCGGGAGGCCGTGTTTCGCAGAGTGTTGGCGCCGTGGGATCGCGTCGTGGTGCCTGCGCGGTTCACTATTTTTTCTTTTCCGTTCGTGGCAGTTTTTCCGTTCCGTGCGCGCGAGGGGCAGCGATGAATTGTGATGGCGCGTGGAGTTAAGAGGAGGAGGCAACGAGTTACGGCCTCGGGAAACCAGCAGCGTGCGACTCCTCGGTACAGGCTGATCGAACATAACTGCAGGGGTAGAAGGGTCATAAAATGGGTAAAAAATCCTAAAACGAATTCTAATGTGAACATCAGGGTAGAGGGCTAAAAAGAATTTTAATAGTAGTATGGAGGGAGTATCAAAATAGGGGCCCGATGTTATGGACGATAAAGGTAATTGCGGTTACAATAAAGGTAATTGCGGTTACAAAGTTCTAATCGGCTACAAAACTGCATTACGCCGGTCTCAGTGGGAGTTTTATGAGCAATAAATAGAGTGTCATGTAGGCATTTTCGATGATGTGACGAGTGTCTTAATGAGGAGAGATGTGAAATGAGTTTTATGAGAATGATACATAGACAGTTTGTGTCTTATATGTAACCTAGAAAACAATAATAGAAACTATGCATTGAGAGATGGGTGTTTCATCCTAATTTTAAATATTTTAGATAACGTGTCACTCTAAATAATTGTGTCCATAAAACTTTCATTGAAACCGACCTTAGACTAGCTACACCGGGGTCCTGGAAACGGTCCTCCGGCACCACCGTGGCGCAAAAAGTGCTGCACCGGGTATCGAATCTCGTCCGGGACCGTCCCGACCGCCTCCCGCGCGCTATATCCCGCGGACGTACGGAGGCCCGCTACGCGCCGATGTGGCACGGCCCACGCACCGGTGCGCCATCCTCAACGACCCCGAAGGAGAGAGAGAGAGGGGCGCGGCTTGGAGGCGAGGCGGACACGGCGGCGACCGAGGCAAGCCCCGGCGGCCGGATCCACGCCCCGGCCGCCGGATCCGCGGCCCGGACCCTAGCCGCCGGATCCGCGACGGCGGGAGAGGCGGAGTCCCGGCGGGAGGCGGCGCGGGGAAGGAGGAAGGGAGGGAGGCGCGCGCGACGGAGGAGGAAGGGAGAGAGGCGCGCGCGGCGGAGGAGGAAGGGAGGCGGCGGCGGCAGCGCGCGGGCTCGGCGGAGAGGTGGCGGTGGCGCGCCCGGGCGGGTTCGGGCGGGGTCGACGGCGGGACGGATGGCGGCGGCGAGGGAGGCGGGGGCAAGCCGGCGGGATCCGGCGGCGGCGCGAGGCTCGCAGGCGGCCGGATCCGCGGGACGAGGGAGGGGAAGGCCGGCGGCGAGGAGAGGAGAGAGGTGGGGGTGGCCGGCTGCGTGAGGGAGGCGGCGCGCAGGGGGAGACCGGCGGGCGGCGGCGACGGCACGCTCGTGGGGAACGAAGGCGCGGGGGTGCCGTGTGGAGAGAAGGAGAAAAAGGATGGGGGAAGAGGGAAAAGAAAGGGAAAAGGAAAAGAAGAAAGGGAAAAAGAAAGGAAAAAAGGGGAAAGAAAAAAGAGAGAGAAAAGGAAGTGAAAAAGAGAAGAAAAAAGAAAATAAGAGGAGAGATGAAAGAAGATGGTAGTTGAAGAGAGTTAAATAAAATATTAGATAATTGATATAGAGATTGAATGGGTGCAGCAAAACTATATATCGAGGATAAAATTTTACTGATCGAAATAGAATATTTCTTTCAAAGAATAATTGTAGAAGTATCACGGGTACAGATAGCCTTAGAGTCATACGACCGCTACCTCAACGACCGGCATTTATTTCCTTGTCGGCAAGTGTTCGCTGTCTGTGGCTATCATACCTTGTCGTCAAGTGTTTGCTGTCTTCTGTGAAATCTGTGGCCATCAATGCCAGCGGAGAGCTGGAGACCTGGTTCATTGCGGACTCCAGCCTCACCAGCTGACGCCGTGAAGGGCACATGGTGTGGGTCCCGGTGGGTCCCGCACTCCGTTGACGTTGACTCCACCTTCACCAGTTGAGCCGGTAATAAGATTGCCCAAGGCAAGATGCCTGCTTGTTTGCTCATTCGCTATCTGCTCAGCTCTGTGGCAGCTTGCTTGCTCGCTCGCCATCTGCCCTGCTCGTCGACCACAGCTCGCCCTCCACCGGACCTCTAGCGCTCTGAGCAGTTGCATCAACTCTTGCCCTGCCCTTCTTGTGTTGCTCGCCTGTTGGAAGAAACATGGGATATTTTGGGTAGGCGCCGGAGACAGCACACAGCAGCGCTCGTACTTTCGCACAACAAGGAAGCGGGTCTCTCTGTTTCACTTTCCTTGGGTGAGTATGGATTTTTTTGAATGAAATTGGAGGGGCGTGCCCTAGAGACTTTATTTAAGGCCCTGTTTATTTTCTCGTCCTCTAAAATTTAAGCACTGTCATATCAAAGAGAATCTTATTATTTATGAATATTTTAATCAATTTAATGACAAAACCCTTCTGACAGATTGGTGCTTAATTTTTTAATAAATCTAATGAGCTTAATTAATCTATGTTTTGCTAAAGTAATGCTACAATGAACCGTCTTCTAATCACGACTTAATGAATCTCATTAGATTCAGTCTCAGTAAATTAGTCTAGGAACATGTAATTTATTTTATAATTAAACTTTTTTAGATTTCTAAATAGTAAGATTCTTTTTGATGTGACATCTCTAAAGTTTAGACTCCAAAAAACGAACACACCCTAAATTAAGAAAGAGTATATGTACAGAAAAAGGAAGAAGACAAAACAAAAGAAAAAAACAAAACCACCTATTCTAATTGTTGTATCCATTCTTGAAGTTTCTGTTTGTTCTTCTCCTTTGTTCTATGAACTAGCAGCTTCAACTCTTTGTTTGTAACAATAACATCCTTTCTTTGCCCATTTCCCCTTCGTTTTCAATAACAGTTTCTCTGTGTCAGTATGGTTGGTAAGATTTGTTAACGGCTAATTTCTTGTTTCTGGATGCAGCAATCTCAAAGAACTAAAGGCCTGGGGTATTTGGGGGTAGGTTTACGCCATTGACCTGCAGTTGTGCTTGTGCCCTGCTTACTTGCAATCAGCTCTGCCCGGACTCGTCGAGCATATTGAGTCTTCCTCCCGTGCAGTTAGTAACATGGGATCTTTGGGCTAGCCACTGGAGTTCACACCCATTGTGTTCAAAAGACTACTTCGGCGAGCACATTCTCTTCTGGTGCGTGCACTTGAGATAGATGACTCTGACGACAGTGACATCTTGTATTGGTTACCGTCAATATTTTCGGTTTCTCAGTTTTCTCGATGGTCACCGGTCGGTAAAATGTACCGGTCAAATTTATCCGGTTGAACTTAAATTTCATCAAAATTTGAATTTTTGAATAAATTTTGTTTGAAAAAAATTTGGATGGAATTTTCAACTTGAGAGATCCAAGATTATCGAGTTTACCGGAGATCATTGAGATTTTTTTCAATCTGAGAAAGTTTATCCAGATTGGTAGTGACATTTTGCTTAGGCTTAATTGCATATATCATCCTGTAAGTAGCATGGAGTTTGAGATTCCCACCCGTAGCTTTTTTTTGTTACGAATCCTCACCCCCTAGTGCATATTGTTGCAAAAACCACTCCACTTTGTACATGTTTAATTGTTCATATGTTAACACCGATATAAATTCAACAAAACAAAAGCTAATTGTATTAACATTGTTAAAGTGTTTAAATTTATATAATTCACCTTAGTTTCATGAAAATTTGAATTCACAATAACCTTAAATTATTTGAATTATTGTTCAAATTAAATTGAAATTGTTTTTTTACATACTCTTAAAGAATGATGAAACTATAATTCCAAAATTTCATAAATTTGATAGGTACACAGTTTGTTGCTCGAAAGGTATGGAAACAACTTAAAAGAATTAGGCATGTATATATTGGAGTGGTTTTTGCAACAAAATACACTAGACTTATTAGGGATTTGGAACAAAAAAACCTTATGGGTGGGAACTCAAACTCCAAGTAACTTATGGGGTGGTTTATGCAATTATCCCTTTTGCTTATAGTTCCTTCTCTGTACGCAGCAAACTCAGAGATATTCCGGTGGTGCCAACGTGCGGCGAGAGTATGGCTACCGCCGTGCTCAGTGCAGCCTTTTCGGTGCTGGGCAAGGCGCTAGCTCCTCTCACGGACACCGTGTTCGAGGCCTGGGCGGCCAGCAACGGTCTCGGACAAAATGTTGTGGACCTCAAGACGGAGCTACTACTTGTGAGGGCCACACTCGAGCCTAACCTCGGCTGGAAAATACAGAACAAGGACCTGAAGTCGCTATTGAAGGAACTGGAAGGCCTCGGCTATGATGCCCGAGGACATGCTGGATGAGCTGGAGTACTTCCGCATCCAGGACAAGATCCGAGGCATTCGCAAGGCTGCAGATGAGCTCGCCAACGGTTGCGCCCGCAACCTTGTCCTTAATGCCGGCCACACTGCCAAATATGTGGGCAAACAACTGCTCTGTTGTTTGCCCGCATCGTCCTCGTCTGCTGCTGCTACTGGTGCCAGGCGGAGGGCACGCAACGCCAACTCCTCAGCACAGCACGTCAACCAATCTAACGGAGAGGCCACCGGATGCGTGCGTAAGCTTGTTTATGGAGCTGGCAGCACCATCCGTACTATCGGTAAAAGCCTCCCTTGCTCATCCCAGTTGCCACCTGTTCTTGATGATGATGAGGATCACCCTGAAGTGTTGATTCCGTATTTGGTGTTTGATCGGGTGGATGCCTCAAAGAAAATGAGTGATATTGTAAAGCAAATGAAATCCATGCGTACACAGATTTCAAAGATTCTTAGTTCACTGGGCCCAAGCCTAAGAACTACCCCAGAAATTGGCCATAATCGCACCAGCACCATACCTCAGAGTACAGAACCAAAGTTGTATGGGAGGGACCTCGTCATGAATAGCATCATACATGATATCACCAATGGTAAATATTCCGATAAGGATGATCTGACCGTTCTTCCGATTTTTGGTCAACCGGGCATAGGAAAGACTACTCTTACACAATTCATATATAAGAACCAAGAAGTGAAAAGACGTTTCGATGTGAAGGTTTGGAAATGTGTGCCTGTCAACTTCAAGGCGGATAAGCTGCTAGAAGATATTATGGAATACATACCTACAGCTGAGCATGAGACACCAGGTACTAAACAAGATCTGATTGATCTGATTGGACAAAGATTGGAATCTAAAAGGTTTTTGGTCGTATTGGATGATTTGTGGAATTTCAGTGACGAAGAAGAGTGGAAAAAGCTATTGCTGCCGTTCAGAAAATCTCAAGCAAAGGGTAACATCATTATAGTCACAACTCGGTTTCCAGCCCTGGCAGAAATAATTAAAACAACGAATCGGACAATAGAATTGGAAGGCTTGGAACAACAAGAGTTTGAGCAGTTATTCTTAGCATATATCTTTGGTGATCAGCAACCTAGTAAAGATCAGGTTCCCTTACTTAGAACTGGGAAAAGAATAATGGACAAACTAAAGGGCTCCCCTCTTGCAGCGAAAACGGTTGGTAGATTGCTGAGAAAGAATTTTGAAATATCTCACTGGACTGACGTCCTAGAAAGTAAAGAATGGGAGTCTGCAACGAGTGAGAATGACATTATGCCTGCACTGAAGCTTAGCTATGATTATCTTCCTTTTCATCTGCAACAATGTTTCTTGTATTGTGCTTTGTTCCCTAAAGGTTATAAGTTTTACAAACAAAATTTAATTGACTTTTGGATTGGGCTAGATGTTGTTTTACAGTCTGATCGTTGGGACAAAAGCATTGAAGATATAGGGCTGACCTATTTGGATGATCTGGTTGGCCATGGATTTCTCAAAAAGAAGAAGAAAATGAACATAGTTATTATCTTATCCATGACCTGCTCCATGATTTAGCATTGAGTGTTGCAGCATCTGAGTGCCTTGTCATAAATGAGGTAAATGAGAGGTCCTTAAAGATTCAGCAGCCATATGTCCGTCACTTGTGTATCCATATGGATGATGTAGATATTGGTGATTCTACAAGTTATGAAAGTGCCATAAGTGAGATACTAAAGGTGTTGAAGATTGAGCGTTTACAAACTTTGATGGTCTTTGGAAGAGTGGATGAACGCCACACTCATTTTTTGGATGATTTGATAAGAAAGGCAATTGGTCTTCGTGTTCTTCACTTGTCAAAAATGAACTCTCCCATGGAATTTTCAACACTACCCCACCTGCATTACCTAAGCCTAGAGAGCATTCATAGTAGACAAATTCATTTACCAAGCATGCTTTCTAGGTTTTACCATTTGAGGATTTTGGATTTAGAAAAATGGCGTGGAAGTCTCAACTTGCCAAGCGACATGAGCAACCTCAAAAAATTGGGCCATTTTCGTACCAAAGATGATGAAGCTCACTCCAAAATATGTAATGTGGGAGAGCTACAATTCTTGCAAGAGTTAAAGAGGTTTCGAGTCAACAAAGAAAACAATGGGTTTGAGCTAAAACAACTTGGAAGTATGAATGAGTTAAGAGAGCTTGGAATATATAACCTTGAGAAAATACATTCACAAGAAGATGCGATTGGAGCAGATATGTTGCGCAAAAAACACTTGCAAAAGTTGACACTACACTGGAGCATTGAGCTGCCAAAAAACGAGCGTGATGTACAAGGACTAGTTCTTGAAAGACTTGAACCACAAACAAATCTTCAGGAGCTGTGCATTAGAGGGCACGGAAGTCGTTCTTGTCCAACATGGCTATGCAGTAAGCTCTCTCTCGAATGTCTAAAATCTTTGCATCTAGCTGGCGTAGAATGGGAAGATCTTCCCCCATTGGGACATATGGAATTTCTTCATGAATTAAAACTGAAGCGTATGTCCACACTCAAGGAATTTGGTCCACGCCATTTCGGCAATATAACAGAGCAAAGCTTTTGCAGCTTAACAAGCCTTGAGACTGATCGCCTTAAAAGGGTTGGAAAATTGGGTTATGGGGGGCTATTGTCATTTGCTCTCTCAACTGAAAGTGCTGATCATTAGAGACTGTCCTGATCTCTCGAGCCTGCCTTTTGAGGACAGTACTCTCTACCTATCAAGGCAAGATGAAGAAAGGACAGTACATTTGTTTCCCAACCTACAAGTGTATGAGATAATCAGCTGCTCAAAAGTTGTGTCGTTACCTCCAATACCTTGGACTCAGACTTTGTCTTATATCAGGATAAAAGAAGTGGGGTCACCGGTACTCGAGAGTTTGTTATACCAAAAATCACCCTCTCGTGTAGGCTTGGAAATTGAGGGAAAAGATGATCTGCACAACCTAGATGAGTTATTGGTATTTAGCAATTTGACAAATTTGCAGAAGTTAACCTTGTTTAATTGCCCAGCTCTAGAGTCGAGGCAGTTTCAAATGCTAACATCACTCGACTCTTTCTCGGTGGACGATTCAGATCACTTGTTTGCGTTGTCAGGAAATGAGGACGAAGTTGAGTGGCAAATTCCAGTTGAGGAGATGAGAGTCTATCATAGCCTTGTCACTGGGAAGGAACTGTCACATTTCCTCCCTCATCTCCCAAAGCTCTCTAAACTAACCATAGGGCGTTGCAAGAAGATAACACAGATGGGTGCGTCACTGGTGCAGCAACAGCCGACAACGCATGTACCAGTGCTGTCAGCTTCATCTCACCAGCAGCAAATAGCAGAGGTGGTGCAAGAAACAGAGAAGGTAGACGATGAGCTGCTTCTCTTCCCAGCCCATCTGTCTGATTCGCTACGGGAGTTGACCATTCGGGATTGTCCAGAGGTGAGCCTGGTGGTATCTTCTCCTTTTCTTCCTAACAGCTCCAGAGCAGGACGAGGTGGGGAAGGAGGAGGGCTCCAAGCCCTGCGCTCCCTCCAACGATTGCGGGTCTGGAATTGCCCCAAGTTTCTCACCGCCTACAACAAGGTCACATCCTGTTTCCCTTTCCCATCCTCCCTGGCAGACCTCGAGCTCTTGGAAACAGAGGGTATGGAGACGCTGCAACCCCTTGAAAACCTCACCTCTCTCACTCGATTAGGTCTATATTCGTGTGGAAAGGATTTGAGGTCGGATGGCCTATGGCCTCTCATTACCCGGGGTCGACTCAAGAAATTACAGGTCGCAAGCAGCCCGAGCTTCTTTGCTGGTTCTGAACCCACACAGGGTCTGAAGGATGAAGATCAAGTGCAACTTCTTCACCGTTCATCCAAACTGCAGAATCTCGGCACGGATGACGCCGCAGGATTCCTCGTCAAGTCCGTCTGCAGGATCCTCTCTTACTCCCTCACCGAATTAGAACTTGCTGGGAACGACGAGGTGTTGCGCTTCACGGAGGAGCAAGAGGAGGCCCTTCAGCTCCTCACCTCCCTCAAGTATCTCACTTTTGATATGTTGCCGAAGCTGCAGTGCCTCCCAGCAGGGCTACATACACTCCCCAAGCTTGAGAAGTTGAAGATTGACCACTGTAGACTTGTCGTCTCCCTCCCAAGAGGCGGTCTGCCCAGTTCACTGCAGAACTTAAGTCTCATAAACTGCGGCGATGAGCTAATACAGCAGTGCACAAGTTACATCAACGACCATCCCGAAATCAAGCTAAAAGTTCGCAAGGTAACAAATGCTGCTCCTACTCATCCCCAACACTCATCACTACATTGCTCTTCCTTACTATCACAAGCGTCAAGGCATGCCTTTGATGTTCGATTTACCTCGTTTCTGCATAATCTGAACATTGTTTGTTCTGATCTGCCGGTTTGCAGAAGCCGTGGTGATTTCAGAGACGGCTTTCATTGAGGCGATGTGGTGCATGCTCAGAAAGCACTGGTTCGGGTCATCTTCTACTAATGCATCTGTATTTATGTAGTCAATTAGCCAACAAAAGAGGAGGGTAATCTATGTCATCAAAATACTTTTACTCCATATGCATGTTTATTCGTCATGTTGTGTAGTCCAATAAATGCCTCAAGGGGAAGGAGTGAAGAAGCATTATATTACTCCAATGTGGGCTTGTTGTTTTCTCTAAGTGAATTCCATGCATGTGTAATACATTGAGATTCCATTATTGTTGACGAGAATCTAGACAGCTCCTTTTATTTTGAATTGCTTGGTTATTCATGCTTGTATATCTCTTGATTGCTTCAAAATGATATAGTTGAAAGCAATTTATATATTGGCGGGAAATGTCAGAAGTGAAGCGTGCATGGCCAAGGGCCAATGAACAACATCAATTTATGGAAAGGTATGCCCTGTATTTGGAAGTTGAAAGTACGTTGTTTTCGGGACCTTTACCCCAACGAGCTTTCGCTGGGAGAACACAACCTTTGGATTGAAACCATATAAGCACAACGACAGACGTTAGGAGTTCACCGCTGGCCCAGTAGATATGTTTGCGACGGTTGGTCGGAGGATCGACACGTCGTCGGCCATGTGCTGCCGCTACAGCCGAGAGAGACTGTGTGTTGCATGTCACGTACACAAAGTTAGAGGCATCAGCGCCGCCGCCAATAATGCCGATGCCTGACCGATCGAGCCATGGACCTTGCCTGACGCGCGCGCTGCCTGCTGCTCCGATCGATCATCCGGCCGGACTTCCGTGATCTCCTGCGCTTGGATGCATGCTGCACCACATTCGTCACATCTCTGCACAAACACTAGCTCTATACACGCCGTGCCCGTGCCCGCAAGAGCAAGCGCCGGCGCACGAAGCATGCCATGGAGAGGGTCCTACGGAGCGGCGACGGCAATCGCGGAGGTGGTAGTTGGCTTCGAGGGCACGGCAAGATGCATGGCGGTGGTGGGCCGGGTCTTGAGCACGCAGGCCCCGATACCACAGCAAACTGCACTTGACCCTCTTGCAGCTGTCGAGATCGCCTAGACGCACGCAGACGAAAATTATTTCTTTATTACGCCGCAGACGTGGCCAACGCAGACGAAACTGGGTAGCATGGTGGGGAGGTGTTCATCGCCTGTGTGGATGTTAAACCCTTAACCCTTAGTGATGGCCAAATGGGCCGGGCCAAACGGACGGGCACGAAGCACGAAATTTTTAGCCCGACCCAAGCACGACACGCCCCGATTAATTTTGTGCCGGGCCGGCCCGTTAGCACGTGCAGGCCGTGCTATAGGCCGAGGGTGAAGCACGATGGGCGGCACGGCACAAAATTAAATATATTATATATTTCATACTAAACACCAAAGATAAAATACTCTAATGATAAAGCATGTGCCTCCTACCTTATGGGTTTTAAAATGGCATGCCTTTTAAAATCATGCTACAGGCAGCTCACAAGCAAGCTCTACGCCAGGAAATTTCTCTCTCGGGAACTTGTAACAGCCTTGTATAAAAGACTTGTAGCTCAAGATTCGAATAAAATGAACAAGTTTGAATCGAATTCAAATGTGGTGGCGGGATTTAAATTCGCGAAGCTATTATTTGAATTTCCGTCCCTTTGGACCAAATCTCTCCGCGGCCCAACTCCCTCTCTCACTCTCGCGCAGCCCCACACCGGCCCGGCCCGCATGAACAGTTCTCTTCTACCTTTCTCTCCTCTCCACCCCTCGCGCGTACGGCTTGGACGCCGATGCCTCCACGTGTCGTGCGCACGGTTTGCCGTCCAACCCCAACCACTCCCTCCGCCTTTATCCGACTACAAGAACCTACCCAAACCGCCGCCACTCCCTCGTTCCCCCTCACACGCCGCTAGGGCGCAACCCTAAACCTAGAGCCGTGCCGCCATCTCGCCGCTTCCCTCTCGCGGTGAGTACCAAGGCCATCGGCATGACCCTCTTCTCTCGCTGATTCTCGTGATGCTCATGGTTATTTCTCCGGTGCGGTGTAGCGGACGAGCGGGCCCCTTGGAGTTCACGGCCACCGGAACCTCATCGTCGTTCACCTCCCTCCGGTACAGACTCATCCTTTCTCTCTCGGTGTTCCGCACTCTCCGTCGCACACCGTGTCCGTTGGTGCTAATCCTTGGCATGTTGTCTCTTCGTAGCACGGGAACGTCGAGCTCACGGTCACCACCCGTCTCGCTGTCGTCGCCCATCACCACCGTCCGGGTAGCCGTCCTCGTCGCTAGGCCAACCCGGATCTCCTCCGTCCAAGCCCAAGCCTACGGAAGATTCTTGGTGAGCTGCCGCACCCAAACCCCTCCTTTTTCCCGTCGAATCCGTCATGTTTCCTTGCCTCCCGTCGTTTTTCACCGCCGCATCCATGGATGCCGGTGAGGCTTAGCTTGCGCGCACGCTCATGCTTGTCCGTGTGGTTGAGAAGCTTCGCTCGGTGTTGAGGAAGCTCTTACGTGCGTCTTGGCGAGGGTAGGGACGAGCTTCCCCTAGATCCACAGAGTGAACCGTGGTTGCGCCGCCGCGGAACTCGCCGCCGACAGGTCTCCGACGACCTTTCTTGGTCGGGACCTAGTACAATAGGTTCGTGGAATCACGAGCGTCATTTTGGTGTCGTCAATTTTGAGCCTTGCGCACCCTTGGGGTTTTCCCTCGAGCACCGCCACGGGCGAGCACTCCGGTGAGCTCGGGACGCTCGTCGGAGGTGTGCAGGTGCTCGTCTTTGGTGGTGGTTGATGCGCGGCGCCGAGCTACGTGTCCGGGTGGTCGCGGAAGGGTCGCCGTCGAGCCGAGCGCCGGGCGGAGGAGATTCCGGGGGCCGCACGGCGGAGCGAAACGGCGCCGCCCGTGCCCGGCGTCGGTGACGTCGGCGTGACGTTAGCATGACGTCACTCGGGGGCCCGTCACGTTGGGATGAGTCCATGGCGCCTTGTTTGAATTCCGCGTGGACTTCGTCCATGTAGACCGTAGAGAGAGGCAGAGAGAGAAGGGCCCTGTGGGCCCGGTGCACGGAACGAGTGTGGATCGATGGATTTTCTTTTTCCCAAAATTTCCGGAAATTCCAATAATCCATTTTTCTTTGGAAATTCATATCTTTTTTCCGGAGACTCGAGAAAAATATGCGGTCGGTTGCGTTGGACTCGTAGCGACGTACTCTACACGTTAGTGTAGTTGTTGGTCATGATCTAGTAGCATAAATTCCGTCGTTCGTTTCGTCCTTTTCTATTGCCTCAATTTGCGCGCCTAACCCTTTTTACGCGATCCGTATGTCAAAGGGTGCCGAGGAGTTTCCACCGGAGTAGCAATTTGAGGAGTTTCCACCAGAGCAGCCATACGAGTACCCCGACCCCGCCTCGGGACCAACGTTTCCATGGCAAGCCGCAATCCTTGACCACTCTTCTACCTATTTAGCAACTTGCATTAATTGACTCATGCATATGAACTGTTACTTGCACATGTAGTATTCCTATGCCATACCATGCTTTCCTTACCACCGATTGCCATAGGATGTTCTACTGTTACTACTCGCATGCTTAGTGATTGCTTAGTTGCTTAATTGAACCCCACATGATAATTATACATGTTTTGTGTTAAATAAATTATAGGTGCTTCTTAGGTGTTGAGTTTCCGTACTAGATACTCTGTAGGACTTTACGGGGGCGAGTGTAGGTGATTAGGAGCTGGGAGACTTTTGGGGAGACCCTATTTAGAGAGTGCCTGTTGCGGGCACGGTTGTATAGGGACTTTGGGTTATGGAGTCCTTGTTGTGGTGGTACTTGTTGTTATTGAGATTGTGGTTTGAGGAGAGGGATTGGTGACTCGTCCCGGCAGCTTGAGGACCGGTTCTTGTGCTTGTTTGCTCTTTGGTTTACTAGCATACCACGTGACCCGCAACTGCCTTTGCACCCTGGAACAAAAAAGTACTGCAAGTCACAACAGCTTTAGTTTTCGGAAAAAGAATGCAAGTCGCATCATAATAACAAAAATATTGATTGAAAAATATGGGTCATACTTTCATAACTTATAAATTTTGCAATAGAACATCTCTTTTAATAAGCTAAAAAATTGAGTATTAAATCTAGTTGTAACTTTTGGTGTAAGTTCCAATACTATTCATTATAAATATCTCTCTTTTTCTTTGCTGCATTTTTGAATAATTTTTTGGGTACATCCGATGTTTTCTTTTTGCAAGATGTGTCATATGTAGTGCATATTTGACGGTTAAGAAGCATCTCACCTCTTGCAACTCTAAATATGCAATTGCGAGCTGCTACCGTCCACGGAGGCGAGTTCGAGGGAGGTGCTCTCCGCGATGGCTGTCGTCGTCCTCCTTGACTCCGATGGCCTCCGGGCTATCGTGAGGAGTGGAGGACCACGGATTTGTCTGTCGGTGGAGGGGCTAGGTCCTAGGTTCCTTAGGTTTACGCTTTTAGGATTAGGTTTCCAGTGACGGCGGCCACGGCGCGGTGGAATAAGGTCCTCTCACTCTTCCTCGCCTCATAGTCGTTTCTCTCCGACGTCCGCGGCAAGTCCGTGGAGGTGGGGCTCGGAGGAGCAGCCCTCGTACAGGAGTGTTTGGCTGATGATGCGTGGCCTCCGGGAGGTGGTGCGGTCGCCGGCCGTCCGGTTCCAGGGTGCAAAGGCAGTTGCGGGTCTTGTGGAAGATGGAGAAGTGGATCGACGTAGGGCTTCCCTTTGCGTCTATTGTCATCGACGGCGGGATCAGATCTACGGCCATGAGATTTCGGGGGCGCCCCGGCCGATGAGCTCTCGGTGACGGCCTCATCCCGTCTCGAGTGGCGGGTGTCTTCTAGGGCTCTTTTCAAAGCTTTCAAGTGATGGGATCCCTTTGGCCATGGGTCGGATGGTGGCCGGTGGCTTTCCCCAGTGGGCGACAACGTTTTCGACGATTGCGGCGAGCTCGGCTTTTAGGGGCTTGTTTGTAATTTTCATTTCTTCTAAGGTCCTCCGAGCAAGATGGCTGGGACAGCTGTACCTTCCGTATCCTTCCGGTATGTATCTGTACTCGGATGTGTACGGGTACGTTTTCCTTAAGTATTAATGCAGGCATGTTAAATAAAAAACTCTATATATGCAATTATTATTTTAGTATAGCATCGATGCAATAATTCGTAAATTGCATGTGTTTAGTATGAGAGTTAATGTACTTAACTCATGTAAATGTTTAATACTAGCACTGAAATAAAAGTTGTAAAATATATTTCAGAAAAATGTGAACATATGCTTCATCATGTACTCGTGTATTACCTTGTAATATTTAAAATGCATAAATTTTATGCAAGAGGAAAAATATAATGTGGAAATCAACCGGAGTAGCACTTTATTCGGGATGGAGGGGGCAGCGGTGTGGGTGCGCCGGCGCAGGGGTGGAAGGGTAGGCGGGGCGGAGCGACCCGGCTGGGAGGGCAGCCTCGGCGAGGTGGGCGGTGTCGCGGAGGGTCACCAATGGTGAGGGGGCCGGCAGTGTGGGTGGGTCGGCGTGGAGAAGAAGGGGCTCACGAGGAAGAGCGACCTGGCGCGGAGGGCGGTGCCGTAGAGGGGCGTCGGCAGTGAGGAGGTCGCCGTGGAGGGGGTCGGCGGTGAGGGCAGGCCAGCGTAGAGGGGGAGGGGCCGGTGGGGAGGGCTGCACCACGAAGGGGCACCGACGGTGAGGGTGCTGGTGTAGAAGTGGCTATTGACGATCATTAGGTGCCAATTTCGACCATGAATATAGAACCAAAAATAGGAAGACTTGGCATTTCATACACGCATATTCGATAGGATTAATAATTTTCCACTTGTCTTGGAGGAAACATGTGCATTCGGGGAGTAAATTGAGCCAACTTACATTGTTTGAGGGGGTAAAGTGAGCCAAAATTTTGTTCGGGGTTTAATTTAGACATAGTGAATTGTTCGGGGAGTAAAATAGACTTTTTCCAATTAAAAACACCGTTTCGAGAAAATGGGATGGTGACAACTAGATATCACATGGATCAATGACGCGGCTACACAGGGATTCCTCACAAAAAATCGACATAGAACACAAGGGAATCCACGTGCCGGCCCACCGGAGGAAGCACCGGGCCAAAGGCCCAACTCCCTGGTTGGCCGATCCGGCCCCCTCCGATCGATCGACCTAGGAGTGAGGCGGTTGGCCTCACCCTTCCACGTGGTACTTACTCCGGGGATTTATAGCATTGGTGCATGGCGATGAGGCGGTTGGCCTCACCCTTCCACGTGGTACTTACTCCGGGATTTACAGACATTGATGCGTGGCGCCGCCTTGGCGGTTAGTCGGCCTTACCAACCTTTGGCCCCCATTTAAGGAAGGGAGGAGTTCCTCTCCGCACACACTCAAGCATTTTTCATTTCTCTCTCTCATTTAATATTTCCATGTTCTTGTGGAGTTTAGTCTAGGTGGAGCCTTTCTCAAGTCTCCAAGTCATAGGAGTTTCAGTAACGGCTCATGTATCCTTTTCCTCATTCCTTTTGCATTTGACTTTGATCTACTAAGTAAAATAGTTCTTTTATATATTTATGCTTATGATATGAGTTCCTTGTTTGGTTTTATATCATATTTATATCATAGGACCTTGTTATGCTTTCATGATGATATAGACTTGCTACTTTGTTGTTACGAATGGCATATCCCTTGAATATAGTCTAAATGTTATAATGCTAGTTGTACTTTATTCTAATTGTGATGCCTTGATTGGATTTGATATCTAAATAGCATTGCTTGTGCTTGGTTTCATGGTTTGTTGATCCGTATGGTTATAGTTGTGCTATGGTTCTTGTTTATCCTTTTAGACGTTCTAGTCTTTGATCGATGCTAGAATTCTACTAATACGTGTAAGCGCAATGCTTAGACATTAGGTAGTGCTAATCATCTTGCAATCCACGGTTCACGAGAGGTAGACGGTAGGTGGTGACATCCCTGTCTATCATGTGTAGTCCTCCACATTCGGTTGTGAGATGCGTTATTTCGGGAGGAGGTGCCTTGAGGATGCGGGGCATGAATCCATATGCATTAGGGTACGAATAATAGTATGACTTGCTTCTTATTGTTTGACTATGCTTCTATATAGATAGACTAACATTAGAGAATAGGCTTTGCTCCCCTGATTTAATCCACTAGATCTTGAGGTTCTTTCTTTATCTTTTAGGAATGTTTTTGTTGTGTGTCACGCTACCCTTCTTTTCTCAATACTTATCCATGTCTAAACCTTACCTATCAATACCAATCTTTATGGTTATGACGTCTATATTATTACCTTATTCTTACACACGCCTTCCTTGGGAGAACTACAAATGACAGCCATTAGAGCAATCCTATGGTGAAATGCTACATTGATATTATCTATGCGCTTGCGGATTATACTATTTTACACTAAAGATTATCTATTTAATTATTTTCAGCGCTGTTGCTAGGAATGATTTAATGAATATGACTTAGCCAAACGTCAACAGTCATTTCTGGCTCTTTGTCGGGAATGTTTGAGTGATATACTTAACGAGTGTCAAATAAGATAAACTATTGATATATGTCATAAACATATTTAAGTATTGTAGTCATTGTTTATGCAGAGCTAATTTTGCTATGTTTTCTCCATTTGTGTGAAAATAGGGTAGTGTATGACTGGTTTCACCGTGCATGAAAGCTTCAACAAGAACCCGAAAAGAGTCCTAAAGAAGAGAAGATCAAGTGTATCCTCTTCCAAGGCATCCGGACTAGTAGCTCAACCGATCAACACCGCACCGGCGAGATCCGAGTCCATGGCTGGAAAGACCCTCAAGGAGTACTCAGCCCTCTCGTTAGCAACGTGCCCACTAGGCCCGAGGTTGACATTGGGGATGCAAACTTTGAGATGAAGACCAGCTCGATCACGATGGTGTAAGCTAGCCCATTATGTGGGAAAGACGATTAGGACACAAGTGCTCACTTACAAGCAATTCATGGAGTTGTGCAGCACCTTCAACATAAGGAACGTGACACCGGATGCCATTAGGCTCTCTCTATTTCCATTCTCGCTGCTAGGCAAGGCCAAGCGGTGGTTCCATGCCAATAAGGATGCCATCAACAATTGGGAAAAATGTTAAGCTACGTTCCTCGCGAAGTTCTTCCCGTTGGGTAAAACCAACTCTCTGCATGGAAGAATTTTGAGTTTCTAGCACGCGACTAGACAAACTATTCCAGATGCATGTGTGAGGCTCCAGGAGTACATCCCGGCATACCCCCATCATGGAATGCATAATTGCTCATTATCCGTAACTTCTACAATGGATTGACGGGTCCAAACCGTCAGCACATTGATGTCGTCGCTAGAGGAGCATTCTTTTCGCTCATCGTTGAGAGAGCAACAGAGTTGATTGAGAAGATGGTCTCCAGCCAAGGCTAGAATAATGAACGACCATGTGAGCGGGGCATGCACACCGTGAAGGAGATGGACGTGCTCGCTACGAAGATGGACCTACTCTTGAAGCGGCTCAACGCCCACGACGACGCCAACCTCGAAGACCCGTCACATGACGCGCGAGGTCTATGGAAACATGGGTCACTCGAGCAATGATTGCCCCGAGACCCGCAAGGAGGCTATGTTCATAAACAATGGGTATCGCACTCAAGGAGGCCAAGGATGGCGACCACGCCCCTACCGTTGGTCGTATCTACGCACCCACTTATATAACGCAAGATGACGGTGTACATTGTAGCACTTTTTCCCTTAGAGTATTCCAAGGTATATATCGAATCCACGAGAATTAGTAAGAGAACTGTGTTTAGAGTTTACTATTTTTTAATAAATCAATCCTATCATAAAGTACACATTGCACATACGAGAACATAAAAAGAGGTGAAGGTTGGAGCTCGTGCGGATCGGCGCACGAAGGTGTCGATCAGCACAAAGGCAATTGGTTTAAGAAAACTTTTAGGAGCATACACATCGATCAAGGAGGAACACCCGGAGTTAGCCTATATGCATTTTGTGGTCGGAGAAAGGATGTGCTAATCGGCACAACGAGTGCGCCGATTGGCACCGAAGCAGTATTCATTATCATCTTAATCCTAGCTTATCCGACACTTTAAGCAATTGGTAAACATCGAAGATGAGCAAGACCACCATGCTTTCCGAGAGACCCCAAGACCACCCCGCTTTCGAGAGACCCCCAATTTATGGCTGCTGAGAGCAATCCCTTAATCACATGAGTATCTTAACCCTACTTAACTATCTAGACATGTTGTGCAAGCTTAGTCCTATCACAACTAAACCACACATCTAGCATCATCAAATAATCATGATTCATTACAAGATTTGGATAACTAGCCTAATCACCACGATCAAGATAGCATCTAAATACTTAGTCATGAAGCAATGAAATAAGAATATGCAAGACCAATCAATCCAGACAAACACAAATTGCAGCCAAGGATAGAATTAGGATAGATAACATAGAGATTGATAAATTGTTCCGATATTCATCACCGTCGTGGACATGCCAATCGGCACCGCCTTGATGCACCATTGACGACTCTTAAGGTACATGGATCTACTTCCCCTAGCTCCGGTGTAGTGCAACCATGCACGGCAAGTACTCGACTAGACTACATCTCTCAATTTGGTGGCTCTTCAACTCCGGCAGCCTCCCGGTGATATGCAGCAGCTCCTATGGCTTGTAGGAGTCCCTCCTAACGTTCAACCCCTATCTTGGATGTCATATAGGGGTTATATGGCCTCTGGTCATGTCCTGCCTTACTTGGCCACCGAGTTTAACTCATAGAGATTGAATCCAAGTCGGTTTCGTACCTTCCATAAATAGCGCCGACTTACTTTAATCATAAATTTTACTTCCAAAGTCCAAATGAGGCAAACTTATACTCCATCTTGTAGCCCTTGAAAATATCTACAACTTTGTTATTATTTTGATATTCAGATTCGGCCGTTTAGATATCCAAAATTGCGATGGCATGATATCTGTCTAGATTCGGACTCCTTTGCGCTCCGAAGTCCAATTAATGCAAATAGTTTATGTTCCGGAAAGCTCTCGATGAGATCTACAACTTTAGTAGTCTGAGATTTATCAAATGATGGTGTCTTGGGATCCGAAATTGTGTGTCAATACGAGTGTTATTTCCGGACTCCACGAATTGAACTTTCCTTCCGGATAAACCTTCTAGAAATCCTTAGGCATCGGGTCATGACCCCGGGCTTGCATATTGGGCCTCATGGACGTCTTGGAGTGTCTTGTAGGCTTCATGGGCTATTAGGAAGCCCACCTTACATGGCGAGTCGGGCTTCATGTCGGTACTTCTCATATAAGAGCCATTCTGTCGTCTTTTTACATGTTTCCGTAACAACACATGTGGAAATCGTCAATATTAGAGGTATAACACATGATTATGATGAGAATATGGTACAATGTTGATGGTTTTGGACATATAAAATGGGTACATAGGAACCACCAATACCTACCAAGGTGGTAGTTCCTACAACTGCTTTCAATCCTAACCAACCCTCCTTTAAATATCTTGTGCTAAACCAAGCTAAAAGCAATGAAGATGTTAGTAAAAGGGTAACAACATATGGCAGGAGCCTAGAGAGCGTTAACGCTAAGCTAAAAGTCCTTTCTTCTTCTTTTAAGAGCCAGCTCAGCTTTAATAAAATGATAGAAACCCATCTAGCTCGGTGGGCCGCTGCTTTGCCTATTATGGAAATTACTAGTGCGGTCTGCGGTGACAATGCGTGGAGGTAAATCCACGCGTAACCCACCTCTTCCTAACAATGCAGAGGCAGCTGAAGAGAAGAAGGATGAACCCTCCAGCAATATTATGGAAGATTGTGACACCCCCACTCGCGATGCGAGAGGGATAGTCGAACAGGATCGTATCGGGAGACATTCGACGAAGCGAACGTTCATTGCACATACGTTAACAATACATCCATCATTTTCATATACATGTTTAGATACATGAGTGACATATTTTATATCTGAAGTTCACGTTATTATTATACATAGAGTTCGAAATTCAGATTTAATATACAATGAGCGGAAGCGTAAAGATAATCTCGACGATAGTTGCCTAAAATGTAACACATCAGCCCGTAGATGTGCCCATTCTTCTCGACAATCTCACCTGCACAAAAATGTTAACAACAAAGCCCTGAGTATCTAATATACTCCGCAAGTCTTACCCGACAAAAAGTGGTTTCTAAAACCGACTCCTAACATGCAGGGGGCTGACCGGGTTTGCTGGAAATAAATTGCAAAAACAGCACCTACATTAATTTCTAATTCCAACTTTTAGCCATATTAAAAGGTTATGACATGAATATAAAATTTAGTGAGCAAGACCTAGCAATACAAGGTTGCAAAGCAATATTAAAATACTTCAAATCAGCAATTATATCATCATGTTCACTTCTTACTACGATGCGATCTGCTCGAGACAAGTGGTACTCATCACCGCGAGGGACGGCGATATATATCGATTTACACCCTGCAGGGGAAACCCAAATGCACGACATACGCATCATTTAAGAACACTTATGGCCACCTTTCACAAGATCACCATAGATATGAGCCGGGTCCACCCTCCGAGTGTGCATTCCACATGCAACCACAGTAGCGTCGGGTCCAAGGGTAATAACACACCCTCCATCTATTCACAAACCCGTGCATCCACCGTGACCAACACTTTGCACAAAGGGTGGAGCGACCGTCCAACACTACGACTCTCAAGTTACATCGGTTTACCAACTCCCATACGAAGGTATGCACTTGGTACACAACTCAATACTTGCTCGCGGAGTCACACGGTCCTCAACCGACACGCACGGGGCTATGGCGAACATAGGCGAACCTTGCCACCGCATCCTACACATGCATTTCCCCGTACGGTCTCAATTTCATAAATATCATGTGAGAGGTAACAAAATTTAATCCCTAGACCGGGTGATCTCCAAATCACTCGGTGTTGCTACCGATGACATTCTTAAGCATAGCACCAGCGATCAGGATTATACTTAACCAAGACCACAGGATACAGGGATCTAGTGCAACTAGGTTTCCGAGCAACTCCTAAACGTAAATGCACAATACATCATAGACGTATGTGAAAATAAAGAGAACTTTTAAAACATAGGTTATGCTCCGGGGCTTGCCTTGGCTTTGTTTGAAGTTAGCACTCTCAATCAAGTTCAATTCTGCGGGATCCTTCACGTGATTTCCTTCTTCGGTCGGGGTCCCTATATGGATGCAATGCATGATGTGAGTATGGATGCATACACATATATTTTGTTCATGGAACTTTCTCAATAACGAAATCTAATGCAATGTTTGCATAAGATAAATATGTTCATGTGGAGATGAAGATGATTTCTTATGATGATAATTTATACAGGATATGTCATGGGGACAACCTTCTAATTAAACGAAACATAGACCGTGTATCATAAAGGCACATGCTCTAGGTTGAAAATGAAACACGAGTATGGCAAGTAGTTTGTATAAGACTTAGCTAGTGTCCTATATGGCAACATGAGCATGGCATATGATGTATTGAAGACAAACCTATATGAACTACCTTGCTGCCATGTACATGAAAGAGGGCACGGTAGATGATGATCATGCATGAAGTACACAGCTTAACATGAATTATGCACATAATGGTATATGGCAATACATGAGGCAATGATTATGACTTAACATTCCTAAACATGAATGGTATGGTAGAACATTATTTTCTCATGGGCAGCACCAGAAACAAATAATAGGATATTTTTGTATGCATTTGTCCTAATTAAACATTTATAGGCAAATATGTGCTATCTAAGCATATAATGACAAATATGATAAAAACAGGTATGAATACACAAAAGCCATGTACCAGAGGGTTCACTATGTTATGAAAAGTGTTCATACCAATTTTCATGAATTTTACATTCTTCAAGATTTTAATATGGGTTTTAAAAGCATAACAAGCTGCCATTTCCTTTTACATAACACTTTCTTTTCTTCCACAGAAACCTAGGTAAAACATTTGACCATTGCAAGGTTCATGTTTCAAGTATTCCAAAACATTTGAGTTTGCATTTTTCTCATTTTTATTTTGGGAGATATGAATTTGTTTAAAGTAGCTAACAGATTTACCATTTTCTGGATTTAGGGTGTGTGAACCGTAAAAATAAAATCAGATTTCATGTGTAGCTTTGGATCTTCTATTTCCCAAGGATAGGGCTGTAGTTTGAGCATAAGAGATGGTTGCAAAATATGGATAAGGAAGTGATACAACCATGGTGAGCTAAAGTTCAAGAAAGAGCTCACCGGAGAAGCAAAAATCAACGGTGAAACTAGAAGTAGTGTTCATGTCATACCTAAGGGAGAGCTTGGGATCAACCAAAAACAAACCATGCAAAGGTTGGAGGGAGTCCAAGTGAAGGCTTTTGCTGCCCTTGCTCATGCCAAGGTGAGCCATGGCATGGAGCTTCATGATGAGTAGCCATGGTGGTTGCTTTTGGAGAGGATAAGGAAAAGGAGGAAGAAAGAAAGACTTGACTTGGCTCTTGACCAAAGAGATAATGAGGAAGGGGAGTCTCTGGACGTGGTGCTGGCCTTAGGCTGGTCACTTGTTGGGTTGCTTGGTGGAGAAGGAAGCAAAGAGATAAGAGAGGAAGTGGGTCCTACAAAGTTGAAATTTCTGCACTGGTACTGTTGCAGTCAAGAGAAAATCAACGAGATTTTTGTTGGGGTTGCCAATTTTTGTGGTGGTGTAGAATGAAATTTGGGACAACTTTTATATAGAACTTTTCTTGAGATTCGGCCTACAAAAATTAATAAAAATCCTACACCAGAATCTGTTTTCTGCTTTTACTGAATTGGTAGGGCTATTTAACCTTTACCAAAAATTATGGTAACACAACTAAAATTCCTATTTTTGAATACCCTTCATTATTATGCAAAAATATTGGTATGGTTATGTTAACATTTTTAAGTGTGTGCATAATAACCTCTAGGCAATATTGAAAGCACTAGCATATGAGTTAAGTATTGCAATATGGCTATATGTCATTCTATGCAAATTTTAACATAGCAAGTTATACACAGAATTTAAGAAATAAAACACTTCTAAATACAATCCTCATGATGAAACATAACTTTTATTATGATTGAGCACCATAAGCAAATATGAATTTTCATAAGCCTTTCCTATGATGCAAGCACAATGCAAAAATAGTGTACTTAAGTAAAATGTTAAAATTTATCATGACATGCTCAAATGCACTAGAACCATGTGTTATATGATGAACCATGCTAACTGAAATGGTGTGTTCAAATTTTGTGAAGTTTTATTTACAAAACCGTTTCATTTTAAGTCTAATCTAGGGCTTATCGTGAAGCCTTCTTAAGGGGCCTAAAACTTAACATTTTGCCATAGAACATGGTTAAACAAATTAGGGTCATGTAAAGTACACTCTCTACGGATTCCAACGGATGTCCATTTGTCTCATTTGGATTTGTATATCAAAATTTATTGAATTTCAAAAACAGCAAGTTGTCACGTGGGCATAACGGATTAGCATCTTAGAGTGTTTACATCTTTATTTTTCTACATATGAAGTACTGGGATTATGTTACTACGTTAAAGTACAAGTTATCTGCTTTCCAAAGAACCCTTGCTCATGTATTTTGGATCTGAGATCCAGAAGTTACATCCTTTTTAAAATGCAATCTCGTTTATGCGTTTGGTCACGATAGCATTTTTATCTCACTCAAACATTAGTTTTTACCATAAAACCATAGGTGTTCATGTTCACCATGTAAAAGTAGAGATTACAAACTTTCAAATGCGCTTTGAATCGTTCAAATCCGTGGTGTAAATCTCGAGATATGATTTTTCTAAAATCGTTAACCGTTACGAAGTTTTCAGCACATTTCGAAATATCCCTAAGTGTTGGTGCGCGGGGGTGCTCGCCGGAGCGGCGGCGAAGCTCGCCGGCGACGCGCTAGGGCTCGCCGCAGGGGTCGGCCTTGGCCGCCTGCGCACGGATTTTCACGGCGCACCGTTTGGTGGGGGTGGTGAGGCGAGTGGGTGGACGGAGCTTCGCTCGCGTCGGCGGATGGCGGGAGAACCAACTCCGGCGTGGGAACTCGTGTTCGCCGAGCAAGAGGAAGGGAGCGGTTGGGTCGTGGAGCTGCACCTTCGCACGTAGATGGACGGCGCGGGGTCGATGCAGGCTGAGGTGGCTTGGAGGCTGCCGGCGTCGACGGGGTGGCGGGGCGCGGTGGACCGGAGACGAAGAAGAAACAGGTTTTCTCCTCGGCCGCGGCTCGGTTCGACCCGGGGAGGGGCAGAGAGGTCCGTTAGGTTCCCGCGCACCCTTCCGGGGCCAAGGGGGAGCATGAGCTCACCCGAGCGGGGTGGAATCGAGCTCGCCGGCGCGGGAGTGGACGGGCAGGACTCGTCGGCTTTTCGGGGAATTTGTGGCACTCCGGGGGCGAAGGGAGGCCAGGAGCTAGTGGAGAGATGCGCAAGGAGCTGGCGAGGAGCTAGAGCGCAAATGCAGGCGTTGCGGTGCAGAGGAGGAGCGGTGCAGGGGAATGGGCTCGGGCGGCGGCCATGGCAATTCTCCTCCTCCGCCATCGACGGCCGAGAGGGCAAGCTTCCGAGGCGAAGCATGGACGGTGATGCGCGACGCGTGGAGCTGCACAGCGGAGGAAGGACGGGGCGGCGCCTAACCGGCATGGGCACCGGCGGCGAACGCCGCCGACGGTGGCCCCGGCCACCGTGCCGATTTCTGTTCAAAGGTTATTCTTCCTATTTACAGTTTTGCCACTGCTGTTCCTCTCTGTAAATTGCTCATAGACTTTGATCCTTTTGACATTATTGCAAACTAAAATTTGTGCTTATTCAGTGGATTGTGATGAGCAACTTTTGTTATAGGCAAAAGTTCAAATTCTGCTTGTAAAAATTTACAAAAATTCATGAACAGCTGCTGTTTTAAAACCCTGTTTGAATTTTCTAGGAAAATGTGCCATTCCAAAAATTTGGTAAAAATGTTCTAAAATCATGTTTTGATCTCCTCTACAAGGATCTGCAAAAATATTTGCATACTTTTGTTGAGGATCATTGAGTTTTAATTAGTTAGGTTTAAACTACATTTGAATTTTAAAATTTTCAAACTCTCTAATTCATTATTTCATGTGTTCACTCCTCTAATTAGTGCTCAATTCCTGTAATTAAGGTTTTGACATTGCTTACATGCTATTATGTGACATGGGATGTCACAGCCCTTCCCCTTAAAGAAATCTCGTCCCGAGATTTGCAAGAGTTACTGGGGGTAAAGATGACGGTAACGTTGGGACAGGAATAATTTAGAGTTTTGGGGTACAACCAGAAGTTTCCATGATCATGGCAAGACCATGTCGATTTCAATGTGTAAGGTTGTGGGATGGAGATACGGCTAATAGTACCAATGAGTCTCCAAACACAACATCTTTCTTTCCGGTTGCATATCCCGGATTATACGCCATCCGTTCGGAAAAACATCATATTTGGATTCTCTCACTAAATTCTAATTTAGCAGCCTGCATTTCCATATAGCCTATCTTTGGCTTTGAGAAGCGCCTGGGCGAACCGGCACAATCCAAAAACAAGATGGCAATTTGGAATCACATATCCACTAAATTGAATTCTGCTCTCGGTACAACTTAGCATAATAAAAGGTTGGATGATCAATAGTTTCAGGATTCACTCGGGAGGTTTTACTAATAATGATGGTAATGATTCCAAGTGAGGGGAAGAATGAAAACAACTTTGGGTTGAGACCAAACGGTTCCTAATGATTGGTTCGCGGGGTTGGAAATTAGTGGCCGACAATTGGAATAGCACCTGAAATTCATCCATGTTGCGAAGCTTTTGGTTACAACGTTTTGATTGCTTATTAGGATGCTTTGAGTATACAAAAGACCTTACCACCTATCGTTTACGCGATTACAAGCCACTGGTTTAGTCTAGTATACTACATTTATTTGCATACGCTACACAGAACCAACAACAACACCTAAGCATCGCTATCGGTGTCGAAGGCACAAACGGGTTGTTGACATCGGAAGCGGCGGTAGCGGCGTCATCATCATTATTTGCCAGGGGTGGTACATTTTTTAAAATAAGTCAAATATCATGGCCTCCTAGTATTATGCCAAATGAACTAAAGTAAGATGAACGGTGTACAAAAGAAAGTAACTAGGCTTTGCACAAAATCGGTGACTGAAAGCAGTTCTGGAAACTAGCTATTTTCACCTCTGGTATGAACAGTAGAAATTACCAAAACCTTAACAAAAGGCTAGAGAACTTTACAATCTTTCAAACGCATCTTAAAACACATAAAAAGCTTAATGGGATCAAAAGTTACGGCGATTTCCGACTCTACCGGGTTCTGTCAAAATTTCTCGCAACTCTAGGTTGCTCTCTGTTTTTGCCATTTAGACCACCTTAATAACTTTTCCTGACCTACTAGATACTAGGAAAGTTGTGGGGCATAACATGAGCTTTCCAGAATGGGGTAGATCGCTTGATTTGGATAAGTAACGCAAAAGTTATGGTGATTTTGGCGAAACACCCGAAATCTGCCAATCTGGCAACTTTTGCTAGGGTTTCGGGTAGGTGTATTTTTGTTCGTTTTGACTTCTTTTTCATCCTGATTGTGATTACAGGGTTGTGGCACATATCATGAGCTTTCTAGATTGGGGTCAATCATTCCATTTGGATTAGCAACCAAATAGTTATGATCGTTTTCGCAGAACTGATTATTGGGTGGAAATTTACTGGTAATCGGGTGGTATTTATATGGCTGATTCATGTTTTCGTGTGTTTTCGATATCGTGACTTGATGAGTCATTTATGTTTGATAAATTTGAATTCGTGCACATATGTGATATGCATATGTTATGAATGGCATGAATGATGATATGAACATGCCGGTGCCTACGTCCTTTCCAAATTAAAAGGCGTGATCGGTATATAGCCGACCAACTCGCAATTTTAGTGGCAACACACACACGTTCTCAACACGGTTGCTACACGATCTATGGGTCGTGGTTAGCGTACCTGCAGAAGATCCATTGCAGAAACAGTACATCAAATTCAAAAGAAATTACGAAAACAAATCACAGTTCTTCTATATTCATATAGTAACGATCCATTGAAAGGATCGCCTCGTGGATTGCCACGAGCCAACATTGTCCCGTATTATTACTTCCGCGGGCACGGAGCGCTAATTTTAATTGCGAACATACCTTGGCCAGACCGTAGGTGCAAGAAATTAAACAATCATAACCCAGGGTTAGTTTGCCACTTTCTACTTCTATTATAGACCTTAATTGGGCTTACTAAGTCGTTCCTCACCGTATAACGTGTTGCAATTTTTAAGAATGATCATTAACGTATGGCATATCCCGATTTAGCTCTGATACCAGCTGTGACACCCCCACCTCGCGATGCGAGAGGGATAGTCGAACAGGATCGTATCGGGAGACATTCGACGAAGCGAACGTTCATTGCACATACGTTAACAATACATCCATCATTTTCATATACATGTTTAGATACATGAGTGACATATTTTATATCTGAAGTTCACGTTATTATTATACATAGAGTTCGAAATTCAGATTTAATATACAATGAGCGGAAGCGTAAAGATAATCTCGACGATAGTTGCCTAAAATGTAACACATCAGCCCGTAGATGTGCCCATTCTTCTCGACAATCTCACCTGCACAAAAATGTTAACAACAAAGCCCTGAGTATCTAATATACTCCGCAAGTCTTACCCGACAAAAAGTGGTTTCTAAAACCGACTCCTAACATGCAGGGGGCTGACCGGGTTTGCTGGAAATAAATTGCAAAAACAGCACCTACATTAATTTCTAATTCCAACTTTTAGCCATATTAAAAGGTTATGACATGAATATAAAATTTAGTGAGCAAGACCTAGCAATACAAGGTTGCAAAGCAATATTAAAATACTTCAAATCAGCAATTATATCATCATGTTCACTTCTTACTACGATGCGATCTGCTCGAGACAAGTGGTACTCATCACCGCGAGGGACGGCGATATATATCGATTTACACCCTGCAGGGGAAACCCAAATGCACGACATACGCATCATTTAAGAACACGTATGGCCACCTTTCACAAGATCACCATAGATATGAGCCGGGTCCACCCTCCGAGTGTGCATTCCACATGCAACCACAGTAGCGTCGGGTCCAAGGGTAATAACACACCCTCCATCTATTCACAAACCCGTGCATCCACCGTGACCAACACTTTGCACAAAGGGTGGAGCGACCGTCCAACACTACGACTCTCAAGTTACATCGGTTTACCAACTCCCATACGAAGGTATGCACTTGGTACACAACTCAATACTTGCTCGCGGAGTCACACGGTCCTCAACCGACACGCACGGGGCTATGGCGAACATAGGCGAACCTTGCCACCGCATCCTACACATGCATTTCCCGTACGGTCTCAATTTCATAAATATCATGTGAGAGGTAACAAAATTTAATCCCTAGACCGGGTGATCTCCAAATCACTCGGTGTTGCTACCGATGACATTCTTAAGCATAGCACTAGCGATCAGGATTATACTTAACCAAGACCACAGGATACAGGGATCTAGTGCAACTAGGTTTCCGAGCAACTCCTAAACGTAAATGCACAATACATCATAGACGTATGTGAAAATAAAGAGAACTTTTAAAACATAGGTTATGCTCCGGGGCTTGCCTTGGCTTTGTTTGAAGTTAGCACTCTCAATCAAGTTCAATTCTGCGGGATCCTTCACGTGATTTCCTTCTTCGGTCGGGGTCCCTATATGGATGCAATGCATGATGTGAGTATGGATGCATACACATATATTTTGTTCATGGAACTTTCTCAATAACGAAATCTAATGCAATGTTTGCATAAGATAAATATGTTCATGTGGAGATGAAGATGATTTCTTATGATGATAATTTATACAGGATATGTCATGGGGACAACCTTCTAATTAAACGAAACATAGACCGTGTATCATAAAGGCACATGCTCTAGGTTGAAAATGAAACACGAGTATGGCAAGTAGTTTGTATAAGACTTAGCTAGTGTCCTATATGGCAACATGAGCATGGCATATGATGTATTGAAGACAAACCTATATGAACTACCTTGCTGCCATGTACATGAAAGAGGGCACGGTAGATGATGATCATGCATGAAGTACACAGCTTAACATGAATTATGCACATAATGGTATATGGCAATACATGAGGCAATGATTATGACTTAACATTCCTAAACATGAATGGTATGGTAGAACATTATTTTCTCATGGGCAGCACCAGAAACAAATAATAGGATATTTTTGTATGCATTTGTCCTAATTAAACATTTATAGGCAAATATGTGCTATCTAAGCATATAATGACAAATATGATAAAAACAGGTATGAATACACAAAAGCCATGTACCAGAGGGTTCACTATGTTATGAAAAGTGTTCATACCAATTTTCATGAATTTTACATTCTTCAAGATTTTAATATGGGTTTTAAAAGCATAACAAGCTGCCATTTCCTTTTACATAACACTTTCTTTTCTTCCACAGAAACCTAGGTAAAACATTTGACCATTGCAAGGTTCATGTTTCAAGTATTCCAAAACATTTGAGTTTGCATTTTTCTCATTTTTATTTTGGGAGATATGAATTTGTTTAAAGTAGCTAACAGATTTACCATTTTCTGGATTTAGGGTGTGTGAACAGTAAAAATAAAATCAGATTTCATGTGTAGCTTTGGATCTTCTATTTCCCAAGGATAGGGCTGTAGTTTGAGCATAAGAGATGGTTGCAAAATATGGATAAGGAAGTGATACAACCATGGTGAGCTAAAGTTCAAGAAAGAGCTCACCGGAGAAGCAAAAATCAACGGTGAAACTAGAAGTAGTGTTCATGTCATACCTAAGGGAGAGCTTGGGATCAACCAAAAACAAACCATGCAAAGGTTGGAGGGAGTCCAAGTGAAGGCTTTTGCTGCCCTTGCTCATGCCAAGGTGAGCCATGGCATGGAGCTTCATGATGAGTAGCCATGGTGGTTGCTTTTGGAGAGGATAAGGAAAAGGAGGAAGAAAGAAAGACTTGACTTGGCTCTTGACCAAAGAGATAATGAGGAAGGGGAGTCTCTGGACGTGGTGCTGGCCTTAGGCTGGTCACTTGTTGGGTTGCTTGGTGGAGAAGGAAGCAAAGAGATAAGAGAGGAAGTGGGTCCTACAAAGTTGAAATTTCTGCACTGGTACTGTTGCAGTCAAGAGAAAATCAACGAGATTTTTGTTGGGGTTGCCAATTTTTGTGGTGGTGTAGAATGAAATTTGGGACAACTTTTATATAGAACTTTTCTTGAGATTCGGCCTACAAAAATTAATAAAAATCCTACACCAGAATCTGTTTTCTGCTTTTACTGAATTGGTAGGGCTATTTAACCTTTACCAAAAATTATGGTAACACAACTAAAATTCCTATTTTTGAATACCCTTCATTATTATGCAAAAATATTGGTATGGTTATGTTAACATTTTTAAGTGTGTGCATAATAACCTCTAGGCAATATTGAAAGCACTAGCATATGAGTTAAGTATTGCAATATGGCTATATGTCATTCTATGCAAATTTTAACATAGCAAGTTATACACAGAATTTAAGAAATAAAACACTTCTAAATACAATCCTCATGATGAAACATAACTTTTATTATGATTGAGCACCATAAGCAAATATGAATTTTCATAAGCCTTTCCTATGATGCAAGCACAATGCAAAAATAGTGTACTTAAGTAAAATGTTAAAATTTATCATGACATGCTCAAATGCACTAGAACCATGTGTTATATGATGAACCATGCTAACTGAAATGGTGTGTTCAAATTTTGTGAAGTTTTATTTACAAAACCGTTTCATTTTAAGTCTAATCTAGGGCTTATCGTGAAGCCTTCTTAAGGGGCCTAAAACTTAACATTTTGCCATAGAACATGGTTAAACAAATTAGGGTCATGTAAAGTACACTCTCTACGGATTCCAACGGATGTCCATTTGTCTCATTTGGATTTGTATATCAAAATTTATTGAATTTCAAAAACAGCAAGTTGTCACGTGGGCATAACGGATTAGCATCTTAGAGTGTTTACATCTTTATTTTTCTACATATGAAGTACTGGGATTATGTTACTACGTTAAAGTACAAGTTATCTGCTTTCCAAAGAACCCTTGCTCATGTATTTTGGATCTGAGATCCAGAAGTTACATCCTTTTTAAAATGCAATCTCGTTTATGCGTTTGGTCACGATAGCATTTTTATCTCACTCAAACATTAGTTTTTACCATAAAACCATAGGTGTTCATGTTCACCATGTTAAAGTAGAGATTACAAACTTTCAAATGCGCTTTGAATCGTTCAAATCCGTGGTGTAAATCTCGAGATATGATTTTTCTAAAATCGTTAACCGTTACGAAGTTTTCAGCACATTTCGAAATATCCCTAAGTGTTGGTGCGCGGGGGTGCTCGCCGGAGCGGCGGCGAAGCTCGCCGGCGACGCGCTAGGGCTCGCCGCAGGGGTCGGCCTTGGCCGCCTGCGCACGGATTTTCACGGCGCACCGTTTGGTGGGGGTGGTGAGGCGAGGGGGTGGACGGAGCTTCGCTCGCGTCGGCGGATGGCGGGAGAACCAACTCCGGCGTGGGAACTCGTGTTCGCGCAGCAAGAGGAAGGGAGCGGTTGGGTCGTGGAGCTGCACCTTCGCACGTAGATGGACGGCGCGGGGTCGATGCAGGCTGAGGTGGCTTGGAGGCTGCCGGCGTCGACGGGGTGGCGGGGCGCGGTGGACCGGAGACGAAGAAGAAACAGGTTTTCTCCTCGGCCGCGGCTCGGTTCGACCCGGGGAGGGGCAGAGAGGTCCGTTAGGTTCCCGCGCACCCTTCCGGGGCCAAGGGGGAGCATGAGCTCACCTGAGCGGGGTGGAATCGAGCTCGCCGGCGCGGGAGTGGACGGGCAGGACTCGTCGGCTTTTCGGGGAATTTGTGGCACTCCGGGGCGAAGGGAGGCCGGGAGCTAGTGGAGAGATGCGCAAGGAGCTGGCGAGGAGCTAGAGCGCAAATGCAGGCGTTGCGGTGCAGAGGAGGAGCGGTGCAGGGGAATGGGCTCGGGCGGCGGCCATGGCAATTCTCCTCCTCCGCCATCGACGGCCGAGAGGGCAAGCTTCCGGGCGAAGCATGGACGGTGATGCGCGACGCGTGGAGCTGCACAGCGGAGGAAGGACGGGGCGGCGCCTAACCGGCATGGGCACCGGCGGCGAACGCCGCTGACGGTGGCCCCGGCCATCGTGCCGATTTCTCGTTCAAAGGTTATTCTTCCTATTTACAGTTTTGCCACTGCTGTTCCTCTCTGTAAATTGCTCATAGACTTTGATCCTTTTGACATTTTTGCAAACCAAAATTTGTGCTTATTCAGTGGATTGTGATGAGCAACTTTTGTTATAGGCAAAAGTTCAAATTCTGCTTGTAAAAATTTACAAAAATTCATGAACAGCTGCTGTTTTAAAACCCTGTTTGAATTTTCTAGGAAAATGTGCCATTCCAAAAATTTGGTAAAAATGTTCTAAAATCATGTTTTGACCTCCTCTACAAGGATCTGCAAAAATATTTGCATACTTTTGTTGAGGATCATTGAGTTTTAATTAGTTAGGTTTAAACTACATTTGAATTTTAAAATTTTCAAACTCTCTAATTCATTATTTCATGTGTTCACTCCTCTAATTAGTGCTCAATTCCTGTAATTAAGGTTTTGACATTGCTTACATGCTATTATGTGACATGGGATGTCACAAAGATGAAGTGGTTCGTAATCGGAAAACGGCACCACATGAATTCTCGTGATCTAAGTGGGTTGTCGTTCCCTCGTTGAAATAGGAAACCGACAGGGGATGAGTAGTTTGCCCTCTTTATTGAAATAATAAAGAAGATTCACATCGACGTGACCTTGATAGATGCAATACAAGTCTAAACCTATGCTCGCTACCTCAAGGACATGTTGAGTAACAAGCATCCAATGCCTACCACGAGAGATCATTGTCGTAGACTTACCTTACGGGTATACATTGATCGGAAGAATGATTTATCGAGGACATGGTGGCGTATTGAAGACATAAGACCGGTGGGGCGGGCCCACGAGTGGTGTCCGACCGGTATAGGATTCCGGAAGGTTCCATAAAACCGGTATGGAAATAAAGGCGGACAGCAAGACTCGGATTAATCCTTAAGGAAAGTACAAGATCGACCGAGTAGGACTCCGAATTGGTAAAGAAGCTTAGAGATAGAGTTTCTAAGTATGTAGATATTGTATCCGACTAGGATTCTACATGTAATCTTGCCTCCCCGGACATATAAGGCGGGGGCGGGGACCCCTAGAAGCATAAGTTCGATAAGTTCGACAACTTCTCACAAGTTAGGACAAGTTCCAACACTTTGAAATCTTGCAATTAGCAATCCGCTAAAGGCAATACATAACACACAGGACGTAGGATATTACTCTCCATCGAGAGGTCCGAACCTGTCTAAAATCGCGTGTTCTTGTGTGTTCCGTGTGTTGCACCATCGAATTCCACACTCGTGAGGGACCGGGTAGTTCTAGTGCCGAGTTTCAAGATGCACTAGGCCCCTTAGTGGGTTTTGATGATAAATGACAAATGATTAAAAGCTCTAATGTGGTTATTGAGTCATTGTGCGGGACAACAAAATGATAGTATCCACAATGTGAGAAAGTAAACCCCTCAATTAAAAAGTGATCAAGTACTCAAAAAGCAAAGACGACAAGGTTAGATTTATAGCTTCTTGAGTATAGGTATGCCAAACTATTAAGAGGGGTGAAGCGATCTTACGTGCGAGGGAAGAATGTGCTCTAGTTTTTTTTTCAAACAACTTGGAACCAAAAATACCAACTCAACGAAGATCAAAAAGCCTATCTTTTCCTATCTTCTCCACTCCCGACGGAAGTTCCGTCCGGGCCGACGGAAGTTCCGTCGGTTCCGAGAGTTTGGGACGGAAGTCCCAAACGTGACGGAAGTACCGTTCCCAGTGATTATCCGAGTTCAAATCTTGCCCGACGGAAGTTCCGTCCGGGCCGACGGAAGTTCCGTCGGTTCCAGAGAGTTTTGAACGGAAGTTCTAACTCGAACGGAAGTACCGTCCCGGGGTGTTTCGTAGTTGACCTAATGGGGTGACGGAAGTTCCGTCACCCACGGAAGTTCCGTCAAGACCAATCATTGAACTTGAGCAACGGCTCTTTTAGAGCCCACACTATATAAAGCTTTGACCTAACCCGTGAGAAAAAGTGCTCGGTGCTCTTTGAACTCTCAAATCTTGCTCAAGCTCTCTCTCTCACTCCTCTCCACTCCTCTTGAGATCCAAAGCCATTGGAGTGAGCTCCCATCTTAATTCCAAGCTTGATAGCATCAACCCAACCTAGAGCACATCTTCCCTTAGCAACTAATCTCGTTCTTCACTTGTTACTCTTGGAGATTCGTTCTCCTAGATTGGCTAGGTGTTGCCCTAGAGCTCCCAAGCTTGTGGTGAGCCTTGGGAAGTTTGTGAAGGTTGTGATTCGCCTCCGCAAGGAAAAGAATCTAAGGAAGAAGAAGAAAACCAAGCTTGACCTTTGTGGTTGCTTGGGAGGATTAGGGTTGAAAGAAACCCGGCTCTTTGTGAGCTCCTCAACGGAGACGTAGGAACCTCTTTGTGAGGGGTCCGAACTTCGGTGAAAAATCTCCGCGCCTCTCTTGTTTGTTTTTGTTGTGTATTTGTTTGTTCATCTCTCGGGTGTATTTTAGCCCGATCTACTTGTGTGTTGCGTGTCTACTAAATTCCTGCAGGTACAACACTTTCAAGGCAAAAAGGGAGGTTTCCATTCAAGTGGAATCGTGAGATTTCCTTCCCCTTTGCATTCCCTAGGTTTTCCTCTCACCACCCCGACGGAAGTTCCGTCGGTGGCGAATTTGACCTATTTGCTTTAAGTGTTGTAATTTCAGGTTTTTATCTAGATTGCCTATTCACCCCCCTCTAGGCAACTTTCGTAGTTTAAGACGACATTTGGTGCGCCGGGTAGGGGTCCCGGCGAGTTCCCGGCGAGTTCGATGGCTTCTACTTTTGACTTCGACTTCGTTACAAGCTTCAAGATCTGCTTCGGGTTTCTCTACTTCATTGTACGACGACGAGCGGTGTCGCAGGATGACGATCGCAGCCGCGACGACGACGACGACGACCGGTGTCGTGGAGCTATGACCGGTGCGGGACGACGATCGTCGCCACGACGACGACGAGGAGCGGTGTCGCAGGTCGACGATCGCCACCACGACGACGACGACGACGATGACCGGTGTCGCGGAGCGATGACCGGTGCAGCACGACAATCGTCGCCACGACGACGACGACGAGCGGTGTCGTATGACGACGATCGCCGGCTCGATGACGACGACGAGCGGTGTCACAGGACGACGACCGCTGCCTCTACGTAACGACAAGCGGTGTCGTGGAGCGATGACCGGTGCAGGATGACGATCGCTACCGCGATGACGACGGCGACCGGTGCGGTGATCGCCATCTTGTGACGACGAAGATCGATGCCGCCGAGCGATGACCGACGCCACGACGATAATTTCAACAGCTTTCATCGGTCGTCGGCTTCAACTTGCAGCGCCGCTGCTGCTCGGACGCGGTCCCGAGCATTAGCGCGGCTGCTAATCTTCGATTTCGACCGATTGCGCCGTCTTCAATCGCTTTCATCGGTCGTCGGCTTCAAGTTAGAGCGCCGCTGCTGCTCGGACGCGGTCCTCGAGCATTAGCGCGGCTGCTAATCTTCGATTTCGACCGATCGCGCCGTCTTCAATCGCTTTCATCGGTCGTCGGCTTCAACTTGGAGCGCCGCTGCTGCTCGGACGCGGTCCTAAGCATTAGCGCGGCTGCTTATCTTCGATTCGACCGATCGCGCCGTCTTCAATCGCTTTCATCGGTCGTCTACTTCAACTTCGAGCGCCGCTGCTGCTCGGACGCGGTCTTGAGCATTAGCGCGGCTGCTAATTTTCAGTTTTGACCGATCGCGCCATCTTCAACAGCTTTTATCGGTCGTCGGCTTCAACTTGGAGCGCCGCTGCTGCTCGGACGCGGTCTAGAGCATTAGTGCGGCTGCTAATCTTCGATTCGACCGATCGCGCCATCTTCAACAGCTTTCATCGGTCGTCGGCTTCAACTTGGAGCGCCGCTGCTGCTCGGATGCGGTCCTGAGCATTAGCGCGGCTGCTAATCTTCGATGCGCCGTCTTCAATCGCTTTCATCGGTCGTCGGCTTCAACTTCGAGCGCCATCGCTGCTCGGACGCGGTCTTGAGCATTAGCGCGGCTGCTAATCTTCGGTTCGACCGATCGCGCCGTATTCAACTCGCTTTCATCGGTCGTCTACTTCAACTTGGAGTGCCGCTGCTGCTCGGACGCGGTCTTGAGCTTTAGCGCGGCTGCTAATCTTCGGTTTCGACCGATCGCGCCGTCTTCAACAGTTTTCATCGGTCGTCAACTTCAACTTGGAGCGCCGCTGCTGCTCGGACGCGGTCTTGAGTATTAGCGTGGCTACTATTCTTCAATTTCGACCGATGGTGCCGTCTTCAACAGCGTTCTTCGATCGTCAACTTCAACTTGAAGTGCCGCTGCTGCTCGGACGCGGTCTTGAGCACCAGCGCGGCTGCTAATCTTCGGTTTTGACCGATTCCGTCGCCTTCAACCATCTACATCTGTCGACAACACGGAGGTGTTGTCTTGAGCTGAACGCAATCGCTAAACTACTCATCGACTAGCTACATCATCTTCGGCCGGGCTCGGGGCTACGCCCAATAAACCAGCTAAGTGGCTTTTACACTTAAGTTTTTGTGTTTAAACTTATATAATGCGATGCTCATGATAGCTTTTTGATAATATGAAATATGTCAATCTTTGTCTATCTCGCATGGTTTTATTTATCTTTGAATCTTAATTTTGAATTAATATACCATGCCACGGGGCCGCTATTTAAGAGCGGTCAATTAATAATTTGTGATCCTGAGTTCTAAGACCGGTCATTTTTTCTATACGGCACGATTTTGTTAAGTAGACCGCCGCTATGAGCTATACCTAATGCTGATTAGAGCCAATGGTCATGTCATAGTTGGTTTGTGTTGAATTAACCATCGTTGCTTGGTTAGACTTGATTGGTTGAATCAGGATGGTAAAATTTAAGTTTTCTGAAATTGGAGTGACCGGTTATTAAAGTTGAAATTACATTAGGCATATAATGATTAATCTGGACCGCTGCAGTTTGCGCGAAAGGAGAAAATATTATATGTTGAAATACAATGGACTAGAAACTAGGCCTCGGCTCCGCTTGATGTACCGGTGCTTCCGGTCTTGGGTGCGGTGACGGAGGAGAAGTCCACGTGATTTGGATAATCACGGGGCTCTTTTGCCAATTGTGATGACCGGTCCGAGTGTTCGACGCTCGATCCGTTAAGCATTTTTAGCCTAGAATATATGATTTCTGGAGTGATTTATACAACAAACCGGTCGGGTTGAAGACTGTCGTCCGACTGATTGGTTAACCTTAGGCCCCGGGTGTTAATCATTCGGCTGATTATAGGCCTTGGAGACTCGAGTCGATGTAAGTTAATTGGGAAACTGGTCCGATCAACCAGAATTTTGGTTCTTAGTGAAATTTGACTAAGCGGATTATGAGTTCGAAGCTGATTTAGGCGGTTTGTTATGTCAACTGGTGTGAATCTCCAGGAGATATGACGTTCCGGCCGGTATGACCGGTCCGAAAAATATGTTCTTGGCAGAAATTGCTGAGAGGAATGTGATTTGATGGAAAATAATAAAGCATAGTCTCTCAAGAAAGACTCTTGCATTATTTGCGATCCTCAAATGATATAAAAGTCGGGGGCTATACCTAATTAGGTGCACCTCACCGGTGCACCGTGTTCAAGAGCGGTCTGCAGAGATCTCGGGAAGTGGAAAATGATGGAAATTGAAAGGAGCGATCTGTAGAAATTGCATATTGAAGGAAATAATGAACAATCAACTAGTGGACTCTTGCATTATTTGAAAGGAGTTCAAATGATCCAAGAGTCGGGGCTATACCCAATTGGGTGCACCTAAACGGCGCACTAGAAAGAAAATACTTTTATTTTTGCACACCTAATTAGGTGGTATGGAGGACAAAATACTAATTTTTTGGCTTTTTGAAGCGTCTTGAAGAAAGAAGAAGTATTGCAGAAGATTGGAGCTCTTTTTAATTTAACATTGGAATCAAACCAACATGCGGAAGACCGATCAGTCTTATTCAATGTCAAATCAAAAATTACTCGGGGCTCGCTGTCGTAGACTTACCTTACGGGTATACATTGATCGGAAGAATGATTTATCGAGGACATGATGGCGTATTGAAGACATAAGACCGGTGGGGCGGGCCCACGAGTGGTGTCCGACCGGTATAGGATTCCGGAAGGTTCCATAAGACCGGTATGGAAATAAAGGCGGACAGCAAGACTGGATTAATCCTTAAGGAAAGTACAAGATCGACCGAGTAGGTCTCTGAATTGGTAAAGAAGCTTAGAGATAGAGTTTCTAGGTATATAGATATTGTATCCGACTAGGATTCTACATGTAACCTTGCCTCCCCGGACATATAAGGCGGGGGCGGGGACCCCTAGAAGCATAAGTTCGACAAGTTCTCACAAGTTAGGACAAGTTCCAACACTCGAAATCTTGCAATTAGCAATCCGCTAAAGGCAATACATAACACACAGGACGTAGGGTATTACTCTCCATCGAGAGGCCCGAACCTGTCTAAAATCACATGTTCTTGTGTGTTCCGTGTGTTGCACCATCGAATTCCACACTCGTGAGGGATCGGATAGTTCTAGTGCCGAGTTTAAGACTCGACAATCATGAAACTTATGGAAGAATGTAGCACAACTATACTCAATCTACTTCCTAATAAGAAGAAGGATCCAGGCTGTCCCACAATATCATGTTCAATTGGGACAAAATTCTTTGATCAAGTGTCGTATGACCTTGGATCCGAGTGTTATTGTCATGCTAAAGCCATCTTCAACAAGCTCAACTTCAAAGTTTTAGCTGCCACTCCTATGCAGCTTCAGCTAGCAGACTCATCGGTGTGGTATCCCACAAGAATCGTTGAAGATATCCCGGTGAAGATCCACGGATGTTTTGTTCCTCCGGACTTCGTGGTGCTAGATATGGACATTGACAAAAGGACGCCGCTCATTCTTGGGTGGCCATTTTTAGGGCGTGTTCGTTTTCCGGAGTCTAAACTTTATAGCTGTCACATCAAAAAAAATCTTACTATTTAAAAGTACTAAATAAAGTTTAATTATATAATAAAATACAGGCCCCTAGGCTAATTTACAAGACAAATCTAATGAGATTAATTATGTCATGATGAGAAGACGGTTACTCGTAGCATCACTTTAGCAAAACATAGATTAATTAAGCTTATTAGATTCATCTCAAAAATTAGCACCAATCTGTCAAAAGAGTTTTGTCATTAAATTAATCGAAATATTCATAAATAGTAAGATTCTCTTTGATGTGACGAGTGCTAAATTTTAGAGGGGAGGAAACGAGCAGGGCCTTAAGCACTACAAACACATGAATTGATGTCGGGGTTGGGTCAATCTGCCTCAACATCAATGCCAAGGAGGAGAAAATTGACTTCCGACAAAGGGTAGACCAATGCTACATGATCCGACTCAAGTTTGGGCCAAATTCTAAGAACATCAAGGAAGTGGAATTGAGGCCAAAGAAAGATAGTCGGGTGGAATTTATGATGAACTTCTTGGCAAGAGATAATCCTACTCTCGTTGTCTCGAAGAAAAAGGCCACCGTCCGGCTCGGGCTCCGGGAAAAGAAGCAAACGCTACAATAGAGGAATCCTTCAATCACACCGCCTAAGAAGGCCAAAAAAGGTGTGGCAGCCAAAGACACATTTGTGTCCTCATCTCCGGACAAGAGTGCGCCGACAACAAAATTGAACGTGACAAGGGAATAGTATTTATCCATGTTTCCCATTTTCAATCTTTGTTTTTATTTTTGCATTTGCATATTTGCTTTTCCCACTACATGCTGGAATTTATTCCAACGTTTTTTGTTTTCAAAATCAAAAAATAGATTTTTTTTAGTTTGTATTTTTGAGAAAATAATTTTGCAAAAAGGTTTTAAAATATCTTTCTTACTATGGGCCACTACCGGTGGGACCCATCGGCCGAAGCAGGTAACCGGAGGGCCAGCCCCGGTCGGCCGACCGGAGAGAAGCGGCTATCCGGCCCCACCTTTCCCAACGGCTAGTGTGCAATGGCCACATTTGAATATGACCGTTGAACACAATATGCTATAGAAGGAAGTGGTTAGGAGAGGTTCTTCACCTCTCCACTTTGCTCTTGCCATTTGCTCTCTTGTTTTCCCAAGTCTTACACTATGAAATTCTGCTAAAAATACTTGCTTTGGTTTTTTGTTTTCATTTGCAAGTTAGTTTCACAATCGCAAGAGTTTCCGATGGAGTTTCGTTTGGTGTTTTCACTAACCTTAACCCCGTTCTAGTTGCTCTTGAGGTAGTTTGTGTAAGTGTCAGCTATGAAGAGGCTTAAGCGAGCTGTGGGCAAGCTGAAAGGAGAGGCGACGGGAAGCACAAATAGTGCAAGTCCTCTAGCAACAGATAATACTAATCAATTAATATGCATCCTCGGTTATAGGATCCGGAGAGTGAAACATCAGTCATTTATAGAGATATTAGCAGCTATTCGGAATGAGCTAGTTCCCCTGTTTGATCCTATTGAGAAGGCCATGAAAAGAATTATGGCAACATATGAGGTTCCGTGGCGCCCCGTTCTCGGGACTACACCGTGTATACGTACCAATCCCTGGAACAGTAGTTGGTACACACGTAGATGATACAAATCCGAGTACAACAACCTTATTTATTCCTTATAGGGATAGTAGCTACGGGATACATGGTCCGGATTACATTCAAAGAGGCGGATAGGCCAGCCTCACATAAAAGAAAACACACTGGAAAGCATCATAAACTCCACGGACAACATCGAGCGAAGGACGCGACCTACTCCTCATCCTCGTGGTATTCTCCATCTTCGTCCGAACAAATAAGCAACGGGTGAGTACATAAGGTACTCAGCAAGCTCTACCACTAGCAAGGGATAATACTTATGCAATTGGTTGTGGTCAAGGTAGGGTCGAGTTTTAGTAGAAAGCGCGGATGTAGGGCTCACTACGAAGCAAAGGGGTTCTTGAAGAGGAAAGCAGTTTTCATAATTTTAGTTCGTCGGACCTGGGGGAGATATTCATCGATCCCGACGGTTCCCATTCTTTTTAGATGAGCCTTCCGACCGAAGGTCATAACAGCTACGGCACACTCGGTCCAACACCATTTCCAAAACACACGGGCACAAGGCTGCCCACTCACACATCAAGGGTTTAATATTTCTGGCTAATCAACGTGAGCTCAAGATTTGGTGTGTCAATATACCGTGACAACGGACATCCGGATAGTTATATACACTCTGCGAGAGGTTGGTACAGTTTACCCACAAGCTATATGTTCTTAGCTACGAAACACATAACGCTGCCACCGCAACTAGGCACGCTCACAAGTCCACCCCAAATGCCCAGGGATCCGACGCGTATGACACAAGCATACCGTCCATCATATACGTGCCAAGTACTTGGACTTCACCAAATAAACGATCCCTGGACCTCCGTCATCTACCGCACCCGGTGGAACTTCTTGCTGCGTAACCCGAGGTTTGGTGTACGATCCCGCCCATAACAGGTTCCGTGGTTGTACACTAAATCACCAATTTGGCGTCCGAAGAACCGGTCCTTATATGGCAGGGCGAACACTCGTCCATCACAAATGGATATCACCTAACATCAAGTACTCTACACTAGTACTAGGAGTTTCACCCACGGCCGGTATCATTTCCCACCCAACTTCACCTTAACATAGTTGGTCTAATCACCCACCCATCAACTCACAACACCAAACACATTTTCACACATTTTCATAAACAGGGTGTATGATGAAAGATAGTAACCGTTCCTAAGCATGATACTAATATATCATTAACATAGTTAACAATACATCTAGGTTGATTCTAGTGATCTAATGGCAATTAAGGGTATAATGTTCGCATCTATAGTGACTTGAACATTATCATACAACAATTGGGCTCTAACAAAATATTTGCAAGGATAAATGCATATAAGAGTACCTTCCTATATAGGTGCGAGATAGAGCTTGCCTCCTAACGCGTCCTCAAAGTCTTCCTCGTAGTCGGGGTCTTCGGGCTCCTGCTCCTGGTTCTCCTCGTCTATAGACGGCGTTAGAGTACGTAAGCTACGTCACATAAAATAATGAAGGTAAAAAGTAATAACGAGGAAAAAACAAACAAAATGGAGTGAAGAGGAAGGTTTAAGGGGCTAGGGTTCGTCACGACGATTCCAACGGTGTCGAATCATCGAAAACGGAGCTACGGTTGAAAAGTTATGGTCGTGGGAAGTCCGGGGGTATTTTTGTAAAAATCAGCTAGGGTTTCTATAAAAGAATAAATAATTTTTGGTAATTTTGGGAAGTGGAGGGGCTAAAATGCAAAAATGCATTTTCGGTCCGGCCAAGGACCTAATTGTAATTTCTGAAAAGTTCAGGGGGCTTTATGTAAAAATCTAAGGGCTCTTAACTAATATATGAAAAGGTCGGGGGTCTTATGTAAAAGTGGATTTTCCTAGGAATATAGGATTTATTTTCTAAAGGAAAAAGGCGGGAAAATCCAGGGGCGTTGATCTTCGGATCGACGGTCGGGATTTAAATAGGGGGAAGGGGAACGCCCGATCTATTCCTCGGCCGTTGATCCCGGATCGGATGGTGAGCATGCGGCGGTGAGGTCCGACGGTGGCCAAGGGCGGCGTGGCAGGGAGGCTCGCCGGAATTGAGCCTTCCGGCGGCCGGAGGCGGCCGCAGGGGGAGGGAGAGCACGTCGGGGTTCGGGAGGTAGTGGCAGAGGTGTGGGGAGGGGTGACGACGCGAGGCGGGGCCGGACGGGGATGAGCTGCCCCGCCGGAGCTTGTCGCGGCGGCGGTGGAAAGGGGAAGCGGCCCGGGGGCCTTGCTTGGAGGGGGAAGGGGGTCGGGGAGGTGTGCGGCGTCGTGGCGGAGCCGGGCGGCGCTAGGGCTCGGCTTGAGGTGGACGAGGGCGATCGAGGCGGCGAGAGGGGAAGGGGAAAGGCCGACGGCGGGCGGTGGCGGAGCGGAGAGGGGAGGGAGGTGAGGAGCTAAGGGGGCGGGACTTGCCTAGGGTTCTCCGGGAGGCGGTGGCGAGTAAGGGAGGGACGGGGAGGCTTTTATAGTGGTGAGGAGGGGGATGGCGACGGCGGCGCCATGGCCGTGGCGGCTCTGCCCGCAGCGCGCCGGCCCGAGGCGTTAGGTCGGCGCTTGCCGACGAGCGGGCGGCGCGGTTGGCCGGAGGTGGAGACAACGGGGGATCCGGGCACGGCGGGGACGGACGGGCGACGCGTGGCGCGGCGTCAAGTCGGTGCATCCGTCCAAGGGAGGGGCAGCGGCGCCTCGGGCACGGCGTGGGCTTGACCGTGCGCGCGGAGTTGCGGAGGGGTGGCGGTATTGCGGTGGGGGACGGAGCGGCGGCGACGGCGCGGGCGACACGCGGCGTGCGCGAGAGGAGGAAGAGCGGGGGGGGGGGAGTGGGGAGTTGGGTCGGGTCGGGCCGAGAGAGAGAGAGAGAGGTCGGGCCGGGGGAGGGAAAAGAGAGTAGGGCGGCCCGATAGGAGTAGTGTTCCTTTTCTATTTTCCTTTCTTCACTCCTTAAGTCAAAATAATAAATAAATGAATAAAATCAAATAAATCCCAATGAGTCAAAATAAAATGAAGAAAAATAAAAGTAAAGCAAACAAAATAGAAATAACCAAGTTTGCAAGAGTTAGGTTTTTATTTTAAAAATTCTATGTGTTGTTTTCCTATGTATATAATTAGGTTTTAAATTCCTAGTTAATTTTCGTACATATTTTATCCGAATAAAATAAAATGATTTATTTAGTGATTTTTAATTTGGCCAAAAATCGGGGTGTTACAGGGGGCCAAGAGGATAGGGAAGGGGGAAGGAGCCAAGGGGCGGCGGGCCGGGGCGTGCGAGCGTGGCCGGCGGGGTGCGCGCGGGGTGCGGAGAGTGCGGCGGTAGCGAGGGGGGGACGGCCTCGGTGCGGCCGGCGCCCGACGCGCGTCGCGCGCTCGCGGTGCGCGGCGAGGAAGAAGAGGGGGAGGGGCCCGGGGCGTTGGGCTGGGCCGGGGTGAGAGGGGTCGGGCCGGGAGGAGAAAAGTGGGTAGGACGGCCCGTAGCGATTTATTTCCTTTTCTATTTTCCCTTCTTCACTCCTTAAGCAAAAATGAATAATAAATATAAAAATCAAATCAAATAAATTTCATTGAGTCAAAATAAAATAGAAACAACCAAGTTTGCAAGAGTTAAGTTTTTATTTTAAAAATTCTATGTGTTGTTTTCCTATGTATATAATTGGGTTTGAAATTCCTAGTTAATTTTCGTAAATATTTTTCTTGAATAAAATAAAATAATTTATTTAGTGATTTTTAATTTGGCAAAAAATCGGGGTGTTACGGGTTCACATCGTCTGCTCTTTCTACTCGTAATCGGTATTTTGTATCGAATTTCTAGTTCAGCAATATATTGTTAAAAGTTTCCCACCGCCGGCCTCGTGCGTCGGCACCCGTCTACGGCGCCATCGTAGGATCGAAGGACCCCGGCTAGAGGGGGCGTGAATAGCCGAGAATACAATTTTAAAACAAATTACTCAACTAAATGCGGAATTGAAACAAAAGAGTAATTAGTAAGAGAAACAACTATTCCTATGTTGCAACTAGAGTGGGTTTGCAATTCTAGGTGATATACATCATGGCAATTCTAGTATTGAAGCAACAAAGAAAAGAACAACACAAGAGACAAAGGATATATTCCCGTGGTCTCGGTGACTTGCCGGTCACCCCTAATCCACGTTGAGGTGGATTCAAGCGTAGGTATGTCTCACTCCTCAAGCATCCACTTCTCTATCAAGAAGGGCTCACAAAGAACGACTTGAGTTAGAACACAACCATACTTTGAATCGCTCCAAACCTCGGTTCCACTAAGGTTGCTCTTCACCGCTCCGGCGAGGTGAGCACCAACCTCTCACAATCACCAACCGGGTCTCTTCACAATCTTCTTGAAGAACTCAACGGTTGCAACTCCACCAAGCTGTCTAGGAGGCGGCAACCTCCAAGAGTAACAAGTCGATGACGCTTGCTTGATGAATCCCTAGTGCCACAAAGCTCAAATCTCTCAAGATCAAGGCACTCACACTTACACACTTGCAATCTTTCAACTAAGTCTTTGTGTGAGAGAGGAAGAGGCTCTAAAGTGCTTGCAATGCAATTCAAATGGCCAAGAGAGCTTCTATGCACGGGATGGGTGAGTATTTATAGAGCCCACTCAAAAATCTAGCCGTTACGGAGCTTCGCGCTCCCGGCGGTCCGACATTAGTTCCCACGGTCCGACCGTCGTACAACCCAACGGCTAGTTTCAGATTCAAAACCCACTCGTAGTATGGGCTGGCGGTCCGACCGTCGTTCCCACGGTCCGACCGCTGCACCATCGAAGAAATCTCATCCCGGAACGGACAATCTGCAAAAATGGGCAACTCTCCAGCGGTCCGACCGTTCGGCCGACGGTCCGACCGTCGCCTAACTCACCGATCCACCGGAGACTCCGCTTCTCCGGTTGGTTCTCGCCTCGTCTCCGGCGGTCCGACCGTCCCCCGACTGGTCCGACCGTCGAGACGCCCATACTTGGTTAAAAAGACTCCGAGATTTGGGCTTAGTTACAACTCACAAGGTCCACTCACAAAGATAGGAATTTGAGCAAAGTGGCACCTAAGAATTTTCAAGATCCTTTCATCGACCCCTCTTGATAGTACGGCGTTTAACCTATAATCCGGTCACTCATCTCTAATCTCCTAGTGACCGGTAAAATAGAAAACCTATCAAGATACCTTTGCCTTGAGTCATCCTTGTTTATCGTCACTTTACTTCACAATTTCTCCCCTTATCATGACTAACACTATAAGCATCTCAAGCAACATAGTTAGTCATAATTAAGGATCGTCATTAATTACCAAAACACTAAACGAGGGCCTAGATACTTCAATCTCCCCCTTTTTGGTAATTGATGACAACACCAAGAAGTGATTTAAAGAATTTTGAGCTAAAAGATATTCATTAAACATTTTAAGCTCTATGGTGAGGTAAAAGATAGCATGTTCACATGATATAGAAGAAATTAACGTCATGAACATGAGAAGATTATTTAAGCTCACCATAAGGTAAAACTCCCCTATGTTAATGCATAGAACAAAAACTTCAAAAAGAGAGCAATGCACAAATTTGGAGAAAAAATTTGGTAGAGTTTACCTTGTTTCTTTGGATGCGAGGAGGCAAAGAATAATTAATATATGACTATAGCTCATACTCAATAGAATATCCTCAACATCCACAATATTTGAACCATGAGATAGGATAGACATCAATAATATTTAGGCCAACATGTTTCATCACACAATAAGATAAATAATAAGGTTCAACGGTGCATAAATAACTTACAAACCATCCAAATGACATAGTTCAAACACACAAACATGGTTCAAATGCATAAAAGTAAGATACATGAGATGCATGAGATGCATGTGCAAATACAAGAAGGATCAAGAATCATGACTTGACATTGCATCTCCCCCGACTCTATGACGTCTCATCAAATCATCAACCGCACTTCTTCCTTGTTCTCCCCTTTGGCATCAATGAAGCCACAAAAGGTCAAGACTCATCCCCTGGAGGAGGAGGTGGAGGAGCATATCCAGGGTAGTATGGGTGCGGAGCAAACTGCGGTGGAGGCATAGGAGCCGGAAAGTAACCATACATATGTGAGGAGAAGGCATCAAAGGTGGTTTCCAAGGACCGCATCCGTGTAGTCAACTCATCAAGAGAAGTCCTGGCTGCCTCATATGATGTCCGAGCTGCCTCAAACGATGTCCTAGCTGCAACATTGGAGTTGTGCACCTCTTCTAACCTCTCGCATCACCGGCTCGTAGGGCCCGTCCCATCCTCTCGATCAAAGTATGATGAGAAACCACCGAAAAACTCAAAGCGGAGGAGGAGGTAACTCGAGACCAGCCTACAAAAGGTGGAGGAGAAGGTGCCATATGTGCGGCCTCTTGTGCCTCTCGGTGCTGCTTCATCCTCATGAGCCTCATGCTCATCATCATCATCCTCCGGTGCCTCGGTGGTGCCACTAACATATGCTTCGAGAGCTGAAAGGCTGATATGGAGTATGCCCGGAGGTGAGATGTCGTGTCTGGGAAATTGCACTTATGCTTGATCGGTGACATAATGTAAGGAGCATAGTACACATTAGACCTTAATCCCATAGATCGTGTCCGTATCTCCTTTAGAATGAATAACACAACATCAATTTTCTTCCCAGTCATAACATATTCAATGAGGTTCCAATAATGGTCCCTAACAAGCATCGGGATTTCCGGACTTGGGATAGAGAGTCTTTCGGATGATTTTGTTGATTACCTTTGGCATAGGCGTAAGTCCCGTGATCGTGCCTATTTTTCGCTCAAGTGGTGCATCAACATAGTATTTAAGCCACTCCCTCTCATGTAAGACCGGCTCCTCGCTCACATCAAGCCGACTCTCGCTCATTGCATAGTCAATCTCATTAGCAGTTGCAAACTCAAGCAAATGTGGCGGTAAACCTCCTAGTGTTAGTCATCCAAGTGATGGTCTTATCAATAAAATCAATCTCAACCGTAGCATGGAATTGGCGCACAACCGTATCATTCCAATCTTGTTTGTGAGCCATAAATGCATGCATACCCATGGCTTGAAATTTCTGAATTAGAGGACTCACGGACTCAAACCGAGAGATATACCGCCAGTCCACATATGAATGTGCAAACACTGTTTTATGCATCAAGTGACCATAGAAAGCATCATGCTGCACCCGAGTATGAAACCGTGTCTGTAGGAGAATCGGCATCTTCTCTCGTAGGCTATTGCATTGCGGGCCTTGTGATATTCATAAGAGGTCCACACTTTTCTCGGTTCATCATGCATTGTTGGATCAAAAATTAGATCTTCTCCCTGAACCTCATCCATCTCCACATCATTTGTTGATTGACCAAATTCAGAATCATCTGCGGTGGCACTCGTGAGAAGGTGAGTAATCGCCGTCATCCGTTGTGCCTCGTCTTCTTTTACTAGAAGAACCACCCCCGAATATTTTCTTTAGTGTCTTTGAAACAAGTACGCCGCGGTGGTCTGAAAAATAGTTTAGCACAATAAGGAGATGATTATAAGTATACCACTATGAAAGAACCAAATGCAGCAGTCCTGTCGATCCCGGCGGTCCGACCGTCGCTCTGGCGGTCCGACCGCTGGGTGATGTCCGGCCCAACCTCTCCGATTGTTGGAAACGTGCACAAATCATGGAGACCATTGCTCAAACCTTGCACACTAAGTCACATTGACACCAATTTATGTTTCCAATCATTAATTTCAGAATTCCATGGTCAAATTTGAAGTCCCCAAATTGCAAACCCTAGCATATGAATGTCATGAAATTCAACCCAATAACTTGACATAGACGAGTATAGGAACCTAGCAATCATGCCTCAAACATCATACAAGCAGCCCTTGCACTAATCCAAGCAACCCTAGCCACAGCCTCCTTTAGAAAAAAATCCCGAAATCCATGGGGAGAGAGAGGGTGAAACGAAGAAATACCGGTCGCCCATGGTGAAGGAGGTGACGGTGAGACCGGATCCGGGCTCTGGCCGAACCGGGAGCCTTGGATTGAAGCTTTCCCAAGAGATAGTATTTGGAGAGGAGAGGAGAGCTTTGGAGGAAGAAATTTCGTGTTTGGAGTGTTATGAGTCGAAGAGGTATGACCCAAAGGATAAGGCAGATAGGTGCTCTGTACCGGGCTCGACCGGAGTCGGCGGTCCGACCGCGGGTGCGACGGTCGGACCGCTGGAAAGCGGACCGTTTAAAGTGTTATGAATTGGTTTCTGCTCACTTCGCACGGTCCGACCGTGGTATCCGGCGGTCGGACCGTGGGATACTTTGTCCGGGCACTCGCTTTGTCGTGTTCAATTCCTATCCAAATCACCTCAAACCTTTTCCAATAATTCCAAACTTGTTCAAAATGATATTTCCATGAATTCCAACTGGTCCAATCACTTTTTCAACTTGTCCAAGAAGATTTGCCACAATTCTTGATCGTCCATGACATGATATATGTACGAATGTATAGAAATTCATAAAAGCATGCAAGTACAATAACTAGCATAGAAATTAAACAAGATGGTATGAGTATGTTTTTGGGAATGTGTGAGTGTCATGATCATTTTTGAACCAATATATATGAAGATATATGATCCATAATGCTAGACTCACTAGATGCCATATTAGGTTTAAGAAAAGCGACCAAAAGAAGTTTTCAAGCTGAAATTCAAAAGTGATTAACTTTCAAACGATGGATCATCTCAACGTTTTTTTTTGTTTTTTGAATACCAAATAAGTTCATGAACACCATCTCAACAAGTTTTGCAAATAAACTTTTCTCAAAAAATGATCCAATAAAATTTTAAGGAAATAGGCAAGAAGTGACCGAAAATGATCTTATATGATCTCCAAATGAGCTCCAAATCACACATAGATGAGAAAATTTTTGAAAATTTAAGGAAGCTTGCAAAAACGCTCAAGATACATGGAGAAGCATTTTGGAACATCAAAATCCATTTTTCAAGCGATAAAAACTCAAAGGTTGACTTTTTGACCAAATGAGCAAATCAATGACTAGTATGGCATCTATATTGATTTGTCCACATTGTGAGGTTAGCAAAATACACGGAAGGTATAGTGCTCCCCCTAAATATGTGACTTAACTTTAAATACAACAAAATGGCATATGTGTCATGTCATAGCATACATGATAGATATAAACATACATAGCAATATGAGCAATAAAGCATAAATATGAATAAGATATGATACAGACGCATGTGAAAGAGATCCTAGGGGGTTTGAGAAAGGTCAAGAATATTTAGCTCACTCCGCAGCTTGCAAAACCTGGCTTCTTCAAGAGGTTTGGTGAAGATATCCGCCAATTGATCATCCGTCCTCACACTTTGTATTACAATATCACCTTTGCCAACATGATCCCTCAAGAAATGATGCCGAATATCAATGTGTTTGGTTCTCTTGTGTTGAACCGGATTGGTAGCAATTTTCAGTGGCACTTTCATTATCGCACAATAGAGGGATGCAATCAAAGTTAATTCCATAGTCCAATAGAGTTTGCTTCATCCATAGTAATTGAGCACAACAACTTCCCGCGGAGACATATTCGGCCTCGGCGGTTGATAAGGCAACCGAATTTTGCTTCTTTGAGGACCATGAGACTAGTGAAGTTCCAAGCATTTGACAAGTATCGGAGGTACTTTTCCTATCAATTTTGCACCCGGCATAGTCCGAATCCGAATATCCAATTAGAATGAATTGTCCATCTTTAGGAAACCATAGGCCCATATCTTGAGTTTGCTTCAAATATCTCAATATCCTCTTGACGGCAATCATATGACTTTCCTTGGGTGCGGCTTGGAATCTTGCACACATGCAAACACTAAACATAATATCCGGCCTAGATGCGGTGAGATAGAGTAAACTTCCAATCATAGACCGATATAACTTTTGATCAACCGGTTTGCCTTCTTCATCAAGATCAAGATGTGCATTCTTTCCCATAGGAGTAGACATTGGTTTTGCACTTTCCATTCCAAATCTCTTGAGAAGATCATTCACATACTTGCTTTGATAGATGAATGTCCCATTCTTCATTTGCTTTACTTGTAGACCAAGAAAGAAACTTAATTCACCAATCATGGACATTTCAAACTCTCTTGACATCATTTCACCAAACTCTTCACAAAAGTCTTGATTGGTTGATCCAAATATGATATCATCTACATATATTTGGCATATGAATAGATCATTTCCAATTTTCTTGGTGAATAAGGTAGTGTCCACCTTTCCAATGTTGAAGCCTTTTGAAACAAGAAAATCTCTTAATCTTTCATACCAAGCACGTGGTGCTTGCTTGAGTCCATACAATGCCTTGTACAACTTGTACACATGATGTGGCTTCTTGGGATCTTCAAAACCCGGTGGTTGCTCAACATACACTAGTTCATTTATCCTTCCATTCAAGAAGGCACTCTTCACATCCATTTGATATAACTTGATTTTGTGGTTTGTGGCATAAGCAAGCAAAATCCTAATAGCCTCAAGTCTAGCCACGGGAGCAAACGTTTCATCAAAATCCAAGCCCTCAACTTGAGTATAGCCTTGTGCAACCAATCTTGCCTTGTTTCTCACCACAACACCATTTTCATCTTGCTTGTTCTTGAACACCCACTTGGTGCCAATGACATTGTGTCCTTGTGGCCTCTTCACTAATTCCCAAACTTCATTTCGGGTAAAGTTATTCAATTCTTCTTGCATGGCATTTATCCAATCCGAATCTTTCAAGGCTTCCTCTACCCTTGTTGGTTCACCACAAGACACAAAAGAAAAGTGTTGACCAAATGATGCAAGTCTTGATCTAGTTTGAACTCCTTTGCTCAAATCACCAACTATTTGATCCACCGGATGATCTTTTGCAATTGCATGAGGAATCTTTGGTTGATTGCTATTTCTCTCTATAGGAGTAGAGGTGAAGCCATTTTCCGGTTGATCATTTGACTCTCCACCCTCACTAGGTTGAGCTTGGGTACTTGATGTTGAAGCTTCTTGATTTGCTTGAAAGAGAGGTGATGGACCGTTATTTGAGTCATCTTCATCCTTGGGCTTCACATCACCTATTGTCATATTCTTCATTGCATCTCTTAATTTTTCATTTGCAACATCTTCCAAGTTCTCATCCTCATCTTGAGATCCATTTGTTTCATCAAATTCCACATCATGTACTTCCTCAACTAATCCTGAATTTTCATTGTACACCCTATAAGCCTTGCTATTTGAGGAGTAACCAAGGAGAAAACCTTCATCACACTTGCTTTGGAATTTTGAGAGTCTCTCTCCTTTCTTCAAGATATAGCATTTGCATCCAAAAACACGAAAATAGGAGATATTTGGCTTTCTTCCAATGAGCAACTCATAGGGAGTCTTCTTCAACAACCGATGGCAATATAGTCTATTTGATGCATGGCAAGCGGTGTTGATTGCTTCGGCCCAAAAACTATCGGACACATTATATTCGGCAAGCATTGATCTTGCCATCTCAATCAAAGTCCTATTCTTTCTTTCAACAACTCCATTTTGCTCCGGGGTATATTTGGTTGAAAATTCATGTTTGATCCCATTTTCATCACAAAATTCTTCAACTCTTGTGTTCTTGAATTCGGAGCCATTGTCACTTCTAATCTTCTTGATCTTGTATTCATACTCATTTTCTGCCCTCTTGGCAAACCCTTTGAAAATGTTGAATACATTTGATTTGTCTCTAAGAAAGAAGACCCAAGTATATCTTGAGAAGTCATCCACAATGACAAGCCCATAGGAGTTTCCACCAATGCTTTCATACTTGGTTGGGCCAAATAAATCCATATGCAATAATTCCAAAGGCCTTGAAGTAGACATAATGCTCTTGATAGGATGAGTATTTGCCACTTGTTTCCCGGCTTGACAAGCACTACACAACTTGTTTTTCTCAAAGTGCACATCATCCTTCATTCCAACTACCAAGTTATGCTTCACTAGCTTATTGAGTTGATTCATTCCAACATGAGCTAGCCTTCTATGCCATAACCATCCTTTTGATGACTTAGTGAATAAACATGTGCTCAAACTTGCTTCACTAGAAGAGAAATCCACAAGATAGAGATTTCCATGACGAAATCCCTTAAAGATAAGACTATTGTCCTTCACGCTTGTAATTACAACTTCACTTGATGAGAATTTGCATGTAAGACCAAGATCACATATTTGAGCTATAGATAGCAAGTTGTAGCTCAAAGATTCAACTAGCAATACATTTGAGATAGAGAAATCATTTGAGATAGCAATTTTTCCCATTCCCTTCACTTTCCTTTTGCTATTATCACCAAAGGTAATTTTGTCATTCTCCCCATCTTCACCAAATGAAGAGAACATCTTGCTATTTCCGGTCATGTGTTGAGTGCAACCACTATCAAGCACCCAATGACTCCCACCGGCCTTGTAGTTAACCTACAAAACAAAGTTAGTGGGTCTTAGGTACCCAAATTTGTTTGGGTCCTTGGAGGTTAGCCACCAAAGCCTTTGGCACCCAAATGGATCTTTTCTTCATTCCATTACCAAGGGTGTTCTTCATGGTAATTTTAGCATGAGCATTATTCTTACCAATGAACTTAGCATGCACAACACCATTAGAGGATTTGAAAAGCATGTAAGAAGGATCAAAAGCAACTTTGGCAATCTTCTTACCGGTGCAATCTTTTTCAAGATGTCCGGTGTTTTTGCACCTAGAGCAATACAAGCCACACTCTTTAACAAATGTGGGCTTTTTATCAACAAAGGCACTTTTGTTCTTCTTGGGAATGTACCCAAGACCCTCATGTTTGAGAGTGAACCGTTGGCACTTCCACATTTCATTAAACACAACTTCACCCTTATGACATTTAGCAAGAGCATCAACAAGGTGATCAACGGTTTCCCTTAATTTATGATTCTCAACTATAAGCAAGGGATCACAAGCATTCACATCATTCATGCAATTACCAATCTTAGAAGAACATGGCATAGCAAGTAAGTCATCACATGAGGTAGATATGCTAGATGTAGAACCATGAGACATAGGTATATCATCAATCAAGTTACAAGTCACACCGGCATCAATTTGAATCTTGTTGGTGTGTTGGGTCACATATAGCTTATGAGTTTCCTCAAGCTCCTCATGAGTTTCTTTGAGACTCTCATGAGACACTTTAAGTTCCTCATAAGATTCTTGAAGAGAGGAATACTTCCTCTTCAAGTCCTTATGCTTATCCTTCATGCCACCCAACACATCATCAAGATCACTAAGCATTTCAACAAGCTCATCATAAGTAGGCACATACTCATCGTCATCACATACCTTGGATTCACCCTTCGCCATGAAGCAATAGTGTGAATCAAATAGGGAGGGTGCCTCCTTTATAGCAACGCCGGCAAGACTCTTCTCGGATGACTTGTTATCTTCATCATCGGAGTCGGAATCCGAACTAGCATCTGAATCCCATTCAACATAATAAGCCTTTCCATTCTTCTTTTTCATGAACTTCTTGAAGGATTTCTTCTTGCTAAATTTCTTGTTTTTCTTGAAGTTATCATCATCATTATTGTCATCATCATTCTTGTTTGGGCAATTTGTAGAGATGTGCCCAAATTCTTTGCACTCATAGCACTTCTTGTTGGCAAATGGATTTTTCTTGTAAGATTTTCCACTTTTGTTGGATCCACCATATTTGCCCTTCTTCTTCATGAATTTCTTAAACTTCCTCACCATCAAAGCCATATCTTCATCACTATCGGAGGTATTCTCATTATCATCTTCACTATCGTCATGAGATTCACTAGCCTTGAAAGCAACACTCTTCTTCTTGATATCCACTTGATTGTCCGTGGAATCCACTTGAGATTGCTTGAAGATATCATGAGTGAGGATTTCACCCAAGATTTGTGAAGGAGTTGATTCTTCCAAATTTGTCCTCACAAGCATAGTGACAATTGTTTCATACTTTGAAGGCAAGGCCCTAAGAAACTTGTGAGATATATCAACATTGGGAACGTCCTGACCAAGCTCCTTGAGATCATTCACAATATTGGTCAACCTAGCAAATGCGGCCTTCAACTCTTCATGGGGCAATAGCGCAAAATCTTCAAATTTTCCTTTGCAAATGAACAATTTGGCACTCTTAACCATTTTGGTGCCTTCATGAGCTTCTAATAGAGTTTCCCACATCTCATGAGCGGTTTTAAGCTTGCCAACTCTATGATACTCTTCCTTGCAAAGAGACCGAACAATGATATTCTTGGCTTGAGCATTAGCCTTGATGAGCTCCCTTTCACCTTGAGTAGGAGCCGCCGGATCAAGAACCACATAACCATCCTCAACAACCCTTAGTACCAATTCCCCAACGGCCTCAAGATGAATCAACATACAAGTCTTCCAATAATCAAAGTCTTGACCATCAAAGAACGGCGCATTGGACACATTCACCGTGTTAGCCATTTTCCTTCTCCCGGATGATGAAATCCACTCAATTTAGGGAGAACCCGCTCCGATACCACTTGTAGGATCGAAGGACCCCGGCTAGAGGGGGGTGAATAGCCGAGAATACAATTTTAAAACAAATTACTCAACTAAATGCGGAATTGAAACAAAAGAGTAATTAGTAAGAGAAACAACTATTCCTATGTTGCAACTAGAGTGGGTTTGCAATTCTAGGTGATATACATCATGGCAATTCTAGTATTGAAGCAACAAAGAAAAGAACAACACAAGAGACAAAGGATATATTCCCGTGGTCTCGGTGACTTGCCGGTCACCCCTAATCCACGTTGAGGTGGATTCAAGCGTAGGTATGTCTCACTCCTCAAGCATCCACTTCTCTATCAAGAAGGGCTCACAAAGAACGACTTGAGTTAGAACACAACCATACTTTGAATCGCTCCAAACCTCGGTTCCACTAAGGTTGCTCTTCACCGCTCCGGCGAGGTGAGCACCAACCTCTCACAATCACCAACCGGGTCTCTTCACAATCTTCTTGAAGAACTCAACGGTTGCAACTCCACCAAGCTGTCTAGGAGGCGGCAACCTCCAAGAGTAACAAGTCGATGACGCTTGCTTGATGAATCCCTAGTGCCACAAAGCTCAAATCTCTCAAGATCAAGGCACTCACACTTACACACTTGCAATCTTTCAACTAAGTCTTTGTGTGAGAGAGGAAGAGGCTCTAAAGTGCTTGCAATGCAATTCAAATGGCCAAGAGAGCTTCTATGCACGGGATGGGTGAGTATTTATAGAGCCCACTCAAAAATCTAGCCGTTACAGAAGCTTCTGCGCTCCCGGCGGTCCGACATTAGTTCCCACGGTCCGACCGTCGTACAACCCAACGGCTAGTTTCAGATTCAAAACCCACTCGTAGTATGGTCGGCGGTCCGACCGTCGTTCCCACGGTCGGACCGCTGCACCATCGAAGAAATCTCATCCCGAACGGACAATCCGTAAAAATGGGCAACTCTCCAGCGGTCCGACCGTTCGGCCGACGGTCCGACCGTCGCCTAACTCACCAATCCACCGGAGACTCTCGCTTCTCCGGTTGGTTCTCGCCTCGTCTCGGCGGTCCGACCGTCTCCCGACGGTCCGACCGTCGAGACGCCCATACTTGGTTAAAAAGACTCCGAGATTTGGGCTTAGTTACAACTCACAAGGTCCACTCACAAAGATAGGAATTTGAGCAAACTGGCACCTAAGAATTTTCAAGATCCTTTCATCGACCCCTCTTGATAGTACGGCGTTTAACCTATAATCCGGTCACTCATCTCTAATCTCCTAGTGACCGGTAAAATAGAAAACCTATCAAGATACCTTTGCCTTGAGTCATCCTTGTTTATCGTCACTTTACTTCACAATTTCTCCCCTTATCATGACTAACACTATAAGCATCTCAAGCAACATAGTTAGTCATAATTAAGGATCGTCATTAATTACCAAAACACTAAACGAGGGCCTAGATACTTCAGCCACCCTCCCCGACAGGCTGCCCTCCCCGTCGGGTCTCTCCTCCCTCGTTGGCCCCTCCTCCTTCGCGCCGTCTTGAGGAGAGGGCCAGATCCGACGGGTTCCGGTGAGCGAGCGGCCGGATTTGACCGGTGGTGCGTGAATCCGCCGCCGACGCACGGATACGTTGAGGATTCATTTTTCTATTTTTTTTTCTGTTCGGAATATAGTAGCTTGCTTTTGGCCCGGTAGTGGTGGTATTTTGTTTGCTACTATTTCATGAGTGGTAAAACTTCATGAGGAAAATACTTGTCTCATAAAAATAGTTATGCAATGCCTAATTTTCTATTATTCTTTTATAGGAATATTTTAGTTATTGGTTAGATCGTATTAATGAATTGTACCCTCCATTTGTCGAAAATTGCTTTCATCTTTTCACCTTTTCTTCTACTACCTGATTATTTTTTTTAACATTTTCCACTCGAGGGATGTTTTTATGCTCATGAGCAAGCCACATCAATTGGTAGGGACGAGCAAGCCATATAGTCTCAATTCTTACTGCAAGAATTTCAAAATATTTTCTGCCTAAAATTTACGACTGACTCCTATGCACCGTCAATTCATCTTGTTAACAATGATTTTAAACCTTATTTCATTTCAACCAAGTTTATGTTTCCGCTCAGAGATTATTTGTGTTCTAGTTTCTATAATTGTACCGAAATTATTTACTTTAAGGAAAGGACGTGTAACTAAAAGCATGCAGGTGAGTAATTCTAAAATCATCATTTTTACATTTTTACTAACAAATATTGATGACAAATTTGTACAAAATCTCTTAACGAGTCTATCCGCAGACAACGACTTGCCACAGGGATATATGGTCTAAGAGCGAATCACGAGTAGGAGGGAATCAGGATGTGAATAATGACTCACGTAGCTAGCCTCTGCTCGTCGGTGCCCTTGGCGACAAACATGCGTGGCCTTGCAGGGTGGGAATCACGAGGCGTCCTCATATTATTTGGCTTGCACCAACCACTTGCATTGCATGCTAAAGAATGATCATCGTACAGTATGCTAAAGAATGTTATACTTTAATTTATTGTTAGATATATTTTAAATATGATATATTTGTTTTTATATTTTCATAAATTTTTTGAAAGATAAACGATCAAATACAATTCTAAAAGATCAATAAATGTTTATATTTTGGAACGGAGAAAATAAAAGAGAGGACCAGAGGTGATGCATCCGCATCAAGGAAAGGACGAGACCCCACATACCTCGCAATTGCTAAGAAAGATAAACGATCAAATACTAATTCTAAAAGATCAATAAATGTTTATATTTTGGAACGGAGAAAATAAAAGAGAGGACCAGAGGTGATGCATCCGCATCAAGGAAAGGACGAGACCCCACATACCTCGCAATTGCCAAGAAAGCAACCTGATGACCTTCATCAAAAGGGGACACCGGCGGGCTCGTACACGGCTTTTGGGGGCACGTTTTAGCAATTGCGAGGAAAGCAACCTGACCTTCATCAGTAGCTACTTGGAATTTATTCCAAGCGTGACTGGGTTGACCCGGCCAGTGCCCAGCTCCGGCCACTGCTCGAGAACGATGCCTATGACGTTCCAAGGAGGTGGAGAAGCGTGGGATGGGCGGACGACGAGGAATACTCGCGCGTTTTTCCTCTGCGGTCTGCCTTCGCCAGGAGGCCAGAATTAAATATACAAAAAAAGAAAAAGAGAAAGTGAAAACAAACACTCCGAACTCTGAAGTCAAGAGCGGGGTCGCTTGTCCTGTTGTTCTTTTACACTTGTTTCGTTCCCTCTGGTGCGGTGGCAAGCAGCCAGGCATACAGCCAAGAGCTGTGCTAAAGCAGCACAGCCGCACAGGCAGCCTGAATGCTGATAGCACCCGCAGGAAGATCACGTTTGTTGACTTTTAGAGATCACGTTTGATCACTTGTCTTATTTAAAAAATTTATATAAATATAAAATATAGAAGTCATATTTAAAACATACATACGAATAAATTAAATTATCATAAAATAAATAAATAATTTATAAATATTTTAAATAAGACGAGTGGTCAAATAGAGGTCTGAAAGTCAACGAATGCTTATATTTCTGGACCAAGGGTCATGCTAAGTATATCTTATCTAGATAGATAACTTTCATAATCAACGATAGACAGAGATCAGTGCATCTATTTGTTACCTTTCATATCTCTTTTTAATTTGTATAATACTTTTGACTCTTATTTTAATTAGTATAAAAACAGAAGGCAATAAGTATTGACTAATTTAAATTAGCAGTATAGCCTAACATTTAAGATATCCCATAGCCTTTTTTGCTTTTTATATATCGCTAATCATTTGCTACATTGCCATATATAGATTCATATTTCAAGTGATGAGAAATGATAGAGTTATTTTTAAACATTTATAGAGAGACTTGCTAAAGACAGGACCTCTGGTCTGGGCTGACATTGATCGTCAGTACGACATGCCGCGTGCATGCGCAGCAAGACGCGCTGCCACTCGGTTCATTGCGAACTCGGACTATCCACACTCGTGGTGTTCTATTTTCATCCTTAAAAAGAATATTCTATCATAGTCAGCGAGGTGCATCCATTCATATTCTATATTCATCATCTATATCAACTACTCAATATTTTATTCAATCATCTCTAACAACCATCTCCTTCTCATCTCTCCTTCTCTTTCCTTTTTCTTTTCTTTTTTAATTTCTTTTTTACAATAGTTTAGTAATCAATTTTTAATTAAATAATAATTTCATTTCTTTTTTTTCTTTTTTTCTTTTCGCTTTGCCTCTTTTTTTCCTTTCCCATCTATCCACTTGAAGCATCTCGCAGCCTCCTCCACGCCCGAGTAAACTAGCGGCCCACTCCAACCGCTCCAACCCCCAACGCCTCCGGCGCCCACGGCCCCGCCCCACGTCCACGCCCACCGCCGTCACCGCCCGTGCCCGTGGCCCCCGATCCGTCCACCACGCTCTACGCTTGCGCGTGACGCGGTGGCGGCAGCAGCTACGGCCGGGAACCACCTTCCCGGCACGCGGCAAGGAGGAGGGGGCGGATCTTGCCGGCGCCGGTGGATCGGGCGAGGAGGAGCGGATCCTGTGGTAGCGACGAGCTCCCGACGGGCGGGTGGAGGCGGAGCCGGAGGAGGTGGCCGGAGGAAGACACCGGCCACCCCCTTCCCCGGCCATCCCATTATCTCTCCCTTCCGGCTTACAGCGTGAAAGAACCGTGGGCATGCGGGCCCCACGCCATGTTGACGGATAGCGCACCACACCGGTTACCCTGGGAATACCGGACCGGCGAGGAAACGCTTCGATACCGGATGGCTTACAAGTACTCGCTGCAGGCGATTTTACGCCATAGTGGTATTGGAGGCCCGGGTAGCGAGTCGCGTTATAGCGGGCCAACGGGCCGGCACGGCCCTTCTAATAAACGGGCCGTGCTCGGCCAAGCACGACGCGCTCGCGCCGAAGCCCAAGCACGGCACGACTAATTTTAAACGGGCTAAACAGAGCCGCGGGCTAAACGGGCCGGCCGTGTCGGGCCGATCCAAGATTAAAAAGAATAGTTTTCTGCTGATTTTAATTATTTTTAAATATAAACGGGCCAAACGGATCGTGCCGCCCGTGAAGCACGGCCCGAATAACGGGCTAAATGGGCGAATAGCTAAACGGGCCGTGCCGTGCCAGTCCGACAGAGCCTGCGCCTAGGCCTGTGCACGGCCCTCAACGGGCTGCGGGCCGGCACGCCCCGTTACGAACGGGCCCGGGCCGTGTTCGGGCCAGGCTAAACGGACCAGTGCCTAGAGGCCCTTTTAGCCCGGCCCACTTGGTCAGCTATAGGTTGTGTACCGTACCCGGTGCAGATAGTCTCAGACGGGCACATGGTGTGGGTCCCGGTGCAGGTACCAGAATTAACAAAAAAAAAGGCAAAAGGTGCCAGAATTAACAAAAATAAAAGGCAAAAGGTGCCTGCTTTCTTGCTCATTCGCTATCTGCTGCTCAGCTCGTTGACCAGCCCTCCACCATACCTCGGGCACTCTCAGCAGTTGCAATCAGCTCCTCTCCTGCCCTTCTCGTGTTGCTTGCCTGTTGGAAGAAACAAATGTCCAGATCAGCTGTAAGAGTTTATTTTCTTTTCTTTTTTGATTTAAAGCTACTGGAAAAGACCAAACTACTCCTGTATATACATGAATCGGTTTCTCCTTTTTTAACTTATTTTCCGCTGTCAGTTGCTGGTAATTCAAAAAAAATCAAAAATTATTTTCCACATCATCACCAATTGACGGATCCACATAAGGTAAAAAGACTTGCAAAAAATCAGTGCGACCTCAGACGGGCACATGGGGTGTGTCCCGGTGCGTCCCACACGCAGTTGACGCGACTCCATCTTCACTAGCTGAACAGGTGCATAGCTTGCCCAAGGCAAGAAGGTGCCTGCTTGCTTGCTCATTCGCTGCTATCTGCTGCTCAGCTCGTCGGCCACAGCTCGCCCTCCACCGGACCTCGAGCGCTCTCAGCAGTCGCAATCAGCTCTTGTCCTGCCCTTCCCGTGTTGCTTCCCATGTTGCTTGCCTGCTGGAAGAAACAAACTTGAGGAATCGGGTCTCTGCTTCGTTTTCCTTGGGTGAGTATATGGATTGCAAGAAACTTGTACACTTGTAACAACAACATCCTTTCTTTTCCCATGCATTTCCCCTTCGTTTTCAACAACAGTTTCTGTATCAGTATGGATGGCAAGATTTGTTAACGGCTAACTTCCTGTTTCTGGATGCAGCAATCTCAAAGGACTATCTGCTCAGCTCTGGCAGCTTACTTGCTCGCTCGCCATCTGCTCAGCTGGTCGACCACACAGCTCACCGTCCACCGGATCTCAGCAGTTGCTCCAGAAGGCGCCCTCTTGCTCTGCCCTTCCTGTGTAGCTTGCCCGTTGGAAGAAACATGGGATATTTTGGGTAGGCGCCGGAGACAGCAGCAGCGCCATGTACTTATTAATTAGCGCACACCAAACTTCAGGAATCGGGTCTCTGTTTCGTTTTGGGTGAGTATGGATTGCAAGAAACTTTAGCAGCGCTAGTACACTTGTAACAACATCGTTTCTTTTCCCGTGAGTTTCCCCGTTTTTTCCTAGAGTTTTCTTGCCCAAAATAATTACCTCTATGTTTTCACAACTAATGATCATTAGTTAGATCCGAGGGTGTAGATTTAATTTCAAAAATTAACAACTAATGGTTACTATTAGGTGTAATATTGCCAAGAATAATATATTTATAATAACTTAAAATTCGTCATTATTAATAACTTAGTAAATTATTGTACAGATTTATTATATTATGTTTATAGTGTATTAATCATCAGTACTAGTAAGTTAATTAATTCATAGTGCAATTAAAGATAATTCATAAATAAAAAGTATTAATTTTCAGTGCAATATTACTGAACTACTCCTTAACTAATGGTCATCAGTTGAGAAAAAATAATGGTCATTATTTTAGACCAGAAAACTCCTTTATATATATATAATCATGCATTTCCCCTTCGTTTTCAACAGCAGTCTGGATGGCAAGATTTGCTAACGGCTAAATATTGTTTCTGGATGCAGCAATCTCAAATAACTAGGGGGCTTGGGTCTTTGGGGTAGGTTTGCGCCATGCATTGACCTGCAGCTGTGCCCTGCTTGCTTGCATTCAGCTCTGCCCGGACTCATCAAGCACATCGAGTCTTCCTCCCGCGCAGTTAGTAAGTTGGATCCGATGGTATAATTTAATTTCAAAAATAAACAATTAATGGTTATTATTGTCAAGAATAATATATTTGTAATAACTAAAATTCGTCATCATTAATAAGTTAGTAAATTTTTGTACAAATATATTATATTAATCACCATTACTAGTAAGTTAATTAATTCATAGTGCAATTAGAGATAATTCATAAATAAAAGGTATTAATTTTCAGTGCAATATTACTGAACTACTCCCTAATGTACTAATGGTCATTAGTTGAGGAAAAATAATGCCTATTATTTTGGACAGAAAACTCTTTTTTCATATAATCATGCATTAATTTCTCCTTCTTTTTGAACAACAGTATGGATGGCATATTTTTTAACGTCTAAATACTGTTTCTCTGGATGCAGCAATCTCAAATAACTAGGGGGCTGGGGTCTTTGGGGTAGGTTTGCGCCATGCATTGACCTGGAGCTGTGCCCTGCTTGCTTGCATTCAGCTCTGTGGGCTAGCCGCTGGAGTTCGCACCGATTGTGTTCACAAGAAAGACTACTTCGACGGGCAAATAATTCTTCTCGCGTCCCTTCTGTACTGGTGCGTGCACTTGAGATATGTTCTCCCTCTGACGATAGCGGCATCTTGTATTATTGGTAGTAACATTTTGCTTACAGTTCCTTCTCTGTACGCAGCAAACTCAGAGATATTCTGGTGGTGCCAACGTGCGGCGAGAGTATGGCTAGCGCCGTGCTCAGTGCAGCCTTTTCGGTGTTGGGCAAGGCGCTAGCACCTCTCACGGACAACGTGTTGGAGACCTGGGCAGCCAGCAAGGATCTCGGGAAAAATGTTGAGGACCTCAAGACGGAGCTGCGGCTTGTGAAGGCCACACTCGAGCCTTACATCGGCAGAAAAATACAGTACAAGGAGCAAGAGTCGCTATTCCTAGAACTGAAAGGCCTCGGCTATGATGCAGAGGACATGCTGGATGAGCTGGAGTACTTCCGCATCCAGGACAACATCGGAGGAACTTGCAATGCTGCAGGTGAGCTAGCCAACGGTTGCGCCCGCAACCTTGTCCTTAATGCCGGCCACACTGCCAAAGCTGTGGGCAAACAACTGCTCTGTTGTTTGCCCGCATCCTCGTCTGCTGCTGCTACAAGTGCCAGGCGGAGGGCACGCAACACCAACTCCTCAGCACAGCACGTCAACCAAGCTGACAGAGAGGCCACCGGATGTGTGCGTAAGCTTGTTTATGGAACTGGCACCACCATCCGTACTATCAGTAAAAGCCTCACTTGCTCATCCCTGCCACCTGTTCTTGATGATGATGATGCGGATCACTCTGACGTGCTGATTCCATATTTGGTGTTTGATCGGGTGGATGCCTCAAAGAAAATGAGTGATATTGTGAAGCAAATGAAATCCATGCGTAAAGAGATTTCAAAGATTCTTCCTAGTTCACTGGGCCCACCTGAAATTGGCCATAATCGCACCAGCACCATATCTGAAAGTACAGAACCAAAGCTGTATGGGAGGGACATCATCATGAATAGCATCATACATGATATCACCAAGGGTAAATATTCCGATAAGGATGATCTGACCGTCCTTCCGATTTTTGGTCAACCGGGCATAGGAAAGACTACTCTTGCACAATACATATATCAGAACCAAGAAGTGCAAAAACGTTTTGAAGTGAAGGTTTGGAAATGTGTGCCTCTCAACTTCAACGTGGATAAACTGCTAGAAGATATTGTAAAATACATACCTACAGTTGAGCATGAGACACTAGGTACTAAACGAGATCTGATGGGACAAAGATTGGAATCTAAAAGGTTTTTGCTCGTATTGGATGATTTGTGGAATTTCAGTGACGAAGAAGAGTGGAAAAAGCTATTGCTGCCGTTCAGAAAATCTCAAGCAAAGGGTAACATCATTATAGTCACAACTCGGTTTCCAGCCCTGGCAGAAATAATTAAAACAACGAATCGGACAATAGAATTGGAAGGCTTGGAACAACAAGAGTTTGAGCAGTTATTCTTAGCATATATCTTTGGTGATCAGCAACCTAGTAAAGATCAGGTTCCCTTACTTAAAACTGGGAATAGAATAATGGACAAACTAAAGGGCTCCCCTCTTGCAGCGAAAACGGTTGGTAGATTGCTGAGAAATAACTTTGAAATGATATCACTGGACTGGGGTCCTAGAAAGTAAAGAATGGGAGTCTGCAACGAGTGAAAATGACATTATGCCTGCACTGAAGCTTAGCTATAATTATCTTCCTTTTCATCTGCAACAATGCTTTTTGTATTGTGCTTTGTTCCCTAAAGGTTATAAGTTTTACAAAGAAAATTTAATTGACTTTTGGATTGGGATAGATGTTGTTTTACAGTCTGATCATTGGGACAAAAGCATTGAAGATATAGGGCTGATCTATTTGGATGATTTGGTCGGCCATGGATTTCTCAAAACAGAAGAACGATATGGACATCGTTATTATCTTATCCATGACCTGCTCCATGATTTAGCATTGAGTGTTGCAGCATCTGAGTGCCTTGTCATAAATGAGGTAAATGAGAGGTCTTTAAAGATTCAGCAGCCATATGTTCGTCACTTGTGTATCCATATGGATGATGTAGATGTTGGTGATTCTACAAGTTATGAAAGTTCCATAAGTGAGATACTAAAGGAGTTGAAGATTGAGCGCTTACAAACTTTGATTGTCTTTGGAGAAGTGAATGAACGCCACACTCGTTTTTTGGATGATTTGATAAGAAAGGCAATTGGTCTTCGTGTTCTTCACTTGTCAAAAATGAACTCTCCCATGGAATTTTCAACACTGCCCCACCTGCGTTACCTAAGCCTAGGGAGCATTTATAATAGAGAAATTCATTTACCAAGCATGCTTTCTAGGTTTTACCATTTGAGGATTTTGGATTTAGAAAAATGGTGTGGAAGTCTCAACTTGCCAAGCGACATGAGCAACCTCAAAAAATTGGGCCATTTTCGTACCGAAGATAACGAAGATCACTCCAAAATATGTAATGTGGGAGAGCTACAATTCTTGCAAGAGTTAAAGAAGTTTCGAGTCAACAAAGAAAACAATGGGTTTGAACTAAAACAACTTGGAAGTATGAATGAGTTAAGAGATCTTGGAATATATAACCTTGAGAAAATACATTCACAAGAAGATGCAATTGGAGCAAATATGATGCGCAAAAAACACTTGCAAAAGTTGACAATAGACTGGAGCATTCAGCTGCCAAAAAACGAGCGTGATGTACAAGGACTAGTTCTTGAAAGACTTGAACCACAAACAAATCTTCGGGAGCTGTGCATTAGAGGGCACGGAAGTCGTTCTTGTCCAACATGGCTATGCAGTAAGCTCTCTCTTGAATGTCTAAAATCTTTGCATCTAGCTGGCGTAGAATGGGAAGATCTTCCCTCATTGGAACATATGGAATTTCTTCATGAATTAGAACTGAACCGTATGCCCACACTCAAGGAATTTGGTCCACGCCATTTCGGCAATGTAACAGAGCAAAGCTTTTGCAGCTTAACAAGCCTGAAACTGATCGCCTTAAAAGGGTTGGAAAATTGGGTTATGGGGGGCTATTGTCATTTGCTCTCTCAACTGAAAGTGCTGATCATTAAAGACTGTCCTGATCTCTCGGGCCTGCCTTTTGAGGACAGTACTCTCTACCTATCAAGGCAAGATGAAGAAAGGACAGTACATTTGTTTCCCAACCTACAAAAGTTTCAGATAAAGAGCTGCCCAAAAGTTGTGTCGTTACCTCCAATACCTTGGACTCAGACTTTGTATTTTATCGAGATAAAAGAAGTGGGGTCACGGGTACTCAAGAGTTTGGTATACGAAAAATCACCCTCTCGTGTAAGGTTGCAAATTGAGGGAAAGGACGATGATCAGCACAACATAGATGAGTTATTGGTATTTAGCAATTTGACAAATTTGCAGAGTTTAACCTTGAAGAATTGCCCAGCTCCAGAGTCGAGGCACTTTCAAATGCTAACATCACTCGACTATTTCGCGGTGGAGGATTCAGATCACTTGTTTGCGTTGTCAGGAAATGAGGACGAAGTTGAGTGGCAAATTCCAGTTGATCAGATGGAAGTCGATGATAGCCTTGTCACTGGGAAGGAACTGTCACATTTCCTCCCTCATCTCCCAAAGCTCTCTAAACTAACCATAGGGCGTTGCAAGAAGATAACACAGATGGGTGCGACAGTGGTGCAGCAACAGCCGACAACGCATGTAGCACTGCTGTCAGCTTCATCTCACCAGCAGCGAATAGCAGAGGCCGTGCAAGAAATAGAGAAGGTAGACGATGGGCTGCTTCTCTTCCCAGCCCATCTGTCTGATTCGCTACGGGAGTTGACCATTCGGGATTGTCCAGAGGTGAGCCTGGTGGTATCTTCTCCTTTTCTTCCTAACAGCTCCAGAGCAGGACGAGGTGGGGAAGGAGGAGGGCTCCAAGCCCTGCGCTCCCTCCAACGATTGAAGGTCTCCGATTGCCCCAAGTTTCTCACCGCCTACAACAACGTCACATTATCCTACTCCTGTTTCCCTTTCCCATCCTCCCTGACAGAACTCGAGCTCTGGCAAACAGTGGGTATGGAGACGCTGCAACCCCTTGAAAACCTCACCTCTCTCACTCGATTACGTCTATATTCGTATGGAAAGGATTTGAGATCGGATGGCCTATGGCCTCTGATTACCCGGGGTCAACTCAAGGAATTAGTGGTCAGAGGCTACCCGAGCTTCTTTGCTGGTTCTGACCCCACACAGGGTCTGAAGGATGAAGATCAAGTGCAACTTCTTCACCGTTCATCCAAACTGCAGGAACTTGAGACGGATGACGCTGCAGGATTCCTCGTCAAGTCCATCTGCAGGATCCTCTCTTACTCCCTCACCGAGTTAACACTTTGTGGGAACGACGAGGAGGTGTTGCGCTTCACGGAGGAGCAAGAGGAGGCCCTTCAGCTCCTCACCTCCCTCAAGTCTCTCACTTTTTATTGCCTTCCGAAGCTGCAGTGCCTCCCAGCAGGGCTACATACACTCCCCAAGCTTGAGACGTTAAGGATTCGCATGTGTGGACTTGTCGCCTCACTCCCAAGAGGCGGTCTCCCCAGTTCACTTCGGAACTTAACTCTCTGGGCCAGCGGCGATGAGCTAATACAGCAGTGCAGACGTTACATCAAGGACCACCGCGAAATCAAGCTAGAAGTTCGCAAGGTAACAAATGCTGCTCCTACTCATCCCCAACACTCATCACTACATTGCTCTTCCTTAATATCACAAGCGTCAAGTCATGCCTTTGATGTTCGGTTTACCTCGTTTCTGCATAATCTGAACATTGTTTGTTCTGATCTGCCGGTTTGCAGGTGCCGTGGTGATTTCAGAGACGGCTTACATTGAGGCGATGTGGTGCATGCTCAGAAAGCACTGGTTTGGGTCATTTTCTACTAATGCATCTGTATTTATGTAGTCAATTAGCCAACAAAAGAGGAGGTAATCTATGTCATCAAAATACGTTTACTCCATATGCATGTTTATTCGTCATGTTCTGTAGTCCAATAAATGCCTCAAGGGGAAGGAGTGAAGAAGCAGCAACGTGGGCTTTTGTTGTTTTCGTTAAGTGAATTCCATATGTATGTGTAATCCATTGAGATTGCATTGTGGACGAGAATCTAGACAACTAATTTATGTTGAATTGTTTGGTTATTCATGCTTGTATCTCTTGATTACTTCAAATGATATATGGTTGAAAGCAACTTATATATTGGCTGGAAAATGTCACAAGAGAAGCGTGCATGGCGAAGGGCCAATTAATGAACAACATCAATTTATCGACTGCCAGCGTCAGGTATGCCCTGTATTTGGAAGTTGAAAGTACGTTGTTTTCGGGACCTTTATCCCAACGAGCTTTCGCTGGGAGAACACAAGCTTTGGATTGAAACCATATAAGCACAACGACAGACGTTAGGAGTTCACCGCTGGCCCAGTACATATGTTTGCGACGGTTGGTCGAAGGATCGACACGTCGTCGGCCATGTGCTGCCGCTACAGCCGAGAGAGACTGTGTGTTGCATGTCACGTACACAAAGTTAGAGAGGCATCAGCGCCGCCGCCAATAATGCCGATGCCTGACCGATCGAGCCATGGACCTTGCCTGACGCGCGCGCTGCCTGCTGCCCCGATCGATCACCGGCCGGATCGACTTCCATCTGCTCTGTGTTGGCTTGTTGGGCTTGGAACTGCATTGCGCCCCTGCCTATGCCTTGCTGCCCCCAATGATAGATGCTCCTAGCGCTATCTGAATAGCATCCAGCTCAATACTGCAAGTACTGCCGGTACACGGTGCCGGTGACCACCACATAACAGTGAGTCTTCTTCTCTGTCCTTGTCCCTCCCCTGCCGAACGAGCACGGTTGGTTCAATCAATTTTTTTTCTTACCGCAACGCTTCTAAATGAATTATCTCGAGTTTGAAGAGAAGATACAAAGAAAGACCAAGAGCAAGGTTTTTATTCTTTCCACTAAAAGCAAAGTTTTTTTAGCGGACTTTTCTAATCTAAAATAATGACCATTATTTTTCACAACTAATGGTTATTAGTAGATCCAACGATGTAGATTTAATTTCGTAAATTAACAATTTATTATCATTATTAAGGGTAATATTGTCAAAAAAATACTCCCTCCGTTTTAAAATTTTTTAATAGGTTAGTCAATTTTATACGAAATTATTATAAATATAATCAGTAAATATAAGATAAGATATAATGCCAATAGTGGAAATCTCAGAGTGATTTTTTTGCTTACTAGATTTAATTAATTTGCTTAAGAAGAAAACAAACACAAACTGAATCGGGACTATGAAACTAAGATGCCCATCAAGGAATATGAAATCATCAAGTGATGAGTTTCACTAGGAAGGTATAAAACACCAACAAGCCCAGGCACCGGAGGCACGAATCAGGCACTTGGGCCTGCTTGGATGTTGCCCTCCCTAGCACGATGCCCGTGAGGAAGCGATCGCAACTTCAGGCGTCCGAAATCAGAATGACATCTGACTCAGGCAACTTTCTCAGCATCATCCAAACAGGCCCAGGGCTTTGAAAAAGAAAATTTGACGAACACAGTGGCAAACTGAGCTAATAACTGTAACTAAATAATGTTTATTTGAACAGCACACGTCAGTTGATTCATCATACAGCGGGTTGTGTCGAGTCTGAATTTTCGGCCAGCAGCACCCAGGGAAAACCGTGTTCTTCTTAGCAAACAAATTCCGGATTATTACCACGGATTAGGTCTCTGGTCATCTGTTCCACACCACTTACTAATTCCTCATTGTGAGTGTTGGGTTTGAGCGCCTTCAGAAACGCGCAGACACACGACCATTGTACTTGTTCATCTTCAAGGCCGAGGATTAGACTTAGACTCTGTGGCATCGCCACTGCAGCATCCTGAGTCACTCTCATGACCCTGTCCACGCTGAGGGCATCAACAAGTCTGCATACTTCCTCATCGCCGGTCATGTATCTACTGAAGAAATCTATAATGGAGCACGGGTTCCTGCACGTATGAGGCATCATGTCAGATTATTAGATACTTGGCCCAGGAAAGCTTGGGGAAGAGAGGATCCGCTTGAGGAATATTGTTTCTCATGGTTTTGCTTTTGCAGCGGAACCTTTTAGTAATACAACCTGTTAATTAATTTAGTTGCAGGTATATATGTGTGGTGTCCACACTGTAAGTAGTTACGCCCACCATTTTCATACTGTTCTCCCTCACGCAATGTTAAATTTATCCATCACAAAAACCAAAAAAAAAAATCCAAACTACATTTATGTAAATTTGTACTAGTTATATGCCCGTGCGATGCAACAAGTGTCAACATAAATATTACACGATAATATCTTTGTTAATGCACAAATAAAAACATACATTTGGTACAATGTACTTGGAGAAAACATGTGTTACTCCCTGTCACAAATAGAACACTAACAAATATAAACTATGAAGATTGATAGGAACTACGGAGATCATATAAGCTGATAGAAGATATGGAGATATTGCAAACTGATAGAAACTATATATGGGGAGCAAATATAAAAGAAAGAGTCAAAGACAATCCCTGTATGTAACAAATAATAGTCAAATTAAGTGCAATCAACAACAGTGACGAAGCATTCCTATGGCCAAAGTGGGCATTGATAGATTCTTCAAAAAAAAAGTGGGCATTGATAGGAAAACAATATGAGAGCATGCATGGTATTTAAACCGTAGTCAATCAACATTACATGTGCTCACAAATGTTGTTTATGTTCCTAAACGGTTATGACCCTATCTATCCTTGATGATCCCATCTTTATACACCAAAGCAAATAAACAGTAATATCTAAGATTATTAAATTCTTACTAAATTATTAAAAATCCAAACCACCACCATCTGTCTTCCAAACATAACCAGATGGACACAGCACAAAACAATAAAGCCTCTGCAACGTGGAATCATGCTGCTGAATAAAAATTCACAGTCCAGATTTAGCACCACAGCGAGTCTAGCTCAGGCTGGTAACATTTGCCTTATGTTTATATTTATATATTGTCTACTAATTTTTATCTTTTGTGGGCATAGTGTCATGTGCCCACCCTAATTTTTTATTAGTTATGGTTAAATATAAATATTGAATCTCTTATTATACTATTAACATGTAAAACTAGTTGTAGACATGTTTTTAATTCATAAATTGAAGTACAGAAATATCAAATTCTAACAAATTCGTCAAATTTAACAGAATTTCATGAATTTATCAGAATTTGATGTTTTTGTACTTCAATTTATGATTTGACAACACATTTACAACTAGTCTGACATGTTTAACAGTATAATCAGAGATTCAATATTTATATTTAACCACAATAAGAGAAAAGCTAGGGTGGACACATGCCCTTATGTTCACTGAAGTATTTCTCTATGGCTAATCATTGTGAGCTTTTAATCTTATATGCTTTTCTTCTATCAAGTGACCCGTTGCCAGGAGAAAGAAAAATAATTTCTATTAAATTTTCTTATTATCCATCCCATGCATTTTTCTAAACCAATGGAACTCAACTGTGTGAACCCTTTAATAATTAAGAAAAAAAGGATTAAGAGAAAAACTGCCATGTCTGAACTTTCAACTATATATGCAATTCAGATTCTATCGTGGTTCTCCCATTACATATTTCTTTTTTTTCTAGAATACGCAGGAGAGCTGTGTATCATTGTATTAAGTAGAAGAAGGTCGATGACCGTACACGGCGCGGTCCGTTTGCGCGGCCGCCGTAGTCTTTACAAATAAGCTTGAAGCACTAGACTACGAGTGCTAAAAGAAACCTAAGCCTATTCTCGTAACAGGAGGCAACCGAGGTGCTTCGCGCCGGCGGCGATCCATGCTTGCGCTTCGTCCTTGATCTTCTGTAGCAGTTGATGTACCGTGGAGGTTTCCTTGTGGAAAACTCTGTCGTTCCGCTCCTTCCAAATTTGCCAACTGATGAGCACGAATAGGGTGTCCATGCCCTTCCTCTGAGGCTTCGGTAGGCCAATTCGAAGCCGGCTCCAAGTACAGGCGATTCCTGCGTCGTCCATGAGCGGAGCTAGCCGGTTCGGCATACCGATGAAGCTCAGGACATGCCACCAAACTTCTCGGGCGAACGGACAATGGAGTAGCAAGTGTTCGATCTTTTCTGGTGCTTGGCTGCAGAGGGCGCAGGCGTCGCTGTCTTGCAGTCCATGACGATGGCGTCGTTCAGCTGTCCAGGTGCGGCGGTGTAGGGCAAAGTACAGGAACAGCTTGGCCCTTTGGGGGGCCCATGTTTTACAGAGAATGTCAGCTCCTGCAAGCTTTGTGCTGCCACAGAAGAACATTCGGTAGGCCGATTGGGCGGTATATTGCATAAAGGCTGTCTAGCGCCAGCAGATCTTGTCTTCCTGGTGCGCCGTGAGCTGGATGTCCTGCATGAGCTCCCATATGCTGAGGTATTGCTCCAGCACGAGCACCGTGATGTGGCCGGTGATGTCCTGGATCCATTGCCGGTGTTGTAAATCTTGCTCGAGGGTTCTATTCTGTTTTGTTCTGCTTGAAACCGCTCCACATAATTCTGGTGCTAGCTCTTGGATTGAAGTATTGCCTAGCCACCTATCAGTCCAGAATCGGGTCAGCCTGCCAACTACAAGAAAGGTCACTCCTTATCACATTTACATTATATGTCTTCTGACGTTATATATAACATAATGCTAGCGTCGTGCCCTGTTGCTCATGTGGCTTCCCATTCCATTTGCAGTCACCTTTTGGGAGGACACTCAGCTTATGAGCAGTGAATGCCAGACGTACCCTTTGGAGAGCATTAGAGTAGCCACCAATGGCTTCTCTGCTGAGAACGAAATTGGACGAGGCGGGTTCGGCATTGTTTACAAGGTGGAAAAATACTGACAAATATATACTATATTTATGTAGCTGAGAAATGAATTAACTAAATTACTTGCTGCCGTTCAAAAACTTTTCAAAATTAATGGCCATAGAAGTTTCAAACAGAGAAGAATAACGGCCATATGTATGTGCACCAAAGTATTAGGATTGTGTAGGAAGTCGTGAATTTTTTACTAGTACTATTATAAATGAAAAGAAAAATGGTAACTGAAACTTTCGTGTACCTTATTGAGCTTGAATTTATGAATCTACAGTCATTAGTACGCCTTTTCAGATAGACAACAAATTTTATTGCAGCATGACAACTTACTTTTCTAACAAATTTAACTGGTATTTACAGGGCCAGTTGTCAGATGGACAACAAGTTGCTGTCAAGAAACTCGCAGCAGAAGACACAGTGCAAGGCCTGAATGAGTTTATAAATGAGGTTGTCCTGATCGCGAAACTTCAGCACCGCAACCTTGTTCGTCTCCTCGGCTGCTGCATTCATAGTTCAGAGAGGATACTTATTTATGAGTACATGAGCAACAAAAGCTTGGATTACTTCATTTTTGGTATGTAGGGTGCATAACCATATCTGCATGCAGATGCAATTCAGTTGAACATGTGCTTACGTCAGTAAAATGCAAACAGACGAGACGCGCCGCAAGACTTTGAGTTGGAACACGAGGCTGGATATCATCCTCGGGATTGCTAGAGGGGTTCTCTACCTTCACCAGGACTCGAGGCTCAACATCATTCATCGAGATCTGAAGGCAGCAAACGTTCTCCTTGACAGCGATATGGTTGCCAAGATATCTGATTTCGGCATTGCACGGCTCTTCACCAGTAATGCTGATCGTCAAGATACTGTCACTAAAACAATTATTGGCACATAGTAAGAATCTGTCTGAAAAATACAATTATCAAATATATGCCACCATATTTGTTCCCATCATATATAGGAATCTACTGACAACCGTTTCATTGGAACACTGATAGTGGCTACATGGCACCTGAATACGCTATGGATGGCATGTTATCATTCATGCAAGATGTGTACAGTTTTGGTGTGCTACTGCTAGAGATCATCAGTGGCAGAAGAAACCGCAGAAGTTTCAACCTCATAGCTCATGTAAGCAATTTTCCTCCTACCTTCACCATCGGATTGATACATATAGCATTTTTTTTGAGAAAAATAATGCGTGCATTTGTTCGAGTATAATTAGGTTACCATATGTATCTAGGAGGCGTCTTGTCTCCCAACTCACTGTACTCTATATATGTCAGCCGATAGCCTGCAAAAAAAGAATCATATTCCACCAATCCTATTATACTATATGGTATAGAGCTAAATTTTATCCCTTTTATTTTCTTCTGGCTACCCACCCCAAACCCTAGCGTCACTGCCACATCTCATCTTGCACCGCCACCACCAGCCTTGTACCTCATGGCGCCCCTCGAGCACGCCACCTCCATGACTCTCTAGCACGCCCCGGGAGAGAACCATGTCGATCTCTGCCGTGGGCCGCGTCCTCCAAGGTCTTACGGCACTGCCGCGATGTCCACCACCGCCCCCGAGCCAGCTCCCCGATGGGTGCCGTCTCATGTGTGATTATATTTCAGGCTATCTGTTGGTATATATGGAGTACAATAATTTGGGAGATAAAACGCTACCTAATTATACTATAACAACGCTGTATATAATATAACATTTAAGAAAAATATCAAACTAGATCTGAAATGCGGAATACCAGATTCTCCATGACCCACGTCAACCTGACCACACGAGAAAAAACGCTTTAGAAATTCCGTAATGATGGACCTGTTCGTCTTTTTGTTTTTCAGACATGGGTACTATGGGAAGAAGGCAGGAGTTACGAGATCATCGACCCAACAATTCGCAACAGCTGCACTGTTGCTGAGCTTAAACAGGCTGCGACGTGCATCCAGGTCGGTCTCCTCTGCGTGCAGGAGAGCCCAAGCCAGCGGCCACCGATGGCAGACGTGATCCCCATGCTGTCTTTGCAAAAAGCACCGTCAGAGCCGCGGCGCCCTGTTGTCTGTACGCCGATAAGCCACTCGACTGCCGTCCTTGGTGTTGAGGAGATAACATGTGGCAACGGAAATCTAACCATCACAAACCTTGAAGCCCGATAACGTTGACACACACCTGCAAAGCGGACTCAAATGAGTATAGATGAGGTTCTTGACAAAAATTATATGACATTTCTACTGAATGTAATCTCTTGATGTCTTCGTCCCCTTGTTATCCCCATTTCTCAAATCATGTACTTATCCTACTAACCTTGCATACGCAACTGCACAAAGAGTGTTTAGTGGTGGCTCATAAGGGCCACTAAGCTCCTGTCACTCACTCGTGTACTAACATTTTCAACCTTGAGGTAAGTTCTGATGCACTTCTATGTTTTGCAATTTTTCTGTTTATATACTAGATAACGGTTTATGAAACCTCTAGCTACTTGCCGTCAGCTATATATGTGTACTCAACTTTTGGTACCGGACTTGTTAATTTGAAATCTTTCTACTCCTCTCCTTTGATGGAGGCTCTAATTAATTCCTTTGGGGAATAAAGTATATATAGACTACTACTGCACAAACAGACAAGCAAATTAAGCGAGGACGAGAAACATCGACCGGCCGGGCTCGCGTACCGAGGGCAACCAGCAGCAATAGTACGTGAGCGTGAGCCGTCCTTGCCATTGACGTGTTGCTCTCCATCCTCCTTCACTGCACTGCACCACAATGGCTGCTACCGGTGCATTGCAGAGGGAGGCATGAACAACCAGTTTTCGACAAGCCTCGCCCGCATCCGCCACGCCGGCGCCGATGCCGATGCCTGACCGATCAATCCGCAGTCCTTGTCCGATGCGTGGCCCGACCGGGCGTGGTCGCATCCATCACCATTCGCCTGCTGCACTGCAAGGGCGGCATCGGCTTGTTGCGCTTGGAACTGCATTGCGCCCCTGAAAATGCCTGTTGCTCCCCCAATGGCGCCTCCCTTCTCTCCGCCTCTGTCCCCCTCCTTGGACTTGGATTATTTCCCAGGCACGCGGCACAAGAGATTTTCCACACCGCGTCGGTGGCATGTGTCTGCTTGTGCATGCCGCGGCTGCACTGCATTCCTCACATGCATGGACGTATATGTGCTGCTGTGCTTCACCTACGCGTCATCATCGCTGCTAGTGTCCTTAATTACTGGCTCTATCTCTACGTACTATGCGCCGTGCTTATCAATATGATGACCATTCAGTTAATTAGGGACCTGATCGATGGAATGGAAGAATAAACAACAATCATTGGCAAGTACTACTACTACAGACCTTCCGACTACTACCTCCATTTGATGCCTGGCTTTTGCTGGGCGGACGGAGCTTCAGGGATGATGAAGGCTCGCACTGGGGAAGCTCCCTCTGGCGACTCCGCGTCGCCACCGGCGGCGCCCCTCGCGCCGGCAAGCCTTCCCGCCCACGCTGCCCCTGGCGCGCCTCTGGCGCCCCCCGCCGTGCTGCTGCCAAGGACCTGCCGCCACTCCTCCCCACACCCTCACCATCGCTCCGGAGCAACAATGCCTGTCCAGGCTTGGACGTCGCCAGTCTCCGTCCTACTCCAAGTCCTGGCGGCGGCCACGACCGAGCATTCGGGCGCTCCATCCGCTCCCTGAAGACGCCGAAGACTGCCAGTAGACCCCACGGTGCATCTCTGATGCGCTTGGGCTACGGTGACATGCAGCATCTCCAGAGCTCCCCGGCCGTCGTCCCCCAGGTGAACGCTTTCGTGACTCCATCCTTGAGCTTTTTCACTGCGCTGTTGCTTCCCCCTTTCCCTCGACGCGCCCCTTCAGCCCGCACTGCTTTTGGGCGGCGGTGGCGAAAGATGGCGCGGGCATCAAACCGTGTCATGCGGGGAATGTCCTTAACTACAACCTCGCAACGCCCGGCGACCGCTTCAGAGTTCTCGAGGTAGCCAATGGCGTCTTCGCTGCCTTCGCTGCGAACAAGAACGTGGCGAACTTCATTGTCAGCCGCGGCTCTGTTCGTCTTGGTCCGACGTCTCTGCTCCTCTTCCCTTCCTTCCAGGAAGCCGTCGCCTACAGGCGGCGTGCCTCGCATGCTCCGGCGAGATCCCAAAACCCGGGCCCCACTCTGGGCGCCAAAGCGGAATTCAAACGCAACCCCCGCTCGATTTGAATTTTCCTCCTTCCGAACCGGAGCCTCCGGACGTGATTAATGCGGGCTGTCTTTCGGTGCGTCCTCTCAAAAGCCCTTCCCCAGCGAGATCTCGGCTCAACAGGTTGGGCCGGAATCTGGGGTCTTCACAACTCCCGCTTACCTGCCGCTGCGTCATCCTACGCGCGGGATCGCGGATGGGCTCCCGCTTCTCGAGCCCAGCAACTCGAGTCGACAGCCGGTGGACCCTACGCTCGCTCTGCCGTCCGATTCGCCGTCCAACCCCTCTGATCCACCCCTGGATCTCGCGCTATCCTTATCCCTTCCCTCTCCCCTAGCCCCTGCTTCGTCTAGCTCCATCCGGCGCCCTCCTCGAATCCTGAACAAGGTCGATGTGACGCTGCCTGCGGCCTCTCCGCCCGCTGCTGGACGCCATCAATCCACCCAGCCCTCCCGCTCCTTCAAGGATGTCCCGCTTTCCGCCTCTCCCGCCAACGGCTCCGCTTCCGCGCCGCTATTTAAACAGTACCCCGCCCGTTACACCCCCCACCAGCCCACCACCAAGCCCCGTTGCTTCCGGTGCCTCGCCCAAGACCACCTGGTCGCAACTTGTCCGGACCCTCTTCGGTGCCGCGAGTGCCTCGGTCCGGGCCACCGAAGCTCGACCTGCCCCATGGCCGGTCCGTCGATGCTGTCCGCCAGGTCCCGCGCGGCCCGCTCCGCCACTCCCCGCCGGAGGCTCGCCGTGGCCTCCTGCCGCCTCCACCTTCTCGCTGGATTGCGCGCGATCCGCGCCGCCCGCCGTCGCCTTCTCCAAACTCGCCGGATGGGGACCTTCCACGGACTCCTCCTGGTCACCTCCGGGAGCTGCGCGGTATTGTGCAGCGGGCTGGCCTTCGCACGCCTCCGGTACGTGGACCCCTCCACCTCCGTCCCCTGTTCTTGCAGCTGCTTCGGGGGTGACGCTTGGGAACTCTAGTGGGCGCCGGTCCCGGGGCATCCCCGCCCGTGCTGAAGTCCACCTGCCTAGGGTGGACATGGCCCTCGAGCAACCGTTTCGCGTACGCCTACATCGAGCACTGGGTGTGCGGACCCTGGACACTTCATCGGGCGTGCGGCTGGAGGAGAGGGCGGGCAACCCACCTTTCCGCCTCGCTGCTTCCTCTCGTGGGGCCATGCTCGGTGGTCTTCCCCGACGCCTTCGTGCGCGAAGCTGTGCTGCAGCACTCGCCCATCCACTTGGGGGTCGCGTGCTCCTGCTGAGCCGCACGAGCAGGCGGACAACCGCTCGCGTGCGACTACAAGTTCTACGCCGAGCTCTCCGCCACGGACTTCCCCCTCGAGCACCGGACGGACGACCGCATCCGCTCTGCGTTCCGTGTCGTGGGGAACGTCTCGCTGCATCGACCCCTCCTGCCTCACGGGCGCCGACTACAGCTCCGTCCGTCCGGTTGTCATGCTTGATGACCAGCAGGAGGTCCCGGACACGCTTCGGTGCGCAACTTTGATGAGGGTCTCGCCTCGATCGCCAAGCTGCGTGTCGTCCGCGCATGGGCGCGCCCGGCAATGAGCCGGCACCGGAGCACCACGTCTTCGCGCCCAACGATGGCCTCACCCGGTCGTTTTTCCGGGGTGATGTGACTCGGCTGGACCGCTGGCCCTCCTCGCCAACTTTTCGCTGGATCCGACGATGTGGTATGTTCGGCTCCCGGGCCTCCCTCGCTCCTGCCCACTTCCTTTTCTCCTTCCTGCATCTCTCACCTTCCCCCTCCCACCAGGCCCTCGGCCCGTGGTACGGATGCTCCGCTGGACCTCGCGGATACTCCCCCCGGGACGGCGCCGGGCTGACTTCGAGGGATCCGGTTTCCGCCCCACCGGCGGTCGGGTCGCGACCCCATACCCCGGACGTGGCCCCGGAGGCGGACGTGGACGCGGTGGCCGTGAACGCGGCGGAGGACGCGGACGCGGAAGAGCCGGTCCCACCACTCCGGGAGACGCTCGGCGACGTGGAGAGCACGAGCTGTCGCGCCGGAAGGACCGGGTCCGGCAGCGCCGGGCCGCGGTCGCGGCGTCTAAACGTCGCCACAGCAAGCGCCTTGCCGCCAAGGAGGCACCGCAGTACGTTGATGCGGCGACGAAGGCGGCTAGGCTCAAGGCGGCGAAGCTGGACCTCACTAAAATATCCAGCTCGCTTGCCTCTGCTCCGGCGGAGTCCGGAGTCCTTGAGTGTCCTCCTCCGTCACGCATCTCGAAGAAGAGCCTCCAGCAGCTTGTGCGGCATGTGGGATTGGCCGTCTTAAGCTGCTTAACGATGTGGCGTTGAGGAACGTTTAGCTATGTGTCTTCTCTTTTTATGCTCTGAGTCGGCGTGATATGTGTACGCGCTTCCTGTTGCTTTGTCTTTTTATCCTCCGCATGCGTGTGCCTTGCGGCGTTGTGTCCGAGCGCTGGTCGCTCTTGTACCTGGTTCCTCCTAGTAATGAAATTGTGGTGAGTCTCGTGTTATTCTGTGTGTGTCTTTCTGGTTGCCTTGTTGGTCTCCATGGCTAGTACAATATCCTTTACCTGCTCCTCGTGGAACGTAAGGGGTTTGGGTGACTCCGAAAATGTGATAAGGTCTTGGCAGAACTGCTCGCTGTCAAACCACACATCGTAGCTCTTCAAGAAACAAAACTGTCAGCTATTGCGCCCACAAAACTCCGCAGTTTCCTCCCCTCACGCTTGGACTCCTCCCTGTACAACGCTTCCAATGGAGCGTCCGGTGGGGTCGTCACAGCGTGGGATTCCTCGCTGCTCACCCAGGTCTCCTGTGTCCCACGCCAATACAGCCTTTCGATCATCTTCTCCCTTGTAACTGATGGGAGCAAATTCTGCCTTACGAATGTCTACGCCCCCACAACTGCCGCTACCAAATCCGCCTTCCTAACCGAACTGCAAGGCCTCCAGCCTTCTGATAATCTGCCCTGGATCATCATGGGCGATTTTAACCTGGTCCGCACTCCTGCCGACAAGAATAATGACAATTTCCACAGCGCTGAGGCTACGCAGTTCAACGATGCCCTCAACACCCTTGCACTGATAGAAATCCCGCTAACCGACCGCTCCTTCACCTGGTCAAACAACAGAAGCAATCCCACTCTTGTCAAACTCGACCGGGTTTTTGTCAATCTTCATTGGGACCAGCTGTTCCCCAGTACCTTTCTCTCCTCGCTGACTCGGCACACCTCTGATCATGTCCCTCTGGTGACTACGATTTCCACGACAACTCCACGGAACGGTTGTTTCCGTTTTGAGAATGCCTGGCTCCTCTCCTCCGAATTTAAAAGCAAGATCCCGGCAGCCTGGAACAGTACTTCTCATAGGAACCCAGCAAAGTGCTTCACAGCACGGCTGAAAGCCTGTCGCCGCTTAGGGCGTGTTTGGTCAAAGAGGAAGCGTTCGGCAGCCCAGCGTGAACGTGACCTGCGCACCCTAATAGATGCCCTTGATCTCTTGGAAGAGTGTCGCGCCCTCTCGAGCGACGAAACTACTCTGCGCTCGCTAGCTATTGACGCCTTGGATTCTGCCCTCCAAGAGCAACTTGAATACTGGAGGCAACGATATCACATAAAGGTTGCAATTCAGGGTGACGCCAACACTCGGTTTTTCCACGCCAATGCGTCCGGGCGCATGCGTCGCAATACAATCCAGGTGCTTGAAAATGATGGGGTTGACTGCTCCTCCCATGCGTCGAAAGCTCGCATCCTACTTGACTACTACACCAACTTGCTCGGTACTGTGGCACCAACCTCTTGGACCTTCCCTCTTGCTTGCCTCTATCCCGTGACCTCCCTTACAGCTGCACTCACCGCCCCATTCTCTCGGGACGAGATCCGTGCCGCTCTCTTTGGGATGAACACGCTGTCCGGTCCCGGGCCGGATGGCTTCGGGCCTTCCTTTTACCGCAGCTTCCGGGGCCTCATTGAAAAGGATGTCCTTGCTCTCTTTTCCCACTTCTATGACCATCGACTTGACCTTGATGGCCTCAACCGTGCACTCCTTGTCCTCCTTCCAAAAAAGGAGGCCGCTAGAACGGCGGACTCCTTTCGTCCAATTTCCTTGCAGAACTGCCCTGTCAAGTTGCTCACCAAGGTTTTGACCAACCGGCTTCAGCCAACAATCACCTCTTTAGTGGATGACGATCGGACCGGCTTCATTAAAGGACGTTGCATCTCCGAAAACTTCGTCTACGCCGCTGAACTTCTGAGCTGTTGTTACAAGCGGAAGGCACCAACTGTGGTCCTCAAACTTGATTTTCGCAAAGCTTTTGATTCCATAAACTGGAGCAGCCTGGACCTCATTCTCGAGGCTAGAGGATTCAATGGGAGGTGGCGCCGCTGGGTTTCCGACATTCTCTCTACCGGCAAAACCTCGGTTCTCCTCAACGGGGTCCCCGGAAACTGGATAAACCGTAAGAATGGACTGCGCCAAGGTGACCCACTGTCCCCCTACCTCTTCATCATTGTGGCGGATGTGCTTGCGCGTTTAATACGGCAGGAATGCCTTGATGGTACCATCGTGCACCCACTTCTGCCAAACACTCCATGTCCTGTTCTTCAATACGCAGACGACACCTTGATCCTCCTTAAAGGTGACTTGTCTGCTGTGAGTCGGTTGAAAGAAGTCCTCGACTCGTTCTCCGCTGCTACCGGCTTGACAATCAACTACCACAAATCAACCTTCGTCCCTATGGCTCTGCCTCGATAGCCTCGCGTTGGATATGTCGCAGTGCTTAGGATGCTCCATTTCTTCCTTTCCCCAGCCCTACCTTGGTCTGCCTCTTTCCCCCACAAAGCTTCGAGTTGCTGACTACCAACCCCTCCTAACCAGTCTAGACCGGTTCCTTCCTTCTTGGAAAGCCCGCTTACTCGACTCCGGAGCTCGTCTCGCTGCTGACCACTACGGTTATTAGCAGCCTCCCTGTTTACTTGGATGGGCTCCCTGCCTCTACCAAAATCTGTGATTGTCGCCTTTGAACGAAGGATGCGTGCCTTTCTCCGGACTGGTGGCGACGAAAAATGCCACGGCTCACAATGTCTCATGGCACTGGGAACAGGTCTTGCGTCCGAAAGTGGAAGGGGGCTCGGGATCAAGGACATCGAAACCCAAAACCACTGTCTACTTATGAAGTTCGTCCACAAACTCCACTCTTCCGAACCCATCCCTTGGAAAAATTGGTTCCTCTCCGAACTGCGCGGGGACCTCGGCGACAGTCGCAACGACTCCACATTCCTCGGATGTATCATTGAAGAAGAGCTGAATCGTTATAGGGCAGTAACCCGTGTCTCCCTCCATGACGGGCGGTCCACTTCGTTCTGGTTTGACGACCGGCATGAGAAGGGGCCGTTGTTCATCGCGTTCCCGGCTCTTTTCTCGCATACTACCCGTGCCCATGTCTCTGTGCAAGCGGTCCTCTCTGCGCCTACTCCGAGCTTGTTTCTCCGGCCGCGCCTTACAGCGGTGGCAGCGACGGAGCACGCTGACCTGCTCCTGCTTCTTGCAGAAGTCAGGCTAAGCGACTGCCCCGATGATCGCTTCGTATCTGCCTCAGCTGCTGCCGGCTACACCTCTGCTGCTGCCTACCGAGTTCTGCGGCACACCGGAGTTGTCGACCGGGACTCAACCATCATCTGGCAGACTGCTGTGCCCTCGAAGGTCAAGTTCTTCGCCTGGCTGCTGGTTCATGACAGGATCAACACTCGTGCTAATTTGCTCCACAAGGGGATCATCGATAGAGACGCCGCGCACTGTGAACGGTGTCCCATAGAAGCTGAAACTCTACAACACCTCTTCGTCGACTGCCCGGCCGCGGCCCTGATCTGGCAATGCCTCCACATCGACTTCGCCAACATCTCCATCACGATGCCTTGGAGAGCCCGTCATCCAGGACACCTACCTTCCTCGGTGTGGCCGGACATCCTACTGATCATCCTTTGGCGCATCCGGAAGGGTAGGAATGCGCTGATCTTCCAGGCAGAAGACATCTCCACTCTGGCAGCGCTCCGTGCGCTAGCCCGGGATATTGAACTTTGGAGCCACAGATACAAGAAGCACAAGGCTGACATGCTTCTATGGCATGATCATGTTTCCAACTGTTACCCCCTCTGTAATTTCCGCTCGGTATGCCGAGCGCTTGACTCTTTGTGTAAACCTGTACCTTGGTTTTCCTACTTTCGTTATTGAATGAAATTCGAGTAGGTGGGGGATCCTCTCCCCCCCCCGAATTACTCAAAAAAAAAAAAATTAGGGACCTGATCCGGCCGAGTCGTGCTTGACGCATCGCTTTCGAGCTACAAGGAAGCAACAGCGGACTCAGCTACTAGATAGCGCTAGGAGCATGCACATATAGCAGCTGATGCCGGTGACCATCCTGTCTTTCATGGCGTCCCACCGCCGACACAGGCGGCCCCCTTGTTGCCCCGAACGAATCTGGCCGGCCGCCTGCGTTCGTCCGGTCCGGTGCTTGTATATAGCTTCATGGAAATTTTGCCCTCCCCTGGCGGCGCAGGTCTGCTTGTTTTGCGACACGTCCGATCAGGAGAAGAAGGCACGCGTAATGACGCCAGGTCGCTGGACTATGATCGTCCGTGCTGTACAAATCTGTACAGAATCACTCACAATTTTCTCAAATTAAGATGCAGGGTAACCTGATCCGGAGTAAACACGAGGGCGAAAATCCTCGGTATGCGTGCCAAGGATCTCGTCTGCTCAATCGGTACAAGAAAGTGACGTAACCTTTGCAGCAGCCACCAAGCTTGCATTGGGATCCCTACGCCCCTGTCGCTCTCCCCTGCGCTCTGCCGCGTCCGTACAGGGCGCCGTGCCGTGCTTGCATCCCTCTCTCCACAAGCAGCTGTGCACGACGCTGCACCATCATCCGCTACAGCCAAGCACACAGCAAATAAGCCAGCGCAGCTTGCCGGGCGTGAGCTAGTATAAATTTGCACCCTCTGATCGAAGCCAGAGCCACGACCACCACCAACCAACACAGGCAAGCATCGTCGGTCACAGAGAGCAACCTCTGATACGACGACGAGCTCGGCCATGGAGGCGCCGCTGCACCACTCCCCGTGCCACTGCCACTGCCCGTACCGGCGGCGCCACCGCGGCATCACGACGCCGCGGTGCTGCAGCACGCCGCGATGATGATGATGACGGCGCAGAATCCTCCTCCTCCGCCACCACCGCCGCCGGTTCCGGCGATGACCGGTCGTGAGCAGTGCCCGCGGTGCGCGTCGCGGGACACGAAGTTCTGCTACTACAACAACTACAACACGGCGCAGCCGCGCCACTTCTGCCGCGCGTGCCGCCGCTACTGGACGCTCGGCGGCTCCCTCCGCAACGTCCCCGTCGGCGGGTCCGCGCGCAAGCGGCCACGGCCCTCGTCGGCAAGGTGGAGGGGGCCCGCACGCGCCGCCGCACTCACCGCGTCATCCTCCTCCTCGGCAGCAACGCCGGCCACCACCACCACTGGGCCCTGCTTTGCAGCTGCCTCCCCTGCGGTTGCTCCTGCGATGGCCCAGAACGGCGGCGGCGGCCTGCTCAGCTCGCTGCTGCTGGGCTCGGTCCCATTGCTCGAAGGCCGGTTAGGCTCCGACCTCGGCCTCGGGCAGCCGGCTGCCGGGTCCACAGCAGGCGACTCGGCCTTGGCCCATAAGCTGGGCTTCGGCGCGGGGCCGCCGCTGTGGCCGGCCACATTCTTGGACGGCAACTACGCGACGAACACGGCGCCGAAATCCGGTGGCATGTTTCCGCCGGCCGCTGATGTGTGGCAGGAGCTGGCGGCGGCAATGACGTTGGAGGCCGGCGCGCTGCTGTGACACCGGCGACCACGAATGCATGGTGATGATACGTCCGTCGTCTGTCGTCTCTACAATCAATCGATCATGTACGCGATCTCGAAATGTTTCAACAAACGTCAAGATTATTTACTCTGTGGGTGAAACAACGAAGGAAACTTGATTTGTTTTTGTTGTACCTGGAAGCCGAGATGGCTTCGATTCCTTCTCTATCAAGACCCCCTCGACGCAGCTCGATCGTCGTCACCTAGTCCGTGCGTGCGTGCGTCAGTGGTTGTCCTAGTCCGGACCAAGAGTTCAAAACAAAGGTAGACCCCCTTTCCTTCCCAAAAACTTGTAAAGTGTCGGCAGCAGACCCCGCCGTCCTAGCCTAGGCGACACTGTCCAAAGTCCGGCTGACCTAAAAACCAGTCCAAGACGAGGTCACCGTCCTAACACTAATACAAATGGGCTCTATAGCAGCGTTGTACGAACACACGTAGCGGCGCCTTCATCATGAACCGTCGCTATAAATAGTTTGCTATTTTTAACGGCGGTCAAAGAAGTCAACCGTCATTAAAAATGAATTTTTAGCGACGGGTAATATAGTCTAATTTTTAACGGCAGACAACAACACCAACCCTCACTATAAATCGATTTTTAGCTGCGGACGACCTCATGGGCCGTCGCTCCAAAGTCAAGCTTTAGTTTTTTTTGGCCCATCTAGCCCACCAACCGGACACTAATATAAAATCCTCCCTAACCCTAAATCTCCCTGTCCTCACTCTCCATTCTCTCTCCCTCGTGCAGCCGCCCCTTCCGGTGGCGACGGCGGCTCGCCCCTTCCCGCGGCGCGGCGGATCCGGCCCCCGCCCCTTCCGGCGATAGCGGCACCTCAAGGGGACGGCGGATCCGCCCCCACCCCCTCCCTTGCGGCGATAGAGGCGGCTCGGGGGGGGCGGATCCGGCCCCCGCCCCGGCCCCCGCCCCTTCCGGCGATGGCGGCGCTTCAAGGGACGGCGGATCCGCCCCCCCCCCTCCCTTCCGGTGATGGCGGCGGCTCAAGGGGTGGCGGATCCGGCCCCCGCCCCTTCCGGCGATGGCGGCGCCTCGAGGGCGGCGGATCCGGCGCCCCCTCCCTTCCGGCGATGGCGGCAGCTCGGGGGCGGCGGATCCGTCCCCCCTCCGGCGATGGCGGCGCTTCGAGGGACGGCGGATGCGGCCCCCTCCCCTTTCGGCGATGGCGGCGCCTCGATGGGGCGGCGGATCCGGCACCCCCTCCCTTCCGGCGATGGCGGCGGCTCGGGGCGGCGGATCCGGTCCCCCGCCCTTCCGGCGATGGTGGCGGCGGATCCGCCCCCCCCGCCCCTTCCAGCGGCGATGGGTCCCTTTCGGCGGCGGATCCTCGTTTCGGGCCAACGGGCCTATGATGGGCATGGCCCGGATCCAGCCGCGGGCCTACGGGGCTTTTTTATATATTTCTTGTGTGAACCGTAACGGCGGGTGAATATGTTACCCGCCGTTACCATCTTCATCTTTAACAGCGGTTGACGATCTTTGTGCCGCTATTGATGATTTTTTTTAGCTGCGGGGCCGTAGCGGCGGGCTGCCATACCCGCCACTACGAGGCTGTTTTGGCCCGCCGCTACGGCTATTTTTTTAGTAGTGTAATGAATCGGGTCGGGCGAGCTCGGAACCAAACTGATTAATTCTGACCCGACCCAAACCCATCCTAGTCCGTCTAGAGCCGTCCAATTCGGAAGTAGTGAAAACATAGACTCTGTTGCTGCCAGACAAGGACTAGTCCCGATCCCCTAGGTAGAATATGCTACAAACATCACGAGAAATGCAAATGTAAGTCAATATATTGGGCACTAAGTAAATTCCACGCCGTGTCCCTTTTGATGGTACAACGTACCTACTACTCAAAAGGATAAACAAAAAACTTGATGTTGTAGATAGCTTTTTTTTCATTTTCTTTTTTTAGGGGACATAATTGATATGAAATATTTTTGCCTTGCTAAGACATGAAGAGTCTCTCTTTCTTTTTCTCCTTTTGTTTTCTTAAATTTATCTGTACAAGCTCATCCATATAGTCAATCTGTTAAGTATTTTGTTAATAATCACCGAAACCCCATTAGAGAGTCTAGATGCATATTAAAAAAGCAATGTTAAAGAAAACCGTGAAGGATAACAACACTCCCTTTTAAAATTTGCACGGAGTGTGTGAGTCATGAGGGGCATGTGCCCCACATATGAAATGGTATCTACATGTTACCAAATGGTATAATTTTGTTTCAAACTCTTAAACGTACTATATAACTTCATATTTTTTTATTCAATACTAATTTGGACCATTTCGTACTTAAGCACATGTGTTTATACGAGTTGTTGTCAAAAGCAGACCTAATATAGTACATCAAAATATTTTTGCTTCATATATACATGTTGTACAATCCAATAAATGCCTCCCGGTAGAGTGGAGAAACATCAAAATCTTGCCCACTCCCACAAATGACTAAAATCATAACTATTATATCAAAATATGAAAATATTGAATCAACATTTGAAAAACATAGTTCTCAACAAATCAAATTGTTGGATCAAGAATTGGAAAATGTCATCAACAAGTGAAAACATTGAGGTTTTTTTCAACAAAATTGATGAATCAACATTTGAAAAAAATGTTGTCAACAAATTAAAATGTTTAGTCAACAGTCGGAAGATATTGTCAACAAATGAAAATGTTGAATAAACAATTGGAAAATTTTATCAACGAAAAAATGTTGAGTCAAAAACTGAAAAAATATTATCAACAAATAGAAATATTGAGAAGTTTGGGTGAACAAATGAAATTGTTGAATCAAAAATAGAAAAAAAAAGACTATTGAGAATTTTGGCTTAACAAATAAAATTGTTGAATCAACAATGGAAAAAAATCTCATTAACAAGATGAAATTTTAAGAATTTTGGGTGAACAAATGATGCTTTTGTCATCAGTCTTGCACTGTTTTAATCATCTTTGAAATTTGTCTCTATTATTTCGATCTGGGCACTCCAGTGACGTGTTGCTCTCCGTGCACCTGCGCCGGCGGCCTAGACCGCGCGCGACGGAACAGTCAGAAGGACATCGACCTCACCTCGCCCGCATCTGCCACGCCGGTGCCATTGCCGATGCCTGACCGATCAATCGGCAGTCCTTGTCCCCGACCGGGTGTGGCTGCGCATCCATCACCATTCGCCTGCTGGAAGGCGTGTTGGCTTGTTGTGCTTGGAACTGCATTGCACCCCTGCATATGCCTTGCTCCCCCACTGGCAATGCCAATGGCATATATATATATCCCTGCGCTGCCTGCTGTCCCCCTCCTTGGCCTGCACACGCCACAAGAGATTTTGCACATAAACGTCGATCAATTCTGTCAGTTTATGCATGCCACAGCTGCACCACGTTCCTCGCTGCTGTGCAGTAGGCTCTACCTCTACGTAATATGCTTATTACCAATCAGTTAAATGAATTAGCGGGGCCTGATCCGGGCGATTCGTGCTTGACGCATCGCTTTCGATCGAGGAAGCGAAGGCCGACTCAGCAAGTAGATGCTAAGGAGGTGGCTTCCGTCAGATAGATAGCGCTAGGAGCATGCAGATAGCAGCTGCTGCCCGTGACCACATTCTTTCCTGCTTTTGTATAGCTTCATGGAAATTTTGTCCGTCCGCCCCTGACGGCGCAGCTAAACGCGTCTGCTTGTTTTGCCAACATCCCGGTCAGGAAAAAGAACTCGATTCGAGAAGGCACATTGCACGCCAGGTCGTCGGATTATGATCGTCCACATCGTTCCCAATTCACTCAAGTTAATTAACATGCAAGACAACCAATTCTCTGATGGAAACAATAATCTTCGCGAACTCACTGACACAAGAGAGCGAGAATCCCCGCTCGAACCGAAATCAACAATCTTAGCAATGTCACTATAGCCACGGTTGGCTTTGTGAACTGTGGCTATAGTGGCCTCCACCAATAGCCACGGTCCATGTCATCAACCGTGGCTATAGTGGCCTCTATAGCCATGGCTGAAGAAGTGGACCGTTTCTACGGTATAAAAGCCGCGTTCAGTCGGAACAAGAGCTCACTCGAAGTGTGGCGGCCTGAAAATTGGGCAAAATTATGAAAACTGAGGGGAGAAGTTTTGAGCTCGTTTTTTTACAGTATTTTTTCTTCATGGTAAGGGAAACTCATCCTATGTATCTTTGTTGCTATAATGTTGTAATCAAGGAGAATTTTGGGTTACCATTTGACCTAAGTTTTGATTTCGATTTGTCAAATTTCTCCATGTTTATAGGTTTGTTGTTGGTTTGAGTAGTGTATAATAGTCTCATACATCATGTATATGTGTTGCATACAAAAAAAAATCATGTCCTACAAGCGTTTTTCATGTCAATCAATTCAAGATCTACTTTATGCTCTCTTGAGAGACCCGGAACGCAATTTAATTATTTTAAAAAAAGATTCGAGTGAATTAATAATAATTTGTATATTTTATTTTTATGTATTTTAGCACATTGTCTTATGCCATATATTAGTCCCTTATATTTCTATAAATATATAATATTCATACTGGTAATTAGATTATTTAGTAATATATAATGCCCTATATTAGACTTTTGATTTTCATGTCGAAGAAGAACAATGTACTGATTTTAATGAGGAATTGCTATGTCATGTTGAACCGCAAGTTTTACTTGAATCCGGGAACAACAAGAGGGCTTGATAACTTTGCAACGATAGAGAAGGTATCAAAAGATTTATTGTATGAGGAGTCTACGGGACGTTCTAAAGAGAATATTGTGTTACGTGCAGTTCTCGAGCACATAAAATTGAAGGCCATCCATGGGTAGTCGGATGCTAGTTTCACTGAATTGTTGGATCTCCTTTCGGATACACTGCTGAAGCCCAACTTGTTACCAAAAAGCACCTACTATGCTAAGAGACTGATATCCTCATTGTCGCTGGGTGTGCAAAAAATCCACGTATGCCCAAATCATTGTATATTATACCGGGGATAAGTACAAGGACATCGTGAGATGCCCAAAGTGCAAACGAAGTCGTTACAAGATGAGGACTATGATGTAGACACAACTAATAAGAGGGGAAGAATGACAGGAAGAGGAAGAGAAGCGAGTATCGTCAATCATAGCAACGATGATAGTAAGGTTCCATCTTGGTCATGTGGTACCTATCGGTGGTCGGTCGCATAAGACGTATATTTGCCAATCCAAGAGATGCTGACTCGATGACATGGCATACACGTAAGAGGAACCCTAATAAACCGAGTCATTCATCCGATGTAACCCGGTGGAAAAACTTTGATAGTAACCACCGTGACGACTTCTCTCACGAGCAAAAAAATATACGGTTTGCATTGAGTACGGATGGGATGAACCATTTTGGTCTAACGAGGAACGTTCACAACATTTGGCCTCGTGCTGCTAATAATGTTCAACCTCCCGCCATGGTTGTGCCACAAGAGGAAGTACATATTGTTGTCCATTCTTATTTCCGGGCCGAAAGAACCTAGTAACGACATAAATGTCTTCCCGGAACCATTGTTTGAAGACATGCAAAAACTATGGTTAGAAGGTGTCCGTATGTGGAATGAGCACCGAAGAGAGTACTTCACGTTGATCTCGTGATGAGCGGTAACAATTGAGTATGGCAAAGTTTGCCATAGAAAGGGGAAGGCGAGAGGATACGGATCCCACGAGCGCACCGCGACGGAGGTGTCCGTCCCGAGTCCGAGTTCATGAGATGCGGAGAGCGTGATTGAAGGGAAGGTGATGGTCAACCTCAATGAATACTTACGCAAGCTGGAGTATGAGCAATGAGAGTGGTCGATGCGCCGGTCGGAGGTGGCTTCACGATTGATGCACATGGGGCAGCAGCTCGGAGAAGCCATGGATTCACCGGAATGGGGAGAGAAGTCCAAGGGCAATCCTGGTGTTTAGAAAAATAATATATGCCCAAATCATACACATATCATCAAAATGGTACGAGGAGGACTAAAATTTGAGATGAATGGCATAAAAGGGATATACGTTTTTGTGGTGGTGAATAAGAGATTAGAGTTTAAGCCAATGGCGCAGAAGGAATTTTCCCTTTGATAAATTTCAGAAATTTGATGGCCATGACACCGGCCATTGCTTCACTGCGCACCTTGTAGTGTTCAGCTTCGTCCTCACGCTTGGCCCTCGGCTTCACGGATGGGGTTCCACCGACTTAAGTCACTCCGCTTCGACGGGTGGGCCGGTGGCTACGTGTGGCCCACGTACAATGACTCACTGTCCGGTGACGACTCTCGGCTTCACGATCGATGACCGCTTCGCCGCCCACCTATCTAGACGTTGTTGTCACACCGACCTAGCTTTGGTCATAGACGTTGTTGTCACATTGACCTTTACGAATTGGGCATTTATGTCGTTATTTTTACCCGATTCTGCAATAAAACACTCATACAACATACTCTAACAAAATAGGATTAAAATTAGACCTCAAGTCGCTATGCCCTAAAATGATAGATAAAAAAGATAGTCAAAACAAGCACCAACAGAGGATAATTTCCTGTTGATGTTCTACAGAAATGAGATTGATATCAATTCCGCGTCGTAGTGTATAAAGTGTTTTGCTAGAAATCGTGTTAAAATCGGTTTGTTTGACAAACTTTGCCGCTTAATTCCAATAGAAATTACCCATAATTTATTCCAAATGTAGGCTTATGTCCTATTCGGATCCAACTCCTAAAATTTAGCTAGTTAAACTATAGCTATTTTTGCTTCAATCATGATCTCTAAAATCTCTTAAACTTTATCTAACCCACCTCCTCAATCTTAGACTACTCCATCATCTCCACCCTCTAAAAATCTCCTAAACTTGAAAAAATGCAACTAAATTCAAAAGTACCCCTCCCATATGTTAGGAATAGAAAAAGAGTAGGAGGAGAAACTTGTTAATTAGCCAAAGACTTTAGCCACGATCCAAATATGTACTCCATTCGTCTCAAGATATTTGATGCTCTCAACTAGGTTCATCAAATATGTTATCAATCTGAACATATATAACAGTTATCCAGATTCATGGAAGATGCTATGAATTTGGACGCACAGAAACCAAAGGAGTAGGACAAACACACATGATAAGTCTGTTTTACCAAATAGTTTGACTGAATAAGCTACATAACTCAAAATAAGATGAAAGATTATTTTAAATAATAATCTAGAGCTAAAGCTGTTTTCTATGTTTTCTAGACGGCTGAATCTTTTTTTTCTTTATAACGACGGCTGAATCTCTACAAAACATATCCGTAGCCAACCGCTGGATCCAAATGTTTAGCCAAAAGGACAGTCGAGCCTAGTGCCTACCCAAACGAGACCGCCCACCGGTTCCTGAACCCATCAACGGGCAACACAGAGCCGAAAGCACGAGCCCCCTGCCAGCACGGTCGGTCGGTGGCTTCTCGCTGCAAACCACAGGACCCGCCCGCCCGCAGATTCCGACTCGTGCCCGTGCCGGCGTGCGCTTGCTCGAACCCGCTCGCCGCCGCCTCGATTAAAGAGAGAGCCGTGGAATCCTCGGACACTCAAATCCCCCCAACAGTACTCAGCAGCGTAGCACGGCGGCGAGAAGAGAGGAGGGGATTTGGCACGCGGAGAAGAGCCCAATCGGAGATGGTGATTCTGGTGGTCGCGACGACGTCAGACCCGGCGTCCATCGGCCCCGCCGCCGCCTTCCTCGCCATGCCCGGATGGTCCCCCGGCCCGTCAATCGCCGTAAGCAGTCGTGCTATCCCCTTCAATCTGATCCGCATAAGTCTCGATTCCATGATTCCATCCATGCTGTTGCGCGTTGCTCCAAGCTCGTCATTAACTGTGCTTCACTGAGCATCTGACCGTGGTGCTCTCCTCAGACCTCAGTGCTGAGGTTTGAGGTCATGCCGTGTTTATGGTTGGGATGCAGAGGATATGTTCTTCATGTGGGTTCAGGCAACTGTATGTTTATAATTCTGGATGCATGTATGAATGCGTACTGTACCTATAGTGATTTTCAAGGAGAGCCGGTGTCTAATAGGCTTGGTAAAATGGACCTACTCCTAACTGCTGACTACATGACCTAGTAGTTCACAGCCATGTCATGTCCTTAGCAGGCTGAGGTATTGAGGCAATTACGGGCTATACATCAGTTGACGAGACTTGTTGACCTCAATGGACATGTTTCCAGTATTTTGTGTGGGATCAAACACATTGTTTAAAGATTACCGTGACAAGTATATCCGAAATAAGAAATCACATTTCATTGCCCGATCTTGTATCAGACACAGATGCATCACGATTAAATTAAGTGCATCTAAATGTTGTTCGTTTGTGAAGTTGAAATTAATTAAATCGGCTGACCAGCTATCTTTATATTCCCTAAAAGTACCTGTTGATTTCCTTTTTGTTTTGTAGGAGGGGATGGAAAGCTTTACTAATGGTGATGTTCGGTTGCTGAAGCATGAACACAGCATTATCGCCGAGGATCATCTTGACCACAGGTGGCAGGAAGCCACTGGAGAGATCGTTTCGGAGGTCATATTCCTGAGCAAACACACTGCTGTCTCTAACCGTCCTGCACTCACTGTCCATCCCATTGGTATGTTTACGACTCATATGCTCATATGCTTCGTTCTCCAACTTTTGGCCCAGTGCAATTCTCTGACACAGTCAAATTCTTGATGTGGTGTGTTTTATTTTTTTTTATGAATTTCATTTGCTGCATGATGTATCAAATGTGTATGTGTGCTCAATAAACTTGAAGTATATTACTTGTGCTTATAGTGTAAAGGCAGCTAGCAAGATATTCATATTTTTAATGACATGAATATAGATCTGCTGATTTATTGAAATTGATGGCTTTTATTTCCACGACCATTAATTTGCTTGCTAATGGACATGGAGCACTTATTGTTAATTGCTTAGCTTAAGGTGTTCCACATCTGAGAGAGGATGAGACTCCACCTCAAGGAGGGATTCCTGGATGGGCAGCAATGCCAAACCCTCGAATTGGCCCATGGCTGCGGTTGATGCAGAAGGTCGCAAAGGACCAAGGCCTTGTTCCAGAGTTTGAGGTACCTTTCTCTCCACTAGTGATGCATATTGTATTGTTGTTTCTTCGACAATGATTATGACTATGATTGTTTTTTTTTCTTTTGAAGATTACACTCGAGGCTACTCACCATGGGCCTGTTACCAACACACCCACCATGTTTGTTGAGATAGGTACACACTTATATCAGTTCTTCCATTTTTCTTATTTCTGGCATGTCATCATCCATAATTGGAAAAAAAGTTTGAAAAGCACCCTTCAAATTACCTTTTTTTATGTGGCGGTCTCTCTTCTTTTCAGTAGTCACTCGCCCTGTTCGGCTGATCAAGAAGCCAGCTTATGCTGGTTGCTTAAAGCACACAACCACTGTTGCTGCTTGGAATAAGCAGCCAGCATAAGCTGGCTTCTTGACCAGCCGAACAGGGCAACTTACTCTTGGAAGCCTTCTTTGGATTTGTGTAAACAATTCTTTCTTTGTGTCCTACATCATATTCAACTCCTATGCACATTCTTGGGTTTACAGGATATTCCATTCCTTCATAGTTGCAAAGTGGAGTTATGGATATCATAATAAACCAAGGATCTTTAAAACATGTTTTTTTACAACACAACTAACATAAGCATTTACTGTCAGATTCATGTGCAAGCTTCACATGTTGGTGGGATTTTTTTATTGTACATTCCCTTTTGAATGTTATTAATAGAAACTATGCATACCTTAGGCCCTATTTGTTTCAGCTTATAATCTAGTTAGATTATATAATCTCGATGAAATAATCCACTAGGCAAACAAACAGGTCAGATTATTTACCCAGATTATATAATCTAGGGGTTCAGATTATTATAATCCATAATCTCCTCAAGAGATGCTTATTTCAGATTATTTTTGACAATAGACCCTCTACCCATAGTAACTTCATACAAAATTACTCGCAATTGCTATTGGTTACATAGAGAAAACATTTCCTTCTGTTTTGATTCACCAACAAGGTTATTGCCTCGTCTATATCAGAATACATGTTGTAAAATCTGCTAAGTAAAGAGCAACAAAAAAAAATCAACGATAAGGTTATTCCCTTGTCTAACAATTTTTGCTGCAATCTGTCAAATATATTGTTGTCTTTTTACATATAAAATCAATAATTTGAGTGTCAATAATCTAGGTTGCCAAACAGCTCCATCTAGATTATATAATCTGCATATATAATCTAGTACCTATAATCCAGATTATATAATCTATAAGCTGAAACAAACAGGCCTTTAATGTTGGTGAGATTTATTTGTTTTACATTCACAGTGCAGACAGGACATCTGTTAAGAAATCTACATTTAAACTGAGGATTCTAAACGTTTAACTACTAAACAATTCTGCTTAAAACATGGACAGGTTGAACAAGATGTGAGCAAGCAGACATCTATTGCGCAAGTTTCTCCATGTAGCCTGTATTTTGCATTAGCAGAAGGCCATTCGAATTTATTAGTTACATGATGTAGCCCATGAATCCACTCTCGCAGCTGAACTAATAGGGATGCAAAATGTCAGGGAGTACGGAAGAATACTGGGGTAGACAAGATGCTGCGCAGGCAGTTGCTCTAGTGAGTCCTCTCTCTCTCTCTCTCTCTCTCTCGATTTCTTTTACTTCAAAATGTATAGAGTTGGATATCATGTAAATATTATTGATTTTTTTCATTAGAAGCATGTTTGTGTAAGGAAACTAGATCTGAACTTTCCAATTTTTGCAGGTTCTATGGAAAGGTCTTGGTCTTGAGGATGGGCAGACTGTTGGAACTTGGCAGAGGTATGTCTGAACAAGTTGCTTCCCTTTGTAAAATACTGGATACAACAGTGGCGTTGATGATGTTTAAAAACTTGATGTTCCCTTTTCTCTCTGTCCTTTTTGGAGGCCAGCAACAGCGTTTTAGAGGCCCTGTTCAAATTGAAAATCCCCTTGATTAGCATATCTGTCATGTTGAATGTGAACAGTACTGGAGTGTGAAACATAGATGCATGGAGGGCTGTTTACTATGTACATGCCGTCACATCTTGAATTGTTAAAACAATATACTGCACATCTCCAAACTGTTCTGGTGCATTTCTGAGATGGTTTCTGGTTATAAATTCAATATTTTTTAACCTCCAAAGTACTTAATATGACTCCTACCTTACCATCTTGGCGTTTTATTTCTTCAAAATGACTGGTTACCTTGCTAGCCCCCTTTCCATTTATTTATTAAGCACACATGTCTCATTTGTTATGCAGGAGTGGTGAAAAAGTTCTACTAGGTATAGGCGGTGGGCACTACGCTCCTCGTCATATGGACATTGTCGTGTAAGTGTAGAGGTGGTGTTATTGTTGAAGGCAATCTATAGTGATTCTCTTGTATTGTTTCCTTTGCATGTTTTAGTGCTTTGAAGGTATCAACATACTTCTCTGGTTACATCTGGTGCTCTTTCAATAAAACTGGTATTTATATGACATCGATGTGTGTCGTGTGCACATATATATAATGGGTAAATATCTCAAGAAGAAAAGACTTATTATTAGTTTATCAGGCATGGGTTGCGACTGCTAGTATTATCTCAATCTTCCTTTCTCAATATACTTGCTTTATTAAAGGTCATAAGAATATGGCATTTCATATTCTCGAAATATTTCAGGAAAGATGGCGTATGGGTGGGTCATTTGCTCTCGGGTTACTCTTTGCCAATGGAAACACCAGCCCAAGTAAATGGAAAGACTTCTGGGGAGGTTGGTGGAATGTGGAAACATTCCATTAAAGCTTCATATGAAGCCACAAAGGCTGCATTTCCAGAGGGTGAGATTATAGCTCACCTGGATCACAAGTAAGTATTTCAACCAACTTCTGCAGACTGCTGATGTCCCTAATTCTGTAAAAATCCACAAGTTTATTGCATTTCTTTTCAGATAATTGGTACAGTAGATTTGAATTGGAAAACAGATTCAATTTTTTTTTATTTTATACCTCAAGCATAAACAGCTAACTTACTAATGTTTCCTGAAGGTTGAAAACCCTACAGTTCTTTTCTCTTTTCCAGAGAAATTTTCATTGGCACGTTAGGATGCCTGTATAAAATGTTGTGAAAAGAATAATTATGTTTTCTCTCAAATATGCAGGAGAGTTGAGCATCTTTTTATTTTCAGAAAATAAGATCTGACTTCCAGCAATTAGCTAAACCTTGGAAGACGGTGTTTTATCATACACATAGAAATAAACCAATTACAACAACAAAGACATGATCTGACTTCCAGCAATTAACTAAACCAATTACAACAACAAAGACATGATCAAATACCATGACTGGTGCTCATCCTTGAGGGACCTCGTGACCTCATGGGCACTCACCAAGGCACCATCAAACACACATGAGCTATAACGTTTTCAAATACCACATGCTCCCAAAATGTTTATCAAGTTAGAAATCACGTTGCAGCATATGGGGCTAAAACCGAAATGTGAAAGAAGCCCATGAAACTGAATAGGTAACTTTGACCTTGTTGCATTTTGATAGCTTGCTACACCGATATGAAAGCCTTACCTACCCAACGTTCAATAGATGCAGTTGAAACATCCAGTTGATAGTTACTTTAGATTTTTTGAATAGTGACATAATGTCACACTATCTTATTTCAGTATTATATGTAATTTTTTTATCATGTTCTATTTTTGTCCGTTTCCTGTCTTAAAAATAATATTGAACTGTTTTGGTTCTGATGGTAAGAACATTTTTTTCTGATGATAAGAACATTTTCTGATGGTTTCTCTCATCTTACAATGAGTATAATCTTGATTTTTTCTAGCATCACAATCTTATTTTCTCGCTTTGCTTTGCAGGAGCTTTAAGGGCTGGCAGAAAAATGCCATCACGAGCTATCTGCAGGAACAGAATATTAGGATTGGAAAGCCAAATGATTTTCTCTAATATGATCCAACAGAGCTCAGCATTTTTTTTCTTTTTGCACGCATCATATTGGGCTGCGCATTCTCCTCGCTGGTTATTTTCCCCTAGTTCGGCTGAAGAATCTTGTAAATGTTGAGCACACTCTACTTAGAAGTTAGAACACAGTTCAACTGCAATACAATTTGAGCTGTTCGACCTGCATGGCTGCATGCCCTAATTTCTTTGGGCTCTGTTTTTTTATTGATATAGCGGTACGACCTGCCAGAGTCACGGAGTAACAATACGTTTGTAACAAACCAGGCAGATGAACATTCAAGTATTCAACATTGAGCACTGAAATGGATACTCAGTAAATTTGAGTGTGTTTAATTGTACTTCCTCAGTTTCCAAATATAAGCACTTTTAGGTTTGAATTAAAATACATTTCCAACTTTGGCTAACAAATTAGTAAAAGAAATCACAAAGATTGACAATATAAATGATGTTGCTAGATCTAATGTGAAACCAATTATTTATGTAACATAAAATTTGTTCTATTTGAAATAATTTATCTATACATATGTGTATTTGGGTTAAATGTAGAATTGTCTATTTTTTTATTAAGCATGGAAACGTTTATATTTTAAGACAGGGATAACTTTTTTTAACATGTCCATACATGCCTCATGCTTCATGCTTCATAAAAATGTGGGGAAAACTGATGGATGAGAATTTATGCTGTGGTGTACTGGTTGCATAATTATAGAAATTTTTGTAAGGATCCACCCCACAGGAGTGGCAGGCCCTGCATCTGCATCTACAAATAGTGTTACAATGAATCTCGACATATGACGTGTCAAGGTTTAGAGAATGTTTAATTAATCTCGTAGAAAGCTAGAATGACAAATAATTTGAAACAATGGGAGTAATTAGTTATGTGCGGGTACAAACACCTCTGCCCATTTAGCATTGATTGTCCTACAAGCTGCAGATGTTAGTTGTAACTACAATATTAAGCATTCAGGGGGTCCATATGGACTAGGACAGGTGATAGTTTCGGGGTCCATATATACGGACTAGGACAGGTGATAGTTTCGGGGGCGACGGAGTCCACCGGCAAAATAAAGCGCGGGAAACAACAATTTCTTGTGATGGGGTATGTGAAACCACTGTACAAAGTGTTCGAGGCATTCAAGGGGACCCCATGTACAGCAGCAAGGAAGAAGGTTTTGTGATTGTAGAAAGAGTGTTGGTAGGGCTCCATTTCCCAATGTAATTATTGATGCCCGGCCCGTGTGTTGTACCCTCAAGCGCGACGCATGGTCAGACCTCTTCCGTCCCCAGTTCCGTCTTTCGCTTGCGGGCGTCGAGCAGGAAGAAGTGCGAGCCACCGGGATCGAGACGAGGAACCTTACGCTGCCAATCCACCCGGAGGTTGCGGGCGGAAAAAATTCTATGCCACCGGTGCCATAAAATTAAGAGTAAATTTTACAAAACTCCAGGTTTTATGGTTGTTTTGTCACAAAATCTCGGATATTATAGATCGTGTCACATAACCACAGGTTTAAAAAAAAACTCGACCCGCGGGGGTATGACGGTCCCCGGGTATTTTGCTAGAAGAAGACCTTCTCACGCAGGTCGAGAAAATTCCCGAACCCCCTCCCCAACCATACACGAGGACTCAGCTGGCCGTGTGAGCTATGGCGCGAGTCTTTACCTAGTGCTTTGATTAGGAAAGGCGAGGAATTTTTTCGCAGCCGGTGCGAGATGCGGGGATCGAACCCTAGACCGGTGGGCTGCCACTCGGGCGCCTTCACCACCGAGGCCGGAGGCCAGTTCGCAACCTCGGGTTTTATGATCATATTGTTTCACAAAATCCCACCTCTATTAAGAATTGACTGTCAATATGTTTTATGGATTCTAACTTTTGCTTGGATGATATATGTGTTACTGGTCGAATTAATAAACAAAATCATCAAGTTGAATATCCGACAAATTTTATCTTCTCACATGAAAGTTAGATACACATCTAATATTCATACTACTTTGATAGTGATGGGGTTATATAAAACAATATGACCAAAAACCTGGGGTTATGTGACACCGAAATACCTGCGGTTTTGTGACACAAAGACCATAAAATCTGAGATTTTATGAAATTTACTCTAAAATTAATATGACAGCCCTGTTGGTGGCAAGGTTGGTGGCTTGCCATGTAGATAGGAGAAATCTCTCCGCATGTAACCTCTCTTTCAGGCCACTGTATTTGTTTTCTCTAATATGTTTCCATTGCTCTCGTATGCATCAATCTAATCATCGTTCTTGGTATTTTTGCGGCAGTTGTAGGGAAATTGGCCAGGAACACTTGCAGTTGGTGGATAATCATACTAAAAAGACATATAAATGATGAAGAACAGACAGATATCAGTGTCTTTGGATCCAGTAAACAGCAACCATAATGTTCAAGATAAGAACTTCCTCGCAGAAAAAAATTGTTCAAGATAAGAACTAGCAAATGTGGTTGGAAGAAATATGGTGCCGTCGGTCACCGTTTCTAGGCCATGTCAATTACGCTGTCAGGTTGGCAACAGGTTCGCTATGCTCATGGTCGTCACAATTCACAAAAATTTTACATGCTCAAAGCAGATCGTAGAAAAAGAGAAACGTACTAGACCGCCATGGGAGGAAAGCGTGTGTGAAAGGAAAAACAAGCTGATGGCGTGTTCGTTTTCTAGAGTGAAACGTACTAGACCGCCACGGGAGGGCAGCGTGTGTGAAAGGAAAAACAAACTGAGGGTGTGTTCGGTTTTTAGGGTCTAAACTTTATAGCTGTCACATTAAAAAATCTTACTATTTAGAGTACTAAATAAAGTTTAATTATAAAATAAATTATAGGTCCCTAGACTAATTTACGAGACGAATCTAATGAGGTTAATTAAGTCGTGATTAGAAGACGGTTACTGTAGCATCACTTTAGCAAAACATACATTAATTAAGCTCATTAGGTTCATCTCGAAAATTAGCACCAATTTATTTAAAGGGTTTTGACATTAAATTGATCGAAATATTCATAAATAGTAAGATTCTCTTTGATGTGACAGTACTAAATTTTACAGAACAGAAAACAAACATAGCCTTAATCCAAAAATAAAAAAATACAATAGAAACAATAAAGTCGTGCAGCGTTGCCGCGCGATCTTTTCTAGTGTTCACACGAAAGGCTGCTTCGTCATTAGTATCAAGCAGCGAACACATGGTCCAATGCCCAGGCATGGTCGGCTGGTGCCTAGCGGGAAATATCGTCTTGACACGCTATTCACTACGAATACACATGTTGACGGTCCCGCGTGTACTAAATAGTTGACTCGTTGACTCCTATAATCTCTCCCTTATATAATAGATTAGGATCATCGACTACTACATAATACTCCGTCCAGAAGGAGGAGGCTACATACTGGCTCCGTCCACTTTTAAATTATCATTCTAGCATTCAAATTTTATCTCTAAATAATTATCATTTTCACTCGTTCTGATACACATTTTTCTTTTTTAAATAAAATTCTATTTCCATCTCTTGCTCCTCATTTCTTGTACATTCCATCCTTTTCGATTCTCCTTAATTCCCACATCTAGAGCCACAATGGCAATTAGAAATGGACGGAGGGGGTAGCATTTTGCTTGCATATAGGTCAATCAGACCTAACCTTCCACAGGATGATCTGTATCTTTTTCCTATATATATTGTTGAGTTGATATTTGAAATTGTCACTTCAACATTTGCCCGGGCACGTTCCCATGTCAGTAATTACACAAGAAACACTTCGGCAAAACATCACCTCTGACGATAACACATGAAGAATAATAACCTGCAGATCTTTAGGGCTTGTTTGGATGGAGTCCTCAGTACTTGCCTGAGAAAAAAATGTTGCCTGGAAGTAGCCTGAAAATTTGAAGAAATCTGCCTGCCCCAGGCAAGTATATTGAAGTTATTTGAGAGCCTGGCCTGAGAAAAAAAAACTAATGATATTTATGATGGCGCAGTGATAGGACTTACGGCAGTACACCGTTTTAGAGGGAGAAAACAAATGGAATCTTGTGTCAGGTAGCTCCGTTTGAGCCAGGCACTCGGGGCTTGTTTGCTTGCCGTCCTGGAATTTCTACCTAGGCCAAGCAGTGCCCTCAGGTGCACGATTTCGAGTGCCTAGGGCTGAGATGCTTGCCTGGCTCAGGCAACTTTTTTCTTCTTCTTTTGATAACCAGTGGTTTATATTATACTATCGAAAAGAAGAGTACAAAATCACCTTTAAACAAGGTGTGGACAACACTACATATATAACAGCAGGGCACACAACATAGTTTATCCTATGCAATTAAGCATTGAATGAAATAGGATGAGACATCTTGATGTGGAGATCGTTGGTGCAGCTCCGGTGGGATTGGAGGTCCAAAGACGGCCGGACGAAGGGGCCTCCACTGCATTTGTGGAGGTAGGAGTAGGAGCACGATTCTGGCGTTGAAGTTTGTCACGATGACTGAGATATGGTTGAACTTTTATCGAGACGCATATGAGTAGCATCGTTGACTCCCGGGGTGATTGGAGCTGAGCTTTCTATCTCGAAGATGAGTTGTTCTTGGCGATGAGGCGTGACCGATGAACTGTAGTGCTGTCAATGACTCTCCCCAGTCCGGCAGGCCCAATGCATGGCCCAACAGCCACATGGAGTACCCTGCGTGTGGGGTGGGCTCCCGGTGGGCCAAGGGCTCTGGTCCCCACGTCGATAGGACCAAGAGCCACTAGCCAAGCGGGGTGATCTCTCGTGGCGGCGTCAAGTTCTCCGGCTCGGAAGGTCGACGACATCGTGGACCGCCCCACGGGACCGACTACCCTTGGCTAGGCGTCGGTGCCTTCCGCGGCGACGGTAAGAGCGTCGACTCGGAGGGCTAGTGGCCCGGGAGCATAGTGGCAGGACAGGTCCAAGAGAACCTCACAAACCTGCGTGGCGAGGTGGTGGAGCCGACGGGGAGGGCGGTGGAGGCGGAAACGGCGGGGCCGGTGGTGGATCTAGCCTAGATTTCCTTAGATTCGAAGGTGTTGACCACCTATCTAGCGCATAAGAACGTAGATCTGGTGTCCACTGGTCGGAATCCGACGTCACCGACGGTGAGGATAGGGTCCGAGAGGGATTGGGGGGGGGGGGGGGGGAGGATCCAATTGCTACTTTATTGAAGCTTACCTCCGTTTCCATGGCAGCATAAGGGGAAATGCGGTCGTCGCCACCGAGCATGAGCTTGGGGGGGGGGGGGGGGCAGCCATGGCAGCTAGTAGCAGGAGGAAGACACAAGGCCCACGAGGGAGACACCAAAGAAGGCAAAGTACATCTACTACTAGCACTAGAGGTGGTGGTGGGGGCTTCCCTCTCCCTCTCGCAGCCGGCAAGGTCGCCGGAGAGAGGAAGGTGGGGGGGGGGGGAAGGTGGCGGCGGCCTAGAACCCTGGGTGTGCCTTTCATGAGAGGACTCGGGAGGTGAACGAAGCGTCGTAGCAGTGGGTCCCACCTGTCGAGCTCTTTTTCAAATGGCGTGGCCCGCTCAAGCAACTTTGATCGGGGTTCAAGGCAGGCAACATCTCGTTTTTGTGCATTCTATTGTTGGCCCAAATCGTGTTGACTTGCTCCGACAAGGATTGTCTTAAGCTTGCGAATGATTGAGAGCCAATTTGGCTACATTGGTCCGGCAAGCATTTTTATGTCCCTTTTGTTTTGCGGCAAACTTTGCCTCTCCTTGCTTGTCTGGTCTATTCTTACCTTGTCAACATCGGAGAGCCAAATTTGCTAGCTTGGGTTAGTAAGGATGTGTTTCTTTCACTCGATTGGATTGGACAGACGACTTGGAGAGGACTATCGAGTCCAGAGTTTGATTCGTCGTCACAGGGGACAGAGCTATTAGTATAGGGAATGTTCCTTCCAGATCTTGATGAGGCAGTCCAACAAAAATGGCCGAATGAAGCTATCCATGTTACTAACGATAGTAGTTAGGGAACATATTAAGCATTGTGTAATATTTTATTGTATTTATTACTATAAGATTATGATTGATAAGCCTTAACAAGTTGATTAGTGTCTAAAGATGGCTCAACCATAATAGGATTATAAAAATAATTAGTGTTTTTATTGTTGATTAACAAATGTAATTGTGACATTAGGATTAAGAAATGTTAGAATATATTAACTAATGTATAATAAATTGTTATTATTTTAAAATAATATTTATAATTTTGTTAATTACTCTTGTTTGTATATCCTCCATCCGTCCAACCAAACATAAAACTGGATCATCCCATATACCCAATCAAACACTAACTTGGATCATCCTATCCAAAAAAAGATGAATGACCCTATCCAATCCAACCTTGCCCTCGAAACAAACACATCCTAAGAAAAAAAAAGCTTTCTAGCATGACATATGAGAAAAACTTGCTAGGTATCCGAACACACAATTTCTTGCTCATCTAGGCATAGGCAAGCCTTGCCAAAGGATTAAAATGTGCCCTTCTTGATAGCACAGACATCGAGGTTAGCATCAAAGCAACAAACACCCTATCTCTTGCTCCACTAGACAAAGCAAGATGTCACAAGAAAACTAAATGGCCCCATTGTTGCCTGGGCCCAGGCAGAACTGAAACCAAACATGCTACAGGCCAGGGTTTCAATAATCGAAAGAAACAACGATAGCACCTGTCAGCGAAAAGGTGATAACCGTGAAACTGCTCGAAAAACCGCACAAACGACAAAATTGAATTCATTTGAATCGAAAACAATTTTTTGGCTCGGTAACTGAGCGGTTTGGGCAGTAAACCCCACGGTTTTTGCGGTTTACCGACCCAAGGCAATGGAAAACCGGTTTCAATTGAAAAAATAGAAAAGAAAAAGTCAAAAAAAGTTGGCATGATCTTGCATATTTTTTTACACAACTGCAACTCACATATTAAGCACGTATAATCCGTATAACATTCATGAAAAGAATGCATATAGAATCCATACTACATGAGTTGAAATAAATTGTGCATTACAACATACAATTTTACAATATATCAAATGGAGTAAAGAAAGATGGAGATTAAAAGGGAAAAATAGAAACATAAAAAAAGAAAAGGTTTGAATTTTTGGCATGAAGAATGCATATTATTTGCAACAATATAGTAACTCACATATGCAGAACATATAGTCCATACAACATCAATGAAAACTCACAATGCATACATAATCCATATAACATAAGTTCTAGCCTTGAAAAAATAAATTATTCATTACAACACTTAGTTTGAAATAAATAATTGTATAAGATTGAAGATAAAGTCGATTTTCCTTTTTTTATATATACTTTTTCTTTGATTTTATATTACTCAATTTTTTCACCACTCAAACTCATGAATTTTCTTCAAATTCTTTCACCAAAATTCATCATGTATCATCTAGTTTTTTTTTTTGCAATTTGTGTATTATATTATTTCAAAATTTTAAAAATTCAACTTTAAACCGATCGAAAACCAACCGACCGAGGAAACTATCTTGTAATTTGATGTTTGGTTTTTAAAAGGGACACTTGTGTTTCTAACCCTGATTTCAATCTCAATTGTGATTTTACCCTCTGTTTTTCAACTTTATAATTTTACCCCTTCGATTTTAAAATGAACATGAAATTTACCCATACTAGGGGTAAATTCGCAATATTTTTATTATTACCCCTAGTAGTATGGGTAATTTTTCTTTCGTTTGAAATTACAGGGATAAAATCATAAAGTCAGAAAACGGAAGGTAAAATCACAATTGATCATCGGATCGAGGGTAAAAACACACCCTTTTTTAAACCATGCTACAGGCAGCTCACAAGCAAGCTCTACCCCAGGCGATTTCTCTCTCTCCCTCTCTCTCTCTCTCTGGGACTCTCTCCATCCAAACAAATGCGTCTGCAGCACTCATTCCAGGAATTTGATGCATCCAGGCCCCATTCGTTTCCTTTCCTCTAAAATTTAGCACTGTCACATCAAAGAGAATCTTACTATTTATGAATATTTCAATCAATTTAATGACAAAACCCTTTTGACAGATTGATGCTAATTTTCGAGATGAATCTAAAGAGGTTAATTAATCTATGTTTTGCTAAAGTGGTGCTACAATAACCGTCTTCTAATCATGACTTAATTAACCTTATTAGATTCGTCTCGTAAATTAGTCTAGGGACCTGTAATTTATTTTATAATTAAACTTTATTTAGTACTTCTAAATAGTAAGATTCTTTTGACGTGACAGCTATAAAATTTAATTTAGACCCAGAAAACGAACACACCCCAGCACCGCAAATGCCAAGAGGAAAAATCCACATGCCGACGCCCACAAATTTCACAGCGGACAGCGGATTCGGAGGCTTTATTCACGAGCTGACGACGAGTGCAGGCCGGACGGGGGTCTGGGCCGACATTGATCACCAGTACGATCTGCCGCGTGCATGCGGAGCAAGACGCACTGCCACCCGGTTCATTGCGATCTCAGACGGGCACATGGTGTGTGTCCCGGTGCGTCCCACACGCAGTTGACGCGACTCCATCTTCACTAGTGTGGAGAAATTTGCTATTTTGTCCATACGTTCGAGCGGCTTCGACGGAATGCCCATCCTATATTGGGCTTCGGTAAAATACTCACGATTTCGTTGACGCACCGGTGCAATGTCCAGATCAGCTGTAAGAGTTTATTTTCTTTTCTTTTTTGATTTAAAGCCACTGGAAAAGACCAAACTACTCCTGTATGTACATGAATCGGTTTCTCTCTTTTTAACTTATTTTCCACTGTCAGTTGCTGGTAATTCAAAAAAAAATCAAAAATTATTTTCCACATCATCACCAATTGACGGATCCACATAAGGTAAAAAGACTTGCAAAAAATCAGTGCGAGCTCAGACGGGCACATGGGGTGTGTCCCGGTGCGTCCCACACGCAGTTGACGCGACTCCATCTTCACTAGCTGAACAGGTGCATATATAGCTTGCCCAAGGCAAGAAGGTGCCTGCTTGCTTGCTCATTCGCTGCTATCTGCTGCTCAGCTCGTCGGCCACAGCTCGCCCTCCACCGGACCTCGAGCGCTCTCAGCAGTTGCAATCAGCTCTTGTCCTGCCCTTCCCGTGTTGCTTCCCATGTTGCTTGCCTGCTGGAAGAAACAAACTTAAGGAATCGGGTCTCTGCTTCGTTTTCCTTGGGTGAGTATATGGATTGCAAGAAACTTGTACACTTGTAACAACAACATCCTTTCTTTTCCCATGCCTTTCCCCTTCGTTTTCAACAACAGTTTCTGTGTGTCAGTATGGATGGCAAGATTTGTTCACGGCTAACTTCCTCTTTCTGGATGCAGCAATCTCAAAGGACTATCTGGTCAGCTCTCGCAGCCTGCTTGCTCGCTCGCCATCTGCTCAGCTCGTCGACCACACAGCTCGCCCTCCACCGGATCTCAGCAGTTGCTCCAGAAGGCGCCCTCTTGCCCTGCCCTTCCTGTGTTGCTTGCCCGTTGGAAGAAACATGGGATATTTTGGGTAGGCGCCAGAGACAGCAGCAGCGCTTGTACTTAATTAGCGCACAACAAACATCAGGAATCGGGTCTCTGTTTCGTTTTCCTTGGGTGAGTATGGATTGCAAGAAACTTTAACAGCGCTAGTACACTTGTAACAACATCGTTTCTTTTCCCATGTGTTTCGCTGTGTTTTCTAGAGTTTTCTTGTCCAAAATAATTACCACTATTTTTTCACAACTAATGATCATTAGTTGGATCCAAGGGTGTAGATTTAATTTTAAAAATTAACAAGTAATGGCTATTATTAGGTGTAATACTAGCCTATCAACCCGTGCAACCGCACGGGGCTAGTGGTTTCATTACATATATACTTTTAGTTGAAATCTAGGTTGTTATTAGTAGAGCGGGAGATTTAATTCGGTTCTCTGCTCATATGAAATGGACAAAAGGCATGTGAAAAGTTAAGCTGGAACATGTTGTTTTGACATACAGTCTAAAAAATACATGTGCCTGATAAGAAACCGACAGTTCAGGTTTCTTATACTTCAATCTACAACACGATGTGATTCTTATTAAAGTTTTGAATTTGTGATACTTATTACTCTATAGAAATATTTCAACTTTTTGGTAAAGTTTTTACACATTCAAAATCAAATATCCTGAATTATTTTATTAGATGCTACAAAATAATTAAATTACTTCCAGGTCTGATATTCAATCACTACTTGAAAATAAATAGGCTATTGTTTTAATATGTCAAAGGAGGGACATCAATTAAAGCATCTCACTAAGAGGTAGTACTGCATATGATGGCATAGGGAATGTAAATTTTAGTTTCTTGTTCTATTGAAACATTGTAGACACGCCAAAGCTATTTGCGGTTGGAAGGCTCCCTGGTAGGAATGTAGAAAAATATTGGTCTTAAATCGGTAGTTACCTTTCTATGAAAATTAATCTTCCAACAATGAACTTGATCACCTTGTCTTGTATTTTGAAATATGTAACTGTTTTCCTTTCAAAATGACGTGCCTGTGACCTGTCCTCTTCATGAAGTGATTTCCTCCTTTAAAATACATACAAAGTAATCCTTTTGAGCTTAGCTGAGAATACCTTCTTTATTCTCTTTCTGCTCCCGGTTATATATTCTTAATACCAAATGGTTCCGACAAATTGTTTGCTACAATTACTCATATCTCTGCTCTACATGTATGATATGTTCTTGTTTCAGATCTTGATGCAGAATAACATATGTGAAGCTTCGTATCAATCTTCACTACTGATGACAAATCCATTTGAATATTTCAGATTAAGTGGTAAAACTGGCTATGAAAAAAATATTAACTATTAGCTTTCCCAGCAACATTAAAAAATAATCTAGGCGGAGTAGACTTCTGTGTGTTGTGTGCAAGGAAAACCTTTCACATCTATAGCACCATCATAGCTGGGGCAACACGAATTCGTAAAATCAGAAACATCTGATGTTATCCAGTTCCCAATTAATTAACAAATCTTAATGCATCTACCTTGGGTGACAGTCCGAGCTCGGTTCTCTCATTCTTTTTCACTCTACATCAGCCACTTCTTTCTTTCTACATCTGCCTGCTCATGAACAACATCTAAGGATTAGCAGAGCAAATTAGGAACATGAAGGCGTAAGACAGAGAGTAACCTATGTATGTGTGTCACCCTGCGGCCAACTGCGTGGACTTCATTTGGACCTAATGGATCCGGCCATGAATAGTGGCCACATCTCTTGATGTTGCATATTGGAGTCATGGGTACGCCACTGATTTTCCACTGCCGATTGAACTCGCCAATCATCTAATCGCGAAGCTAGCACTTTCAAGCTTCCAATAGAGATAAGAGATGTATGGAGAGGAAAGAATAGATTGGAAAAAATAGGGAAGAAGGAGATCATGGGTGATTATAGTCGTCTGGGTCAATGAATAAAATAGAATAGAAAGGCAGAGATCGTGGGTGAGGAGAATTATTCTGAAAAAAAGGCATTAAATCGATGGGGACTTCTTCACGGGAGCATATATGGAGTAAATATATTTTTTATGAAATATGGGAAAATATTATTATCCGTAGATCTTAAGATTAAAGGCCAGATGTTTTGCTTTTTTTGAAAATTTCTAGGATTTTCTTCCGATTAATGTGGAGGCCTCAAAAGGAGCCTCCAATTAGTAAATATAAGATTGTCAAGAATAATATATTTATAATAACTAAAATTTGTCATCATTAATAAGTTAGTAAATTTTTGTACAAATATATTATATTATGTTTATAGTATATTAATCACCATTACTAGTAAGTTAATTAATTCATAGTGCAATTAGAGATAATTCATAAATAAAAGGTATTAATTTTCAGTGCAATATTACTGAACTACTCCCTAACGTACTAATGGTCATTAGTTGAGAAAAAATAATGGTCATTATTTTGGACCAGAAAACTCTTATATATATATATATATATATATATATATATATATATATATATATATAATCGTGCATTTCCCCTTCGTTTTCAACAACAGTATGGATGGCAAGATTTGTTAACCGCTAAATATTGTTTCTGGATGCAGCAATCTCAAAGAACTAGGGGGCTTGGGTCTTTCAACCTGCAGCTGTGCCCTGCTTGCTCGCAATCAGCTCTGCCCGGACTCATCGAGCGCATAGTTAGTAACATGGGATCTTTGGGCTAGCCGCTGGAGTTTGCACCGATTGTGTTCACAAGAAAGACTACTTCGGCGAGCAAATAATTCTTCTCACGTCCCTTCTGTACTGGTGCGTGCACTTGAGATATGTTCTCCCTCTGACGACAGCTGCATCTTGTATTGGTAGTGACATTTTGCTTACTGTTCCTTCTCTGTACGCAGCAAACTCGGAGCTATTCCGGTGGTGCCAACGTGCGGCGAGAGTATGGCTAGCGCCGTGCTCAGTGCAGCCTTTTCGGTGCTGGGCAAGGCGCTAGCTCCTCTCACGGACACCGTGTTGGAGGCCTGGGCGGCCAGCAAGGATCTTGGACAAAATGTGGAGGACCTCAAGACGGAGCTGCGGCTTGTGAAGGCCACACTTGAGCCTTACATCGGCAGGAAAATACAGTACAAGGAGCAAGAGTCGCTATTCCTAGGAACTGAAAGGCCTCGGCTATGATGCCGAGGACATGCTGGATGAGCTGGAGTACTTCCGCATCCAGGACAACATCCGAGGAACTTGCAAGGCTGCAGATGAGCTAGCCAACGGTTGCGCCCGCAACCTTGTCCTTAATGCCGGCCACACTGCCAAAGTTGTGGGCAAACAACTGCTCTGTTGTTTGCCTGCATCGTCCTCGTCTGCTGCTGCTACTGGTGCCAGGCGGAGGGCACGCAACGCCAACTCCTCAGCACAGCACGTCAACCAATCTAACGGAGAGGCCACCGGATGCGTGCGTAAGCTTGTTTATGGAGCTGGCAGCACCATCCGTACTATCGGTAAAAGCCTCCCTTGCTCATCCCAGTTGCCACCTGTTCTTGATGATGATGAGGATCACCCTGAAGTGTTGATTCCGTATTTGGTGTTTCATCGGGTGGATGCCTCAAAGAAAATGAGTGATATTGTAAAGGAAATGAAATCCATGCGTACACAGATTTCAAAGATTCTTAGTTCACTGGGCCCAAGCCTAAGAACTACCCCAGAAATTGGCCATAATCGCACCAGCACCATACCTCAGAGTACAGAACCAAAGTTGTATGGGAGAGACCTCGTCATGAATAGCATCATACATGATATCACCAATGGTAAATATTCCGATAAGGATGATCTGACCGTTCTTCCGATTTTTGGTCAACCGGGCATAGGAAAGACTACTCTTACACAATTCATATATAAGAACCAAGAAGTGAAAAGACGTTTCGATGTGAAGGTTTGGAAATGTGTGCCTGTCAACTTCAAGGTGGATAAGCTGCTAGAAGATATTATGGAATACATACCTACAGCTGAGCATGAGACACCAGGTACTAAACAAGATCTGATTGATCTGATTGGAGAAAGATTGAAATCTAAAAGGTTTTTGTTGGTATTGGATGATTTGTGGAAAAGTGACGAAGAAGAGTGGAAAAAGCTATTGCTGCCGTTCAGAAAATCTCAAGCAAAGGGTAACATCATTATAGTCACAACTCGGTTTCCAGCCCTGGCAGAAATAATTAAAACAACGAATCGGACAATAGAATTGGAAGGCTTGGAACAACAAGAGTTTGAGCAGTTATTCTTAGCATATATCTTTGGTGATCAGCAACCTAGTAAAGATCAGGTTCCCTTACTTAGAACTGGGAAAAGAATAATGGACAAACTAAAGGGCTCCCCTCTTGCAGCGAAAACGGTTGGTAGATTGCTGAGAAAGAAATTTGAAATATCTCACTGGACTGACGTCCTAGAAAGTAAAGAATGGGAGTCTGCAACGAGTGAGAATGACATTATGCCTGCACTGAAGCTTAGCTATGATTATCTTCCTTTTCATCTGCAACAATGTTTCTTGTATTGTGCTTTGTTCCCTAAAGGTTATAAGTTTTACAAACAAAATTTAATTGACTTTTGGATTGGGCTAGATGTTGTTTTACAGTCTGATCGTTGGGACAAAAGCATTGAAGATATAGGGCTGAGCTATTTGGATGATCTGGTTGGCCATGGATTTCTCAAAAAAGAAGAAGCAAACGAACATAGTTATTATCTTATCCATGACCTGCTCCATGATTTAGCATTGAGTGTTGCAGCATCTGAGTGCCTTGTCATAAATGAGGTAAATGAGAGGCCCTTAAAGATTCAGCAGCCATATGTTCGTCACTTGTGTATCCATATGGATGATGTAGATATTGGTGATTCTACAAGTTATGAAAGTGCTATAAGTGAGATACTAAAGGTGTTGAAGATTGAGCGTTTACAAACTTTGATGGTCTTTGGAAGAGTGGATGAACGCCACACTCGTTTTTTGGATGATTTGATAAGAAAGGCAATTGGTCTTCGTGTTCTTCACTTGTCAAAAATGAACTCTCCCATGGAATTTTCAACACTACCCCACCTGCGTTACCTAAGCCTAGAGAGCATTTATAGATACAGAAATTCATTTACCAAGCATGCTTTCTAGGTTTTACCATTTGAGGATTTTGGATTTAGAAAAATGGTGTGGAAGTCTCAACTTGCCAAGCGACATGAGCAACCTCAAAAAATTGGGCCATTTTCGTACCAAAGATGATGAAGATCACTCCAAAATATGTAATGTGGGAGAGCTACAATTCTTGCAAGAGTTAAAGAGGTTTCGAGTCAACAAAGAAAACAATGGGTTTAAACTAAAACAACTTGGAAGTATGAATGAGTTAAGAGAGCTTGGAATATATGACCTTGAGAGAATACATTCACAAGAAGATGCAATTGAAGCAGATATGTTGCGCAAAAAACACTTGCAAAAGTTGACATTAGACTGGAGCATTGAGTTGCCAAAAAACGAGCGTGATGTACAAGGACTAGTTCTTGAAAGACTTGAACCGCATAGAAATCTTCAGGAGCTGTGCATTAGAGGGCACGGAAGTCGTTCTTGTCCAACATGGCTATGCAGTAAGCTCTCTCTCGAATGTTCTAAAATCTTTGCATCTAGCTGGTGTAGAATGGGAAGATCTTCCCTCACTGGAAGATATGGAATTTCTTCATGAATTAGAACTGAACCGTATGCCCACACTCAAGGAATTTGGTCCACGCCATTTCGGCAATGTAACAGAGCAAAGCTTTTGCAGCTTAACAAGCCTGAAACTGATCTCCTTAAAAGGGTTGGAAAATTGGGTTATGGGGGGCTATTGTCATTTGCTCTCTCAACTGAAAGTGCTGATCATTAGAGGCTGTCCTAATCTCTCGGGCCTGCCTTTTGAGGACAGTACTCTCTACCTATCAAGGCAAGATGAAGAAAGGACAGTACATTTGTTTCCCAACCTACAAAAGTTTGAGATAATGAGCTGCCCAAAAGTTGTGTCGTTACCTCCAATACCCTGGACTCAGACTTTGTCTTTTATCAAGATAAAATTTTTGGGGTCACCGGTACTCGAGAGTTTGTTATACGTAAAATCACGCTCTCGTGTAAGCTTGGACATTGAGGGAAAAGATGATCTGCACAACCTAGATGAGTTATTGGTATTTAGCAATTTGACAAATTTGCAGAAGTTAACCTTGTTTAATTGCCCAGCTCTAGAGTCGAGGCAGTTTCAAATGTTAACATCACTCGACTATTTCTTGGTTCAGGATTCAGATCACTTGTTTGCGTTGTCCGGAAATGAGGACGAAGTTGAGTGGCAAATTCCAGTTGAGGAGATGGAAGTCTATTATAGCCTTGACACTGGGAAGGAACTGTCACATTTCCTCCCTCATCTCCCAAAGCTCTCTAAACTAACCATATGGAACTGGAAGAAGATAACACAGATGGGTGCGGCAGTGGTGCAGCAACAGCCGACAACGCATGCATCACTGCTGTCAGCTTCATCTCACCAGCAGCAAATAGCAGAGGTGGTGCAAGAAATAGAGAAGGTAGACGATGGGCTGCTTCTCTTCCCAGCCCATCTGTCTGATTCGCTACGGGAGTTGTCCATTCGGGATTGTCCAGAGGTGAGCCTGGTGGTATCTTCTCCTTTTCTTCCCAACTTACAAAAGTTTCAGATAAAGAGCTGCCCAAAAGTTGTGTCGTTACCTCCAATACCCTGGACTCAGACTTTGTCTTTTATCGAGATAAAATTTTTGGGGTCACCGGTACTCGAGAGTTTGTTATACGTAAAATCACGCTCTCGTGTAAGCTTGGACATTGAGGGAAAAGATGATCTGCACAACCTAGATGAGTTATTGGTATTTAGCAATTTGACAAATTTGCAGAAGTTAACCTTGTTTAATTGCCCAGCTCTAGAGTCGAGGCAGTTTCAAATGTTAACATCACTCAACTATTTCGCGGTTCAGGATTCAGATCACTTGTTTGCGTTGTCAGGAAATGATGACGAAGTTGAGTGGCAAATTCCAGTTGAGAAGATGAAAGTCAATGATAGCCTTGTCACTGGGAAGGAACTGTCACATTTCCTCCCTCATCTCCCAAAGCTCTCTGAACTAACCATATCGAAATGCAAGAAGATAACACAGATGGGTGTGCCACTAGTGCAGCAACAGCCGACAACGCATGTACCAGTGCTGTCAGCTTCATCTCACCAGCAGCAGATAGCAGAGGTGGTGCAAGAAATAGAGAAGGTAGACGATGGGCTGCTTCTCTTCCCAGCCCATCTGTCTGATTCGCTACGGGAGTTGACCATTTGGTATTGTCCAGAGTTGAGCCTGGTGGTATCTTCTCCTTTTCTTCCTAACAGCTCCAGAGCAGGACGAGGTGGGGAAGGACGAGGGCTCCAAGCCCTGCGCTCCCTCCAACGATTGCGGGTCTTTGGTTGCCCCAAGTTTCTCACCGCCTACAACAAGGTCACATCCTGTTTCCCTTTCCCATCCTCCCTGACAAACCTCGAGCTCGCGGGAACAGAGGGTATGGAGACGCTGCAACCCCTTGAAAACCTCACCTCTCTCACTCGATTAGGTCTATATTCGTGTGGAAATGATTTCAGATCCGATGCCCTATGGCCTCTCATTACCCGGGGTCAACTCAAGAAATTAGTGGTCGCAAGCAGCCCGAGCTTCTTCGCTGGTTTTGACCCCACACAGGGTCTGAAGGATGAAGATCAAGTGCAACTTCTTCACCGTTCATCCAAACTGCAGAAACTCGAGACGGATGACGCCGCAGGATTCCTTGTCAAGTCCATCTGCAGGATCCTCTCTTACTCCCTCACCGGATTAGAACTTGCTGGGAACGAGGAGGTGTTGCGCTTCACGGAGGAGCAAGAGGAGGCCCTTCAGCTCCTCACATCCCTCAAGTATCTCACTTTTGATATGTTGCCGAAGCTGCAGTGCCTCCCAGCAGGGCTACATACACTCCCCAAGCTTGAGACGTTAACGATTATCGAATGTGAACTTGTCGTCTCACTCCCAAGAGGCGGTCTCCCCAGTTCACTTCGGAACTTAACTCTTAGGGACTGCGGCGATGAGCTAATACAGCAGTGCACAAGTTACATCGACGACCATCCCGAAATCGACCTAGAAGTTTGCAAGGTAACAAATGCTGCTCCTACTCATCCCCAACACTCATCACTACATTGCTCTTCCTTAATATCACAAGCGTCAAGTCATGCCTTTGATGTTCGATTTACCTCGTTTCTGCATAATCTGAACATTGTTTGTTCTGATCTGCCGGTTTGCAGTGGCCGTGGTGATTTCAGAGACGGCTTTCATTGAGGCGATGCTGTGCATGCTCAGAAAGCACTGGTTTGGGTCATTTTCTACTAATGCATCTGTATTTATGTAGTCAATTAGCCAACAAAAGAGGAGGTAATCTATGTCATCAAAATACTTTTACTCCATATGCATGTTAATTCGTCATGTTGTGTAGTCCAATAAATGCCTCAAGGAAAAGGAGTGAAGAAGCATTATATTACACCAATGTGGGCTTGTTGTTTTCACTAAGTGAATTCCATGCATGTGTAATGCATCGAGATTGCATTGTGTGGACGAGAATCTAGATAACTCATTTATGTTGAATTTCTTGGTTATTCATGCTTGTATCTCTTGATTACTTCAAATGATATGGTTGAAAGCAATTTATATATTGGCTGGAAAATGTCACAAGAGAAGCGTGCATGGCGAAGGGCCAATTAATGAACAACATCAATTTATCGACCGCCAGCGTCAGGTATGCCCTGCTGTATTTGGAAGTTGAAACTACGTTTTCGGGACCTTTATCCCAACGAGCTTTCGCTGGGAGAACACAAGCTTTGGATTGAAACCATATAAGCACAACGACAGACGTTAGGAGTTCACCGCTGGGCGCTGGACCAGTACATATGTTGCGACGGTTGGTCGGAGGATCAACACGTCGTCGGCCATGTGCTGCCGCTACAGCCGAGAGAGACTGTGTGTTGCATGTCACGTACACAAAGTTAGAGAGGCATCAGCGCCGCCGCCAATAATGCCGATGCCTGACCGATCGAGCCATGGACCTTGCCTGACGCGCGCGCTGCCTGCTGCCCCGATCGATCATCCGGCCGGCCGGATCGACTTCCATCTGCCTTTGTGTTGGCTTGCTGGGCTTGGAACTGCATTGCGCCTCTGCCTATGCCTTGCTGCCCCCAATGATAGATGCTCCTCCTAGCGCCAACTGAATAGCATCCAGCTGAATACTGCAAGTACTGCCGGTACACGCACACTAATCAATCCCCGTAGAGGCGCCGCGGCACCACTCGCCCGTGCCATTGCCCTTGCCGACGTCGCCACCGCGGAAACAGCACGACGCGATCATCCTGCACCAGGCTGCGGCGCAAAATCTCCTGCCGCCACCGCTGACTCCGGCACTACCGGGCCGGGAGCGTCGCCGGACACAAAGTTCTGCTACTACAACAACTACAACTACAACATGGCTCCACGCGCAAGCGCCGAGACAGGCCCGGGCGCCCGGCCCACCCGCGCCGCTGCCCTTGCCGCCGCCGTCATCATCGACGACACGACCAGCAACACATCACTCTCTAAGAGCATCTCCAACAATCCCCCTAAAATGCTCCCTAATTCTAAATTTTAGGAGTTTGAATAAAAACCAACTCCAGCAGACCTCCTATATAAGCTCCTAAGCTAGCTACCCTCCTAAATCCCCCTCCAACCCCCTAGAAATAGGATCCTCCCATCCTTCCCCTCTAAACTCCAGCTAGCGTGGGTCCCACGGATTTTCTTTTATTTTTCCTTTTCTCTTTTCCTCTCTCCTCTCTCCTCTCTTCTCTCTGTCGTCTTCTCTTTCTCTCTACTCGAAAGCGGCCAAGACCCGACGCACGCCGCCACGCCCACGCCCGCCGCCTTTCCTCGTCCGGCACGCTATCGTCGCCGCCACCACCGCCTCCTCCCTCGCGGTCAATGCGTGCCGCCCCTCGCATCACTCCTCGACGGCCGCACCCCGCCTCCTCCTGGCCGGAGTAGGAGCGGCGGGCCGAAGTACATGTGGGGTGGCCGGATCCGGCCATGGCACGGGCGGATCCCGGCCGTGCTTGGCGGGCGCGGCACGGCCGGCGCTCGGCGGCCGCCGCTCCTCCCTTTGGCCGAGCCGCCGCCGCGGCGCGAGATCTCTCTCATAAATCCATCGCCGCGAAGCGAGAACCCGAGCTGTTTCGTAGGTCCGTGTCGGTCGTGGCGGCCCGAGAGAAGCCGTCGGCGGGGTGGCCGCGACATTGATGCCTTGTTGGTGCTATTCGCGCTGCGTTGGTGTTGGGGAGGAAGAACATCGATTGGAGGGCGACGTGTGGGACCCACGAGTATAGGAGCTCAAGAGAAAAATTGCTGCTTGGAGTTGAAACTAATTTTAGACCTCCTAAAACTGTGGGGTCCACTCCGAAAATGCAAATTAGGGATCTGATTTCGGAGGTATTGCTTGGAGATGCTCTAACGTGCCCTGCGGGTGTCCGGAGCGGCGGCGGGCAACTTCGGGCTCGACGGCTGCAACACGGCACCCTCTAACGTGCCTGCGGGTGTCCTGGGCTCGACGGGGGGGGGTGTCCGGAGGTTTTTATTCTTTCAACTAAAAGCAAAGTTTTTTTAGCGGACTTTTCCGATCTAAAATAATGACCATTAGTTTTCACAAATAATGGTCATTAGTAGATCCAACGATGTAGATTTATGTAACAACCCTAAATACTAAGCATGCATTTCATGTCATTCATAAGCATGTACTCATATGCATTTGGAAAATATTTAATTTTTGTTAAGAAGTGCACGAGAAAATAATAAAGTTAACCTAAGTTAAATTAAAATCTTAAAAGAAGTAATTAAATAAAAGCAAATTATAGTGTTCAACATTTTCTATTGTTTAAACACAAAAGTAAATAATTTCTGAAGCTGCTACCAATTTATGTTATTTTGTAAAAATGTCTACAAGAAATGAAGAAAGTTATCTTTTTAATTTAAACCCGAATTTTTAATCTGAAGAATATTTGGAATTTGTACCTGGACCTAAAAAGAAAAGTGCTTAAAATACTTTCAAATACCTCCCTGAATTTTCGCGGAATTTTTCGAGTGCCGGAAGTATGCTTTTTAATTAGTCAAAAGTTCGAGGGTGTTTATGTAAAACTGCCGCAGCCCCCAATTTCTTTTTCTTCTTCTCTGTTCGAACCGTCTCTCTCCACCACCGCCTCGCCACCGCCTTCCTCCACGCCGCGCTGGCAGGCACGGCCGCGCGCCTCGCCCTCCAAGAGCCACGCAGGAGCTCCCCGCACCGCCTCATTCTCTGCTCGTTGGGGATAAAAGCCAGGGCCAAACTCGAACTTCCTTTTCTTCTTCCCTGGCTCGCACCGAACACCACCGCCGCGCCCTCCTGGTTCCCCACCTCCGGCCGCTTCCCAACCCAGCCACTACCACCTAAGGATTCGCAGGCAACTTCTACGTCCTTTTGTGCCGCCGGCTCGCACCAAGGCCCTGTCGTCCGGGAGATCGAGGCCGTCTTCCCCGGGGAGCTAAACCGGGTAGCTCCGGCCGCGATCCCAAATTCCTTTCCCCACGGTGAGCATCCAGGCTTGATTCTTCTTCCATGTTGTGTGCGACGCTATCCTCTATCTCCTGGACTATGTGTTAGTTCCATTCTCGCGTCGCAGTGGCCGGAATCGGGTTTCTTCCCCAAGCGCGACCGCCGGTCCGCCACTGCTTCACGGCGCGCGCCATGGTCCAGCCACTCCTGACTTACAAAGACTGGATGCCGGTCTTCGTCGTGATCTTGTGAAGCTTTGGCAACAAGCCGTTCATCTTTTGGTCCACCACAGCGAGCACACGCCGCCGCCGAACATCCCTTCCGACCGCCCCTCGCCGCCGGTACATCTCCGGTCATCTTCCGGTGCCGGTGACCCCACCCACGAAATCCTCATGTCGAGCTGGCCCTATGGTTGGATTTCCGTCGCGGATGGCCGCCGGCTGGTCCGCTCCGGCGAAGCGCCGGCGCCGTCTCCGGCCACCACGGCCATGGCCGTGGTGTTCCTGGAGTTGGGCCGCGTGCGGGCCTGCTGGGCCGAATTGGGCCGCTGGGCCACCAAGGCGCCAGCTGGGCCTGGCCTTTCGGCCCATTGGTCCATTATTCATTTTTACGAATTTGTTTATTTTCAGTTTCCTTTCCAACTTCAAATATTCGTAGAAAATTCCACAAAAATCAGAAAAATGTCAAACAAAGTTCTTTGGATTCATAAAATTATTCTCTATTTATTTATGAATTCAAATACCTATTTTGAGAAATTATAATTTCGTAGTTTAAATTAATTACCTTTCTTTAATTAAGAAAACCCAGTATTTTATGCTAATTATTAATTGTTTTTGAAAAATAAATTTCTTTAAAAATTAGAGATACTGCAGACGAAAGTGTTTGTGAAACCTGTTTTCTAAAATTCAACTTAAACACCGTCATTTCATGTGATCCCAAATTAATAGCTTAAGCGGTATCACATGTCGTTAAGCACTTATTTTTTTGTTGTTTAAAAACATGATTAATTGTTAATTACTAATTGCATAGTAATGAACTTAAGTAATGATTAATGGCTAATTAACGACCCTGGTTAATTAAATCTTTGCACATCACCTCATGTACATTCATGCATGCATGATTGTGATTCGCGACGTATTGTTGGTCGACCTAGGTCCCGGCGTGATCGAGGTTCCGTCCGAGGTCGAGAAAGGAGACGGAAGCTTCGAAGTCGACCAGCACGCCAAGGAAGCTAACCCCGACTCGAATCAAGGCAAGCCCCGGTGCATCCCACCTATGTTTTTAAAGTCTTTTCTTTTATCACGAGTAATTGTGTCGTGATTGTGCATTAGGTTTCGGGAATTGCTTGACACCCTAGATGCATGAGTAGAATTCCTATGTTACCTGTTATCCATGTTGGTTTTGTGTCTCGATAGATGCTACGCTTAATTCACGGGGCTACGGTAGAAGTCGAGTGGTGCTCGAGCACACTCGCGAGCTGGTACTGGTCCGATCTTAAAGCATGGAGGCTTTAAGTTGATTGATGTCTTTTAAGTGAAGTTGAAGATGAAAATGAAATGGAGACCGGACGGGCCCTGTAGGAGAAAGGGCAAAGACGAGGTCTTGCAAGGTGGTAGCCCCGTCCGTGTCGGTCAAGGACCGTACCGTTGTTGGCCCCTGCTGAGCAAGTATTTGAACGTACCGATTTACATACTCGGTGTTTATGGGGCCGGGAAGCCGATGTAACCTAATTGCCACGACGGTTGGACGTAGCCCATCCCCTAATTGGCTGGAGAATGAGGTGAGGCCTCATGTCTCAACGGGAGAGGAATGGGTGGTCGCTCACGGATAACGTCGAGGACGGGTATCGCGTGGGGTCCCCGGGTTCTCGGGCGGATGGGAGACTAACCCGACCACTCGCCGAGAATTAGCGTGAAAGGTTGTCGTATGCGACCAAAGGGGTGCGTATACGTCGTGTAAACGGGTTTTCCCAGCTGGTGAAATCGATTCGAATCGCTGTCCCTCGCGAGTAATGAGTACCGCTTGTTCACCGTGTCACATCGTAGTTAATCAAGTGGAAGATGAAGGAAGAGGAATGAAAGAGTTGTTGTTTGGAACTAATCTTTTCCTGCAACTTGATTGCAATAGTGATAGTCTCGCAAACCTAGAGGTTAATGAACTTAACGTGAGCTAAAATATCGAAAGTAAGGACTCAACCTTTAATGCTGTTTTCGCAAAGGAGTAAACCCCACGACCGAAAGCCTTTGCATACTAGGCGTCGGCCTTAGCGTGCCATGTTGACGGGTCGGTCTTGCTTGAGTATTAGAATACTCAAGGTTTGTTCGTTATCTTTCGGGGAATGAGTCGTGCGATCACGACTTGTACGAGTAGTTCCTGGAAGTGGAGTGTCACGAGTGTGGTTCCCACCAATGGGAACGGTTTCCGACGTCGTGAAGAGGAAGGACCGTGATGTACGAAGGGCTCGAGTGCATCACGTTGACCGTCTACTAGTGTTTTGTTGTATAAAGTATCGGTTTCCGCTGCAATACTCGTAGGTTGTTAAACTTCAATAAGATTTATTATTCCGCTGCATCAATGTTTGTATTTCGAAAACCTGGTTGTATTATACCATGATGTATATATGCTGGCTTGTATGAGATGATACACTCGTTGTAACTCGCTTCGTCGAGTGTCCCTCTGTTCCGATTCCCGGGTGTCCCGGAGGGATGTCACAGATGGTATCGGAGCGGTTCGGAGGCAACAAGTACATCATTACAAGCTTGTTTTCAAAACTTAACACGTCTAGTACGTTTAGAATACGAGAGAGTACGGAGCCCTATAAGGATGTAGAATAGTTAGACTTTTTACTAACTGTTCGACGTTCGGGTTTTGGGAAAGTGCTAACTATTCGTTATAGTTTTATATACTATAGTACGTCTAGTTAGTCTACCGAGCATGCATCATGTCATATTGAGTGCTATAATATGAGGTTTTGGGAATTAGACCAAGTTAGTATCGTAGAGTAGAAGTAGTTTCCTAGGGTTGGTACAAGAAGAAGTTTATGCGAGTGAAATGGAAGGCAAGTAGAACTCTCCTACCGAGGCAATGGAATGGGTAATTTCAAGATCTTCATCTACGGATGATTAAAGACGATCGGAGAAAAGGATAATCATCTGTAGTTGTCAAGGAGCCTATGAGAGCTATGGATCTAGTAGAACAAATTGAAGAATGCTCGTACGAAGGTGTACTACAAGTAAATTTGGGGTTGGAATGAGAGATAGTGCACCTCTTCTCTATACACTCGCTTGTGCTTTGGAACTTCAACGTGTTGTATCGTTGGTATCCTTATATCCCAATTATGGATCGGTGATACTAATACCAAGTTTATAGCGAGAATGGAACAAACTGGAAGAGGAAACCATCCTGAAAGCTCCCGAGCAAGATGTTCGAGAGTCGGCATCAACTCCACCTACCCTGGCACAAGCTATTGCCACTATATTGGAGTCTCGTGAAGAGCAACGGGAACTTCTGCAGCAGCTTGTTCAGAATACGGCCCCACGAGCCGGTGGTCAAGATCAGCATGCTCCACCGGTTCACGTTACATATTCGGATTTCCTGGCTACTGGTCCACCAAATTTTTCGGATGAGGGAGATCCTCCGGAAGCAGATCATTGGTTACGTACTATCGAGTCGAAGCTGGAGCTCCTACCATGCACGAGTTTCGGAAGACTATGTTTGCCGCTCGGCAACTAGAAGGATTTGCTTGGAGCGTGGTGGGCTAATTACAAGGCCATGATTCCCGAAGGTTACCAAGTACTATGGCAAGAGTTCACAAAGGCTTTTCGTGAACATCATATTTACGAGGGTATCCTGAACCAAAAGCGTAAGGAGTTTCTAGCGCTGAAGCAAGGCGATATGACCGTACACTCCTATTCAAAGTTGTTCAACCGTCTGGCTCAATATGCTCCTCGGAATGTGGACACCGACGCCAAGAAGAAGGAATGTTTCAAGCAAGGACTTACTACCAAGTTACAATCCCGGCTTGTTTTGGACCGAGGAGTTAGTTTTAATGAGTTGGTAAGTGATGCTATACTCATGGAGGATGCTATTCGTGCTCATCAAGAAGAGAAGGCTAAGAAGAGAGCAGCCAATGAACAAGGAAGTAAGGTGCCCTCCAAGTATCGTCTAGTCCACACGTCCGCAGCGAGATCGGAGGTTCGAGCCTCGGCCATCATATCCCATTTCTTACCGGCCATCTCGGCATCGACAACGGGTATTTCCCTGTTCGGCGGTCCAACAATCGGATCTATCGAGTATACACCTCTCATCCCAAACTCCACTATCCGTTGACCATCTATGCTATAACAATGATTGTCATGGACAAGTGGCTCAAGATTGTGTCGCACCAACAGAGCAGAAATTGTCAACACGCCCTCAAAGAAAAGCGGTTGGTCGACGGAAGAATGCATTTAAATATGGTAAGATGAAGACTGGTCGTGTCAACTTCACCACCGCCGAAGAGATTCCGAAAGGGTCACAAGTCATGGCTGGGTTGTTCACTATCAACCATCATGATGCCATTATTTTATTTGACTCGGGAGCAACCCACAACTTCATCGATAAAGGATATGTCCAGAGGTATAATCTACCATCATGCAAGATGACTTACCCACATCTCATCTCATCGCACTGGAGGTAATATACTTGCCGATCAAAGTACTACAGAGCTACCATTGAAATTGGGTCGTAAGGAATATCCCACCTCCTTTATAGTCTTAAATGGACAAGGATTGGATGCGATTCTTGGCATGAGATGGATGAAGTATCATAAGGCGGTGTTGGATATAGATGCTTTTGCAGTTCACCTGAATTCTCCTCTTCACGGACGAGATTGCTTTCAGTTGACTTCTTCCCAAACTATTCCTCCAATGATTTATAAGACTACTGGTAAAAGTTTGGAAGACATTCCGATAGTCCGTGATTACCCCGATGTTTTTCCGGAAGACTTACCGGGTTTACCGCCGGATCGAGCGGTAGAGTTTAAGATAGAGCTACAGCACTGGAACAAGCACCAATATCAAGGAGACCGTATCGGATGCCGCCAAATGAGCTAGCGAGTTGAAGGTGCAATTAAAGGAATTATTGGACAAGGGATATATTCGTCCAAGTTCATCACCCTGGGGATGCCCGACCTTGTTCGTGAAAAAGAAAGACAAAACATTAAGGCTATGTGTGGATTATAGACCTTTGAATGCCGTTACCATCAAGAACAAGTACCCTCTTCCGAGGATTGATATCTTGTTTGATCAACCGATAGGAGCCAAGATCTTCTCTAAGATAGATCTTCGTTCCGGATATCACCGGATTAAGATAAGAACCGAAGACATACCAAAGACCGCATTCTCCACAAGGTACGGACTATACGAGTACCTGGTGATGTCATTTGGATTGACTAATGCACCAGCACACTTCATGTATCTCATGAATTCCGTGTTCATGCCGGAGCTAGACAAGTTTGTCGTGGTATTCATTGACGACATTTTGATCTACTCCAAGTCGGAAGAGGAACATGCCAATCACTTAAGAGTTGTGTTGCAACGACTAAGGGATCACCAGCTATATGCCAAGTTTAGCAAGTGTGAGTTTTGGCTGACGGAAGTACCATTCCTAGGTCATGTTATATCAATCGAAGGAGTGGCAGTTGATCCTGGCAAAGTTCAAGATGTATTGAATTGGAAATCACCGAAGTCTGTCTCCCGGATCGAAGTTTCTTGGGATTGGCTGGTTACTACAGAAGGTTTATTCCAAACTTCTCAAAGATCGCCAAGCCAATGACTAAGCTATTGGAGAAGGATAAGAAGTATGTATGGAGCAAAGAATGTGAAGAAGCTTTCCAAACGTTGAAGAAGTTGTTGACTACCGCTCCTGTACTTGCTCGACCAGATTTGACGAAGCCTTTTGATGTGTACTTGTGATGCATCGGGAACGGGACTTGGATGTGTTCTAATGCAGGAAGGTCGAGTGATCGCTTATGCCTCTCGACAACTCAGGCGTCATGAGGAACACTATCCCACACATGACCTGGAATTAGCAGCGATAGTTCTTGCATTGAAAGGCTGGAGACATTATCTCTTGGGTAATTTAGTACATCTATACACGGACCACAAGAGTCTCAAGTACATCTTTACTCAAGCGGATCTGAATATGCGCCAACGAAGATGGCTGGAGTTAATCAAAGATTATGAGCTGGAAATCCACTACCACCCCGGCAAGGCAAACGTGGTAGGCGATGCCTTAAGCCGCAAAGTTCATTGCAATAATCTCATGGCTCAACTCATGATTCAAGCATCTCCACCCGAAAGTGAGGAGCCAAATCTTCGGATCATTCCGTATGGAGCCTTGACCAATTTGGCTCTTATTCCTACCATTCGTGAAGCAGTGGTAGCAGCTCAACGAAGGATACTGGTATGGAACACATCGAAGACGACTCCGGAAGGGTGAAGTCAAGTGTTTCCAAATAGATGACGAAGGTGTTATCTGGTTCAAGAATAGGCTAGTAGTGCCTAAGAACTTGGAACTTCGCAAGAAGATAATGGATGAAGCCCATACGTCCAAGTATTCTATTCATCCTGGAACCAACAAGATGTATCAAGACTTGAAGAAGAAATTCTGGTGGACAAGAATGAAGCGCGAGATAGCAAGGTATGTCAACGAGTGTGATACATGTCGACGTGTCAAAGCAGAGCATTTGAAACAAGCGAGGTCCACTTCAACCTCCGAGTATACCTGAATGGAAATGGGAAGATATCAGCATGGACTTTATTGTTGGATTACCAATGACTCCACGGAAGCACGACTCTATCCGGGTCATAGTTGACGGATTGACCAAGTCGACTCACTTTATACCGGTACATACCAACTACAAGACCAAGCAATATGCAGATCTATATATTTCACGTATTCTATGTTTGCATGGAGTACCCAAGACCATCATCTCGGATCGAGGAGCTCAATTTGTCTCTAGATTTTGGGAGCAATTGCATGAGTCGTTAGGAACGAAGTTAATTCGAAGCTCGGCGTATCACCCCCAAACGGATGGACAAACAGAAAGAATCAATCAATATCTCGAGGATATGCTTCGAGCATGTGTTCTAACCTACGGTAAAGATTGGGAGAAATGTTTACCACTGGCAGAGTTCTCATACAACAACAGCTATCAAGAGAGTGCCGGAATGTCACCGTTTCAAGCTCTGTATGGACGTAGTTGTCGCACTCCTCTGAATTGGTCCGAAAGTGGAGAAAGAATAATCTTCGGACCCGACCTAGTAAAAGATGCGAGAGGAACAAGTACGTCTCATTCAACAGAACCTCAAGAGAGCTAAGTCTCGACGGATCGGCTATGCTCGATAAAAGACGTCGAAAGTTGGTATTCAAGGTTGGAGATCGAGTTTATCTTCGAGTATCTCCTACCAAAGGTGTTCAAAGGTTTGGAATCAAGGGCAAGTTAGCACCACGATACATCGGACCCTTTCCAATCCTAGAAAGATGTGGAGCTGTAGCATATCGTTTGGAGTTGCCAGCACACTTGTCGGGTATACACAACATATTCCATGTATCTCAGCTGAAGAAGTGTTTGAAACCACCGGTGGATATACCGACAGTTGAAGTGCAACGATTACAACCGGACTTGACATATGACGAACGTCCGGTCAAAGTTCTCGACACCAAGGATCGAGTGACTCGACATCGGACCATTAAGTTCTACAAGATTCAATGGAGTAATCACTCGGAAGCTGAAGCTACTTGGGAGCAAGAAGAATTTCTCCGATCCAACTACCCCGAGTTCTTTAGTACTATCGTCTAGTTGCTTTCATCGTGAATCTCGGGACGAGATTCCTGTAAGGGGAGGGCTGTAACAACCCTAAATACTAAGCATGCATTTCATGTCATTCATAAGCATGTACTCATATGCATTTGGAAAATATTTAATTTTTGTTAAGAAGTGCACATGAAAATAATAAAGTTAACCTAAGTTAAATTAAAATCTTAAAAGAAGTAATTAAATAAAAGCAAATTATAGTGTTCAACATTTTCTATTGTTTAAACACAAAAGTAAATAATTTCTGAAGCTGCTACCAATTTATGTTATTTTGTAAAAATGTCTACAAGAAATGAAGAAAGTTATCTTTTTAATTTAAACCCGAATTTTTAATCTGAAGAATATTTGGAATTTGTACCTGGACCTAAAAAGAAAAGTGCTTAAAATACTTTCAAATACCTCCCTGAATTTTCGCGGAATTTTTCGAGTGCCGGAAGTATGCTTTTTAATTAGTCAAAAGTTCGAGGGTGTTTATGTAAAACTGCCGCAGCCCCCAATTTCTTTTTCTTCTTCTCTGTTCGAACCGTCTCTCTCCACCACCGCCTCGCCACCGCCTTCCTCCACGCCGCGCTGGCAGGCACGGCCGCGCGCCTCGCCCTCCAAGAGCCACGCAGGAGCTCCCCGCACCGCCTCATTCTCTGCTCGTTGGGGATAAAAGCCAGGGCCAAACTCGAACTTCCTTTTCTTCTTCCCTGGCTCGCACCGAACACCACCGCCGCGCCCTCCTGGTTCCCCACCTCCGGCCGCTTCCCAACCCAGCCACTACCACCTAAGGATTCGCAGGCAACTTCTACGTCCTTTTGTGCCGCCGGCTCGCACCAAGGCCCTGTCGTCCGGGAGATCGAGGCCGTCTTCCCCGGGGAGCTAAACCGGGTAGCTCCGGCCGCGATCCCAAATTCCTTTCCCCACGGTGAGCATCCAGGCTTGATTCTTCTTCCATGTTGTGTGCGACGCTATCCTCTATCTCCTGGACTATGTGTTAGTTCCATTCTCGCGTCGCAGTGGCCGGAATCGGGTTTCTTCCCCAAGCGCGACCGCCGGTCCGCCACTGCTTCACGGCGCGCGCCATGGTCCAGCCACTCCTGACTTACAAAGACTGGATGCCGGTCTTCGTCGTGATCTTGTGAAGCTTTGGCAACAAGCCGTTCATCTTTTGGTCCACCACAGCGAGCACACGCCGCCGCCGAACATCCCTTCCGACCACCCCTCGCCGCCGGTACATCTCCGGTCATCTTCCGGTGCCGGTGACCCCACCCACGAAATCCTCATGTCGAGCTGGCCCTATGGTTGGATTTCCGTCGCGGATGGCCGCCGGCTGGTCCGCTCCGGCGAAGCGCCGGCGCCGTCTCCGGCCACCACGGCCATGGCCGTGGTGTTCCTGGAGTTGGGCCGCGTGCGGGCCTGCTGGGCCGAATTGGGCCGCTGGGCCACCAAGGCGCCAGCTGGGCCTGGCCTTTCGGCCCATTGGTCCATTATTCATTTTTACGAATTTGTTTATTTTCAGTTTCCTTTCCAACTTCAAATATTCGTAGAAAATTCCACAAAAATCAGAAAAATGTCAAACAAAGTTCTTTGGATTCATAAAATTATTCTCTATTTATTTATGAATTCAAATACCTATTTTGAGAAATTATAATTTCGTAGTTTAAATTAATTACCTTTCTTTAATTAAGAAAACCCAGTATTTTATGCTAATTATTAATTGTTTTTGAAAAATAAATTTCTTTAAAAATTAGAGATACTGCAGACGAAAGTGTTTGTGAAACCTGTTTTCTAAAATTCAACTTAAACACCGTCATTTCATGTGATCCCAAATTAATAGCTTAAGCGGTATCACATGTCGTTAAGCACTTATTTTTTGTTGTTTAAAAACATGATTAATTGTTAATTACTAATTGCATAGTAATGAACTTAAGTAATGATTAATGGCTAATTAACGACCCTGGTTAATTAAATCTTTGCACATCACCTCATGTACATTCATGCATGCATGATTGTGATTCGCGACGTATTGTTGGTCGACCTAGGTCCGGCGTGATCGAGGTTCCGTCCGAGGTCGAGAAAGGAGACGGAAGCTTCGAAGTCGACCAGCACGCCAAGGAAGCTAACCCCGACTCGAATCAAGGCAAGCCCCGGTGCATCCCACCTATGTTTTTAAAGTCTTTTCTTTTATCACGATAATTGTGTCGTGATTGTGCATTAGGTTTCGGGAATTGCTTGACACCCTAGATGCATGAGTAGAATTCCTATGTTACCTGTTATCCATGTTGGTTTTGTGTCTCGATAGATGCTACGCTTAATTCACGGGGCTACGGTAGAAGTCGAGTGGTGCTTGAGCACACTCGCGAGTCGGTATGTGCTCGATCTTAAAGCATGGAGGCTTTAAGTTGATTGATGTCTTTTAAGTGAAGTTGAAGATGAAAATGAAATGGAGACCGGACGGGCCCTGTAGGAGAAAGGGCAAAGACGAGGTCTTGCAAGGTGGTAGCCCCGTCTCGTGTCGGTCAAGGACCGTACCGTTGTTGGCCTCGTCGAACAAGTATTTAAACGTACCGATTTACATACCGGTGTTTATGGGGCCGGGAAGCCGATGTAACCTAATTGCCACAGCGGTTGGACGTAGCCCATCCCCTAATTGGTCGGAGAATGAGGTGAGGCCTCATGTCTCAACGGGAGAGGAATGGGTGGTCGCTCACGGATAACGTCGAGGACGGGTATCGCGTGGGGTCCCCGGGTTCTCGGGCGGATGGGAGACTAACCCGGCCACCGCCAGGAATTAGCGTGAAAGGTTGTCGTATGCGACCAAAGGGGTGCGTATACGTCGTGTAAACGGGTTTTCCCAGCTGGTGAAATCGATTCGAATCGCTGTCCCTCGCAGTAATGAGTACCGCTTGTTCACCGTGTCACATCGTAGTTAATCAAGTGGAAGATGAAGGAAGAGGAATGAAAGAGTTGTTGTTTGGAACTAATCTTTTCCTGCAACTTGATTGCAATAGTGATAGTCTGCAAACCTAGAGGTTAATGAACTTAACGTGAGCTAAAATATCGAAAGTAAGGACTCAACCTTTAATGCTGTTTTCGCAAAGGAGTAAACCCCACGACCGAAAGCCTTTGCATACTAGGCGTCGGCCTTAGCGTGCCATGTTGACGGGTCGGTCTTGTCGAGTATTAGAATACTCAAGGTTTGTTCGTTATCTTTCGGGGAATGAGTCGTGCGATCACGACTTGTACGATAGTTCCCGGAAGTGGAGTGTCACAGTGTGGTTCCCACCAATGGGAACGGTTTCCGACGTCGTGAAGAGGAAGGACCGTGATGTACGAAGGGCTCGAGTGCATCACGTTGACCGTCTACTAGTGTTTTGTTGTATAAAGTATCGGTTTCGCTGCAATACTCGTAGGTTGTTAAACTTCAATAAGATTTATTATTCCGCTGCATCAATGTTTGTATTTCGAAAACCTGGTTGTATTATACCATGATGTATATATGTTGGCTTGTATGAGATGATACACTCGTTGTAACTCGCTTCGTCGAGTGTCCCTCTGTTCCGATTCCTGGGTGTCCCGGAGGGGATGTCACAATTTAATTCGTAAATTAACAATTTATTATCATTATTAAGGGTAATATTGTCAAAAAAATACTCCCTCCATTTTTAAATTTTTTAATAGGTTAGTCAATTTTATATGAATTTATTATAAATATAATCAGTAAATATAAGATAAGATATAATGCCAATAGTGGAAATCTCAGAGTGATTTTTTTTGCTGACTAGATTTAATTAATTTGCTTAAGAAGAAAACAAACACAAACTGAATCGGGACTATGAAACTAAGATGCCCATCAAGGAAAATGAAATCATCAAGTGATGAGTTTCACTAGCAAGGTATAAAACACCAACAAGCCCAGGCACCGGAGGCATGAATCAGGCACTTGGGCCTGTTGGATGTTGCCCTCCCTAGCACGATGTCCGTGAGGAAGCGATCGCAACTTCAGGCGTCCGAAATCAGAATGACATCTGACTCAGGCAACTTTCTCAGCATCATCCAAACAGGCCCAGGGCTTTGAAAAAGAAAATTTGACGAACACAGTGGCAAACTGAGCTAATAACTGTAACTAAATAATGTTTATTTGAACAGCACACGTCAGTTGATTCATCATACAGCGGGTTAGGTAGCAGGAAACAAAGCATGTAAGTATGCTTGTGTCGAGTCTGAATTTTCGGCCAGCAGCACCCAGGGAAAACCGTGTTCTTCTTAGCAAACAAATTCCGGATTATTACCACGGATTAGGTCTCTGGTCATCTGTTCCACACCACTTACTAATTCCTCATTGTGAGTGTTGGGTTTGAGCGCCTTCAGAAACGCGCAGACACACGACCATTGTACTTGTTCATCTTCAAGGCCGAGGATTAGACTTAGACTCTGTGGCATCGCCACTGCAGCATCCTGAGTCACTCTCATGACCCTGTCCACGCTGAGGGCATCAAGTCTGCATACTTCCTCATCGCCGGTCATGTATCTACTGAAGAAATCTATAATGGAGCACGGGTTCCTGCACGTATGAGGCATCATGTCAGATTATTAGATACTTGGCCCAGGAAAGCTTGGGGAAGAGAGGATCCGCTTGAGGAATATTGTTTCTCATGGTTTTGCAGCAGAACTTTAGTAATACAACCTGTTAATTAATTTATAGTTGCAGGTATATATGTGTGGTGTCCACACTATAAGTAGTTACACCCATCATTTTCATACCGTTCTCCCTCACACAATGTTAAACTTATCCATCACAAAAACCAAAACAATCCAAACTACATTTATGTAAATTTGTATATTACCAAGTCTACCAATATAAGAACAGTGAACCAAAATAATATCTTTTAGGATGAAAATCAACCGAAAAAAATAGCGGTGGAAAAGATAAGAATAAATTAACAAGATGTCCATGATAATAATGCATCAACAACAGTAATTGAATTATTTACATTAGAACAGTACCTAGAATCCATAGCATTAGCTTTGTTCACAAAGTCCTGTTACTCCTTTGTGCAGACTGTAGGACTCACTGGTGGAGGAGCCCTAGCGGCGAGGCAGACCTGCATCTGGAGGGACGGTACTTCGACAACGGCAACGACCAAAGCTAGCAGAAGTATAGGAGAATGTGCTGTGGGCAAAGGCAATTTCCAAGACGCCATTGCAATTGCAAACCACTCAGCAAAACTAGCTAACTTCTGCTTGTGGCAACTACAAATGAATCAGATCGCTGCCTGTGGCCTGCCTTTGCTCGTCTTTGCGCACTGTGAAGCCATACTCGCGCATGCTTATATAGAGAGAGCCTTAGCTTAGCCCCTCGAGTCCAATTCCAGCCAAGCCGCATAAACTATTTGCGCCCTCCATGAGGAAAGGAATCCTAACGTGCATGCAATCACTGAAAGATCATCAGAAAGGGAATCAAATTGATCTGGGTAACCTGTACTGTATATCACCTGGCGAGAGCTAGCGTTGACGTTAAAAGTCAACGAATGCTGGAAATAGTACGTATCGTTACAACACTGTGTCGATATAGCAAACAACCGGCAGACACGCATGTCTCACTTAATTTAGTCTTCATGCGTATCATACGGTGGATCATCAAGGGAAAAATTCAGTAAAATGCATCTTATCTGCACTACAGACGACGGGCCATGCTAATTGCAGCATAAAATCTCACAATATATTGTACTTAATAGTATTTAGTCAATTAATGGAGTTTCAAGATTTGTCCCCCCCCCCCCTCCACGCGCCGACACAACGGTGAACTGCTCAGCTCGCTGCTCGACGTACGGCAGGGCTTGGATTCGACCTCGAGCTCGCCGCGGCGATGCGCCTGCAGGCAGCACCAGCACTACTGTGCGCCGTAGTTGCTCCTGTGACTTGGCTGTCGGCCCTTGGATGATCCCCGTTTTTCATGTTCAAACTTTTTTTTTCTAGAATACGCAGGAGAACTGCGTATCATTGCATTAAGAAGGAGTAGTGGTCGATGACCAATTACATGAGGTTACACATACAAAACGCGAGCTGATGGCACAGCCGCTGAGAGCCGAAGAAGAAGAGAAAGACATTATTAAACACGCAACGGCTATCAACCAGGAGTACAGATCGGCCGCTCCGGGATCGGCCTCTGCTCCGGATCGCCTACTCTCGCGGCATCACACACCCTAGATTACTGGCGCCGGCTTTTGCCCAAGCCCGTCCTTCCTCGATGATCTTCCCTATGATTTGCGCAGAGGTTGAGGCTTGATCGTTGAACACTCGGCGGTTTCGTTCCTTCCACGGATGCCATGTTACCAACAGGAACATGGAGTCCATCCCCTTTCGTTGCCTCTTGTCAAGCCCAGCTCGATGGATCCCCATGCTTCGGCGATGCCCGACTCGTTGTTCACGTAGCGGCTCCGAAGGCCGATCCAGCAAAGGATTCCCCACCACACTTCCCTGGCGAGGGGCAGAACAGGAGTAGGTGCTCAATGTGTTCTGGCTGTTGGTTGCAAAGGTTGCAGGTGTCATCATTTTGTAGCCCGTGTCGTTTTCTTCTCTCCGCTGTCCATGAGCGGCGGTGCAAGGCAAGGAACATGAACAGCTTGACTCGTGGTGGTGCCCGGGTTTTCCGGAGAATTTTCGCACCGTCGAGTTTGACCGCGCCACAGAAAAACATCTCGTAGGCTGATTTGGCGGTGTACTGCATGGAAGCTGTCCATCTCCATATGATTTCATCGGGCACATCCGCCTGCAGGCTGAAGTCCCGAAGCGGTGGCCAGAGGTTGAGGTATTGGGTGATGGCGCGTACCGAGAGGGGCCCTGTTATGTCCCGGATCTATTGCTTGTGGAGCAGTGCCTGTTGTACCGTGCGCTGCTTCTTTGTTCTGCTCGGCACCGCTCTTAGGAGGTCAGGCGCTAGTGACTCAATTGTCCGCCCATTGAGCCAACGGTCAGTCCAGAAAAAGGTGAGCGCTCCATTCCCCGTTTTCACTTCGATTGACGCCTCGAACATCTTCTGAATCTCTGGTTGGCGGTCGACAGGCATATTGCTCCAAGGTTTGCTGCTGTCCGTACGCTTGAACCAAAGCCATCTTAATTGCAATGCAAATCCAGTTAGTCTTAGATCCGGCACGCCTAACCCACCATACTCGTAAGGCCATGCAATTCTTTTCCACGAGATAGTGCATTGCCCTCCGCTTGCTGTGTTTGTTCCTGTCCGGAAGAAGCCTCGCTGATATTTCTCGATTGCACATATTGCCCAATCCGGGAACTTGATCGAGGTAAGCGGGTAGACGGAAATCATTGACATCGTCGATTTAACCAGTGCTAATCTTCCTGATTTATGCAAGAGGCCGGCTTTCCAAGTGGGGATTCTGCGTCGGACCTTGTCTACCAGCGGTTCAATGTGGGCCTGGCGTAGATGCCCCGTCGAGAGCGGAAGACCGAGGTAGGTGATAGGAAATTCCGAGACCTGGCAGGGCAGCAGCGCTTGCACATCCTGGATGTCCTGTTCCGTGCAGCTTATTGGCACAATGGTGCACTTCTGCAAGTTGGTGCGTAGGCCTGAAGCGTCGCCGAATAAGTCTAGCAGACCCTTTGTCGCCGTAAGGTCCCGGATAGTAGGCGTGATGAAGAGGACGGCATCGTCGGCGTAGAGAGAACACCGATGCGCAATGGCTCTGTGCCCAATGGGGTGCAGCAGCCCGGCGCTTGCTGCGTGGTGGAGTAGCCTGTGCAGGACCTCCATGATGAGGATGAAGAGCTGAGGGGATAGGGGGTCCCCTTCGCGCAATCCTCGCTGCAGATCGATTGGCTTACCAGGCGTACCGTTGAGGAGTACGCGCGTTGATGCTGTTGACAACAGAATGGAGATCCAATCCTTCCATTTTGGCCCAAAACCCGGATGCTCTAGCACTTGTAGTAGGAACGGCCGGGATACCGTGTCGAATGCTTTTGCTATGTCGAGCTTTAGGAGCAATTTGGGTATTTTCCGCCGTTTGAACAGCCTCGCCGAAGATTGTACAAATCGGAAGTTGTCGTGAATGGAGCGTTTTTGTATGAACGCACTTTGGTTGACGTCCACTAGCTGGTCCAGCTCCACCGCGAGACGTCTTGCCATCATTTTTGCCAGTATTTTGGCAAAGCCGTGAATAAGGCATATCGGCCTCGTAGTCGCCGGCCTCTTCGACGACATCTTTTTTGGGAGCAGTGTGATTAGAGCGCTGTTTAGGCTCCGAAACCCCCTTCCGTTGGCGCGGTTGAAGGCATTTACCGCTGCGAGGATGTCTGGTTTTATTACCGGCCATGCTGCTTGATAGAATTCGGCCGTGAAGCCGTCCGGACCAGGGGCCTTGTCGCGAGGTAGCGCTTTGATCGTATCCCGCAGTTCGTCCTCGGTGAAGGGGTTGTCCAGGTGCGCGAGGTTTCTTGTGGTCATACCAATGGCGGGCAGGTCTATGGTTTGCGGTCGCTCTGCCTCGGTTCCCATGATTCCTTGGAAGTGTGAGAACAAGGCCTCTTCCTTTTCTTTTGGCGTTACCACAAAACCCGAAGCTGTTTTGAGCTTGCTGATGTAGTTTTTCTTCTTCCGGTGGCTTGCATGGATGTGGAAAAACTTGGTGCGAGCATCTCCTTCACGCAACCAGTTGATTACTGGACCGCAAGCGCGCAATGGTGCGTTCCGGGGATGCCAGGCCTAGACTTTTGCATTTTAGTTCCTTGCGCAAGTGATGTTCCTCGGGGAAAGTGCCCTTCGTTCTTGTGCCTTGTGAAGCCTGAAGATTAGTTCACGTGCAATTAGGATTTGCGACTTAATCGGACCAATTCTCTTGTGCCCCCAGCTCCGGAGCTCGCGTGCCAAATTGCGCAGAAGGGAATCGAGCCTCCTGCCTGGTTCCCGGGTGGAGACCGTGCTTGTCCAGCCGCGGCGCACTTGCTTCCAGGAAGTCCGGCAGCTTGATCCAAAAATTTTTGAAATGGAACCGCCGTTTGGCTTGGAAGTTGATGTCCGTGGACAGCAGGAGGGGCGCATGGTCCGAAAAATCGGATGACAAGGCTTGCAAAAAACAATTTGGGAACAGCTCTTCGAAGTCCGTCGAAGCTAAGAATCTGTCGAGCTTGGCTAGCGTGGGCTGCTCTCTCTCGCTGCTCCAGGTGTATTGGCGCCCGTGCAAATATAGATCTTTGGTTTCCGTCTCATCCACGAACCGTCGGAAGCGCCCTAGGTTCCGCCGATTGATATTTTCATTGTTTTTGTCCGTGGCGTTAAGAATCAGGTTGAAGTCACCTGCAATCAGCCAGGGTGTTTGGGTGACCGCGTGGATCCCCGTAGCTCGTCTAGGAATTGCACTTTATCAATATCCGGCTGTGGCCCATAGACTGTAGTTAGTCTCCGAGGAACTCTCTCCCGCCGTGATGTCCACGATTACCGTAAAGTCACCGGTAGCATGGGGGATCATCATGACATCCGGATCCCGACAGGCTACCAGCACACCCCTCGAGTGCTTGTTGCTGGAAGATAGGAAAAACTAGTGTAGCTGGAACCGATCATTTCATTAACCGTGGCCTGGGAGATTACATCAAGTTTTGTTTCCTGCAAACAAACGACGGCTGCGTTGCAGTCCGTCACAAACCCGCGTAATGCGTTGCGCCGGCTCCGTTGGTTTAGGCCGCGTACGTTCCAGCACAAAATATTGAGGTTTGGATCCATTATTGCTGACAACCGTGTGTAGCCGGTGGCTTAACATGCCATGATTTGCTCGCCCGCCTGAAGCAAAGCGGCAGCTAGTTCACTGTCGGTGAGCGCTTCGGCAGCAGGGAACAAGTCTCGGATGGCTGCAAGATGTTCAGGGGCAAGTGGTTTGCTGAAGAGCTGTTCATAGGCGTCCTGGGCGTCTTTGGTGATCTCGGAGCTTGCAGGCGCGAAGCCAAGCTTGCGCATCGGTAGCAGCTCGCCTCTCTTTGAGGGCGGGTCCGGTTGGCGCTTTCGGCCTTGGCGATGCGACGGCTTCGGCGTAGTACGGTCGGGGTCGGGGCCGGAGCTTGTGCAGCCTTCTGTTTGTTGGTCTTCGTTGCCGGAGGTGCTTCTACACTCTTGGAGATGGCGGTGATGAAGGAGCGCGTGGCTTCCTCAGCAGCTCTTGTCTCACCCGCCCGTTCTTGCGTGGGCTCCTGTTCGCTGTGTCCAGCCTCGCAGTCGCTGTGAGGTCCTTGCGTTCGCGGCTCGGAAGTAGACGAGTTTCCGGGTCCACAGCTCACATGTGGCTCATTGAGAGTCAGCTGGTCGGGTTGACCGCTTTCGCTTGTTCGGACCCATGCACTTCAGCAAGGTCGGGCGATAGCGGTTCCTGCATGGTTGGGGCAGGTAGGGACAACGGCTCTATTGGGCTCCGGGAGCTTCCTTTTTGTTCCCCAGCGCGCAGGTCCGCTTTGCCCTCATTGTGGCAGGGTTGGCTGGCTGGCACCCACGGGCCGGTGCAGCCATTTGTCGATAACTGCTCGGGGATCACCACGGGTTCAGCCCCGGGGATACGCTCCGGTGACCGTGCCTCGGACTCGGTGCGCATGGGGTCGACATCGCCCGCCTCATGATTGGCCCGCAGAGGAATCTGGTCTTCGAATGCGACAATTTCTACCAGCTCCATGCCGGGGTGCTGCAGAGCTCCCCGTGGGACCTTTCCAGCTTTGATCTGCCTTCCTGGCACCCGTCGCTGGCCGCTACCTCTTTTCGGAAAGGCTCCGGTGGTCCAACCTGCTCGCTCGAGGCCAGCCGTCGCTTCGGGATCCACTTTTGCGTAACGGCCTGTGTCGCCTTTGGCTGCCGCTTTGCTGTCTTTTCTGCTGCCATCCTCGTGCTCGTCGCCGGTGCTTGCCACGACGGCGGCTGCTGCTGCTGAGTGGCGCGGGAGGCCCCGGCGGCGCTCTGCCGCGGGAAGCTGTGGAAGCGCGGTCCGGTGGGTCTATGATCGCCGTAGCTCTTGTCGGGGTTTCCGTCCGGGCCACTATCACCGTCGGAGGAAGGCGAGGAAGGGCCACGGGACGTCGACGGTGAGCGGGGACCGAAGTCCGTGACTCGCCGGATGTGAATGCGGATGGGGTACTTGAGCACTCGTTTCTTCATCGGGTATCGAGGCAGGTGGCCAAACCGCCGTTCCATGGCGGCACCGGCATGGACGATCGGTGTTTCCGGCTCGGCGACACGGAGATTCTTCTCGGCAGGGATGCGCGAGAGATCGTCCATCCGAGTGTTAGGCGGAAACACGAGAGATCTGATTTGTTCTCCGTCGCCGGGTCCAATTTTTCAATCCAACCACATGACGAGAGGAGCTGCTCGGCAGCGTTGAGGCTCCACGCATGGGCGGGGATCCCTTCCGGTTCCAGGCCAACCTTGAGGTACAGCGTGTCGTCCGTGGCTGTGGCTAGGCGCGTCCGGGGCTCGAGGATCAGCACCGTCGAGCCGACAGGGGCACGGCCGGCGTTGAGGGCACGGTCACGGGCGGCCTGCGAGCGGAACCGGTAGAGGAAATTCTCGGGAGCGAACGCCCGCACCGAGAAATCCTGCTCCGGAATGCCGATGAAATCGCGCATCACGGCTACCGCGTCCGCCACCGGGATGTTGGATCGGGCATTGCCGGCGTGGGCGTTAGTGCCCAACGCAGGCGGCCCTCTTCGCGGTCGATCTCTTCCGATCGTGGAATGAAGCAGGCCTCCACCTGCTGTTCCTTCTCGTGGGCGTCGTTGGCGGCCTCCGAGGGCAGCCCCCACGGCTCCGCCACCGGCTCCGGCCGGGGTGATGGAGTTCGACCGCCTACGCAGGGCGCCACCGGCGTCGGTGGGGAGCCACTTCGGACCCGTGCCCGAGCGAAGCGGCGTCCGCTTGCATCGGAGCACTCGGCGCGGAGCGGCCGGACTCCGCGGCCTCTTGCGGTCTCGAGCGAGGTGGTAGGGCCCTCGGCAACGGAAACACCGAAGCGGACGGCGGCAGGTGGCGATGAAGTGCGAGGAGGAGAGGCGGTTTCTGCACTTGCCGTCGAACTCCGCCGGGAAGACGCGCGGTTCACCGGCGGCCGCCGGGACGCGGCTACCCGGCGGCGGCGGCGGCGCCGCGAGCCCTCCGCAGCGTTATCCCTTGCTCCGCTGCGCCGGCTCCGTGCCGGCTGCCATCCGTCGGCGATGTCCTCGGCGCTCAGCCGGGGGCGGTTGGCCGGCCGCCGACGACGCGGCTCCCGGCTGCGAACCGACTGGAAGGGTAACGAACCTGAAACGACAACGGACCTCACCTTGGGCTTCGACGCGGCTGCTCTTCGGCGTTGCTTTGGGCGCGCCTACGCCGGGCGCGGCTGTTGGGCTCGCGGTTTGGCCGCCTCGGTACTACCGAGGGCCGGCCCGGCCGACGGCTGCCGGGCACGGCGAGGGGGCGACCAGCTCTCTCTTGTCGTCGAGAAGCACCTCCTTGAAGGAGCGGGCCGGGGAGCCGCCGTCGTCCTCCGAGTCATCGTCAAGCCGGCGCCTTGCTTTTCCCCGGCCTTGGGAGGCCTCGGCGGGGAAGAAAGGCTGCGCGAAGGGGGAGAGTGGCCCGGGGCGCGAGGCGGGGGGTCAGCTAGCGGGGGAGGAGCGGTGATGTGGGCGCCGGGGCTGGGCTGGCCGCCGGCGAGGGGCTGACGGGAGGGGAGGGGGAGGGGGAGCTCATCCTCGGTCTTCCGCAAGTGTCCAGCACCTCACCCCTGGAATCTGGCCTGGTGATCCTGACCTTTTCCATCGGCCTTTACTATTCTATCCATACCCGTGTTCTTCACTCTGAAAGTCTCATCTGTGGCTTTGTCTCCCAAAAAACCTTTCATGTTCAAACTGCTGGTGAGAAGTCGTAACCTACATATTTCGTAATTCCATCTATATATAATTTTTTTTCGTCAGTTGTGTGTGCTGCATTAATTGTTTTTGGTTGGCTTCTTGGTCTGGTTCTTTTTCCATGACACGTGAAAACCAAGTGCAGATGTTTTTTTTTAAAAAAACAATAACAGATGGAAGAGAGAGTGATAAAGGGAGGGAAAGAGAGAATCGAAATTTTTGGTAGACTTTGCCTCCACCACGTCCAAGATCCCCCTGTATTTGTCCATGCCGATTGTCGATTGAAAAGTGCAAGACAAAAACCTGATACACGAGCACTGTCTTCCAACAAGGGAGGACGACAACAGAAAAAACAATAGCAACAAGATGTGCGTTTGCCGGGAGTCGAACCCGGGTCTATTGAAAAGTGCAAAACAAAAAACCTGATACACGAGCACTGTCTTCCAACAAGGGCCGACGACAACAGAAACAAAATGAGCAAGATTATGAATACGTATTATCAACAAGACGTGCGTTTACCGGGAGTCGAAACCGGGTCTATTGCTTTGAAGGCAATTATCCTAACCGTTGGACTACAAACACATTAATTGTATTTAATTTACGCAATTTATCTAGATTCAATGATTCAAGACGCTTATTTTGAGATGCTCGCAAAGTTAATTAGAAAAGATATAGGCCCTGTTTGTTTCTGCTTATAAGCGGTTTACTGGTGAAAATAAGCGATAATCCTATCAAACGCTTTGCTTATTTTCGCGGATTCTCACTTCTCGTGGCCGCCGCTTCACAGATTTGAACTACGAGAATCGATAAACGAGAAGCAAAAAACTATTTGCTTTTCTGGCAATCTAAGCGTGATTCAGAGAATCTTAAAGGCCATATATAGTTGGAAAAAATCGAATCCCTCCGTGGTCTGAGTCCCTGATCGGCACGTATACCCGTTCTCCTTTTCCGAAACTACGTCTATCTTCCTAATCACAAAAAGACTGCTAAAAGGCACGCTCGTCACGTATATCAAACAACATAGGATACACACACCCGAGGGCTAGGATTCCCCAATCGCTACCCGCCGTCTTGCCAGAATCCCGTGTTTCAATGTAGCCTCGGGTGTATTCCGTCGACACGACGACGAAGTCTGGTGTTCCAGAGCTCGGACGGCGTGTTTTGCTTGTGTTTTGGACTAACAGTCTTGCCGCTCGCCTCATCGTCTGTCGTCGTTGTGTGCGTTCACAAGAATGTGCAGTTTTTGCGTAGGATTTTGATTCAGAAGTGCAGGAGCGGGATAGACCAAGGCATGTGCAGAACACACACCGATTGCGTTTGCCGGGAGTCCACAGCCCGGACCCGGGTATACACGTACGGGAACCAAAAAAATTTAGTTACTTGCGTTTGCCGGGAGTCGAACCCGGGTCTATTGCTTGGAAGGCAATTATCCTAACCGTTGGACTACAAACGCGTTGACAATAATTTGTTCAGTGAGGGCTTTGTCATTATTAAGCTAGATTGTGCCGGGCAAAGGCCAGCCAGGAGGCTTAGTGAAACCAAAGTTTAATAAATGAAATATATTTTTTTCAGCCTGCTGGTGTTGACAAATACATATGCATGTTTTTGGGAAAATAAAATGGTACACTACCTTAGAGAACTGGTACCAATAGAGAATATGAACTTGTGATTGACCTAACTATCCGAACTGTATGTACAAACATACACCAAGAATGATTCCCCGAAGGAGATTTTTGTTCCTGAGGTGCACATGGGTGTGTTCGTTTCCTCGGATCTAAATTTTATAGCTGTCACATCAAAAAGAATCTTACTATTTAAGAGTATTAAATAAAGTTTAATTATAAAATAAATTACAGGTCCCTAGACTAATTTACGAGACGAACCTAATAACGTTAATTAAGTCATAATTAGAAGACAGTTACTGTAGCATCACTTTAGCAAAACATAGATTAATTAAGCTCTTTACATTCATCTCAAAAATTAGTATCAATCTGTCAAAAGGGTTTTGTCATTAAATTGATCGAAGTATTCATAAATAGTAAGATTCTCTTTGATGTGACAATGCTAAATTTTAGAGGGAAGGAAACGAACGGGGCCAAAGTGTATGTAAGGTGGTGAGAACATCTCTCATGACATGCCATGCAGATCCTACGACGAGAAGATCAAACAAGCTCTTGCATCACAAGGGCTTGAGATTATAGGAGAAAAAAGCATATCACAATTCACATAGCGTGTATAAATGTAGTCTTTGCTAGTTTTTGGTCTTAGACTCTCGTTTTGGGAAGGGGTTCGATGAATGAGACGACCTTGCAGCGGCTCGCCGGAGAAAACTTGGATTTCGCATGGGAGTTGACATTTGCCACTGGACTACAAACGCGTTGACAATAATTTGTTCAGTGAGGGATGTCTCATTATTAAGCTAGATTGTGCCGGGCAAAGGCCAGCCAGGAGGCTTAGTGAAACCAAAATTTATTAAATGAAATATTTTTTTCCAGCCTGCTGGTGTTGACATATACATATGCATCTTTTTGGGAAAATAAAATGCTACACTACCTCAGAGAACTGGTACCAACATAGAATATGAACATGTGATTGACCTAACTATCCGAAGTGTATGTACAAACATACACCAACAATGATTCCCCGAAGGAGATTTTTGTTCCTGAGGTGCGTTCCTGAGGTGCACGAAGTGTATGCAAGGTGGTGAGGACATCTCTCATGACATGTCATGCAGATCCTACGATGAAAAGATCGAACAAGCTCTTGCATCACAAGGGCTTGAGGTTATAGGAGAAAAAAGCGTATCACAATTCACATAGCGTGTATAAGTGTAGTCTTTGCTAGTTTTTGGTCTTAGGGTGTGTTCGTTTCCTGGGGTCTAAACTTTAGAGCTGTCACGTCAAAAAGAATCTTACTATTTAGAAGTAGTAAATAAAGTTTAATTATAAAATAGATTACAGGCCTCTAGACTAATTTACGAGACGAATCTAATGAGGTTAATTAAGTCGTGATTAGAAGACGGTTACTGTAGCATCACTTTAACGAAATCTAAATTAATTAAGCTCATTAGATTCATCTCGAAAATTAACACTAATCTGTCAATAGGGTTTTGTTATTAAATTGATCGAAATATTCATAAATAGTAAGATTCTCTTTGATGTGACAGATACTTAAATTTTAAAGGGCAGAAAACGAACAGGGCATTAGACTCTCGTTTTGGGAAGGGGTTCGATGAATCAGACGACCTTGCAGCGGCTCGCCGGAGAAAACTTGGATTTCGCATGGGAGTTGACATTTGCCACTGGAAATGGATAGGTGTATGTACCACGGCACAGCCGTACGCGACATGATTGAGATATTAATTACGTAACATCAAAGATGCGGCCGATCACCGAGTCAAACTGCACTCTGCTTTTTCAAAGAGAGAAAGTAGTCAAGTACCAGTACTACAGATTTAGCCCTGTTCGTTTTCTGCCCTCTAAAATTTAAGCACTGTCACATTAAAGAGAATCTTATTATTTATGAATATTTCGATCAATTTAATGGCAAAACCTTTTTATAGATTGGTGCTAATTTTTGAGATGAATCTAATAAGCCTAATTAATCTATGTTTTGCTAAAGTGATGCTACAGTAACCGTCTTCTAATCATGACTTAATTAACCTTATTAGATTCGTCTTATAAATTAGTCTAGAGGCCTGTAATTTATTTTATAATTAATCTTTATTTACTACTCCTAGATAGTAAGATTCTTTTTGATGTGACAACTCTAAAGTTTAGACCCTACTGAAACAAACACACCCTAAGGAAGAAGTGCAGTGAAGTGCAAGGCCCTGTTCGTTTCCAGGTATATAATTTTTAGAGGCGTCAAATCAAAGAGAATTTTATCATTTTGGAGTACTAAATAAAGTCTAATCTCGAAACTAATTGCAGACCCCTATCTAATTCACGAGACGAATCCAACGAGGGTAATTATGGTGTTATTAGAAGATATTTACTGTAGCATCACTGTAGCAAAACATAGATTAATTAGGATCTTTAGATTCGTCTCGCAAATTAGAGGGGATCGTGACATAGGTTTTGTTATTAAATTAATAAAAGATCTACTAAATAGTAAGATTCTCTTTAATGTGACAGTCTGCTAAATTTTAGAGGGCAGGAAACGAACAAGGCCCAAGTGAGGTGCTGCTTTGTAGTAGTACATCGTCTCGTAGAAATTTCAGCACATGGCCGTGTCGTAGAAATTGCATTGCTCTTTTTTGAAATGAAGAACTTGGAGGGTGGTTTCCACAACTTGACAGACGAGCCAAGTAATGGCGCCCCTCTCGAAACCTGCGTCGAGAATGAAACCAACGGACACCCCGATGCACGCATCGGTTTCCGAGCGCGGGCTTTTCCCCTCAACTCAAACGGCATTCCGACGGGGACGGGCCGCCGAATCGAAGAAGCGCCTCGCCGTCCGCCGGGCCGCCGCCGCCATCCCAGGCCCCGCCATTGCAATCCTTCCGAACATCCCCGCCGCCGCGGCGACAACAACCCGCTTCGCCGCCAGTCGCCAGGTACGGACACGCTTCGTCGACGGTTGGGGAAAAGTTCGATTTCGTCGGATTTCCCGGGCGATGCTGCTCGCCTCACCAGCCGTCTTCTTCCTCCCCGTTCCCCGCCTCCTCTTCCACCTCGCCGCGGCCACCATCGCCGCTCCGCCCACCAAAAGCCCTAAACCCTAGCCTCCTCCGCTCGTCGTCGCCGTCGCCGAAGCTAGCGCCTTCGCTTAATCGAGTTGATTTTTGGTTCGGAACTTTGAGGATTGCTTTTGTGTGCGCAGAATGTCGCGGGACGCCGGCGCCCTCCGCCGTGCGCCCGCGCGGACCCCGGCGTGGGAGTCGGTGGCTACGAGAAAGCGCCGCCGGGCGCGTCCTCCCGTCCGCCCCTCCACCCCATCCAGCCGTCGGCATCAGGTGCGCGCAGGTGGTCCTTGGGCACGCTCAGGACGAGTCTCGGGGGAAAGGTGGGCAAGGCGCCGGCGCGATTGGGAGCAGTGAGCACTTCCCTTGTGCCAAGGAAGCCCGGCGACAGGCTGGTGGGGAGGCCACGGTTGAAGACTGCGGGGACGAGTTCTTTGGAGGAACCACGTAACAAGGTCCGAGATGCTATCTCGTTCTGGGAGGAGAACAGCAGCAATGCGCAGGTGAATAACATCTCCTGCTACTAGCTCCTGTCCCTGTTCATTCATACATGTATCTGTGTTCAACACCGTCAATCCGTGCATAACTAAAGGCCAGTTTGTTTCCCTGCAAACGGTCCCTTAACATGCTTTCACAGACTGCAACCTATAACAACAGAATACCTAAGACGATAGGACTCATAGTCATAGGAATCTGGGGTCATTCCACCACTGGAATCAAATCTCATTCTCCAGTTGAACTTGTTATGATGTTATTATTATCCTTGTTGTCCTGCAAACTGCCCCTCCAATGCCTTTCAATTAATTACGATTTTGCTTGTGGAATGCTGCACTGTATTGATGTCTTGGGTCAGGACAAACCGAATAACTCCACCTTCTGATATGTTATGCAGCAATTTGTGATGACAGTGAAAACAAAACCTGAACTTTATGCTATTTAATTTTGACAGAATATTTCGTCAAAATTGCAACAACATGACTCTCACGCACCTGCAAAGGTAGAAGACTGCTCTGACGAGGATTTCGTGAAGAACTCAGAAGATTTACTGAAGCTGCATCTTGAGTTGGACATTTTTAAAACGATTCTTGTGGAAGAGAAAGCAGTCCATGCAGAAGTTGAGCAAAGAATGACCGTTTTAGATGATAAATTGAAAGCATCAAAATATCTTATAGAAGGTCTTGAATCAGATCTGGTTAGATCGATGAATGAATCGGATGAGCTGAAGAAAAGCTATGACCAAAGTTTGGAACTTATTCAAAAGAGGGATATGGAAATCTTGAGATTGAATAGTGAGCTTGACATCCTCCGTAGACAGGAATACTTGGTCAATGAAGAGCAGAAAAAACAAACTTTGAAGTTTTACGATGCTGAAGGTTCGCCTTTGAGTCCAAAGTTGACAAGAATGGAAGCTTCACTTGAGAAAGCGCGCAACTTAAATACAAGGTACCAGCAGGATCTGGCATCTCACAAATCTGCTGAGCAAGAAAAAGATGAAGTCCGTCGTCAGGCTGAGGTTGAGACGGTGAAGGTGATTACAGAACTAGAACAGCAGCTGGAAGCCAGCAAGAAAAATGAGCTATTGACCAAAGAAAACCTAGAAGAGCTCCAGCTTGAAAAGAGTCAGTTGAATGATAGGCTAATCAAGGTGATGAAAGAAAATGAATGGTTTTCTTCTGTTATTGATGAGTTAAGCACCGGCAATTCTCTTCTCCAATCAAAATTAAAAAGGAGTGATGAGTTAGCAAAGGACCTATCGTTTGACCTTAGGATGGTACAGGAGTCAGCATCCACAACGAAAGATAAAGCAGAGTTGAAAGAATCAACAATACCCTTGGAACAAGAGCTTGCTTCTAAATCACACGAACTTGATGATGTTGTTTCTGATAGACAACAATTAGAAGCTCAAATCGTGAAGAATAATGGGAAAGTTGCTGCCCTGGAGAAAGAGCTAGCAAAAAAAAATGATGAACTTAACATAATTTCCAGCGAGAATACAGAGTTGAAATCACAACTCAAGCAAACTGAAAGAATCAGTCCCATCGTTGAGAAATCAGCTCATAGAAGTAAAATCACAGGAAAGCTTGAGGAAGAGCTGAGGAGATTGCAAAATGAAATATCTAAACTTTCATATGAAAAGCATTCCTGTGAATCTCAGTTGCTTATTTTCAAATATAAGTTGGATATGGCTCAGGCACTTGCAGCAGAAAGTGAATCTATCGCTACAAAGGCTCAACAGGTGCTCAGAACCTACTTGGTTATTGACTTATCATCTTTCCTAGTGCTGCTTGTATTCCTTTTTTTTCTGTACATAACACTTCCAGCGTTTCCTTTTCTTTCCAGCTTGCTGAAGAGAAAAATAGAAAAATCAAGCTATTAGAGTGGTCTGTTGACGATCTTGCGATTACTGTGTCGGATTATGAGAACAGGGTAAGTTGTGCCACTTCTATTTTGTCGGTGTTCACATGGTCATTCTGACAATGTTTTTTTTTGTCATTTATCCTAAGCTAAACATCGCCGAGGAAGAAGCAAAACATGAAAGAATGCAAAAAGAAGAACTGAAACTGAAACTGCAGAATATCAGACATCAAAAGTCGGTTATGCAATCCTTTGGGAATGCAAGTAGCTCCCTGAAAGATGAAATGGTTAGCTTAGTCAATTCAATCAGGTGTGCATGGTTGGACTTTCTTTCCCAGTTATTTATGTTTGTAGTGGCAAGAGAGAGCATCCTAAACACTCACCTTGACTGTTATGTGTCTTTCAGGCATTCACGAGTTATACAAAATGAGCTACTGGGTGCTCAAGAGGCTTCTGAGAGTGAACCAGAGGTAAGGACATATTTCACTAATTATTTATAAGTTAACATGCAACTATATTAAGTTGTTATGACAATTGAATTTATGTCATTCTTATCGGTGTTTTCTGAGAGCACTCTTATTCTGTTTAAAGGTTTTGACTTTAGATATTTATCTGGATATTCTTCGTTTTGAGCGTGTTCATCCTTTTTCTTTAGTTGCAGATTGCATACTTGTGTGATATGTTGTGCTTATGTTCATGTTATATGTTTCCTTTCCTATTGAATCCATTTTCAGAGTTCCTCTAATTTACACATAAGAATTGAACTTCTCAATAAAACATGCAGGTTTTAGGACCTGTCCAGGAAAGCCATGTGAGCTGCATGACCAGGCAAAAACGTGTGGGGATGATGCCACCCTTTGAAGACCTAATGCAAGGAGCCAAGGCAAGTGATGGGGAGTATTGTGCTGATGGTTGCTCATCAGGTGATATATCAAGTGGCAGCGCAAATGCTTCATTTCCTTCACATGCTTCGCTAAAGACAGCTACCCAGGCAACCGAGCAACATACAGTAGGTGTTGAGTCAGCTCCTGCAAGAAAGGATCTAGATGAGCTTACTGATGCGTCCTCTTTAGATGAGGGCTTACAGCAGGAGCTCAAGGTGACAGGTGTGGAAATCAAAGATGCACATTCAATAGATGAAGATTACAAGCCAGAGATACCAGAATTTGAGCAGCCCAGACCAAATGATCCAAATAAGTACCTGCAGCAGTACAGCGGGAGTGAGCAGCCTGAATTACATAGGGTTGGCGTGGATAGTGGTCAGTCTCAGTCTGAGGAACAATCACCTCGTCCATCTGCAGGGCCAGTGGTTGAGGTTGTGGAGGAGAGTGAGTTGCCTCCATTTGCTCCAGTGCGGTATAATGCTCCTGTGAACTATATGAGAGCCCCTTCCAATGAGCTGAAGAGGCTTAGAAGTAGGAACCACTATGAGGGGCAGAGAACAGCAACCGACAGGAGGTTCTGGTCCATTGAGCAACAAGACTTGTACACCTCCATCTATAGCAGGCTCAAATCGACTGACGTGAAATGGATCGACTGGGTGTATGTCGATGAGAATTTTGCTGGTGTCAGAAAGCGGTGTGCTGATTTGGGACTGGAAGAGATAATGGGTTACTGTTGTCACTGGGACAATGAGCTAATTAGGCAGTTTTACTCTACAGTTTACATCAGTGCTGATAAGACTTTGATCACTTGGATGGCAGATGGCCGAAAGATAACTACGAACAAGAGAACATGGGAGGAGGAGTTCAGCATTCCTAGCGGCGCTCACACTGAGATACACTCCCAACTTTTCCTTAACGATGATGACAAGAGGACCTTATACACAGCTACAGAATATACACTTGGTCAGACCAACGGGCTATCTCCTTTGGCAAGTATAGCCCATAGGATTCTTAGGACAACTATTTATCCTAGATTTGGGAATACTACACATAGCTGGAACGTCCTATATCACGTTGTGGAACAGCAATCGTTCGACGTCATTTCTTTGATCTTTGGTGAGATTAGTTTGCTTATTTCAGATCACAGTCGGATTAAAGACCGGCTGCTGTATGCACCATACATCATGGGAATGATCAAGAGAGCTCTCAAGTATGAAGGACCTAGAGGATCTATGCACAATTCCTACAAGCCCATGCCGGACTACAAGCTGAAATTACGCCAAAAGGCACATCCTTCATCAACAATAGCAACACCTGCTGCAGTCCTATCACCTTTAGAGCCCACATTTTCAGCAGGTCAGCCAGACGTTGTAGCAGCTGGACATGATGCTCATGTTGAGGAAGTTGACGAACACCATCAGTATGAGGCAGGTGGACATCAGCCCCAGGTAGAGGGGGTCCAGAGACGAGATGTGCTAGTGCAGCCTATCACACACACAGATCTTTGGCAGGCTGTTGAGAATGGACTCAGGCCAATAAGAGACACATTAGCTAGCATGGAAGGCAGAATCGGCCAAGTTGTGGAAGGTGCTTATGTCCCAGCACAGCATACCAGTAGCTCTTCTTCATCTCAGATCCCAGCTTCAAGCTCTTCTCTAGCACCGTCCCTTCAGACTACTCCAGCACCGCTTCAGGCTCCAGCAACTTCTCATTTTCCTGAGCAGGCAAGCGTGGTGCACGCGGGCAACCCTGGTGTATCATCTCAGCCGGTTCATGTGAGACCAAGTCCTTTTAGTGGCTTTGGTTGGTATCAAAAGAAGTGATGGATATAGGTGTGTGTAGTATGGAAGTGTGGAAGATTGTCAGGGGTTGTAGACAATGGCTGTCTTGTACTCTTCTCGTATTTTGTGTATATATATTAATTAGACTTGTGTATATATTATTCTATGAAGACCTTTTAGGGAGAGCATATCTTATGGGTCTGCCCTTACTGTGATCTGACTATATGAGGAATAAGCACGGCTAATATTTTGTTTTATGTGGGTTGAGAATGCTGTAGCCTTAAGCCTGTGGCTACTGAGTCTTCTCACAGGCATGGTTTTCCATGTTTTGACTTCTTCCATTATGTGCTTAGAGTTTGGTTAATGTTTGAGGGGGTCAGTGCCGTGATGGAAGAAGCACTGTGACAAGCTCCTTTTCACCAGCCATAAAGGTGATGTTGTGGCCAATGGTTTTGGTCCAATTTTCATTTTTTTTTCAGTTCCGTTCACTATTAGATTATCATACATGATTTTATTTTATTTTTGTGAACCATACATGATTTGATTGACAATGCGTATATGTGACTTGCCATGAATGTGTGTCTCTCTGGAATTTTATGATTCTGAATATTCAGTTTTATTCCTGGAGGGCTACTTGAAGGGTTTAGTTCATAATACGCAAAATTATGAGGGGTGAAGAAATAATTAACTGTTTAACACGCACGTGGAGTCGCTGACTGTGACAATGCAGGGTTAAGGCGCGAACAATGGCGACCAGCATCAAGGGGAACCATCAGCTTTAGTGCTTAACTGAACTCATCAGGTTCATGGGGATTCGGGCCACCACTCACGAGCTATACGGCGAAGTCTTTCTTCGGAAGAGACAACACAGAGAGAAGCAGCTAGAAATTCGAAATTCGAATTTCCAACCTTCCACCCAGTCACCCACTCGCTCGCCGTTTGCCGGGGTCGCCGGCGTAGTTCGCTCCGGCCGTCGCCTTGCTCCTGCTCACCACCGCCGTCGCCAACACCTCTTCCTCCCCGCACCCTCAGGTACTTTCTCTTGGAGGTTTGAGAAAAACCTTCGATTTTTGGGGAGTTTTCGCTGTACCCGCCCCGTACACCCTCCTCATCCCCACCGCCCCCGTTATGCTTCCCACATGCCACCACCACTGTCACATTGGTCACTGTCGTCCCCCAAGTTCTAGGTTTAGGGAGAAAGCTTCGATTCCTTGGGTTTCTTAGTTTCCTGACCTCTGAAATTTAACACTGTCACAACAAATAGAATCTTACTATTTATGAATATTTCGATCAATTTAATGATAAAACCCTTTTGACAGATTGATGTTAATTTTCGAGATGAACCTAATGAGCTTAATTAATCTATGTTTTACTAAAGTGATGCTACAGTAACTGTCTTCTAATCATGACTTAATTAACCTCATTAGATTCGTCTTGTGATTAGTCTAGGGGCATGTAATTTATTTTATGATTAAACTTTATTTAGTACTCCTAAATAGTAAGATTCTTTTTGATGTGACAGCTATAAAGTTTAGACCCCAGAAAACGAACACACCCTTACTGTTGAACATTTGGGGGTTCGCTGATTGTGCAGAATTTGATGGTGAGGGAATTTGCCAGCTCGCTGCAGTCCGGCGAAGGCGGACTCCCCGAGGCCGAAGGTGACGAGAACGAGCCGCCGGGTGCCTCGGATGTCGCCGAAGCGCCCGCGGTCACCGGAGCGGCGGCCTCCCGGCCTCCTCTCCGCTACGTCCGGACGCCGACGTCGGTGCTGAAGCGAAGCCACGGTGGCCGGCGCTGACACCCGCCGCGAATCTCCGGTGTCAAACTCCCAATAAGCCCGGTGCGCGGAGCCGGCTAGGGTTTGCGGTACCGGCGGCGCGGATGGACGGCGCATTGCCCACTCCCCGTGCACAATCCAAGGTCCGTGCACAAATCAAAGCGGGGTGGGACAAATGAAGGGCGCATTGCCTACTCCCAGAGCGCCAATCAGGGGCACCACGAAGCGGGCTTATGGCGTTAAGACTAGCAGGCCCATGACTTTTGCGAGCAGCTTCTCCAAGGCAAGGTCGCGATTGGAGTTCCCCTTGGCTAGGACTACAGCTGAGCATTCTGCGGAGGTGTCGCACTTTGAGCATTCTACAGTTGACATAATGCACTATTGCATGTTGGCCTTATCAGGGAAGGTGGATGATGGCAACGTATCCTATGATAACCGGGTTCGTGTGAGAACTATGAGAACTTCAATCTGAGCCACATGATCTTGATCAATGGGATGCATATGATTTTGTTTTTAACTTTCTTATGGAGTTTACAGTTCAAGAAGTTCGCATTTGATGATTGACTATACTATATTGATTTTATGAAGTTGTTTCATGTGGATTTCGCTACACTAATTCCTGATCGTATACAATCTAGATATCCATAAACATCATGAATAAGCTATTATTTCAGGCACTTGAACTTGAAGTTTCCAAGGCAAGATTTCTTGCAGCTCACAAATCCAAAGAAAAGGAAGACATGTGCCACCAATTGGATGAAGCTCGGGTTCTCATTAGAATTTTAAAGGGAAATATGCTTGAAGAAGTTAATCTACTTCAAATGAATAACTATGAATCTTCCGATGGTATTAATGATATTTTAAAGGGAAATGAATTTGAGTTGTGCAAACGGCTTGCAGATTATCAAACATATTTGATGATGAGCAATATGCTTGCTAAAGATATTGAATTCTCTGCTTTCGCTTTTGAACTAAAGCAACAAAAACAGATGCAAAAACAATCTCAACAGGTGCTCCATCTAATTGATTGACTTATTGTGTCTTCAGTAGACTGTCATGAATGAATTTTCTTGTATCATAGTAAACCCTTCTAATTTCACTACAACATATTTTGCAGATAGCAGAGGAAAGGCAAGTATATGTGAAGCTATTGGAGAGATCAATTGATGATCTTGAGTGTACTGTATGTGCTTTAAAAAACAGGGTGAGTCATGGAATTTCTTCTATTTCAGTGCTGATACGGTAGTTCCTCAACAATGTTTTCGTTATTTCTATAAGGTGGAAATTATCGAGGAATGTAAACGGCATAGAATGCAGCAAGAGGAACTTGACATGAAGCTGCAGAAAGTCTGGCAACAAAAGATAGCAGTGTCACCTTCTGAGAGGGAATGGAGCTCTGTGGATGATGGAGTAGTTGATTTAACTGGCTCATCCAGCTTAGCGTGTTTACGAGTTTTGTGATCAGCTACCTAGGCAGAAGTTAACACTCACCTTAAATCTTTTGCAGGCACCCAAGAGACGGACAAAACGAGCTACTGGGTGCTCAGGAGATTATGAGGATACTTCAGAAGCAGGCATCTGAAAAAGATTCAGGGGTAATGATATAGTTTGCTAATCATTTAGCTGTTCATTTATTTGAACTTCAAGTCATTCCATGCACTGCTGTAAAATAGTCTTGATTGTTCATTTCATTATCATGTCTTCTCTTTATAGATTGTGCAGTACATGGTTCACATCTCGAAGCTAGACATTCACACTAGGCAGCAATACAACATTAATTTTTCTAATGTTTTTAAAAAAGTTTTTGCCCAGAAATATTTTGTTTATCAAGTTATGTATCTCTCTGAGTTTTTTTTTCATTTCATCTTTTTCTCTTGAGTTTAGTTTAGATTTATATATATGGTCTTATGTTTCATATTTAATGGTTTCTTTCATATGGAATCTATTATGCTAATTCTTCAAATTACACAAGTATTTTTTTTTAACATCAATACAAATGCATCCAGGTTTTGGGACCTATGAAAGAGCAGACACTAAACACTTTTGCGCGTGAATGTGTGGACGCAGCCACACTCTGAAGAGATAATTCAAGAAAGTAATGTAAGCTAGAGTGAACATTGCACTGGTACTTGCATATCTTTGGAAGATATGGTGAACTCTATGACTTCTATTTCAATTGTGTTTGTTGTTCTTCAGCGACAATGATCTCTCCTTTTATCTTGTTTTCTTTCTGGATCTCTCCTTTTCGTGTTTCCTATGGGTTTCATCTCTAGCCTACCCAAACTTGCTTGGGATAAAAGGCTTTGCTGTTGTTGTTGTTGTTCAGCAACAATGAACTCTGACAATGATTTACTTATTTCTCCTTAGGTCGTTAGGTCACTTTCTTCACTTTTCCGGTTTTCCCTTAAGAAAGGACTTTGCTAAAAAAAATACTTTAAAACATTTATGATGCTTTGTAGATAGGTAGTAAAGTAATACTTCCTTTGAATCTTCAGCATTCCTCAGTGACTTAGCTAAGTTCTTTCAAATCATATGCACAGTTATGGACTTCTATGTCTTCTGTTACGAGTATCTGACTGTTGTGATATAAATCCTATCCCCTGTAGCAGCTGGATCCTACCTTATTTTGTTCAGTTTTTGGCACCTTTCACATTGTACATGGTTTGGTTTTATTTGTAAAAGATGCTTAATTGTTTTGCAAGTTTCAATATCTACTTTTGTAAGTTCATTATGGAATGGAAATCTGGTTGACATGATTTGTTGCTATGCCTTAGCCCTAACAATGTAATGGGTGAATTTTGATGATTTGTTGTGGACACTGTAAATAGATTGTATTCCATCACCAAGAATTATATGTTTTTGAAATAAGTCATATCTGAGCTTCTACATCCATAGATGTATTTAGCCAAGAAGAATGGTATTGAATTTTGGTAAGCCATAGTGTTTATCGATAATTTACTGTTCTTAGTAATAACTTTGGTTGTTTCTCGAAGGTTGAAAACACCAAGAGTCAAATGCTGGCGGTATCACCATCTGGAAGTGCAAGCAGATCTGTGGAAGAAGAAACACGCTACTCATCAAGGTTTGCATAAATAAAGCATGATTACATAGTTTGTCTTCAGTTTTCTGTGTTTTCCAGCTGTAGCGACAGCAACATTTGTTTTTAGAATACGCAGGAGAGCTGCGTATCGTTGTATTAAGAAGAAGGGAGGTCGACGACCTTACACGACGCGTGCCGCTTTTTGTCGGTCGCCGGTAGTGTTACAAGATTTTCAATACAGCGATCACTACCGAGTAAGAAGAAACGGAGGGGCCTACTCTCGCGGGATTAGACTACCTAAGTTTGCTGCTCCAGCAGCTACCCAATGTCTTGCCTCATCCTTGATTCGGGCTGCTAGGCGTTGGGCAGAGGTAGCGTCTCCCCGGAAGACTGTCGTTCCGCGTCTTCCGGAGGTTCCGGACCACCAGGAGTAGAAGGGAGTCAAGTCCTTTTCGTGGCGTCTTAGACAGTCCCGCGCGCATGAGGTGCCAAGCGTCAAGCAAGGGTTTCTCTGTGTTGGATTTGTGTCGAATATGTGTACACGAGTCGGTTACAAATTGGACTTGAGTCGTATTAGGTGGATAGGGATAGAGTTTGTGTCGGACTTGTATTCCCGGGCTCATATATACGTGGGGGCACCACCGTTGTAACCGCAAGAGACGACAGATGTAGTAGACAAGGGGTGACGGCGGCCGGGAGAGACGTGCCCTAGGGGCGGCCGGGTCGTGTGTCGGTATACTCCGGATGTCCGTATAGCTACAGTTATTATGGGGAGGAGCGCCCGTAGTCATGTCCCGAGGATGTAGGCACATCGCTGAACCTCGTACAAAAACATCGTGTTTCGGTGTCTCTCTCTTTTCGTGATCTTGTGTTCTTGGCTTGATGATCCTGGGAATTGCTTCCGCGGCTGATTTTTATAACAAGTGGTATCGGAGCCGGTTACATGGTAAAAGATCACGAGAGACACGATGGGGTGCTCTACACCGCGCGGAGCTTGCATAGGGCGTCCGAGAGGAGGACATAGCGCAAGGTGGAGCATGATAGCGATCGACGACTCGATCGGTGGAGTTGGACACTTCGAGCGCGGCGGCTCGAACCTTCCGAGGAGCTGCATCAGCGGGGATCCGTCCGGACGTGGAGATCATGCTGATGGTGGTTGGTGGCTGCTGTTCGATAGGGGTTGATCAGACGTGATGACCAAATTCGACAGTGCGGCTGGAAGACGTCGTGGACGACAGCGACGACTTCGACTCGCAGTCTTGCTGATGGGTGATCAGCCGAGATTGGAGTGGTTGTTGCATGCTCAAGGGAGCAGCAACGACGATGGCGAAAGCCATGGTGGACTCAATCAGTATTTTGGAGGCGAATTGTTTTTGTTGGCTTGCTGTTCGGACTCGACGAGTTGATTGCATGACGGCGGCATACGTGAGGCTTGCGTGGAGAAGGCACGAGATGCAATGTGCAGGCTGCGTGCGAGAGCTAGAGTCCGTGGTTTCAGATGAGTTCGTGTTGGAATAGGAGATCGGAGGTGGCATGTGTGCATGGTGTTTTGGAAAATAATGTGTGTCCATGCATGCATGTTGAGCTACGAGAGACATGGTGGAGCCCGCATGTGTTTGTTTATGTAAACAAATTGATTTGCATGTATGCTGGACAGACAGTTTCTTTAGCTCAATGGTTGGCTTCCTGGATTCGGTTTCGTGAGACACGAAGACTCATACAGGAAAAGGGACACCAAATAGAGTCCGTGTCGGTTAGGATTCTATGTGCTTCCTACATATAAATACGGAGGAGTCCATGGAGGGTTGCATCGGAAAGCAAACGTGTTGTCCGTGAACCGAAGCTTGCGGCGGTTGACGGTGAACGGCGGGCTGCGATCGAGTGGGTCGACTTCGTCGTGTGCAAGCGGCGTGGCAGTCGACGGGGCTCGAGAGCGGCTAGTTGAGTACGCGGCAACGTGCTCGGGTGTGCGGGAAGCACACGGCTTCGACGTGTATCGTGCGCGTGCGGCGTACGGTGTGCACGTGCGGAGGATCTTTCGACGGTCCGTGGCAACAGCGGATGGCGTCGATGTCGTCCAAATTCGAGGTGACGAAGTTTGACAGAACCGGCAATTACGAGCTTTGGCAAACAAGAGTTAAGGACTTGCTAGCGCAGCAAGGGATCCTGAAGGCTCGAGTGAGAAGAAGCCGACCAAGGTGGATGATGAGAAGTGGGAGGAGATACGAGCGCAAGCGGCAGCAACCATCGGATTGTGTCTCTCCGACCGGATCATATACCATGTCATGGATGAGACGTCACCTAAAGTAATTTGAGATAAGTTGGATAATCAGTTCATGTCCAAAACTCGACTCGGAAGTTGTATCCGAAGCAAAAGTTATATGGGTTGAAGATGCAGGAGGGAGCAGATCTTGTTGAGCACATCAATGTCTTCAATCAAGTTGTGGCTGACCTTGTGAAGGTGGACATGAAGATTGATTATGAAGACAATGCCATTATTCTTCTGTGTTCCTTGCCGAGTTCTTATGAGCATTTGGTCACAACATTGACGTATGGCAAAACTGAAGTCAAGGTGACGGATATCACGACGGCGTTACTTTTTCGTGATCAAAGGATCAAGATCAATAATGCCGGTGATAGTGGTTCCATTGGTGATGCTTTGGTAGTCAAGAGTGATCGAGTGAGGGAGACCGACAAGAAGAAGAAAGGGTCGCAGTGCTACAAGTGTAAGGAATGGGGACATGTGAGGAGGGATTGTGCTGGAACTCGAAGAGGAAGGACGTGGCAAATGTTGTGGTTTCTAGGAAGGATGACTCGGACAGCGATAGTGATGTTCTTGTGCTATCAAGTGAGATGTCTTGTGATGAAGAAGCGTGGTTGCTAGATTCTGCAAGTTCATTTCATGCAACACCTAAGAAGGAGTGGTTCTCTTCATATGTTGAGGGTGACTCGGTTTTGCTCACTTGGGAGGTGACACGGTTCATCGTGTTATGGGAGTTGGCAAGATCAAGTTGACAATGTATGATGGACAAGAGGTACTACTTGAGGGTGTGCGGCATGTGCCGGAACTTAGAAGAAATCTTATCTCGCTTGGTGTTCTGCACGGAGAAGGTTGGCTATATCGGGCAGTGCCGGATAGGAGGACCTTGAGAGTGATGCGGGATGGCAAGATCGTGATGATAGGCGAGTTGTCGGAGACACATCACTATAGGCTAAAAGGTGGAGTCATGAATGATGGAGCTATAAATGTTGTAGCGTTCGGTCCTGGCGGCGAGTTGGCCTCGTCGGGTTGTTCGAGGAGTCCACCCGGATGTGAAGGGGAGATGAGGCCACCCGATGTGTGATGGGGGAGATTGTTAGGTTTAGTCCCACATCGGATATTGATGATGGGGGAGTCCAACTAATAAGGTGGAGGGATCCTCACCTATCGAGGCTAGTCTTTTGGGTTGAGGTGGCCCGGGACCTTGGTTGGGGCTCTAGTTGGGCCTATGGTTGGGTAGGCCCAATGTGACCTGGGCTGGCGGTAGGGGCTCGTGGGTAAGACGAGCCGGAGCGCACTCTAACAAGTGGTATCGAGCCATGGTCGGGAAACCCGAAACATCTCGGAGACATCACACGGATATCGGGCCGTCGGATTAGATCTCCGGGCCACATGGTTATCGGGCTGTCGGAGGGGTGTCCACCCGGATGTGAAGGGGAGATGGGGCCACCCGATGTGTGATGGGGGAGATTGTTAGGTTTAGTCCCACATCGGATATTGATGATGGGGGAGTCCAACTAATAAGGTTGAGGGATCCTCACCTATCGGGCAAGTCTTTTGGGTTGAGGTGGCCCAGGACCTTGGTTGGGGCTCTAGTTAGGCCTATGGTTGGGTAGGCCCAATGTGACCTGGGCTGGCGGTAGGGGCTCGTGGGTAAGACGAGTCGGACCGCACTCTAATAAATGTTGCGGCGTTCGGTCCTGGCGGCGAGTTGGCCTCGTCGGGCTGTTCGAGGTGAGCAGCAGAAGAGGCGACTCAAGTCTGCGTACACGGAGGTTCGAGCATGGGCAAGCTTCGGGATGGCGTGCATATTCGTCAAGGTGGAGTTTGTTGGATTTGTGTCGAATATGTGTACACGAGTCGGTTACAAATTGGACTTGAGTCGTATTAGGTGGATAGGGATAGAGTTTGTGCTCATATATATGTGGGGGCACCACCGTTGTAACCGTACGAGACGACGAGATGTAGTAGACAAGGGGTGACGGCGTCCGGGAGAGGCGTGCCCTAGGGGCGGCCAGGTCGTGTGTCGGTATACTCCTGGATGTCCGTATAGCTACGGTTATTATGGGGAGGAGCGCCCGTAGTCATGCCCCGAGGATGTAGGCACATCGCTGAACCTCGTACAAAAACATCGTGTTTCGGCGTCTCTCTCTTTTCGTGATCTTGTGTTCTTGGCTTGATGATCCTGGGAATTGCTTCCGCGGCTAGTTTTTATAACACTCTGCCGTTTGTAGGGTGTGTTCGTTTTCGAGGGTCTAAATTTTATAGCTATCACATAAAAAAATCTTACTATTTACGAGTATTAAATAAAGTTTAATTATAAAATAAATTACATGTCCCTAGACTAATTTACGAGACGAATCTAATGAGGTTATTTAAGTCATGATTAGAAGATGGTTATTGTAACATCACTTTAGCAAAACATAGATTAATTGAGCTCATTAGATTCATCTCGAAAATTAGCACCAATCTGTCAAAAGGGTTTTATCATTAAATTGATCGAAATATTCACAAATAGTAAGATTATCTTTGATGTGACAGTGCTAAATTTTAGATGGGAGGAAACGAACGGAGCCGAGTGCGTTCGTTTCCATGCCTCTAAAAATTAGACGGGTCACATCAAAGAGAATCTTACTATTTAGTAGTACTTTTATTAATTTAATGATAAAACCTATGTCACGACCCCCGTCTAATTTGCGAGACGAATCTAATGATCATAATTAATCTATGTTTTGCTACAGTAATGCTACAGTAAACATCTTCTACTCACACCTTAATTACACTCGTTGGATTCGTCTCGTGAATTAGATAGGGGGTCTGCAATTAGTTTTAAAATTAGACTTTATTTAGTACTCCAAAATGACAAAATTCTCTTTAATGTGACCCCTCTAAAAATTATATGCCTGAAAACGAACGCACCCTGTTTGGAAGCGTTACCCAAGAGAGGCATTCCCACCAGACTTCCTTGGCCACGTGGCAGAACAACAGGAGGTGCTCCATTGTTTCCTGGGCTTGATCGCACATGATGCAGGTGTCATTCTCTTGAAGGCCGTGCCTCTTCCGCCGTTCGGCTGTCCAGATTCGTCGGTGTAAGGCAGTGTACATGAACAGCAACATAGTAAACACATTTGATTCAACACTCACCTTACGCCTTGAGTCTTTTGTTGGCATCCAAGGGAGAGTACAAGAATAGAGGCTTCTGGAAAGGCATCAGAGGTAATGCATATTTTTCTGACCTCATCAGTTCAAATCTTGAATCTTTTCATGGTTACAACTTACATTTCAGTCAGTTGCTATCATATTTAGTTTCAGACTTCGGCCCTGTTCGTTTCATTCCCTCTAAAATTTAAGTACTGTCACATCAAAGAGAATCTTATTATTTAAAAATATTTCAATCAATTTAATGATAAAACCCTATTAACAGATTGGTGCTAATTTTCGAGATGAATCTAATGTGCTTAACTAATTTATATTTTGCTAAAGTGATGCTACAGTAACCGTCTTCTAATCATGACTTAATTAACCTCATTAGATTCGTCTCATAAATTAGTCAAGGGTCTGTAATTTATTTTATAATTAAACTTTATTTCGTACTCCTAAATAGTACGATTCTTTTTTATGTGACAATTATAAAGTTTAGATCCCAGAAAACGAACACATCCTTCCAGTGCTGATTGCCTTCACTTTATAGGGTGCCCATGGCATGGCACATGTGTCACAGCTGAACTTTGAGGCTGAGGCAGGACCCATGCCTGACATGCCATGGATTCAGGAGGTGGATGATGGTGGAGTTGACAATACGGGAGAGATGGCTTCTGTCTCTGATCCCGTTGACCCCAACAAGCAGCCGGAACGGAGCAGTCCGATCAAGGGACAGAACCTGGCCATCACCGTTTTCACTGATGATCAAATTACGTATGCCAGCCTTCATAGTCTAGTTCTGGCGCCAGCATAATCCATGAAAAATATAGGTTTGAAACCAATTTCAACTGTCTGCAGGCCTGCCGTGGAGGCAGAAGCTGATGGCGCCGCTGCAGGGTTGGAATTGGAAGCAGAACAAGAAGTAGAAGATGATGTTGTCCCAGCGGTGCTGGAGGCAGAACCAGAGGCCGATTGCGGCCCTGCAGAGCTGGAAGCAGAGCCAGAAGCTAATGCCGCGGTAGAGCTCCGTTTCTCACGCCGATAAGTCTCTCCAACTATGCAGGCCACGGGTGGCTGGCGATGAGAGCGATTGGCAGTTCGGTGAGAAGATCGACGACAGCCGGATTCAGTGCTTGGCCTGCCGCAAGGTGATCAGGGGCGATCTCTCCCACCTGCGCCGCCACCTGACCCGCTGCAAGGCCCTCACGTCGTGCTTGCAGCCCACGCCCCTCAATACGAAGAGGAGCCAGAACACTACTGGCAAGTGCAAGGAACCTTAGGCGGGATTGCGGGAAGAAGGAAAGGAGTGCCCGCCAGCGTCGCGCCAACAGGAAAGTATATGGGCCAGAATGGGAGCCGTAGTCCAACTCTCTGTTCTTGTTCCCCAATTCTTCTTCTGAATTCCTAGATCTGCTGCCCTCTGCTAACACAGAACAGGAAAAGAAAACAGAAGATGAAGTTGTCGGAGCTACTAGGAGACTGCTAGAAGCTCGACAAAAAGATTTATACTAGATGACTGATTTTGAGCTGCAAAGATTGTAGCCATGGCACATGGGTAGAGCAAGACGCGTTTTGCACAGTGCTGTATTGTTCCGTGCTGGGTACGAGTGCCGCTGCTGCTGGCCAATGTTTGTACCGTACGGATGTGCATAACTCCTAGCTAGATACAATACTACTCATCAACTGTGAGGACCCGATTTTCACCAACGTGAAATCCGAGCCCTTTGTACTTCATTGCCACTTCCAGGAGTGTGGCACGTACATCCAACACAAGTTAGTACAGTGAATATCATAATTAGAGGAAATATCAAGGCAAGATAATAGAATCTCCAAGTACATTATTATTATGCATGAGTCTCAATCTCAAGAGTACAAGAGCGTGGCACGCAGGCCATCACGAAATGAAAGTAAGAATCTAGCGGAAGCGAAGCGGAAGCAACTCGATGATGATCGTCGATGAAGTCCATACCCACAAGCAACTCGAGTGTAGGCGAGACCGTCACTCCTCTCCGTCGGCTCCGTCAGTGGCGCGGTCGGCTCCTCGAGCAACGGCGTACGAAAAGCAAAGTGGAAAGTCGTGAGTACATAGAGTACTCGAGCAAGCCGCAAGCTACCTAGCAACAATGTATGCATGTTGGGATAGTTCAAGGAAAGGCAAGGCCTATCACCTAAAGCATTATTCCTCAAGTCTATGTGAAACACATTTTATTATTAGTCAAATTTTATAAGTGGCCTTGCAGGAAACAACACAATCCTGCAAGGGTCAATTTTTATGCCCCGCACACCTCCACGGGACCACGGCTCGAAGCCGGAAGTAAAACACCTATCGGAGGGAGAAGTAGTAAATGCTAATCAAGTGGGTCGCTCGGAGGTAGTGCCCATACTTTGGGCTAGACTATACGTATAGATTTATATATCTCTGCAGAGAGTAAGCAAGCTGTACCCACGTGAAGAGGTACTCAAACAAAAGACCACCGTCGTGGACCAAGCAAAGCAACACTCACAAGATCACTACTCAAAGCATCGAATGGGTGGCGCCCGTCCCTCGAGTCCGGGATCCTCTAACCACAACATAGGAAAAGAAGGGCCTGAAGGGTGTGACAAGGCGTACCACGAGCCGGGTGGGATATCCTCTGCTCGCGGATCGAGACAAACGCTCCAACACCCGCTACCACTAATCTCTACACCACGGCGGGCCACCCATTCCTCCGCTAAGTATCATGATCCGGCTCGCCCATACAAGTCACGTGGTATGCTAGTAGACCAAAGAGCAAGCAAGCACAAGAACCGGTCCTTAAGCTGCCGGGGCGAGTCACCAACCCTCTCCTCAACAACAACGAGTCTCAACGAGTGTCACCACAACAGGGGTCCCATAGCCCAAGACCCCTACACAAGCTGTACCCGCAACGAGTACTCTCCAAATGGAGACTCCCCGAAGTCTCCCAGCACCTAACCACCTACACACTCGCCCCCGCAAAAGGTCCTATAGGGTATCTAGTACGAAACTCGACACCTAAGAAACACCTACAATTTATTTTACACAAAAACATGTATAGTCATCATAGGGTTCAATTAAGCAACTAAGCAACATACTAAGCATGCGAGTAATAGAAGAACAACATATGGCAAACGAGTGGCAAGGATGACATAATATGGCATAGGTAAACTACAAGTGCAAGTATCCATTAATCATGCATGGCTCAATTTAATGCAAGTACTAAATAGGAACAAGAGTGGTCAAGGATTGCGGCTTGCCCGGATAGGGCTGCTCCCGAGGCTGGGTCGGGGTACTCGTACTGCTGCTCGGCGGAAACTCCTCAAACTACGGCTCGGACGGAAACTCCTCGGCACCCTCGACGGACGGATCGTGAAACGGGAGTTAGGCACGCTTATCGAGACAATAGGAAATAGTACGGAAATAACGACGGAAATTACGGTACTAGAACATGACCAAAAGCTACACTAACGCGTAGAGAACGTCGCTACGAGTCCAACGCAATCGGTCGCATATTTTTCCGACGCTCCGAGAAAAAGATATGAATTTCCAAAGAAAAAGGAATTATGGAAATTCAGGAAAATCCAATAAAAAGAAATGGAATATTCTCTGGAATATTCCCTGACCCGCGAGCACCACGTCGGCGCCGCGTCGATGCCACGTCGGTGCCATGTAGATCAATTCATCTACAAATCAGCACCACGTGGCAATTCTTCCGCCACGTGGTTGCCACGCGGCCGCCACGCGAGGAGGACAACTCGATGCCACGCAAGCAAAAACTACGCCACGTGGATGCCATGCCGGCGAGAAAAACACGACACCTCAACAGCCATGTCGGCACCACGTCGGCGCAACGGAGAGGGGCGGCGCCGCCGCGCTCCGTCGCGGGGGCTGCCGGAATTGGGCCTTCCGGCGCTACGGCTCGCCGGTGACCACGCTACACACGCCGGGGTGGAGCCCGTCCCACGGCGCACCTGCCGGCGCGGGTCCCGGGTACCGGCTCCCCTCCGACGAGCGGCTAGAGCTCGTCGGAGTTGGCACGGCGGCGGGAGAGAAAGGGAAAACCCCGGGATACCAAAAGACCGCGAATTGAGACCACTAAGCCGAAGCTCGAGCACGCGCGAATCTAACGGCACCCTTCTCTGGTCATACCCCCTACGGAGCATCGCCGGCGGCGACTTCCGCGGCGGCGCGACCAAGGTCCGTTGTGAAACCCTAGAAAAGCTGCCCATTTATCCCAACCAGCTAGCGCGCAGGCTTCTACGGCTCATCCCACGACCTCCCGAAGAGCCAAACCAACACGAGCAAGCCTTGAAGGGGAGCTTCGCCGGCAGCCATGGCACGGCGGCGACGGAGCTCGACGCTTGCCCTCAAAACACGGCTAATCCGGAGGAACAAGAGGGGGAATCGGTGCGGCGGCTTACCGGGACACTCACGCGTAGCTCGGAAGAGATGGGGACGGCTTGACGGTGATCGGCGACGACGAGCACGGCGACGGACGATGAACACGCGACGAGAGGGGGCGGTGACCACGTAGACTTCCGTTCCGGTGCTTCCAAGGGGCAAAGGAGAGGGGATCGAGTACGAGGTTGAACGGTGAACAACAAGGATTCACGGACGAGCCATGGAAGAAGATGAGCCTCACCGTGGCGGACGGCCGGCGACGGAGAAGGTGGCGGCGCGGAACTTCTCGCCCCTCGCACTCCGCCTCCGGAGCTGCTCTTGCGAAACCAATGGCACCGGCAGCTTTAGCGTCTCACGCCATGCACGTTGGTCAACACGAGCTCCTCAAGCTTCGATCTTCGCCCATGGCGGAAGTGGAAACCGCGGTGCGGCGGTGCTTGGTTAGGGTTTGAGGAGGAAGTCGAAGAAGGAGACGGCGCAGGGGTACTTGTGGGCGGCGGAGGGAGCAGGTGAGCCTTTGGGGCGCTAGGCGACACTCGTCCGAGGTGGCGCGCCCGGGAGCTGCCGCGCACGGGAGCGCCGAGCTGGAAAGGTGGAGCCGCGGCGGGTGGTTGGGGAAGAAAGCTGTTCGGGTTTGGTTGGGCCGCGGCTGGACTTGGGTCGGCGAGAGAGAGAGAAGGAGATTCGGCCCATGACACCGAATATTCAAATAAATGGATTGCGAATTTATTCCTTGCTTTTCTTCTTCAAATTGAATTCGAATTTAAACCAAAGTGTGTCGAATCAAAGCCAAACTTCGAACATTATGATTACAAGATTTTTGAGTTCACATTTTTGGGCTGTTACGGACTCCCCCTTACAAGAATCTCGTCCTCGAGATTTCACTCCTCATCCTCGAGCAAGTGAGGGAAGTCCTTCCTCAAGTTATCCTCCATCTCCCAAGTGGCCTCCCGCTCGGTGTGGTTACTCCACAACACCTTGCGGAACTTGATCTTGCGGCTCCGTATTTCCTTGAAAGCCACATCCAAGATCTTGACAGGATACTCCAAGTACTCAAGGCTGTCCCGCAGATCCAACACCTCCGGTGCGACCTGCTCCTCCGGCACACGAAGACACTTCTTGAGCTGCGAAACATGGAACACATCATGCACTCCGGCAAGGTGTCCCGGTAACTCAAGCTGATTGGCGAGATCTCCAATCCTCCTCACCACACGAAAAGGTCCAACGAACCTTGGTGCCAACTTGCCACGCACATGGAACCTGCGCGTCCCACGAAGTGGAGAGACCTTGAGATAGACATAGTCCTCAACAAAGAACTCCAAAGGTCTCCTCCTCTTATCTCGCATAGCTCTTACTGTCTGCTCCGAGCAACTCGATATGCTCTCTCACTTGCTCAACCTTTTCCTCGGCCTCTCTCACAAGATCCGGTCCATAGAAAGACCTCTCTCCAACTTCCGTCCACATGAGAGGTGTCCTACACTTCCTCCCATACAAGAGCTCATTGGATGACATCTTGATGCTTGCCTCATAGCTGTTGTTGTAAGAAAACTCAGCAAACGACAGGCTCTCTTCCCAATTCTTGCTGTAGATGAGCACACAAGCCCTCAACATATCCTCCAAGGTTTGATTCGATCGCTCTGTCCGACCATCCGTCCGAGGGTGATAAGCTGTGCTAAAGTCCAAGTGAGTGCCCATAGCTGCATGCAAACTCCTCCGAACTTAGACACAAGCCGAGAACCACGATCCGATACTATGGTGAGGGGTGCTCCATGTAGTCTCGGAATGTTATCAATGTAAAGGCGAGAGAGCTGCTCCACGGTGTACCTCGTGCCTGATTGCTATGAAATGAGCGGCCTTGGAGAAACGATCCACAATCACCCAAATGGAATCTCGGCCCTTGGGCGTGCGAGGTAGACCAACAATGAAATCCATGCTGATGTTCTCCCATTTCCACACGGGAATCTCAAGAGGCTTGAGCAAACCGGTCGGCTTCGATGCTCGCCTTGACCCTCCTGCAAATGTCACACATCCCCACAAACCGAGCAATGTCCCTCTTCATACCTTCCCACCGGAACCGAGTACGGAGATCCTCATACATCTTTGTGTTCCCTGGGTGGATCGAGTAGCGAGAACGGTGAGCCTCTCTCAAGATCTCATCTCGAATCCCTGCACCTCCGGGAACCACAATCCGATCCTCGTACCAAAGTACACCTTCGCTGTCCACTCGAACCCGGGTGCCTTATCCTACTTTATCCTTTCCTTGATTGACTCCACAAGACCTGTCAACCTTCCGCCTCTCTACGATCCGATCTTCAAGTAGACTCGTGATCCTCAACTCATAGAGATAGCCCTCGGGAATGAGCTCCACTCCATCCCTCATCATCTCCTCAAACACCTCCGATCGACTCGTCATGAGAGAAGTGCAATAGGCCTTGCGACTCGGCGCATCTGCTACAACATTGGCCTTGCCGGGATGGTAGTTGATGCTCAAATCATAAACCTTGATCAACTCAAGCCATCTCCTCTGCCTCATGTTCAGCTCGATTGCGTGAAGATATACTTGAGACTTTTGTGATCCGTGAAGATCTCACATCCGCCACCGATGAGATAGTGCCTCCAAATCTTCAAAGCATGAACCACTGCTGCAAGCTTAAGATCATGAGTGGGGTAATGCTTCTCATGTGTCTTCAACCGCCTCGAAGCGTAAGCCACAACCTTCCTGTTCCGCATGAGCACACAACCAATCCCCCGAGTGGAAGCATCACAGGTACACCGGAAGTCCCGACTAAGATCCGGCAAGGTGAGCACGGGTGCGGTGGTCAATCTAGTCTTGAGCTCCTGAAAGCTCCTCTCACGCTCCGGGGTCCACTCAAAGGTAACCTTATCCTGCAAGAGCTCCAGTCATGGGATGAGCTATCCGAGAGAAATCCTCAACAAAGCGACGGTAGTATCCAGCCATCCCCAAGAACCTCCTCACATCCTTGACACACTGCGGTGACGGCCAACTCACAAGCTGTCCGAACCTTTCCAGGATCCACACACACTCCCTCGGCATTGATGACATGCCCTAGGAATGCCACTTCCTCAAGCCGGAACTTGCACTTGCTCGAACTTGGCATACAAGCGATGCTCCTTCGACCTCTCTAAGACAACCCTCAAGTGATGTGCATGCTCTTCGGCGGACTTCGAGTACACAAGAATGTCATCAATGAAAACCACCACAAACTTATCCAACTCTGCCATGAAGACCTTGTTCATCATGTTCATGAAGTAGGGAGGGGCATTAGTCAAGCCAAAGGAAGCAACGAGTGAACTCAAACTGCCCATACCTGTCTAGAAATAGATAAAAGGTAAAATTCAAGGAGGGGCGATCCGGCATGATAGATAGCAATAGAATTGACAAGGCGGTAACAAAGATCCATACCTACTCACGAAGGCGAGTCTTAGGAATGTCGCTCTCTCGGATTTTCATTTGATGATAGCCGGATCTCAAATCAATGGAAGAGAAGTACTTTGCACCCTTCAGCTGATCAAACAAATCATCAATTCTCGGCAAGGGGTACTTATTCTTGATGGTGACCTCGTTCAAGGAACGATAGTCAACACACATCCTGTCGGTACCATCCTTCTTCTTCACAAACGAACGAGGGATCCCCAAGGTGAGACACTTGGGCGAATGAACCCCTTACTCAACAAATCATCAATCTCCTGCTTCAACAACACCAACTCATCGGAAGACATGCGATACGGCCTCTTAGCAATAGGAGCCGTGCCGGAAGAAGATCAATCACAAACTCGACATCCCGATCCGGAGGATGCCCCGGCAAATCATCGGGAAAGACCTCGGGATACTCATAAACCACGGGTATCTGCTCAAGTGACAACCCCCGCAAGTGACAAAGCTGTGCTGGCAACTTAGGAGCAACCGGTGTGAAACACACGACCACTCCTCGGTGGTTCACCAAGGTCACAATCCTCTCATCACAATAAATCACCCCCTTGTTCCTTGTCAACCAATCCATCCCAAGAATCACCTCAATCCCGAGAAGACGGCAAGAGAGCCAAATTGGCCAAGAACCGAACACGCTCAATCGGAATCCGAACTCGACGGCAACCCGTCACACACTTTGAAGCACCAAGTGGAGAGATAGCGAGCACGGGAAAATCGAGCAAGACGACGAGGAATCTTAAGCTTCGCAACGAACGCAGAAGACACGAACGATCTAGTCGTACCGGTATCGAAAAGAACAGAAGCTAAACATGAGTTAACCAAAAACTCACCAAGGACGACGTCCGGTGCCTGCCGAGCATCCTCAACGGTGAGGTGGTGAAGTCTCGCACGGGAAGCGCTCTGCTCGTGGCTGCTGCCTAGGCTGCGGACCGCACCGGTTGGGGAGCACTGCGGAACTGCTGCTGCTGCGGTGGCTGTGCTGCTGGTCCGGGCGTAGAGTAGGTAGTAGGAGCTCTCGACCCATGTTGGGACACGCGTAGTACTTGTGTCCCGGCTGCTCACACCGAAAGCACCTGTTGGCGAAGGGCATCCCACCGCTCGGGGGCCTCCAACCTGACTCGCTGTGGTGCTTGGAGCACGCTGGTACTGCTGCCCCTGTGGTGCGTATCGCCTCCGACCGGGACCGCCAAACTGCCCCTGTGGTGGACGGGCGGTCTGCTGCTGCTGCCCTCCAAACCTCGGCCTCTGCCGACCTCCGGAACGGTCTAGCTGTCCTCCGGTCCTCTTGTGTGCCTCAACCCTCCCGATCTTCTCGATGCTTGTCCTCAACCTCAATAGCCTTGTCCACTAGCTCCTTCGGGGTAGAGCACCCTGCCACGTAGGGACCAATCTCGGCCTTGAGACCCCGCTTGAAGTAGTAGATCTTGTCCTGCTCGGTGAAAAGATAGAAAACCACGAAGGGAAATGAGATGAAGAGATAGCAACATAGAATGCGTTAGGCAAGTCATTGGGGAGAATAGATAGTGATTATTTGAGATGAAAAGCGGAATAAGAGATTTCGACCTGCTCGGTGGACACGTCACGAGGTGAGTAGCGGGACGACTCGGTCCACCTGTGGTAGTACTCGAGCACACCCATAGATCCCATCTTCAAGTTACGTAACTCGTCCGCCTTCCTGTCCATCACTCCCTTGGGGATGTGCTCGAGCTCGAACTCCTGCTCAAACTCATCCCAAGAGATACTTGTCCGGGTCCTGGTGGTTGGCCACGTAAGTGTCCCACCACGCGCCGGCTGCACCTCCGAGCAAGTAAGTAGCAAGTGACACACACTCGGCGTCGGTGCAATCCATCATCACTAGCTGCTTGGACACCGTCCTGAGCCAGCTGTCGGCGTCCGGAGGGTCGGTGCGGTGAGAGAACGTCTCGAGCCGAAGCCTGCGGAAGGCCTCCTTCCTCGAGTCGAGCGACCGCAGCCTACGAAGTCTTGCGGCTGCTCGCTGGGGAACCTGCTCCTGGTGCTCGCTGCTGCTGCTGCTGCAGCATCCGCATCGGACCTCCCAAGATGTTGGTCCGCACGGCCATCACCTCGAGCAAGAGTCCGAGTAGGGGGTGGTGGTGGCACCTCCTGCCGCTCGGCGCCCTCCTCGCTGCCCGGGAGCCTCCTGTCGTCCCGGTGCCTCCTGCTGCTCGGCACCCTCCGCCTCTCCAGCTGCGAGATCCGGTGGTGCCTCTCCACCGTGACCACGCCCTCTACCACGAGCACCCATGTTGACGTCAAAAGTCGCCAACACACCGTTGTCCGGAGAGTCCACCGAAACCCCGGCCGACGCAGGTCCCGTGCTCCCAACGGACCGGCTCGGCTCGCCGATTTTGGTGTGCTGCTGGTGCGTGCCGGATGGTTTTCCTGCAAACCAACAAAGACAATAAAAGGTGTAAAATTCCGGGTCATCGGCCCGGATAGACCGATGTGCGGTCATGGCCGATTATGGCGTAAGATAGACAAAATCGGCCATCGACGAGGGAACGAGCACGGCCCATCCATTTATGTATTAAATGCCGGGCAAACGAACTATGATACAAACGATACGAAATCGGCCGACGCTATAACATGCGATCGGTGGTTAGCAGACCGATTTCGTCGGTAAGCGATCAAATCATTAAGACTTTGCAGGGATGCATTATCGAATAAGATGTAAACAAGGTAATTATTAATGGAATGTAATTAATTCGATAGCAAGAAGATAGTTCAATCATTAATTAGAGTAGTAAATCAGCCGATCGAGTATCCGGCCGATTCTGCCATCGATTATAGCGATGAATTATTAGATCTATCTAAATGGATAATGATGATCAATAAAATCATACTAATAACTTGGGTTCAAAAGCAGCTTTAACAGATTTGGTACTAATTGAACATAAAACAGCTAATGAACGTGATAAGCAATCGGCTAAACACTCCGAAAGAACAAGTAAGACAAAATACAACCATGCAGATCCCGAATCGACCGATCGCTCCAACAGGACAAGTCAAGCGATGGCACGCGGCTGGACCAGGTCTAACGGCCGCACACGCCGGCCGATTCAGGACAAGCACAATCATAAACGCCTCAACTATGAAAATAAATCTACACCCTAACCAATCGGCTGCATGCGCCTAGGACAAGTCAACTATCGCAAAGGCAAACACAGGACACGTCAACCGAATCGCACGATCGAATCGGCCAAGATGTAAAGGAATTCTCATAGCGGCTATCGTGACTCGGACAACCAAATCCGAGGCAATCGGCGTTGCGAGCAAAGGCTGGAACGGGGAGGCGGGACAAGTCAAACTACCTCCACCCCGAGCCCGGACCAGGTCAACATGACTCATCCCGGCCGATACTCACTACGCCGATCGGGAAAAGATTTGGTCGCCGGATAACTAGCAATTAAGCCATCTAATTACGAACAATGCGCCGAGAAACTAGACAACATAATTACCTTATCAAGCCAACTTATTGTCGACCGGAGCCCCGAAGATCCCCGCACGAAAACGAGTAAAGACTTGACGAGAAAATTAGGGTTTGGCGATGCGCCGAAAGTTGTGTTGGATGTGAATCGAGTTTACATGTTACACTCGAGTACATATTTATACTCGGCACAAAGAATCCTACTCGGACCCTCTTCGGGCCGATTTCCTAACCGACTAAGATCTTTTTCCAAAATTAAACTATTATTTCTAATTTTACAACGTGGGCCAGGCCCATCAATATTATGCTCTTCTGTTGGCGTCCGCGCACGATTCCCGGGAGGGACGCGCCTCTTACTCGTCCATGCGGCCGTCGGTCTTCGGCCCACCGGCCCTCTTTTGACCTATAGTCGCCGACAATGGGTCCCTTGGTCAAAAACCGGCGTCAACAACCCACGGCTCCTCCTCCACGGCCACGGCCTCTCGCACCGCGGCCTCGCGTAGCCGCTACGGGCGCGGCACGACCTCCGCCACGACCACGACCACGCCCACGACCTGCGGGGGCTGGTCGTCCACCTCCATCGCAGCTCGCTCGAACCGCACGTGTAGACCCCTTCATCTCGGCATCTGTTTACAAGGCACAATTCTAACAATTAGTACGGGTTATCCAACACTTTCTCCAAATCTTGAAAGAATCTTCATGAGTAACGAGAATAGTATGTAAATCATGTATCCATGCAAACACGACAAAGGCATCATCCATTCGATCATATCTTACGTTAAGAACTTTAAACGATGAGACAGATTTCAAAGTTTGATGAAAGGAGTTTAGCAGATTAGAGAGCTAGATCATGTCCTTATGGTTACGTCCGGTTTCTACGGGTCTCGTCCCTACGATCAAGTATGGCTCTAATACCAAGCGTGAGGACCCGATTTTCACCAACGTGAAATCCGAGCCCTTTGTACCTCATTGCCACTCCCGGGAGTGTGGCACGTACATCCAACACAAGTTAGTACGGTGAATACCATAATTAGAGGAAATATCAAGGCAAGATAATAGAATCTCCAAGTACATTATTATTATGCATGAGTCTCAATCTCAAGAGTACAAGAGCGTGGCACGCAGGCCATCACGAAATGAAAGTAAGAATCTAGCGGAAGCGAAGCGGAAGCAACTCGATGATGATCGTCGATGAAGTCCATACCCACAAGCAACTCGAGTGTAGGCGAGACCGTCACTCCTCTCCGTCGGCTCCCTCGGCTGGCGCGGTCGGCTCCTCGACGAACGGCGTACGAAAAGCAAAGTGGAAAGCCGTGAGTACATAGAGTACTCGGCAAGCCGCAAGCTACCTAGCAACAATGTATGCATGTTGGGATAGTTCAAGGAAAGGCAAGGGCTATCACCTAAAGCATTATTCCTCAAGTCTATGTGAATCACATTTTATTATTAGTCAAATTTTATAAGTGGCCTTGCAGGAAACAACACAATCCTGCAAGGGTCAATTTTTATGCCCCGCACACCTCCACGGGACCACGGCTCGAAGCCGGAAGTAAAACACCTATCGGAGGGGAGAAGTAGTAAATGCTAATCAAGTGGGTCGCTCGGAGGTAGTGCCCATACTTTGGGCTAGACTATACGTATAGATTTATATATCTCTGCAGAGAGGAAGCAAGCTGTACCCACGTGAAGAGGTACTCAAACAAAAGACCACCGTCGTGGACCAAGCAAAGCAATACTCACAAGATCACTACTCAAAGCATCGAATGGGTGGCGTCCGTCCCTCGAGTCCGGGATCCTCTAACCACAACATAGGAAAAGAAGGGCCTGAAGGGTGTGACAAGGCGTACCACGAGCCGGGTGGGATATCCTCCGCTCGCGGGTCGAGACAAACGCTCCAACACCCGCTACCACTAATCTCTACACCACGGCGGGCCACCCATTCCTCCGCTAAGTATCATGATCCAGCTCGCCCATACAAGTCACGTGGTATGCTAGTAGACCAAAGAGCAAGCAAGCACAAGAACCGGTCCTTAAGGCTGCAGGGGCGAGTCACCAACCCTCTCCTCAACAACAACGGTCTCAACGAGTGTCACCACAACGGGGGTCCCATAGCCCAAGACCCCTACACAATTGTACCCGCAACGAGTACTCTCCAAGTGGAGACTCCCCGAAGTCTCCCGAGCACCTAACCACCTACACACTCGCCCCCGCAAAAGGTCCTACAGGGTATCTAGTACGGAAACTCGACACCTAAGAAACACCTACAATTTATTTTACACAAAAACATGTATAGTCATCATGGGGTTCAATTAAGCGACTAAGCAACATATTAAGCATGCGAGTAATAGAAGAACAACCAATGGCAAACGGTGGCAAGGATGGCATAATATGGCATAGATAAACTACAAGTGCAAGTATCCATTAATCATGCATGGTTCCATTTAATGCAAGTACTAAATAGGAACAAGAGTGGTCAAGGATTGCGGTTTGCCTGGATAGGGCTGCTCCCAGGCTGGGTCGGGGTACTCGTACTTGCTCCGGCGGAAACTCCTCAAACTGCGGCTCGGACGGAAACTCCTCGGCACCCTCCGACGGACGGATCGTGAAACAGGGGTTAGGCACGATTATCGAGACAATAGGAAATAGTACGGAAATAACGACAGAAATTACGGTACTAGAACATGACCAAAAGCTACACTAACGCGTAGAGAACGTCGCTACGAGTCCAACGCAACCGGTCGCGCATTTTTCGACGCTCCAGGAAAAAGATATGAATTTTCAAAGAAAAAGGAATTATGGAAATTCAGGAAAATCCAATAAAAAGAAATGAAATATTCTCTGGAATATTTCCTGACCCGTGAGCACCACGTCGGCGCCACGTCGATGCCACGTCGGTGCCATGTAGATCAATTCATCTACAAATCAGCACCACGTGGCAATTCTTCCGCCACGTGGTTGCCACGCGGCCGCCACGCAGGAGGACAACCTCGATGCCACGCAAGCAAAAACTACGCCACGTGGATGCCATGCCAGCAGAAAAACACGACACCTCAACAGCCATGTCGGCACCACGTCGGCGCAACGGAGAGGGCGGCGCCGCCGTGCTCCGCCGCGGGGCTGCCGGAATTGGGCCTTCCGGCGCTACGGCTCGCCGGTGACCACGCTACACACACCAGGGTGGAGCCCGTCCCACGGCGCACACTGCCGGCGCGGGTCCCGGTACCGGCTCCCCTCCGACGAGCGGCTAGAGCTCGCCGGAGTTGGCACGGCGGCGAGGAGAGAAAGGGAAAACCCCAGGATACCAAAAGACCGCGAATTGAGACCACTAAGCCGAAGCTCGAGCACGCGCGAATCTAACGGCACCCTTCTCTGGTCATACCCCCTACCGGAGCATCGCCGGCGGCAACTTTCGCGGCGGCACGACCAAGGTCCGTTGTGAAACCCTAGAAAAGCTGCCCATTTATCCCAACCAGCTAGCGCGCAGGCTTCTACAGCTCATCCCACGGCCTCCCGAAGAGCCAAACCAACACGAGCAAGCCTTGAAGGGGAGCTTCGCGGCAGCCATGGCACGGCGGCGACGGAGCTCGACGCTTGCCCTCAAAACACGGCTAATCCGGAGGAACAAGAGGGGGAATCGGTGCGGCGGCTTACCGGGACACTCACGCGTAGCTCGGAAGAGATGGGGACGGCTTGACGGTGACGCGGCGACGACGAGCACGGCGACGGACGATGAACACGCGACGAGAGGGGGCGGTGACCACGTAGACTTCCGTTCTCGAGGCTTGCAAGGGGCAAAGGAGAGGGGATCGGTACGAGGTTGAACGGTGAACAACAAGGATTCACGGACGAGCCATGGAAGAAGATGAGCCTCACCGTGGCGGACGGCCGGCGACGGAGAAGGTGGCGGCGCGGAACTTCTCGCCCTCGCACTCCGCCTCCGGAGCTGCTCTTGCGAAACCAATGGCACCAGCAGCTTTAGCGTCTCACGCCACGCACGTTGGTCAACACGAGCTCCTCAAGCTTCGATCTTCGCCCATGGCGGAAGTGGAAACCGCGGTGCGGCGGTGCTGGTTAGGGTTTGAGGAGGAAGGGGAAGAAGGAGACGGCGCAGGGGTACTTGTGGGCGGCGAGAGGGAGCAGGTGAGCCTTTGGGGGCGCTAGGCGACACCGGTCCGAGGTGGCGCGCCCGAGAGCTGCCGCGCACGGGAGCGCCGAGCTGGAAAGGTGGAGCCGCGGCGGGTGGTTGGGGAAGAAAGCTGTTCGGGTTTGGTTGGGCCGCGGCTGGACTTGGGCTGGCGAGAGAGAGAGAAGGAGATTCGGCCCATGACACTGAATATTCAAATAAATGGCTTGCGAATTTATTCCTTGCTTTTCTTCTTCAAATTGAATTCGAATTTAAACCAAAGTGTGTCGAATCAAAGCCAAACTTCGAACATTATGATTACAAGATTTTTGAGTTCACATTTTTGGGCTGTTACATCAACAGATTTCGATCGCGCCCAGAAATATAGCTAACCGAACAAATAAAACAACAACTGTTCACATGGACCTATCATAATGATTTCATCGCGCCCAGAAATATATTAACAAGAATCTTTTGACATCGGTGTAGATACAGTTTTGGGACCTATCATAGTACTCCCTACGGGCAGCAATGTTAGTGTTAGGCATGATTAGGTCATTCTCAGTGCATCAGCTTGTACATCTCTCAGTGCATACACTTTCTTTTCAATTCTTATAGGCCTCACAAAACATTAAATGGTTGCTAGGTGGTACTTAGTTGTTAGCTAAGGGTATTGAGGATGAAAAAGAAGACTCTCAATGCACCTTTATTTGTTTTTCATTAACTTAAAACAGTGGCGATGCAGCGTGGCCGGCTGCTGGATGTTGTAGCGGGCAGGGGAGATGCAGATGTGGTAGGCGGTTGGAGGCCGCAGGGCGGCAGGCCAACAGGATGGAGAGTGGAGTCGGTGACGGCGGACATGGTTTTTTTCATATCGATTGGACATCCGATCGGAGAGAGAAAATCTAAAAAATATTTAAAATATTATTTAAAGTTTTTCAAATTTTACTAAACTTGATGTACGTGTAGTTTGTATGATACTAAACAATGAATTAAAAATTTTACCTTTTAAATTCAATTTAGCTAAAAGATATAAAAATAACAAATTATGAATAAAGACAAAAGAAAAGGACAAAACAACTAATTTGTTATCTTTCTTTGTGATTTGTTAATTTTATAACTTTTAAACAAAGTTAAAGTTAAAGTTGAAACTTCATGTAATATACTTTCTACCGTATAAACTATGATCACACCGAAATTTATAATTTTTTAAAATTTCTAAATATATATTATATTTTTTTCACCGGTAAGGAAACATCCCACCGGTGGGAAAGTTTAATTTCTCCGGTGACAGCATATAATCTTGTGATGTGTGAGAGCGACGACAAATAACTGGGCATGTGGCGCCAGCAAAGGAGGGGTTGCACTACCGGGTAGCGTTAACCCGCTCCTTCCAACAATACCCGTTGTGTTTAATATTGCAACGATGTTTTCTTCGCAAGGTCAACTTCAGTGGAGTCTTTAAATGGCCCTCTATTCTCAAAATTTAGATGTGAATTTTTCATACCCCTTCAAATTTTAGTTCTAAACCTCTATTTCGAAAGCCCTCTAACTACCCTCCAAAACGTGAGACCCACCACTTTCTTTTTTTTTCTATTTCCTTTCCTTTCCTTTTCTCCTCTCTCTCTCTCTCTCTCTCTCTCTCTCCTCTCTTGTCGTGTCCCTCCCTCTTTTGACCTCCTGCGAGCCCTCCCCCATGCCACGCCACCGCCTCCTCCTCTTAGTCGGCCGACCTCGCCGCCGCATCCTCCTCTTGGCCGGCTGAGATGGGTGAGAAAAAGGAGCCCGACGAGCGACGACGGGATGGGGCCCACCGGCGCGTTGGCGGCGAGGTCGAGACGTGCGAGGTGGGCTAGGTTGGCGAGGAGCAGCCGGGGGTAGGGTGGGCGCAGGCGGGTGAGGCCGCTGCAATCGATGGTTGTCGTGCCCGAGCTCCACCCCTAAGCTCGACCTCACCGCCTCGGCCGCACGCGCCGCCGCCAACCACCCCGGGGCCACGCAGTGCTCCCCTACCGCCTCTACCGCACCGCGTGGCCCCGCGCACGCCGCTCCCTGTGTCGTCCTCCTCCTCCCGTCGCACTCGTGTTCTACCTCACCTTCAACTCCAAGGCGTTGCGCTACACGGTGGACCGCCTCGCAGATGTCCGTGTTCCAAGTTGACGACCTTCCCTCACCGCCGCCAACACCCAACATGCGCATCAGCATCCACTACGAACCCAGCTCCTACCTCGGCGTCTAGTACGCCGCCTCGCCCGCGGCGCCCTGTCCGCCTTCTACCGGAGCCCCGCAACACCACGGTGCTAGAGCCCGTCGTCGGAGGCAAAAAAAGAAATAGAGGCCTAGGCTGAATTCTCACTGGAGTTGAGAGGCAATTTTAGACCTCTATTTTTTGCATTCCGGCCTACAAATAGGTTTTAGAGGCTTTACACTAGAGTTGCTCTAACGGGGAGTGTTTGGGACAATGTTCAGTCTTTTGAGCACTTTGGGAATGTGGTTGTGTGACCTTCCACTACTTTCGCTCTGCAATTATTTTCTTTTTGCGTCATGAGTTTTTGCCTCGTGGCTGCCGCGGAATTGCAGCGGCATCATCGGCGACGGTGACTGCTCTCGAGGCAAGGTTTACATAACCGTTTGCCACGGTAGAACTGGATGGGACCGACCCAATGGTTAACCCGAAAATCGGGATAATTGGCTAGTCAACCAAGCAAAATTCATTTCAGGTCAGTGGGGTCGGCGACCGGTTAACCGGACGGTTATTCCGATCAGCCAGCTCGACAGACACCGGTTAACTTGCCAAATTTTTGAAAAAGACAAAATTTACAATAAAAATAGAAAATACTGAAAAACGTATGAAAAATTATATGAACTTTCTTAAAAATATTAATGGCAAATTTAGTTAGAAATTCACAATATATCAAGTTCATACAACATAGCACAACCATATTGTCCAATAAAAAGCCAAATATAGTTGTTCAACTCATATTGTTCAACACAAATTCATACATAAAAAATGTTGATTATACATGATACATAGAAAAGCATGGCTTGCACTCAAATTCATACAACAATAAGATTTGGGGAGGGTAGGACGGTTGGTTATCGGTTAACCGACCGGTTTGATCGGTTAATCGGCCGGTTATAAAGTTCTATGACCTTTTTACTGTTATTTTTATCCCATTCTTTTTTATGTCAAACAACCTCAATTTCATATCATTCTTTCACCATAAACATTTATTTCTTCTCTAGTTTTTTAACAAATTTTTTTAAAAAATATTTTTTTTAAATTTGAACAAGAGGTAGCCGGCCGACCTATATAACCGGCCGGGCGGTTTACCGGTTAACCGAGCTAACCCGGTTCTTTGAACCATGAGTGGAGGGGGCAGCGAGCCAGCGACGATAGCCACGCCTAACAAGCGTCCTTGATGCTCCAGCCATTACGCGGCGGTACATACTACTCCCTCCATCCATAAATGTAAGGATTTGTTGACTTTCACAAATCACGTTTGACCATTCGTCTTATTTAAAATATTTATAAAAATATTAATTATTTTATTATAATTCTTTTTATTATTAGATATATTTTAAGTTTGATCTATTTATTTTCATATTTTTATAAATATTTTGAATAAGACGAATGATCAAACGTGATTTCGAAAGTCAAGTAAATGCTTATATTTCTAGATGGAGGAAGTAACATCGATCGTGACATCATCGCATATCAGATGGAGCTGGTAAAATCTGTACCACGTACATGCATGATCGTTATTAGTTTGCACTGCGAGGCTCATTGTTCTACTTGTCGTGCAATCGTTGCAGGGCATGCACACCAAAATTGGCGTTTTGTAGGTTCAATCATTTGCTTCGTGCCAGTGTTATTGTAATCCATCCCGTGGCGATTGAGATGATTTAAATACAGTACAATACTAGTATTACATAGAAATGTCAAAAGATTTGCTAAAAAAATGGCTAGTCAAAAGATAATAAGCTCTGAATGGATGAG